>JAOEGL010000009.1:6320195-7520195 GCA_034509955.1 Urosaurus nigricauda | reverse complement strand
GGGGCTGGTTCTTGTTTGCATGATTCTTCCAATTTTTGGATTCTGTTTAAAGCATCCTTAAGGGAGGCTGCTAGACTGGAATTCTCTGCCTTGAGGTGGCTGATTTGGGCTGCCAGCTCTCTTTCCATTTTAGTAGGGGGGCCCTTGGAATCTTGAGAACTTTCTGAGCAGGGAACTGGGACCTGGCTGTCCTTTTCTTTGGAGGATCGTCCTCCAAGTCTGTTGCAACACTTAAAGGCTTCTATGTGATGGGCTCTGGGTTTAGACCCAATGTCAGCCCGAGTTGGTGGGAACCTTAAAAGGTTTTTCCACTGTGGAGCTTGGGTTAAAACCACTTGCTCCAAATTAAAGCGACCAAGACCCTTTAAGGAGCTTCTTGGTCTTTTCTTCCCCTCTCTGCCGAGGGAGAAGTTCAAAGCCAGGCAACCTCTAGGGTTCTGACTTTTGAGGTTTTTTCTCTATACTGCCCTCCAAAAATTACTGTTGGAGAGCAGAGCCAAATTTCCAGGGAGATAGCTAAGCCCTGATCTTTGGAGGGAAATTGGCTATTCTCTCCCTCCGCTTGCTTCCAATCCTTCAAAACACAGAGGTGACAGGCTGGGGTTAAAACCTGCAGCCAAATGGGGTGTTCCTTAAAAGGCACACAAGAAAAGAAGGCTCTGGGTTTTAAACCCACTGACCTGGATGAGCTGAGACCTTAAGAGGTATACCCATAGGGGAAGCTAGGAGTTAAAACCCACTGGCTTCAAACAGAACATGCCAAGACCTTAAGGGTTCCTTGGCTCTTCTGCCTTGATGCACCTTTCTGCGGCTAGCTGTGCTTCTTCCATGTCAATTCCTGCTCTAGGAGGGATCTTTTTCTCTCCCAGCGGGTATAGGAAACCTTTCCTTATGGTCTCCCACGGACTCCTACCCGTGAACCTGTTCTCTGCCTCTGCACAGAGCTATGGTTCCGTGCGCCTTTCTGGGGCGCCCACAGAACCTTTTTGCTGAACCCCTGGGAATCTTTGTGATTCCCCTGGATTCCTATCCTGGTCGGCTCCAAATCCTTATGGAGAGCCTATCCTGTTTTGCTCCAAATCCTTGCAGAGAGCTTATCCTGGTCGGCTCCAAATCCTTGCGGAGAGCCTATCCTGGTCGGCTCCCAATCCTTACGGAGAGCCTATCCTGTTTTGCTCCAAATCCTTGCGGAGAGCTTATCCTGGTTGTTGTTATCCTGGTCGGCTCCAAATCCTTACGGAGAGCCTATCAAACTCTGGGTCAGGGCTATCACCCAATTCACGCGAGGGTCCTGCGCTACAGCCGTGAGCGTCTTACAAGTTGTCCTCCGCTTAGACCCAGCAAAAGTCGGTGAAGGGCACTACTTCACTTTCACTAGGGAGTTTGAAGTACTGCTGCGCTACTCAGTGCAGCCCGTCCAGCAATACTCAAACGGGGGCCCCTAGCTAGACTCCTGCCTGAGTTTTCCTATCCTGGTTGGCTCCAAATCCTTACGGAGAGCCTATCCTTTTTCCTCCCTTGCGCAAGGATTTACAGCCTCCGGTCAGGGACGTCTACTGCCTTCGCCTACCTCACTCGTCCAAGGGGGATTACCTGTATGACCAAGAGCACCCCTGTTGGAGCTGCTCCCACCCTTGCGCCTTGGCTTCAGGTCAAGGACCCTCTCCTTACCCTAGCCCGCCCGTCCAAGGGGGATTTTTAGCTGTGGGGGAGTTTGTGTGTGGACACGGGGGGCGGTTTATGAAACCTGGGCAGAACCTATTCCTGCACTCCCACCCGCCAGAAAATAACAAAAAGGGCGTCGGGAAAGACCTACTCCGACTTCACGCCCAAGGGTAGCCGTACGTTCCCCTCCGGATTGCTCGCGCCGAGCCGGCTGAAGAGCGTACGACCAAAGACAGAAAGGGGGATAGCCACCCACGACAGTCCCTTTTGCCCTTATGGCCTTTCACACAAGAACCACAATCACACAGCGTCCTATTTATCTCTGCGTCTGCAGCAATTCCTTTTGAATTCCCGTTCTCTCTACGTTCCGAAATCTGCACAGTCCGATTGCGCGGTCGGAGTGTTCAGATTTCGGGGGAGGTACTTGCCCAAGCTTTCTCCACCAATTGTAGCCAAGAGCCTGCTTTGGGGAATTTTAATATTAGCTCAAATTGCGAGATGAGTTGGCTACGATACTCTTGCGGGATTTTCTCCCGTTGTGTATACCAAGAGGCCGGGTTTCCAAGGAATTCAGCAGAGACAGGCTTGTCTAATTAATAATGTCCAATTTATTAAAGATAAAGACAATCACACAATGCTCTCTCTCTCACACACACATACAAGGCTCAGGAAAATCAGTGGTTAGCAGTGGGGATAGTTTGAGGCTTGACTAATGGTGATGCTTACCAAAAGCGTAAATTCTCCTCGGGGATCCGAATGAGACAGTGATTTCTGGGACAAGTCTGTTCCGCAACCTGGGTGTGAACAGCTCTTGTCGGTGTCCAGTTCAGAGATCAGACTGACGTGGAGTATGCAGACCTCCAGACTGGCACACTGAGGGCCCAAAACTAGGGGTTTATATAGGGAAAATATCCCCTCTGGCAAAGGTGTTTAATTCTGGGCTGATTGCTTGTACAATAGGGTCTGATAGACTCGAAGGGATTAATCCTTTGTAATTATCACCTGGAGAGGATGTCTCAAAGCTCTCCGGATTATGAGGAGATGCTCCAGGAGGGCAAACATTACACCTCCAAATTGACTAGATTACAATCTGAGGCGACTCCCTTTGACTATCTGGTGATCGTATTTGTCTGAGAGGATGTGTCCACTATACTCTAATCCTCTTTTTCCTGTTTGACCAGTCTTTTCTGGTCTGGCCAATTTCCAGGCTTGACCAGCAACCAGGGTTCATCTAGGGGTCATATAAATGTATATCATTTATGCCATGATTTTATACAGAGCACTATGGATAACACAAGCATAATGACAATTGATGGGTGTAGATGATGATTTGCAGCCAAGCAAAACTCTTACAGCAGCCTACCTGTCACGGAAGCTCCTAGGTCATGACAGAATGACAACCACAAGGCCTCAAATTGCACAGTTGCATCAGGCCTGGAAAGCAGCCAAGGCTTGGCTGTGTGACTTGAGCTTATATGCACTTTTCTTTTAAAAGTTTTCAGAACCACGGAACAAAGGAAAAAGTCTCTGCTTCCTTCCCATGGCTGAGAAACTAAGAAAACATTCATATAATTTATTGTAACTAAGAATGGGGAACATGTGGCTCTCCAAATGTTGTTGGACTGCAGCTCCCATCACTCATCACTTATTACTGGCAATGCTGGCTAGAGCTAACAGGAATCACAGTCAGAGAGCATCTGGACATCTACACATTCTCCATTCCTGCTTTAAATCCATGCAAGGGAATATCTAAACTCTATCTAAATACAATGCAGAATTAAAAATCAAACACATCTATTGCATGAGGAAGGACTAAAAGAGGACTTCTCTATCTTTAAAATACAGCAAGTGCTGCATTGCTTAGCATATCTAAACAAAATCTATAAGTGATCATGACATTAACCTATGCCACTTCTATTTAATGGCCTGCAGTAGTCTAACTAATACCTACTTACATACCCAGGAAGGTGTGTGTAGATTATGTATAATGGCTCCAACCAGAAATATAATTAAAGAGATTTTTTTTGTTAATCCAGGAGAGCGAAAGAAAAGGACAACGATTTATGAGCAATATTGCTGGCATTTTCAAAAGGCATAAAGCTATTAAAACTCAATAAGTAAAAAACTATTAGTTAGTAAGGCAGCTGTAATTGGCTGAGCAATCCTATATGACTTTAAGACATTTTCATCCTACATTTTCCACGACAGGCCGTGGGAGTGGGAAGGTGAGAAAAGTAATACGTTTCTGGAAGAAAGTCAGTTTAGTTGGATCAATCGATCACCTTTGGGTTTTCCACAGACTAGTTTTTAAAATATCCAGTTCTTCCCACCCTAAACTTTAAGATATTTGCTAATTTTGGTACTCTCAGATTCCCCCCCCCCCCCCCAAATAACTGGCATATTCATGCAGAGAATCTGAGAATGAGACAAGCTGCAGGTTCTTCGTCTTCCCTAGTTTATGGCTGCAAATATGGCCAAAGAGCTGTCTTTTAAGGTGTTTTCCTTTTGTTGATAAGTAATAGGTACTCTAAGCATCTAGAAATCCTTGTCTCCTGGGGCAGCTACTGGCGTGCAGATTGCAAATACCCTTGAGAGTGATGGGCTATGATGAAGTGCCAACTTTCCCAAGCGGTTTGTAAGGGGGAAAGGAAGGCTTTTAGTTGTGTTGAGTAATTCTTACCTGGATATATATATATATATATCTTCAAACACACATATGCTTAAGACTGATCCAGTGTGGTTTAAGTGTTAGACTACAACTCTGGACACTGGATGACCTTGGGCAAGTCACATCCTCTCAGCCTCAGGGTAAGGCAATAGCAAACCTCCTCTGAACAAATTTTGGCAAGAAAACCCCCTGATAGGTTCACCTTAGGTTCATCATAAGTGAGAAATGACTTGAAGGCAGACGACACATACACATATATACATATACATAGGCGGCCTTCAGAATACAACATAGTTCAAGTACATATTTCCATATTCCCTATTGGCAAGCAGTTGGAGTTTGTTTTATTCATAAAACATCCATAGTTATTCCAGTATCATTTCAACTTCACTTAGATATCACTGCCCAAAGAGTCTTTATCACACATGCAGTCTAAATGGAGTTTCAAGACCACACTGGATTCCTTTTTACAGACAGTAATAAGTAAGTCTGAGTTGATATTTCATTGGATACAGAATGTTAAGTCCCTTTATTTTGAAGGGTTTATCTTTTATTAAGAACATTCTATTATTTCTAGACTTTATACTTTCATAAATCCCAAAGGAAGTTATTTATTTCAGACACTACTATCCCAGTGATATAGTAGAGAAAAGAAATGGAGTAGTGCTCCAGGATGACAATAGCTTGGGGAGATGACAACATTTTCTGAAGTGCTCAGATAATTGAAAACTCCTTAATCTGGCAAGTGAATATGACAGTGAGAAATTAAAGTTTTTCTGTTGATTGATTGCGATAGATTAACATATAGGAAGTCAGGTGGTTATAGAAAGAATCAAGCTGAGGCTGGCACCATGTTAAGGAGACTGGCACACATACATTTTCCTTGCAATATAGGTGTAGGTGATGTGGGCTGGTATTCTCTTCCTCCCTCTGCCCAAAGCCCTATCCCCCCCCCTCACACACACACACTTTACTGAAGCCCTTGAATAGCCATTCCTTGTTTCATGGGGAATAGGCAGAATCACAGGAATATCTCCCTATGGCCAGACATCAGCACTGAGATCAGCGCTTCAGAGGTCCTCACATTTTGTGCTTGGCTATGGGGATGCTGAGATTGAAAGAGTCTGTGTGGGCATTTGAGAGGAAATTGATCACACAGCGAGAGTGCATACAATTTATATCCATATGCACAGGCACCACGGTTCAAAAAGGATGTTGAAAAGCTGAAGTGTGTCCAAAGGAGGGCGACTAAAATGGTGAAAGGTCTGGAAACAATGCCTTATGAGGAGAGACTTAGGGAGCTGGTTATGTTTAGCCTGGAGAAGGGAAGGTTAAGAGGTGATATGATTGCCCTGTTAAATTTTAGAAGAGATGTCATATTGAGGATGGAGTAAGCTTGTTTTTTGCTGATCCAGAGAACAGGACCTGGAACAATGGATGCAAGATACAGCAAAAATAGATTCCACCTCAACATTAGGAAGAACTTCCTAACAGTAAGAGCTGTTGAACAATGGAACATACTCCCTTGGAGTGTGGTGGATCCTCTTTCCTTGGAGGGCTTTAAACAGAGGCTGGATGGCCGTCTTCAAGGGATGCTTTTGCTGTGAGTTCCTGCATGGCAGGAGTTTGGACTGGATGGCCCTTGGGGTCTCTTCCAACCCTACGATTCTATGATTCTATGAACATTCAAATTTCAATGACAGTTAACCAATGTTATGTACATATGGTTATGATCATGTCTATAGTCCTTGTAACTCTTTTAATGATAATTTCTCATGACAAACCATCACCTTCACATAGCCTCCATTTAGCCTCTGATGGAGTTTGATGGGAGTGACATCAAATGAATATATATGGGGGGGGGGGGGGGAGAGATAGCAGAATGCCTTGGGAGAAATATACATCTGAAGGTGGAAGTCAGACTATATATTAGATAATGGATAGGAATTAGTGACATGACAATATATTATGTGTGCATGGTTGCGTCCTTTTCCAGGAAGAAATGGGGCCAGAGACCATAGATCAATTAGCTTTAAGGCAGAAAAGTGGCTGAGGATTAATTTATTGACAATATTGAAAAGATGGGTGGGGGGACTGGGTAGAAACTGTTTAACATGTTGTTAATACAGGGGAAATACTATTGTCTCTACCTTATTATTCTTAAAACCAACCTTAAAAGAAAAGAGAATAATGAGGAATTGCAGTAGTAGGCATTTGGGACATAGGTGCCATGTGGAATCTCACTTTTAACATTTACTTAGATGTACCAAGCAATGTCATGCCATACCACATCATATACCAGTGGAAGAAATTAGTACTTCCTGGCTGGTAGCATTCCTCTAGCATGGTATAAGTCACAAAGTTGGAATCCAATAAAGACTATCAGATATGAGGGGTTATCAAATGGGCAGAATCAAAGCAGAAGTGCAAAATGCAGTCATGGTAGGGATGGCGTACTGTGTTTCTTTCATTCCTTGAAAATTTGTTCCATAAATTTGCCGACTTGTTCAATGTTATGACACAAAGGACTTGCCTTTTCTTAAAAAAGAAAGAAGCCCGAGGAAACAAAACTAGGCAAAGGTTCAACTTTTGCAATTCTGGCTTTGAATCCCTATGTATGTTTGAGGTGCTGAAAGAGGATAGCCAGATCCTCTTGCAGTTCATAACCTGTTCTGTGAATATTTTGCACATGGTTGGTTTTGTACAGATAATAGCAGTTTCTGCACAGGAAACATAATTTGCTGCATGGAAAATAATATTTCAATGTGTATATATTAATTCCTGCACACACACACACAAAAATACTGTTTTCTGTGCAAATCTACCATGTGCAATTTTTGTGCAGATCAAATCGCCAACTACAGTTTTTTCTGCACAGGAAACAACATTTTCTGTAGGAATGAATATGTCTGCACTGAAATATTTTCCATGCTGAAAATGTTGTTTCCTATGCAAATAATAATAATAATAATAATAACAACCCTGTTTTTAAAAATGCAAATTGTACAAATTTTGCCCAAGTCCCAAACTGCAAAGATTCTCATCAGACCAGAATTCATCTTGCCATCATGCCTGAACACTTGAAAAAAACATGTTTTTCAATCACTTCCTCAATATTTTTGAATATTCTTTCATCATTCCATAGGACTGGCTGAGGATATAATTTGTATCATTGGATTTATTTCAGTGTCTGGTGTTTGAACCCAAAAGGAAGGCTGAAGAGGCGGTTTGGGATTGACACACACCAGGCTTTTCACTTTAATCAATTTCTCTCAAGAGTGTTGAAGTTTCAGTCTTGAAGTTCAAGAGTTTAGCATTAAATAAGTCATAGGTCAAATAAATGGCACTTTATTCACCCAGTTTACACATCTGGTCTCTTTATTTTGTGGTGGGGTAGCAAGGATTGGTGTAGTAGCAGTCCAAAACATCCCTGGGAACAAAAGATTTCCTACAGCTTCTCTGGCCTCTTGGAAATTGTTCCAAAGCAGTTGATGCTTCAGTTCTGGTGCCATATTAGAATCCTAAAGAGAATTATGAATTCTTATATACTTGGCACCAAAGGGGTTTTGGTCATGTGAGATGTTAACAAAGCACTGGCTGACATTTTTGCAAAGATAGACCCCCAGCATGTTCTCTTGCCCTCCATTTATTTCTCCAGGTAAGTAGCTAACATAACTGAGAAAGACAAATTACACAAGGGGTGGCATTTTCCCATCAATGTCACACAAAGGGAGAATGAAAGCTGGCATTTTTACCCCTTACTGGGATGAACAAAGGTCTGCTTCCCTTTTTGTTTTAATAAACGGATTTCGCATTAGTCAAGTACAACATATTTAATGACTGGAAATGTCAAAGTGATTAGAGTAAGCTGGCATTTCTAAAATGCTGGTGCTTCTCCTGCTTCATGATCTGGCAAGGATTCTGAAATTATAACTAAGCTCCTAAAACAGACTTTTGTATTCCAAGAACGTGTCATGCTAATGTCTCTTTATGTGCCACAGATAATTGCAGATATGAAAAAGATCCTACTATATCCCCTCTAATCAAGCTTTCATATATGACAGCAAAGTTTCTGTGTTTTGCTCTGGGCATGGACCTCTGGTAATTATTTGTGTCTGTGTTTTGCTCTGGGGATGGACCTCCAGAGCTCCATGAAGAAGTTGACCTATTCACTTCCATGCCAGATTATGTATTGTTTACACAGCTTTTAGGGGCACCCATCAGAACTATGCACATGTGATCAATATATTAGAAAGAGCTAGTTCCTATCATGGATTCCAGAGCATCTCACTAGAGCATCTTAGAAGACCATATTTGACCACATTGTCTGGATATTGATGGATACTAAAAGCGAACCAGAATCCAGGGAAGTTTATCACATAGAGTACAGCAGACCCTTCATATCTGCTGGGTTTTGTTTGGTTCCAGGACCCTCCATGGATACCAAAATCCATGGTGCTCAAGTCCCATTATATACAATGGCATGGTAATTTGGTGTCCTTATATAAGATACATAGATTTATTACGATCAACTGATCAGACATTGGTGTCCTTATATAAAATGTCAATATTAAGGTTTGCTTTTGGGGATTTTTTTAAAAAATATATTTTTCAAGCTCTGGATGACTGAATCTGTAGATGCAGAATTTGTGGGTATGGAGGGCTGACTGTATAGAATCATGATTTCCCAACTTTCATTTCCATCCCACTTCTCCCAAATCCACTTCCACCAACATAGTAGCATGCACCAAAACCAGGATCCGACTCATTAAATACATGTATATTGATAATGATGTTTATTTCCATAACAAATAGTAATTAGTCATGTTTGAATCAGTGCACAATGGGGCCCTTTTAATACTACGATTCTATGGAGTTAGATAGATGGATGGATTCCATTCAGGACAATTAATTCTATGATTCTATGGATTCTATGATTATATGAATCATCATTGTTGTTGACATTGTTGTTTTTCCAATCTACACAGACTGTAAAATGGGCAAATAAGGTATAAAATTCTAACTGGAATTAAAGCACATCCATCCCATTCATGAAACATAAAACCTTTACACACATTGGAGGAGGAGTAAGGACTGTCATTGCTATCAAAATCATCCAATCCTAAAGTTTACAAATGCCTTTTTTTTCAAATTTAAATCATGTCTGTCAGGGATTCTTCAGCTTTCTTGTAATATGTTTGCTTAATAACCCAGGCAAATGCAAAAGATGGAGCAATGCTGATTTTTCCTCCATCTTCCAATATTCTCCTGCTACCTTTTCTAACTTTTACTAATTTCAGATTTTATTGGCAAAAAATGTAGACTCCCTACGACAGATAATAGTTCCATCTAGCTCAAGGCCAGGATGGCTCTGCCCTTTCTCTCCTTCCATTTGCAAATTAATGAATTCTTTCAACATCAGGCTTTCAGAAACTGAAGGGGATGGTCTTTTAAAAGCCTTTCCTGGAGTCCCCATATAGAAGGCACTAGGTCTTAAGATCAGTGCTATGGAATTCTGGAAATGGTCATTTTGTGAGACATTTAGCCTTCTTTGTCAGAGAGCTCTGGTGCCACAACAAACTACAATCCCCAGAATTCCATAGCATTTGGCCCTGACAGTTAAAGTGGTGTCATATGGATTATTTCTGTAGTGCAGATGCAGCCTAGTCTCTGGACTAATTTATTGGCTGTTGATTTCAGGTATGAAATCAGGTATGAATGATGCTTGATTTGTCCCAGTGGGTTTGCTGTTCTCCCCTAGAAGCCTTGTCTGTAAAATGTGAACGCTTAAAATCTTTCAGACCACAGCCACTATAGGAAATTTCCAAAAAGAGAAGGGAGGAAGGGGGATAACCTTGGCTTGTTAATGTAACTGTCACTTCCCAGTGTTTCCCATGGCAGTCTTAAGACAAGTGTCGCTTGTACCCACAAGGCAAATTGCAATGTTAAATTGTACTCAACGGTGACTCTTTCTTTACTACCATAAGGAAACCAGACTGACTGAATTGCATCCGCAAAGGGAAGATATTTCAAATTCTTTTTACACACGCCGTTTTGGAAATTACATTTTGCCATGTAGTTTTTAATCTGTCGGCATAGACCCTACAAAATGACAAGTGAGAATGATTTAATTTTACAATAGCAGTGCACTAGATGACCATTTTATGTTGCTGTAAAAACCGGAATTTGAAGTATTGGCACACTTTGCTCTTCATTCTGTTTTCGAGGTTCTTATTTCTTTGGGGGGAGTTTGACAGTAAACTCATAAGAGTTTGCTTCTCTTTATGGGAAATCCTCTTTAAATAACTCTGGGGAGGATAAAGAGACACAAATTACATTTGAACTCAGTTTAAAATCTGCATCGTAACTACAGTCAATATAAACCATTTTCTTCCCATTTCAGTTCATATGCTTGTCTGCTCATTTTTAAACTTTATAACTGAGACTATGGCTGCATTCACACTGCAGAAATAATTCAGTTTGATACCATTTTAACTGCCATGGCTCAATGCAGTCACAATGGTGTCAAACTGGATTATTTCTGCAGTGTAGATGAAATCTATGCAACCCAGAAGTAGACGGAAACAGGTGCAGGTAAAGAGATTCACTCCCCTACACTTCACCCTTAAAAATTACCATCTGAAACTGATTCTATTTTTCCTTTGTCTTGATTTTATTACCCTCACAGGCAAAGGGAGCTTCTTGAATTTAGCAAGGCAAGTCTCATGGTACAGTCTGAAACATAATCGGAAGATAATTTCATTCGCCAAAACACCATCTTAGGTTGGTTACCAGTCCTTCATCATTCGGTGGGACTGCAATATTTCCAAGTGGGAGTTCAAAGCTGTTCCATTAATGATTTCTTTCTGATATTTTGTATTGCACTTATACCTGTGCAGAACCTATGCATAGATCAAAGAATGAGCCACATCTGAAGAAATGCTCGCTCATTTCCTAGATATGGGCAAGGGAGGGGTTCTGCCCATGATCTTACAATGGCAGGGAGGAAATCAGGCCTGGATCCAGCTGCCAGAGTGGCAAAACCTAGCATTATCTTACTGGAAATGTTGTCTTTCTCTTCCCAGTTTCAGTAAAGCCTGAATTTTTGTGACTACTAATTCATGGAGCATTCTAAAAAGTCCATATGGGCTGTAGGCTTGCGGGGAGGTTTTAGTCTATGCCCAAGTGATCTTAAAGTAAGAGTGTGTTGCTGGAAGACTGTATTGTGTAGCTGAACCCTTTGTTAAGAAGACAATATAACAAAATAACAATTTTGTAAATTATATTCCCCATCATTAAAGAGAGATTAAACCACATTTAAAGCACCCTGCAAATGGCAAGTAATTGCGCAAATGATTATCACCCACAATTACACAAATAAAGCAATATCAGAAATGCATTGTTGCTGATGTTACAAAGTAAAAAGATGTGCATTAATGCTTCTTTGGGACCACTTTAATGACAGGTTTTGTGGGATGTCATGTGAAATTGTTACATGTAATTAAGCGATTTTTTTCCGGGATATTCATGGGATAAACTCCCAATTTCCTTTGTATAATAAACTCCTAAGATTCTATGATTCTTACAGTCAAGAAATTCTTCTTAATGTTTAGGCAGAGTTTCATTTCTTGTCATATATATCCATTGGCTTGTGTTCTAGTCTGTCCTGGAGCAAAAAAAGGACCTAACCTCATCTTCTATTTAACATCCCTTCATTTTTTTAAAAAAATTCTTTGAGTCTATGATTCTTTGACACCTACTTTCATGTTTGCCAGTTCTGAACTCTTTACAGGGACTAAAGCAACTTGAGGCCTGATTATTTAATAACTGTGTATAATTATTGTGTCATCTAAGTCTTTGCACTGTGGACAATAAGTTAAAGCTAAGGTGACATTCCTCTCCAGAGTTCCTTCTAGAGGTCTTGAAAACATGCCAAGCTTTATTCAACTTCAGGTGTCTTAAAGTTCAGGCCAGGAAACATTTTCCCCCTGCTAAAACCATTAGCGTTGGCGATTACCATGGCCCTAAGAACAATTGCTTAGACTACAATCGTTTCGTCATTCACTTTAATTATTGAAGTCAACAAGGCTAATCTGATTTGTGGGAATAATTGAGGTCACCATGCAAAGTGGGGAAAGAATGAGTCTGGGTATTAAACGTAAATGAAATTATAATTGTCATTTTGACTGATAAGCAGAGAGCAATGTCCCCCCCCCCCAAAAAATCTAGAGCAAACCTATCTCCAAATGTTTAGAAAGTTACTTTATATATAGCACAAAGCATAATTGTCTGAAATATATCCTCAGTCCATAATTAAGATTCCTTTAAGATATCAATGGTAAACTGGAGGGATCATATTTTATAGTGGCCTCTCTGTATCACTATTAAGTCATGGCTGGGAAATAAATCTTTATATATTGCAGCCGTTGGTGTGCTTCTGTGTGAGGGTGTGAGCCCAAACCCACACCTGCTCACATTCCTGAAAAGCTAATTGTAGCTTTTTATACAAGGGAACAGCTATCCAGTTATAGTGCGTTTATATACACTATATAAAAATCATTTTTAAAAAAGGATGATTGTAATAGGTCCCTGTTTCAGATAGCGTTAGTCATGTTTAGTGCTCCATTCTGATGCACACAGAAGCCTTTCTGAATAAGGCACAGTGAAAGTTCTGTCCCTTCAGTGGAGAGGAATGTGCAGGCAATGCTGCTGAAATGGCACACAACCCGCTGAATCTAAAGCAGGGGTCAGCAAAGTGTGTCTCACAGACTTCATGTCATCCTCAGGGCTTCCCGCAGTGTCAACTCCCCTACCATGCCTTGTCAATGAAAAGGTGAGCCCCACCAATGATTGAAATGCAAAGCAGCAACAGGACAGACACAACTTGTGATAAGTACCTTTCAAAGGTAGTTTTTTGTGGGGTTTTCGGGCTACGTGGCCATGTTCTGGAAGAGTTTCTTCCTGGTGTTTCGTCAGCATCTGTGCCTGGCATCTTCATCAGATGAAGATGCCAGCCACAGATGCTGGTAAAATGTCTGGATGAAACTCTTCTAGAACATGGCCACATAGCCTGAAAACCCCACAAAAAAATTTGGATGCTGACCATGAAAGCCTTCGACTCCACCTTCTAATGTTGCCATCCTACTGTATCCTTACTAGCCTCGTGTGAGAAATTCCTTGGTGACATGAGAGAAGAGGAGGAGGAGGAGGAAGAGGAAGTGGGTCTCTCCCATGTATTTACTTGAGTTTATATTAAAATAAACACACAAACATACAAGCACACCCTTCAAGCATATACTGATATGGTTTCATGGGACATGTTCTAGACCCATAGGAAAGAACAGATTCTCCTGCTTCAATGCCTTGAGTGATGGTTGCTGAAACTACTATCTCAGAGATTGGACTCTGATATTAGATGACACTCCTGTCCTCATTCAAACCATTGCATAGGTTTCCACTGTGGGACATCCCACTCTATTCAAACTCTAAGCTCAGAAGTAAAGAAAAACAGGTGTGGTACATGCATGGAGATGGATGGAAGGGAGATGATCTACTGGATTCTTCTTAGCCACAGGAGTCATGTAGGATCATTCAAGATCAAAGAACAATTTCGTGCACCTTTACTTTTGATCTGCAATATAAGCATACAGTCTTATATGCATCCCTGCTTCAACAAGAGCTTTTTCTTTCCCTTCTCTGTCTATCGTCTTTCTCTTCAGAGTCAATGACAAACTCCTTTCCATTTCATTGCAGAGGTATGACAGAACAGATGGAATTTCAAGTGCCCTCCATAGCAGTGCTCTTGAGAGTCACTTCCCAAATTGGATTCCCTTTGCCTGCTGTATAATACAGTCCATTTTCTATGAAATAGAAATGTCAAGATATATTGATGAAAAAGGACACGACAGGCTAAACATGTGGTTTGTTCACAGCCTTATAAATGTCTGCAGATTGGAGTCAGTTATTGTGGATGTAGGTCATGTCTACACTGCAGATTAATTTGCTACTTATAGAGGCTGTGATAGTTCGGATTCCCAGGACTGTGTTTATCTCCAGTTGCTCATTTTTTACATTCAAATTGATAAGAATTGGCCAGGCACACACACACACACACACACACACAGATTGGGATAATCAACCAATAAATATTAGCATTAGATATGTCATTTATGACAGGTGGTATTATGGTATAATAATTATATTATATTAATTATATTGCAGGGTGTTGCTTGCACTGCTGTTATATTTCACTTTTTTCTATGGAGAGCCAGTGTGGCATAGTGGTTTGAGTTTTGGACTACAACTCTGGAGGCCAGGGTTTGATTCCCTGCTCAGCAACAACAAATTGATCTCTTACTTCTATTTACTGATATTTTTTTCAAGGAAGGTCCAGTTTCATCAGGGACATTTTATGGCTCCCCTGTCCTGTCTTAGCCATCCCTTCTCCCCCACATATTATCTATGAGAAAGAGAGTATCCCCAAAGGACCTGTTGAGTTTGATCGCTGGAGAATTGAACTTGGATTGCCCATCCCAAAAAGACATTTTAACCACAATTGTGCTAGGAAAAGGTGTCTAGGAAATCTAGCAAACTAAACCTTTCACAGTTTTGAAATGTATCTGAATATTTCTAAAATGAGTATTTGGAGAGTAAATAGGTTCAGAAATGTATACTTTTGCAGGAAAACACATTCAGAAATGTGTTTTTCACAGAAAGTGAGTGTGTATATTTTTGACCGCATGTTTCAAGACCTGTAGATTTTTTGGACGAATGGTTTTAATGATATATTTTATGTTTTCTCATCGGGATATTTAGAATTTTTGTTTTATTTGTGAAGAGGGGGGAGGTGGAATTATGTGCATTGTTGTATTATATTAGAGTTGCATAATACTGTATTATTGTTTCGCATTCCATTAGAGTTGCATTTGCTATTATTATTGCTGTATTGCATTATTGTATTGTCTTTCTGTTATTTTGCTGCCGGGGGAGTGTCAGGAACTGCCATCTAGATGTTATGCTTTAATTATTACCAAGTTATGTAGTTTGGATTTTGTAATTTGTATTTTTTAAGGCATTATGTTTGTTGTATTCTTTTTTTTAATTTCTGCTTTCTGTATACTTATTTTATTGTTATTATGTTTCTTGTGCTACAATTGGTGGCGAGGCTATATTTTCTTGTATTTGATATCTTTCTTCTGTAATCCACTTTGATTCCACAAGGAAAAAGTGGACTATAAATAAATCATTTATTACTATTATTATTATCATCATTATTATTACAAGTGCTGGATGAAGAGACATCTGGATGAACATCTGTGGAAATGATAGTGAATTGAAATAGGTTCACTCATTCTTTTTATCTGCCCCAAATGGAGACCTTTGAGGCAACAGAGAATAACCTCAAGATCGCAAAGGAATAGCTTTAAAAGGAAAGACGGAGGTTGGAAAGGAATGTGTTAGCACCTTTAAAACTAACTGATTTATTTTAGTATGAGCTTTCATGGATTTCAGTCTGCTTCCTCAGACATGTGCATCTGAGGAAGTGATTGAAATCCATGACAGTTCAAGCTAAAATAAATCAGTTAGTTTTAAAGGTGCTAACACATTCCTTTCTTAAAAATAAACCAGTAAAAAAACCAGTCCTTTCTTAAAAATAAAAATCTTAAAAATGAACCAGTTAATATAATACAAAATGAAATAAACCAGTCAATTTAAAATAAACCAGTTAATGCTATTAGATTGCTTTTTGCCCTTCCTCTTTTCCTTTTATGCTGCAAAAGACTCCAAGGCTTATGACACCATAAATGGTTCTGTCCTCCAACAAAGGACAATGACTGGTAGGAGGTAAGGCTCAAGAGGAACCGACTACTTTTGCTGCCCCTAAACATCTGCCACCTGAGGCAAGTGCTTCATTTTTGTCAAAGGGTAGGACCTGCCTCACCACTAGCAATGAATAAACCCAGAGAGACAAGTACATCATATTTTTTTTGCCCACACTTCTGTACAAAAAGGCCTAAGAGGAAGCCATGGATAAAGGAAAGAGGAGAGAGCAAGAAAAGGTGAAGCATAAATCAGATCAACTGAAATTAATTGAACTGTCTGCAGTTTATTTTATTCTCTGCATTTTCAGGCAGGAATCTTTGTCAGGCCTGCTAGGTTATGCCAAGGACTAGACTTTTTGCACACAACGCATGTGCTTTGCAGATCTTTCTCTACCCAGAATTTAGCGTTTTCAGAAACTGGCAGGTTCACTGGATTTATTTATTCATTTACTGGTTTATGTCTGTTTAAAATAATCAATGATCCCCCCCCCTTTTCCCTCAGCTATTAATCATGAAATGGTTCAGAGTTAAACTATATGGAGTGAGGAGAAAGGCTGAAAAATAATGAAAGTCAACAAGGAGAGTATAGCAGCAGACAACATACAGCATCCAAAGAGGGGCCATTCAAACCAAGCTGTTTTGACACAGAGCTGCCATTCTACTCCATGTATCAATTCAAACCAAAAGATAAAATGGGACTTACCTGGGTTTCTTTCCAGAGGGATTGCTCATGTGCCATTACAGACAAGGCTATATTCTGGGTCCTCAGAAAACTAGGCTGACAGAATGATGGGACATGAAACAAGTCTCTCTACTACAGATCTTAAAGAATGATGACTTTCACATGAAAGAAAAGATAACATGGAAGTCAGAATTAAGGTAGAATGATCACCATGAAGCATAACAGTGACTGACACAGGAGAGAGCTTTCTTTATAGGGACAAGAAAGAGGAAAGTTAAAGTCTAGTGGCATTTATGTGACTGGAGAACTGATAACACCGCAAGTTTTTTCTGTGCTAAGGAAACAACAGGACAGAGAGATATCTAGAGGAAGCAACTATCTTGAAGGGCCTCTAGGCAGTGAGGTGTGATCAATATTTTAACCAGAGCACCTCTGTACTTGTATTGACAAAACTGCTTTGCCTTTTATAATAAAATCTTCCTTTTCCACTGCATCAAAATGCCTGAGGGATCTAACTTAAAAGTAAAGAAAGCAGTCAGGCTTCATGATGAGGCCTGTCGAAAGTGAGGATAGGTAAGATGGCCAGCAGATTTCTCCCTTCCAAAACTTGTTCACCTCAACAAAGGACATTCGAAAGAGGACATGCTGAAAAGCAGCAAATAAAAGTGTATACTTTTAAGACTATGGTATTTATTTACAGCTCTTCCTCCACACATATGGCACCACAGTATGCAAACATCTTCATGGTTGATGTGGAACAAGCATGCACATGTATCCAGAAACCTCTCCTCAAGCAATAACTTGAGAAGTTTCACCAGGATTTCAACAACTTCCACCCTACCATCAATTTGAGACTGGAACAACCCACACAATCTCTTCACTTTCTTGACACCCCTCTGCAAATGCACAGTGGAAATCTAAGGAAAATATTCTGTTTAAACCCCATTGTTCACTACACAAACTTATATGCCTCTAATATCCGTTCAGAACGCACTATAAAATCTATTGTTTACAGCCAAGCCCTTCAATACGACTGAATCTTTTCAGACTCATCCAAAAATCATCTGAACAGAATTCTTAAACTATTTTAGTGCATAGAGTTGAAGCTTATCTGTTGCTAAAATCACTTAAATTCCAAAGGACTCAATTTTTAGGTACATCTTAAAAATGTAAATTCTTAAACTGATACTTCCCTTTTACATATACAGTCACCTGTCCTTTTTCGTGGGGGATCCATTTCAAAAACCCCACCTGAAAATGAAAACTACCACTATTCAAGCCCCATTTACTTTAATAGTGGGATGCACCCACGGGCACACACACCATTGTACCCCCTCCATGTGTTGCTCACCCATAAGCGAGGGATGAGGATCCCAAGTCTGTGAAAATGGAGGGGCAACTGTACTGTACACTGTCGAGCTTCTATCTAGAAAAACAAACAAACATATCTTTACATTTTTCATTAGAATCCACGTGTCAAAACTGAGCAGTGTTTGTCTCATCACAAATGAAATTTATTCAGATTGCCTTTGTGTTAAAATGTTTAACAGTTTATTCCTGCAATTTTTAAAAAGGAGAACAATGTCTATTTGCTTTTCACTTCTGGAAAACAAAGCTCAGCTGGGAATATACAGCAGATATAATCTTTTTCTTTTTTAACCACCTGTCATTGTCCCTCACTGCTCTTCATATCTTTAGTCGATTGTGTGTTGTTTGTTTCCCATTTAAAAACAAGACAAGAATGCTAAAGAAATTGCCTTTTGTTGACATTCTAAAAGTCATATACAGAAATATTAACAGAGGAACACAAATTCTCTCTTGTGATATCAGTTGGAGTAGTGATAGTAATACTAGCAATAACAATAAGGTCCAGGCAATTTTTGAATAATATTAGTGTTACAAGACTTGTTGGGTACAGAAAAGATGGTTTGAAATCCACTTGCCTCTCCCTGAATTAAAAAAAGAAGAAGAAGTCAGAATGCGAACAGAACATTCTGTGAATGTATGAAAGTACAGGCACAGGTTTTAGGATGTATGCCTCCAGCTAGCCTTTAGACCTTAAAAACATGTTCTTGCTACACTTACTTTCATATAGTGGCTGGAAAAGATTGTCCACTTTATGGAGAGAAAGAAGAAAAATTGATAGAGAAGGTCCTACCACTACCATCATCAGGATTTATGCACAGATGTCAAGGTTGGAACAAATATTTGAGTCCTTGAGAGCGGAAGATGAGAAAATGGCTTTTTGAGAGTCCAAAAACCTTGATGAGAACAATACCACTGAAGCCCTACTTTTTTTGTCTTAAATCCTTAAGTACAGTTGAGAACTATTCATGTTCTTCCACCCCAGATTCACCCATTCTCTGTCCAAACAAGATGAGAGGACAGGGGGCACAGCCTGGGGAGATACTCCTAATCCAACACGAAATCTACTGGAGATCTGCTGGTGTAAGAAGCCTGGGTTTAGATAAACTCTCTGGAAAGACAAATGAAAGACTGAATGCTGGTGAGATCACTGAAACGTCCAAGTAATCTTAGGCATGGATTTTTTCCCCAAGACCTTTTCACTTCCAGATTGATGATACATGAACTTAGCAGCCGAAAGACCTTTTGAACAAGTGTCCAGTGTCAGGGTAATTCAATCTATTTGTGTACAAACGGAAAACAAATTGGTAGAAATGAAAAAAAAATCTTGCTGTGATATTATCGTAACCTCATATTGTTTGGCAGCAGGATTAATTGTTAAATCAACTTTTCTTTTAAAAAATGGCTGAACCTTGTTTCTGAGGTCAGGAACCGCAGTAGGAAAGCTCTGACTTCATTTTGTCTAAAGTGGCAACAGACATTCTTTTTCCAAACAAGGAGAAACAATATCAGTTTTTGAGGAACTCTGGTTTCTCTGAAATTGAGGTTAGACAGATATCTGTTATGACATTAGATTTCTTTTGTAGTTCCACTAAGATGGAAATGAGTCCAAAGAAGCACAAAGCCAGCCCCCTTCCACTTCAGTTCATTTTAAGACTAATCATAATTTATCACACTAAAAAAAGTTTATCACATAAAAAAACCAACAACCTCGACTTATCCACTGCATTTTACAGTCAATTATGGAATGCAGTCAGGTATTATTGCAGGCAAAATGCTGCTGATGCCACCTGACTGCATCCCACCTAAAACATGACTACAAGGAGCACTCAAGTGGCTGATTTGCAAAGTAGGGAAGCTTATTGCTTGCTGGAGTCTGCAAACAGATCCCAAAGGACTTAAAACTGATTACTTTGCAAAGCTTGCTTGCAGGAGCGAGAGCTTGCTTTCAGGAAAGGGAAAGGAGAGGAAAGGTGGGACTGGACACTTGACCCTTCTAGAATGATCAGGGAAGGGAAAAATGGAAGTTGCTCAAGCTAGTGGTACCTTCCTTTTCTTTCAGTAAACAATAAAAATAAACACGGTGAAGTCAGACCTTCCAAATTAGGGAGAACCCCTTTGAATGGCTCCCTTTTGAATTATAGCACTCCCAAAGCTTTGCAGCAAATGTAGCCCATGTAGAATTCTGGTAATGATCTCTTCCTGTATAATGGATGGAGCAATTTATCTCCTGAATTTCTGTCCAGGACCTCTGAAAGGAAAGGCATAGTATAGCTACACTGTTAATATTATTGTAATAGAAATTTACTTTTTTATTATTGTGGTTTTTTAATGTATTTTTTTTTTTAAAAAAAAACACACATTCACATTAGATGAATCATACTCATAAAGTGTATTTACTCAAACACTATGCAGCTCTATTTTAATGCATCTGTTTGGAGGTAGGTTCACTTCATGTGGATTATGAAGAGGGACTCAGAAAACCATTGCAGAGAAAAAGCAGAGAAGAGTCATTTTTCAAATGCCAAACACAACTAGCGGCTTGTTATGCAGGCTGCTCAAGGGATGTTCTTCACAGAAATAATTTTCTATCTGACGACTGCCCAGATCTGCCTGTATAAAGGAATAGTCACCTCTGACCAAAACTCTTGTGTTGAAATTGTTCCACTTGGTGGTGTCACATGGCCTCTCATATCATTCTCTTGCATTTGCTTCTCTCTTCTACTCCCAATGAAGAGTTCCCCTTATTTAAATTCATCTTCGTCCCTATTCCACTTATTTTTCAACTGATTCCAGTTGAGGAATTATATGTGTCTCCCCTGCCTCACACTTCATCTGCAAATATTTAAAAGAAAATTAACAGGAGACAAAAATAAATAGCCTAACTTACAGATATAGCCAGATCCCAGGCTTGCTATAAGTAATAACAAATACACATGCACATGCACACACACACACACGTATGTTATATATGTATTTGTTCTGACATGTAGCAGACTTGGGATCTGGCTATGTCTGTAGGTTAGGCTATTATTGTATGCATTTTTGATTAGGCTATTATTGTATATACATTTTGTATGTACTGTATCTTTTAAACTGCCTCGATTGTCATGGACAGAGAGACAGGATATAAATCAAAGTATTATATCTTGGTTTTAGTTGCTTCTATAGTTGCATGGGAGTCTGACGTCACAACTTGGTGTGCTTCGTACAATAGATCAGCAGTAGTTTTAAACAACAACTATGTTACTTTTGACATATTGATTATAATGGTAATTAACTACTAAGGGAGAAGTTGGAACTGTCAGCAAATTACTTTATTAACGTAATTTTCTAAGCTGTGGTCAGCCTATCTATCCACAAAAATTCCTTAGCAATGTTGCTGCCAGCCAGTCTGTAATCTTCTGTATCCCTTGTATGATACCCATACATTTTCTGATAAGTCTAATTTTTATGAATAGGGAAAATAAGATGTTCAATATGCAACATTTTCCATTTGTATAATCAAATGATGGAAGCTTTTTTTTTTAAAAAAAGAATAATTACCTGCCACCTTTCCCTTGAATACAAAAGTGCTCAACAATCTTTCTATTCTTTTCATTAATTAGCTTTAAAATGTCTGATTTCATACTAATTTATAAATGCCTCACCATTGTGAAATATCAAAGACAATTATCTGTATTTTCCCTAAATAGATCTACTGCTGTAACCGTTTGGCACCAATATGGGAAATACTGCTTACATCTCTAGCAAATAACATTTTTAATGCCTCCCATCTAATTTACAGGAAAGCTGTTGTGCTATTTACAGTCATTTTAATATTGAGGGATACATTTGTAAAGGTTACTCTTTTACTCCGGTACATTGGAAGAAGCTTTTAGTAAGGACAAGATGTAGTTTTCTTTTCAAAATGAAGCAATGAGTATTCCCATTTTTCAAAGCAAAACATTGAAAATATGAGCTCTTATCCAGCAGGGCGAGACACACCAGCACAAAGGTGTTGGAATTTGAAATAAACACACCCTTTATTTGAACTTGTACATCTCAGTTTTTTCTTTGTCCCACAATTATTTTTGTGTGTGTGTTTCAAAATAACTCTTACTCTTTCCATCCAAAATATGCAAAAGTTAATAAAATGTTTAAAAAGGAACTGAAATGGAATCCCCTCTTTTTGCACCAGCCAAATTCGAGAGGCGCTCATTCCCAGCAAAGAAAGGACTGTGTTGTGTCTGCCTACCTTATTAGATATGGCACAAAGATAAGAAGCCCCCGAGGAAAAGGAAAAGGCAACTAAATACCAAAATTAACACAGATGACTATACAAGGATTCAAAGGCATATTTTTTAAAAAGTAAAATATTTAAAGTGAATAGGGAATTCTGACCATTTTAGCTTCTTTTGAAGATCTTTCGATCCAGGGCATGAAAAAAAAAAGTACATTCGTATCAACAATATATTGAAACAAAAGTTCCCTGTATCGTGGCCTGCCCAAAAGAACACACTCTGGAGTTTATCATACAATGGAATTTGGGGGGTATAATGCAATGGCAATCTGAACACAATCATGGGGTTTCATGTTATTGTGTATGAGTGTATCTCACACAATTTTGGGCAATGGAAAGTCATTCTTAACGCAATCATGAGGTTTCACGTTATTGCGTATTAGACTATCTCATGCAATTTCGGGCAATGGGGGTCATTTTCAGGAAATGGGAAGTCATTCTGAATGCATTCTGAATGTAATCAGATTTCAAGTAAATTCGCTAAACTAGCGAATTCACATACTGTGAATTCAGCCTGGGACCTGAGGCCGCTCAAATCATCATTATTATTGTGGGTGTATTAAAACCCATTTGATACAAATGTTTTTAAAAATACACAAATAAATAAATAAATAAATAAATGAGTTATATTAAAAACACTACAAATGTGGCATAGCGGTTTGAATGTTGGACTACAAATCCAGAGACCAGGGTTTGATTCTCTGCTCAGCCGTGAAACTCACTGGGTGACTGTGTTTTTTAAATTATTGTTATTTTAAAAAGTTTGTAAAATAACACATTGGCTGAACTTTGTTTTAAATTCTTGTAAACCACTTTGGCTCCTGTACTGAGAAAACAGTGGAGTGTAAATTAATTCAATATATAAATCCAAGGGGAGCGGAGCCTGAACCTCCTCTGTCTTGGCTGTTTTTTTAAAATAAATAAATAACAGGAATGATGATGCAAACCTACTGCTGATTTTTGTCAGTTATCTCCAGCCTCTGGACATAGTCTGAAGGTATATATGCCACAAGATATATCGAGAATCATAATGCAGATCATTGAGTCAGAATATTCTGGAAAGCCTGCCTATGCACTCCTAGGGAGATAACTAATGAATCTGTTATTAATCTTGGCTACTCTCCTATAGATGTATTTTCCTGTAACAGAGCTTGTTTTGCACAGATTGGGTATGGTTGGAGTTATCACTTTATAAATACAGGATCATTATACTTGTACATTATGTATTGAAATATCCATGTTGCATTTTTTTTTTTTTTTTTTTTGGTGGAGGTCGAAAAATACAGAGTTTCTAAAATTTCCCAGCATGAATCTCATATAAACTACTGAAGCAGAAGCATTAAGGCAGAGTAATGGCTAACATGATTGCTGTGCTATCGAAACATCTGAGCCTTGCCTGGTTAGTTTATGCTCCATTGCATCTGACTGCAGTTGTGCTCCTGGCAAAAAGTACAGGGGGGAATCTATTATTCGAGCCAGATGCTCAACTGGTGGCATCCAATGTCATCCAGTCAGCTTTACAAATAAAGCTTCATTCAGTTACAACCATTGAGCATCAAGAGAGGGAAAGAGAGCACAACTATATCAGTATTTCTGCTTGAAACCTTTTGCCCATTGTCATCACGATGTTATTTTTTAAAGAACCAGAAGACTGATAAATAATATAGCAAAAATAATATTGCTTTATTGTCACTTGGCAATTTCCTCTCTATCATTTCAATTATGTGCCCATGTAATGAGTTCCATATACTTCTGCTGTATTAACATAAAGCTGCCTGTGGTAAGACAAGAATATATGCTATGACGTTACAGTCACTCTATAATCCTGGAAAATAATTAGAACATAAAATTGAACTGGAACTCCAGAATACATTTTAAGTCCCTTCCCCATATAGTGTTCTTCAGCACCAAAGACAGTAAATTAATATTGACTTTTTACTATAAGATTACCATATAATCTAAATGCTAATGACAATTAGGGCACCGTATGGTAGCTAAAGCATATTTTAGTATGTAGAATATAGCAGTAATAAATGTGTGAAGAAAAGAAGGGGAGAAATCTTGGGTTTTTTTTAGGAAGGAGGTTGTAAAGTTGCGAATGAAATACACTGAAAGTAAAGAAAATGAGTGTCTAATAGACTAATAGATTTCTCTGCTCCTGGGAGGCAAGAGGCTATGCTGACAGCAGCAGAGCTGCTGGTAGGGTCTCTCATGTCGGACAGACTTTTGCCAAGTAGCCAGAATAAATGTGGCCAACAGCTACTGGGCAGCAGCAATAGTAGAGGGTGGCACTAGTGGAGAGTGTCACCCTCTACTATTGGAGAGTGTCACCCTTTACTGAAGCAGAACCCTTGAAAATTCAGAAGGCACAGACATTTATTTACGGCACCGGGCATCTAGCATCTAAGATGCAAGCAGAGCATTCAGCATCATTCTCAAAAGTGTTTTATAGGTCCTCTACACTACTTTTGCAGCTTGGCAGCAGCAATAGTACAGGCTGATACTTTCAGAGGCAATGGCAGTGCCACCCTAGCTAACATTTGTTAGTACTGCACAAAGGGAGGCATAGTAAACCTCAGTTTGAAGATCTTTTACCAAAAAAAAAAAAAAAAAGCCCTATGATGAGACAATACAAAATGAAACAAGAAATAATGCGAGAAGGCTCTTAGGTCATTTGGCACTCAACCAGTTGCTGGGGTACAATAGAGGGCAACTATGTGTAGCACTGCAGCTAATGACACAACTGGACTCAAACCAAAAAGACATTCAGCTGTTGATATGCTCAAGGGTGAAAGGCAAGTTTGAAGCTGCATAACGCATATTATAGGACCATGGAATGTGTGAATCAGGGGAAGGCATACTAAGGAGTGAAGCAGATGGCCACGAAGCAGAGGCTTCTGGCTGCTCCAGCTGCAATTTGGCCAGGACTACAGTGACCTCACGGCCCTCTTTTAGACCCAGAGCACAGCCTCAGCATGGCTTCCAGCCACTTTGGGAGTATGCATCATGTAAACGCCACAGCCACCCAAGAAATTGAATGTATAAAGTTTGCAATACTTGGGGCGAGTGAGCTAAAGTGGACAGGAATAGGACATTTTTGGTCAGACAATTACACAGTGTTTTAGCTCAGGAAATGAAAATCAAAGATGAAATGGGTTGGCATTTACATTGAGGAGAGTTGTAACAAAAGCAGATCAAAGGATATAATGTGAAGTCTGACTGAAACATGTCAATAAGACTTCAGGGAAAACCCATCAATATAACCATAATCCATGTTTATGCTCCAAATACAGGAGGAGAAGGAGAAATTGAAATATTCGATGCTGGAGTCCAGGAGGAAATTGATTGCATACCAAGATAGGATTTCTTTTATCATAGGTGATTGGAATGCAAAAATAGGAAACAACAGAATTATAGATTGTGGGAAAATTTGACCTAGGATCAGAAATGAAGTAGGAGACTAAATGAATTTTGTCCTAATAGTTTATTCATTACAAACACAATCTTCAAACAACCCAAGAAGTGACTGTATACATGACCGATGGCCAATGTATAAATCAAATAGAGTACATAATCAGAAGCAAGACAAAAACAAGACCAAGACCAAGAGCAGACCGATTGGAGCACAGGCAATGAATTACTAATATTAAAAAGTTAGAACAAAGAAGAATACTAAACCAAGAAGGAAAAGCCTCAGTGGATGACAGGTGAAATTCTTAATGCAATTAAAAACAAATGAGAAGCAAAAATAAAAGGTATAAAGGATCCTGAAGTGTAAAGATATATCATTGCATACTAAAGTTAGGACAATACATGCCATTGTACTTCTCATTTCTTTGTGTGGTTGTGACAACTGGACAGTGAAGAAAGTTGATAGGAAGAACATCAGCTCATTGCAAATGTGGGGCTGCAGAAGAGTACCACGGATATCATGGACTACTAAAATGACAAATAAATGACTAAACTGAGACTGCTGTAGTTTGGCCATGTCATTAGAAGACATGATTCACTAGAAAAGAAAATCATATTAAGGAAGGTAGATGGGAGTAGGAAAAGAAGAAGACCACATTCCAGTTGGATAGACTCAATCAAGGAAGCCATGGCCCTGAGTATGCAAGACCTGAGCAGATGAGAGTGACTTGGAGGCCTTCATTAATGAGATTGCCATAATTCAAAGCAGACTTGACAGCAGTTAACAACTACAACAACTTGTTAAAAACCAATGTAGGGTTTCTGTTATAGGAGAAGGTTCCCTGCATCACTGTAAAAGAAGCACCAGTGAAAGAAGCAATGTCACTTTTGCCCACTCATTTTGCTTATGAAGATCCAATCCTCTCAGTAAAGTCTCATCTGATAAACCTTAGCTCAGGCTTAAATATTGTTCATTTCATATTAATAATAATAATAATAATAAATTTTATTTATACCCCGCTCTTCAGCCAAAGCTATCAGAGCGGCTTACAATTTGTTAATTAGACAATTAACTCCCCTGAAGATGGTGGTTGAAGGGGGGGCTCTTCTTGCTTGCAGCAGGAGGTGGCCTGCATCTCTCTCCCCTCAAGATGGTGGTTGAAGGGAGGGCTCTTCTTGCTTCCAGCAGGAGGTGGCCTGCATCTCTCTCCCCTCAAGATGGTGGTTGAAGGGAGGGCTCTTCTTGCTTCCAGCAGGAGGTGGCCTGCCTTTCTCTCCCCTCAAGATGGTGGTTGAAGGGAGGGCTCTTCTTGCTTCCAGCAGGAGGTGGCCTGCATTTCTCTCCCCTCAAGATGGTGGTTGAAGGGAGGGCTCTTCTTGCTTCCAGCAGGAGGTGGCCTGCATCTCTCTCCCCTCAAGATGGTGGTTGAAGGGAGGGCTCTTCTTGCTTCCAGCAGGAGGTGGCCTGCCTTTCTCTCCCCTCAAGATGGTGGTTGAAGGGAGGGCTCTTCTTGCTTCCAGCAGGAGGTGGCCTGCCTTTCTCTCCCCTCAAGATGGTGGTTGAAGGGAGGGCTCTTCTTGCTTCCAGCAGGAGGTCGCCTGCCTTTCTCTCCCCTCAAGATGGTGGTTGAAGGGAGGGCTCTTCTTGCTTCCAGCAGGAGGTGGCCTGCATCTCTCTCCCCTCAAGATGGTGGTTGAAGGGAGGGCTCTTCTTGCTTCCAGCAGGAGGTGGCCTGCCTTTCTCTCCCCTCAAGATGGTGGTTGAAGGGAGGGCTCTTCTTGCTTCCAGCAGGAGGTGGCCTGCATCTCTCTCCCCTCAAGATGGTGGTTGAAGGGAGGGCTCTTCTTGCTTCTAGCAGGAGGTGGCCTGCATTTCTCTCCCCTCAAGATGGTGGTTGAAGGGAGGGCTCTTCTTGCTTCCAGCAGGAGGTGGCCTGCATCTCTCTCCCCTCAAGATGGTGGTTGAAGGGAGGGCTCTTCTTGCTTCTAGCAGGAGGTGGCCTGCCTTTCTCTCCCCTCAAGATGGTGGTTGAAGGGAGGGCTCTTCTTGCTTCCAGCAGGAGGTGGCCTGCCTTTCTCTCCCCTCAAGATGGTGGTTGAAAGGAGGGCTCTTCTTGCTTCCAGCAGGAGGTGGCCTGCATTTCTCTCCCCTCAAGATGGTGGTTGAAGGGAGGGCTCTTCTTGCTTCCAGCAGGAGGTGGCCTGCATCTCTCTCCCCTCAAGATGGTGGTTGAAGGGAGGGCTCTTCTTGCTTCTAGCAGGAGGTGGCCTGCATCTCTCTCCCCTCAAGATGGTGGTTGAAGGGAGGGCTCTTCTTGCTTCCAGCAGGAGGTGGCCTGCCTTTCTCTCCCCTCAAGATGGTGGTTGAAGGGAGGGCTCTATTGTTAAACATGGGCTGTGAGACTCTCATCTGCCATGTCCCAATCATTTATCTTGAGTTGAAAAACAAAGCATTCTATTTCTGCTTTTGGAGAAAGAAATTTGACATCACTTGTTAAGTCTAGAAAGTGTAGAGGCAGCCCGAATGCAGCTATAATTACCTGTCAAATAACATGCTGTTCAATCTAAGAAAGGATGTTGGTATATGGCCTTACAGGAACGTTCTCGTACACTCCAATTTTAAGACCTTTCAATAAACAACATTGATTATAAAGTTAACAGAAGCATGTTTTGTTTAGTTCAACATATCTGGAAGTCAAATGTAATCAAGTCCATTGGGACTCTATAAGGGTGCATCGCTCATGTAATGGACCATTAAACGTGATTTTAGTGATTTGTTCACAGAGAAGAAGGAGACAGTGGGAGAAAAAGGCTGCATCCACACTGGAGAAATAACCCGGTTTGGCCCTACATTAACTACCCTGGCTCAAGGCTATGGAATTCTGGAAGTTGGAGTTTGTTTGGCCCAGAGCAGAACAGAGCTTTTCCAGAGCTCAAAAGAAGATGCTGCCCCAGCCAATGTTGCCTCTATGTTTGTTTCAACGTAGTTCAATTTTCTATATCAGAAAATTCAGAACATGCCAAGGTAGCAGTTTTCATTCCTCTTCCATCACCACCCTCTTTTTCTTCTTCTTTTTTTGGCAGAGAATAGGATAGATTTTTATAGTTCCAAAAATATAGCAACATCTAAATCTTTCAAAAGCCTATTGTGAGAGTTTTGCTACAGCAATCTTTCCCCACTCCTTGCATTGTGCTTTCTATGCCAAGGACACCTAAGGTGTCAGGGCTTGCTTGTATTTTTCCAATATACCTGCTCATGCAGTTAGCTTGTGAGTAATGGAGCCCTTAGTAGTTTATCAATCATCAAAAACAGGGCACTGGCATTGCAAGTGTTCCCACTATAAAGCAAACGGCTTTTCTGGCACAATACATGTGTGTGTATGTGTATTAAAAAGAGGAGCAACGAGTCTGGGAGGTGTTATATTCTGCTGTAAAATAGGTTGTGAACAACTTAACTTTCTCTATTTATGTGCTTGGGAAAATCAGCAACAACAAAAGACGTGATCTATTGCCTCGATTTTATTTTTATTTTTTTTTGCACCCAACTGTGACTGTTATTCAGGTGGCATTTCAATTGTGACATCCTGTGTTTGTTGTGCTGTGAAGGTTATTTTAGCCACACATTCCTTTCTCTTGCTTCATGTTCTCTTCTTCCCATTGTAGGTCAGATGTCCTCTAATATTTGCTTGGCAGAGATGGGAAGCTGTAGAAAAACGAATCAGAAATATGTTAAGGGAAGTTAAAGCTGGGTTTTCTGCTGTGATTAAATCTGAAAATGGCAACATTACTGTGGAATGGGACTATTAAATCTGATGTGTTTGTGTGTGCATGCATTCACATCTGTGCACACATACAACTTGTTTTGAATGTTGTACATTGTACATGAAAGAGAATCCCCCCCACAGAAAATGGACATGGCAGGAGGAAAAAACTACCTTGTTATATCCATCCCCCCCCCCACCACAATGTGGACAAAGATAGGAAAGTACTAACAACTTATTTTTCAGTTGTTGTTGTTGTGTGCCTTCAAGCCATTTCCGGCTTATGGATGCCCTATCATGGTTTAAAAACAAACAAACAAGATTTGTTCAGAGGAGGTTTGTCATTCTCTTCCTTGAGGATGAGAGTGTGTGACTTTCCTCAGGTCACCCAGTGAGTTTCATGACCATGTTGAGAATCTCATCCTGGTCTCATGATTAATACTTCGGCATTCAAACCACTATGCCATGGAAACTAAAAACTGAAAACAAATCCGATGCATTGGCTATCATTGTTGCTATGGTGCAAATGGGATGTTCATCTCACAACACACTTTTGGTCAGTGTGGAGGTTGGAATTCTATTCCAACTTATGCAATGACCAGAAGGTATAATGGATATAAAGATAAATGAATGTCAGCCCAAACTTCCAGCAACCTCAAGCACAGTGATCTAATTCCACCCCACCTATCAATTCAATGCTTGCAAATCCTCCAAAGGAGGAGCTAATATGTGCGTGCTCAAAAAGCCAAAAAAGCTGTACCAAAATATCATCAGGGAAAAAAAATGAAGTGTGATAAGCACAAAGAATTGAAAAATGTTAAACCCACCCTGTAGGACAGAAAAGCTTCCCAAATGGAAATGGAGATATAGAGAAAACTATAAAAAATGAAGAGTGATAACACAAAGAACTCAAAAATGTTAAACCCACCCTGAAGTTCAAACTGAAGGACAGAAAAGCTTCCCAAATGGAAATGGAGATATAGAGAAAACTGCTAAAGGCTCATCCCTCCTCCTTCATATTTCTTATCTATTCATTCTTTTCCCTTTCTATTTCTCACTTTGCAGGATTTCTTTTCACATGCACCACTGAAGCAGTGTACCACAGGCTTACTTTTTCTGCTCCTCCTTCTCCCTTTATTCTCGTTCCTATGTGCTGTGCTTTGTACCATTTGCAGTTGCCCAACACAGAATAGTGATGATTTGGTGGTGGTGTTTTGTAATGCAGAGAAATTGAATGACATGAAAAAGGTCAGGGTTCCTGTGTGTGCACACAGGGAAATCCTCCTGTTCTACACTGGAAGCCTGAAGTATTCCAGTGCAGAAAGGTTTTTCTTCAAGAGATGGAGAACCTTTTCCAGATATATTAATAATTTACCTTCCATTGTTCAGTCCCAATGGCTGATGGGAACTATTGTCCAAGACCATCTAGAAAACCAGAGGCTCCTCAAACATGTTTTACTGTTTGATTCTACATTTTACAGACCTGGCCCCACATAACCAAGAAGATGACTGCTCTCATTCCCCATCTCAGCTAAAGCGCAGAAGAGTTGGATTAATGTCTCAATGTAGTAATGATCTGGATGACACACTATAAATTCAGCCACCTAGTTCAGGTGGTCCAGAAGGACAGTTTATGTGGACATGGGTGGGCATCAAACATATTTTATGAGGAAAAGATGGGAAGCAGCCACAAGTGAGATTGTCTGCCTGAACAAGTAGATGAAGCTGCCTTCTGCAGATGTTCAGTTTGCAGTCCATGAAGAAATATAAAGCTGGTGGTGTGACTTAGGGTCTGGGGCAAGAGTATGCACCAACTCTTTCCTTTGTCATGAATGGAATCCTGTAAAGGAGCAGTGGCTAAATAGGGCCCTTGGTAGCTGTATTTCATTAATCTCTCTTTGCATTACTTTCAGAGTAACTGAAGTGCACTCAAAGTACTGTATATTCCATTAACACCTCTTCTGAACATTGCACAAAGATCTAGACCATTATGATGTACTCTAATACTTTGAAGAGGGCGCAGTTCCAAGTAATGTAATATAACATGTTTATTATTGTTCAGAGGGTGACCCTAAATAAATGACTTCCAGCTAGTTCTCTTAAAAATATGCAGGCAAAGACATCTATCCGTAAATCCATTATGATGAGGAAGTGCACTTACATTGAAGGATAGTCAGTTGAGACATTTTCATCATAGATGATCTATGTCTGTTCGAACAGCCACCATCCTTCTCCCAGCAACAATGCTCCATCAAAGCAAAAAAAGCTTTTCCCCATTTGATTTTATTGTGTTGACATACACTCTATTCTGTGTCACTCCAATCCCTACCTTTATCCTTCAGGAATATTTATACATAATACTAAATTCATTGCCATGCTGCCACTTTGAACTCCATTTCCTTCAATCCAGAAAGGAAGTTAGTGGAATTTTGTTTCTAATTTTTTCCCATTTAGAAATTATTTTGATACTCCTATCATGAGCACAGGACAATGAAGGGTAACCCTCTGAGGAAGTCTAGGCTATGAATCAGGGACTGGCTGAAGGTCACTTAGCTTTTCCAGTTTGGGACCAAAGTGTCCCTTGTCATAATTCAACATTATAGCCATCCCTCTATTAAATGGTAAAGTTAGATCAAGGAGTGTTCCCAAGTTGATCTAAGCATGTTCAATAAGCTTAAGGCCTTAGGTATGATGGAGGTGGGAATTAAAAGAATATTCAAAAACATTTGGAAACCCTGGCAAGAAGAAGCCCAGATTTAGGAGAATCTTCACAGTTCAGGACTTATTCTGCATAAAATTCACATGGTTGATTTGCATGAAAAACAATATTTTCTGCAGAAAGAGTATTCTGCAACAATATTATTTGATTTGCAATGTTGTTACTGCTTTCTGTGCAAAACAAGCATGTGCGAATTTTGTACAGAATAAATAAATCACAAATTGCTAATAGGCTTTGAAAACTGTGGTTTTCAAAGACTTCCTTGTAGCAGGAAGAAAATTGCTGAAATTACTCATTGCTTCTTTCAAGAAGAAACTTAATGAAGAACTACATCTGAAGACAGAAGACATTATTCATTGCTAGCAATGAAATGCCAACCCAGTCAGTTCTTTATGTGGATTAGAAAAGGGGTACCATCTTGCCCTTTCCTTAAGGTTTTGGTCCACAGCTTTGCTGTTTCGGTGGTGTCCCAGTATGACTTAAAAATCACATGATAAATCTTGACAGATTAATGAAGGTGGCCAGTTTTTCACTCATACAGGGAAGATGATGAAGTCAGCAAATCAGAATATATCAGTTTCAAGGCTCATCCCCACTCTCTCCTTTTTTGAGACTAGAATTCCAGCTGAGAACTAGGGACATTGACATAACTTTTGTATACAATACAGACTTTACATTAATCACATAATTGATTTCTCAGTACTGATCTAAATCCCTTAAAGGCAGAAGATCCCATCTGATCTTGGGAGTTAAGCAAGGTTGACCCTGATTAGTCCTTGAATGAGAGAATTCCAATGAACATCAGCTGCTGTAGTCTATATTTAAATAGAAGGAACTGGCAAAACCACCCCTAACTATTCCTTGCCTAAGAAAATCCTATCAAATCCATGGGGGTCATCAAAAGTTGACAGGTGGCTTGAAGTCATTTAGGGTACAGACTGACATTTACACTCACCAGCAATCTCTGGTGCAACAGTCAAAAGCAGGATCAATTTTAATTATACCTTCTTGAACCAGAATTTGCTAGAGGGAATGGAAACTTTGGTCTACTGTGTTGTGATCGACAGGAGAACAGTTTTCCATTGCTTGCAGTGGCTGATGCCTGGTAAGGTAGGGCTGGTGGACTTTTATGTTCCTATGTATTCCGTACACCAGTGATTCCAATACGGATGTTTCAGACTTCAGTTCAATTCTTGGCTGTTGTCCAATATGACTGGAGCTTCTGGGAGTTGAAGTTTAAAACATCTGTAGGGCAAAAAGTTTGGGAACCACTGCCCCACGCTATTGCCATGATCATTAATGTGTAGGGATTGTGAATATGAATCGGTTACAGATGTATAAATCTGTGTTAATGTGTTCATAACTGTGGATATTTATTTATATAAAATCAGAGGTGAGGAATGTATTGTTCTCCAAATGCTCTTGAAAAGTAACTTCCCTTATTCTTCACCACTGGTTTTGCTACAGCTGGTGGAAGATGTAGTCTTCCTTGTCAAAGTGTTAGTACATGGCTCTTTAATTATATTTCCAGAATATTTTTAAGAAGAAGAAGAAGAGAAGAGTTTTAATATCAACGGAATAAGCCAAATACTACTAAAAATAGGATACTGCCATGATCAAATTGTGTCAAGCCACTCTTTCCCCCACTCATGTTTTAAAGTCTGAACCAACAATATGTGAAATGCTTGAAAGTCTTTGTTGCATTCACCCCACTATGACACTGTAAGGTCTATTAGACCCTTTTGTAAATGAACAGTTGAATCTAAGAGAATGTGAATATTGGCTAAGGTCACTTAGTGAACTCATGATCAGGCTATTTCTCGTTCAGAGACAAAGAGACCAGTTCCTGCTGTCATTTGATATTTTCAAACTGTTGTCCTGACTGAACTAGGAGTTGGGGAATAGGAACTGAACAATTTAATTTTGTCCTTGCAAAATGCACCTGTTGTGTGGGAGGTTGAAGGTCCTCTTTGTGTGAACAATTTTCACCCAGTGAGTCAAAGCCATTACTCTAAATTATCCACATTTTGGATAATAAAAGAGATTTTCCTCATCCCATCTGTTGCTTCCAGTTCTGCAAGAAAAATCTGGTCATATTAATAATTATTAATCATTAGTCTCCCATCATGACCTTGCCCTCGGCTACAACTTCTAAAAATTGAGGCTGGGAGTTGATAGCGGACAAGATTATGTATAAGACTAAGGTTTGCATTCAAGTGCTGCGTTTGGGTAAAGGCCATCTCCCTATTGCTGGGTCAGTAAGACCGGGTCATATTAGAACCACGGAGAGTGGAAATCCAGCACCATTTTATCCACACTTGTTGGCATTATGTTTTTTGAAGTGGAAAAGCTGTCACCACTCAAACTACCACCATATTTCTGCTCTCTAACAAGAATTCAGGATAGAATCTGTGCTACAGGCTTTCAAGAAAAGGAAAAGTTTAATCAATTTGTTTTGGGGGGTCTGAGTAAAAATCACCATGGAGTAAATAGTGAATTATTCTTTGCCCCAGGCTTGCATCCTTTCCTTCCTAAAAAGGTTTGGTATTTGTGTTCTTGAAATTTGGGGAAGTCATCTCTATCACATACTAGCACTAAAGCAGACTTATCTATTCAACTACCAAAACTGATGTGGAGACTTAAAGCTGTTTGCTCTTTAGTACAAAGTGCATGCATTTTAAACCACTCTGTGTAAAACATTCAAATAAATCAGTGATAAAAACTTGAAAGAGACTTGTATAGGGTAGAATGGAGTGTATGGCCGAGAAATAACTCATGATTTTGGAGTAAGATTTACCTATCATACTCTGTCAAGTGGGTCTGCATAGCCTCTTGTAAGAGTGTTTCTCCCTCTAAAGATAGTTCTGAAAGGGCTATCCATGAAAATGTCATCTATCAAGATACGGGAAGGGGATAACTAGGATTTCTGCATCTGTTAAATCCTCATCCACAGAGTTCCTCCTTATCTACAGAGTTCCTCCTTATCTACATACTTCTAATTTGAAGAAGGTATTGTATCTGTGTAGTTATTTCTGTTGTTTTTACAGCCAGTGTGCACATTGTTTGCCTGCATCTAACCATTTACTATATTGTGCTTCCAATGCGATTTGGAAATGTGTTATTATTATTGCTCAATTTTCAAAATTTGCATTTTACTGGACAACTTTTAACAGACTGAACTCTCCATGTTTCTAAATACCAGATGAATCCAGGTCACATTCATTTCTGGGTGGTGCAAACTGGGAAAATCAATAACAATGCCAGCAGCAATATCAACAACTGCCTTGGGTGGTCCCATACTGGCACAAACGCAGGATGTAAAATAACTAAATAAACCAATGGCTGGAATCTTGTTGCTTACATCACTTCACCTATGGAAGAGGCTGGACATTTTGGCCCAGTGTATTAATTACAAAGCCATAGAACTGGAGTTACATATTCAGTAGGATGGCCCTTTCAGATGAACATTTGGTTGTATATTCTGTTACACATTTGGTTGCGTATAACTGTACATTTAGCTGTGCATTCAGTTATGCATATAGTTGCGTGATCAGTGTTGAAATTCAGTATAAAGGTCATGCAGCAGAACTCCACATGTAGAGATCTACAGAATCTTGCCCATTAGAGAATCTTGACCAATTATAACTTTAGAGGGATTTCTTTGGGGTATCAGAAGAAGGATTTGGTTTTTAAAAAGCATCTGATTTATTACTTTCAACTGTTCAATGTCTGCTCTTGATTATGTAGACAGGGCATATGCACATGCATTACTTACATAGACGGGTCCATTGAAAGTAGTCTGAATGAAATCTCTGTTATGGCTTGCACATTCCCTGTTATAGCTGATTGAAAAAGGCTAAATGTGCTGTTGCTTAGAAATTAACAAATGTATTGCAGTCCACTCACCATGAGAAGTGCAAGTGGGAGTAGCCTTTGCATAATTTTTAGTAGGATATGGGGCCCATCAGGACATGGTGTGTGGATGCACATTATCCTGATGTCTATATATGGGGGGAAAGAGCAAAAGAGAGGTGCGTTCTGCCTACAGAGAGGTGGGGAGGTAGAGAGGTTCCATCTTGCAAAATCACATATCACAGCCAACAGGCAGAAATTTAGGTAAATACTCAAAGGAGAGGAGGGACTTGTAAGATTTGTCTTTCAAAGTTGTATGACCCTGGAAGATGGATCACATTTGGGGCTAACTTTCAGTTTCTCAGAGTTATGGGAACTGAGGTATGGAGTGATTTGGGAAGGAGTGGTCTGGGAAAGGTATTCATTGTATAGCTGTTGCCTACCCTGTTGCCAGCCCGGTGGATCAATACTCTAATTTCTCATTTCATTCTTGGATAGGTGTAAGCCATTATAATCATTTTGTCATCATGATTGACATCAGTTGATTGGTTGCACAACCCAAAGTTAGAGGTTTAAAGGATGTCTTGGCTGAACGGATCTTTCATTATAACTAATTGTTGAAAATCACCAACACCATCATCATTATTGGACACTGAATTCAATAGTACTTACTCCCAGCTATATCTGATTTGACAAACCATAAATGCATTATGGAGCTGAAAGGAGAAAAAGAACAAATGGGGGGGGGGGGAGGAAAAAAAGAAAAAGCACAGCACCGGAATCCAACAGCAGCAATATAAAAAGGAATGTCTTTCACTGCATTCCTGTATGCCACATTCAAACAACATTCACTCCAAGCTACCACTACCTTCTTTTTAAGCATTGCCCCTCATTAATTGCATCCACTTTCATTGTATTTCTTATGCTTTGCCAAAGACCTGATATGACAGAGAAACCCTTCTGATACACTTCGAGGAATCAGCTCTCTTTTAATTAAAACTGATTTCAAGATGCACTGACAGCAGGCTGGCACTATCACGTTTAAGAGAACGGCAAAAGTATGGCAGGGGATTCTATCACCCATACCTTTTGTCACCAGAAAACCCCAATAAACCTCCTCCCCAAGTGAAAGGCAGGCTTAATTGCTCAGTAATTGGCAGTCATTAAGTCCATCACATCTGGATATGCGTCAATTCCTTTCCTGATCTCATTTCCCTTTGGCAATCCACATCAAGCTTGACAGGATCCATTGCTCTGTCAAGCTGGATGTTCAGTGTTCATTTTCATGAGTCAATTGGAAATGGGAAGCTGCCTTATACTGAAATGGATTTATAATAAGATAGACAGAATTTCAAGAGGCATTGTGTACTTTCACGAACAATGGTATCCTAGGCTCTTCAGTAGAGAGGTATTTCCTACAACCTGACTTTTAACTGGGGATGGCTGGGATTGGATATTAGAACTTCTGCATGTGAACCAGTTCCTCTCCCACAAAAATTTTGGACCTCCTATGAAGTGTTGAAAAGACATTTCATGATAGAAATTTTTAATCTTTTTTTTTTTAAATTTAAGCACATTTTAATTTGTGTGCTAGAGTGCATCCATACTGCAGAATTAAAGCAGTTTGACACCACCTTAATTTTCATGACTCTATCCTACTAAATCCTGGGATTTCTAATGTGATGAGGCAGCAGGCCTCTCTGATGGACCAGGTCTCACCAAAGTACAAATAGTTCACCGAACTACAATTCCCGGGATTCTTTAGGATAGAGTCATGGCAGACAAAGTGGTGTCAAACTGCTTTAATTTTGCAGTGTAGATACATCTTTAAAATTTTCTCCGAATATACATTGTCTGATAACTAATCCTAGTCACACTAGTAGCATAATAATAATTATGCATCACATTGGTATTCTTTTACCCATCACCATGACCATGGGACTAAAGGCAACACATATAAGGTTCTTAACTGATCACCCATCTAAGGACTATCCCAACCCAGATTTGTTTGGTTCTGTAAGATTGCTGAGGTGAAATGAAAATTTTGCTCATTTGAGACAAGAATGTATCCAAATAACATATTTTTGAAAAAAAACATTTGGAGCTGGAAAGAACCTGAAGTATAAACAAATCAAATGTGGGAGAAAGTTAAACAGATAGATTTTCCCATTCCTGTGACAAATTATTTGTATGGCACCATACGTCTTGCAAAATTGCAGATTTTGGAATCAAGAAGTACTGTGTCTCACGCTCCTCTTGGGAGGGATAAAATGCATACTTCAATCAAGAATTATGAAGCCATGCAGCTTCATTTCCCCTTTTCTTAAGAGGTGATATAGGTAATATGTAGAAACTAGTACTTGTTCAGCAAATTATGGAAGAACATGGACAGTCCAGTGATTAAAGGCTGGTATACGGTAGCTTTGGGATGTGGTTATCATGGAAAAAAAAATAGCTTTCCGTTATTTAATCAAGGATAGAGAACAATGTCTTCTATAAATGTTAATTAATGGATTAATAGTCAGGACCCAACTTGTATAGAACTCTGAAAGTCACAACCAGCACTTTTAGCTCTCTTCAGAAATAGACTGGTAGCCAGTGAATCTGTTTCAACAAGCTAGTTATGTTTCCCCTGTAACCAGCCTCATTCAGCATCCTGGCCACAGTGTTTTGGATCCGGTGAAGTTTCAAATTTTAAAAGGTAGTCCCACTGTAGAGTCCATTAGAATAATCCAACCGGAACGGGTAGAATTCAACTTTTGAAGATGTCTGGATTTGAAATCCAAAAGTATGGATTTTAATTGAATGGACTATTATTTTGTTGAAAATGTTACTACATGATGAGAGTGTAGAACTGAAAGCATGGCCCTGTTTTGGCATAATACATAGATGTTCCATTCCAGTTGGCTCAAATAAAGCCAATAATATTTGAGCCAATTTACAATGAGAAACTGTTTTGAAAGTATTGGGGTGGTGGAGGAGATGAGTTGTAGCTACGCTGTAGGCCTGCGGTCTTTTAAATGCTCAGCTGCAGGGATGCACTCAGGAGAAATATAGTCCCTTCCCTGGATAGTATGATGGATTGTTGAACATCCAAGACCGGAGGCAAAATGATACCTACTGGCATTTATTAATCTATGTTGTGGGATGCCTACAATCCCAAAGCAGCGGCCCAAGGGCAAAGATAATTGCTCTTGCATAGCAAGGGGGGAAAACCCAGCTGTACAAATCTGCTCTGCCCCATAACACCATTGACACAAAAGCATTAATTGTTAATCCCCAGATATTTCAAGTCAAGTAGATTATGCTCTGATTCTTTGATTCTATGCTCGGTTGTTGCAGGAGCTGAGTTTCTTCCAGAGATTTTATTTCTTTCAAATAGCTTTAAGGGTGACAGCTCTCCCACCCCATCACTTCTCAAATAAGGCATCCAGTTGAGTATATGAAAACCAGCCCAGTCCAAGAAATCATAGGAGGAGGGATTGACATAGACTAAGCAGTTGTCTACACACAGGCAAAAATAAATGATACTCACTTCATTTCCAGTTTTAGAGGAACATACGATGTATGCCCAACTCCACAGTGAAAAAGCTTTATAATTATAATTTTAAAATCAATTTGTAGGGATTATAGTTTTATAGTCAGTCAGTCTATAAAAATTTTAAAAAGAGTACCTCCAAAGCTTATGCCTGCAAATGGTCTTTTCTACATCCCATTACTTTGTTTCTTTTCAACACCACATGTTATCACTTTAGACAGGTCATAAATATAGGAAGAGATGTTTTCCAAAGCTATTTTCTCCTAGTCCCTAGGATTTGGAAATCGTGGGAAGATCAGCTTTCCTAAAGTGAATCTGATAACAATTTCGCCCATTATCCCAAATACAAATGTGCTGTCCTGCTCCATTATTATTCCAATAACTGATCCCTCTGCTTTGAAACAGCCCACAGTGTTTGTGTGGGTCCCATCTCAAGACAAAACATAGAGGAGTTGATGGCCCTTCAGGCTCTTTCAGCAACTCAATCTCAATTTCCTAAATTTGTTTTATTAACAAAGCTTGGTCTCCAAACCAAGTAATTTAAAAGGGGAAGAAATGTTCACCTTGTTTGTCACATGCCATTGCTCTTTATTACTCTAATCTTTTGTTGTTGCTTGCTGCACACTGCGCTAGCTAAATGAATAATAAAATCTACTTAATTTAAGGTTAACCCATTTGCTTTTCCTTAAGTGAACTTCAACTAGGTGCTAATTTGGACTCACTAAATTGGATTTGATTATTGAATCCATTTCCTTTATGCCTATTAATTTGTTGGGTGGAAATATTTTTGAGGCTGAATGTGGCTGCTTGCCTTTTTGTATGCTAGGATATATATATATATATATATATATATAGGAATTTTTGAGCATGTGATATTTCTCACTATTAAAGAAGTACATTCAGCAGCTTGCATTGATGAATGTTAATTAACTTGGATTTCTCCCTTTTTGAGAAGAAAAAAATACATGTACTTGAGCAGAGATAAAAAGAATTCTAGGTCATGGGCAGCATTGTTTCTATGCTCTAATCCAGTCTATCTACCTATCAGAGCTTGCAGCTAAATAAATGTTTGAATACAGTACATGGGAGTATGCCCATGTATTTCCTATTAGCTATACATTAATTGGCCAGCAGTCAGGTTTTATTTATTATTATCTATTTACATCTGCTCTTTCATAAGAATCCCAGAGAGTTTTCACCTCAAGGTTTGTATTTCTCTTGTTTCTTTCCAAACCAAACCAAATAGCCCTAGCATTGCATTTGTCTATCTGAGAAAATGTTTATAACATATTCTGCAGTTTACAGGGGCATAGAATATAAACCAATAAATTGAAATTCTAAAAGAGATTCCATCTCAACATTATGTAGAACATCTTTAGTGGACGAGCCGTGCAACAATACACAATCTTTGGAGGTGTTTGAACAGAGATTGGAGGTACATCTTTCAGGAATGCTTTAGTTGTGTATTGGAGAGGATGGCCCTTGTAGTCTCTTCCAGCTCTATGAGCCTATGATTATAAGACATTTTGTTTGCTTGTTTGCTTGCTTCTTCCCTTAAATAACAATGCTCCCCAGAGCTTAGAAGCATTTTTTTTAAAAGTAATTCATTTCCATTACTCTTGGGCTGATTATAAAGCAATTGACTGTTATTACTTGTTGCAATGCTGGATGCATTGCACACTAATATTTGCTCCCTTTCATTACTTTTTTCAAATTTAAAAACCCTTAGGATTGATCAGAGAATGGCATAAAATCTTTAAAATGCACATCAAAAACTCTTTAAAAAGTTAACTTTTAAAAATAGCTGGAAAACATTGATCCTATGGGTCTCATCAGCATCACAGACTGACTGGGTTGATTTCTCCCCCTCTCATTTTGGGGTGAGATTCCCTCTCTAAAGAAAGTAAAAGCTGCTACTGGTTACACAAATAAAGTAAAATCTTCCTCACTCAATATGCTTCCTTTGAAATGATACTTTGGCTTGAATCCTGTTGTTAGGTCCAACTAGAGTGGACCTATTGAATCAATGGGATTTACATAACTGCTGAGACAACATTTAGCAATTAATTCCATATGTGTAATCTAGTTTGGACTGCCAATAGGATTCATGCCTTTGTCAAACCATCATTTCCAAAAGAAGTACTGCAGATGAATGGTTTACTTGTAATGCACAGTTTTCACACTGAGATGGGGTTACACCTCCCCCCTGAAAACACAGGTTCACAGTTTGGGTGTACCTTGGGGCATTTTTTCCACATTGTGTGTCGACTGCAACCATTCTTGGAGACACTGGATCTGGCCACAGTGATGCATATTTTAGTTACATCCCATGTAGACATATGTAACACACTTTACATGGAATGCCTTTGAAGAGTATTTGATAACTTCAGCTAGATCATAGAGCTGTAGTCAAAGTGCTAACAGGTTGCACTGAACACACTGTTCTGTTATTAATAAATACATAATTATTTGTGCTTGTCACTGACTTGATTGTCTTTTTTATTTTTTGGATCTATTTTGGTTAATATTTTATTTTTAACACCTTTAGGCTGTAAGATCCTGCAAAGAGAGTTAGTGCTTGAGAGAGCTTTTCCCCAGAAGCAGTAAACCCAGAGTACTGCTGTTATCATGTGGATATCCTTAACAGAATTCCAGCCATACCTTTGGTCATACAAAGACACAGAAAGAGTGTTAAAAATTATGAGACCAGCAACTCAAGGTGAAAAATCCATATTTTGATATGGAGATGAGGAATATTTAAGAAATCAGAATTATGCAGTACTGCATTGGGAGGACAGTGAAAGCCAGTAGACAACAAAATTCCAATTTAAGACTCACCCAAAGGCTGGCTAGATGGATCATTTTGACATATAACTTATAAAAACTGAACTTCTTAAGCATCCATACAAAGCTCCTTTCCTTTACAGCACAAAACTCTGCTAGTCGGTACTCAATATTATTTCATCACATGCTCATAAAAAAGATGCCAAACTGTTAGCAATCTATGACTTCTTTCTCCTCAGCCATTCACCTCCAACCACAACTTGCGATATGCAAGAATCCTCTACCTTTGGCTTCTTTTAGAGCTGGCAGATGTTCATTACGCCCATAAATTGTCAAGTGCCTCACACTCAGCCATCACAGTTCAAGAAGTCAATCATTAGAGTTCAAAAGCTGCTGAGCCTTCTTCCCTAATGGCTCAACTCTTACTAGAAGTGCCAATTGACATTCTGTTAGAAGAAAGACATCTGAGACAAGGTATTAGAAGGATACATGTGTTATGCAGTGAATCTTGTTGAAAAGGGATGATCAGTATATTGAATGAGAATGTCCAATGACCTGCTGCCTAAAATGCTACACTGTTACTGATATGCATCCTTCCCTTTTGCTTAACATCTGAACCTTGGTAAGTGACACAGGCCATGTAAACTTGAACTTCCCAGTTGGATTCTGAATGCCTGAATGTAGGGCAAAAGTAGGAATCACAGAGAAAAAGAGAGAGACAGAATCTTGCTGATGCATTATAGCCATGTGTCCTAAACAAAGGCTAGCATTCAGTTTTGCAGTTACAGATCTGCAACTGTTCTATATTAAATAAGACTACATAGGGCCTGTATAGACAGCCTGACAGAGGCAGCTCAATGTGACAGCTGCATGGCATGCCCCTAACCCGGGGCAAATAGAAGCTGTGAAACGTGGCTCCTATTTGCGCCCTAGAACGGGCACCATAAGCACCATGGCATGGCCCTATGATGCACCATTTGGATGTCATCATGAGGTGCGCTGTCTGGATGGGCACGTGCCAAGATGGTGCCCATGGTGTGCGGTAAGGGCTTTGAGCATGTGAATGCTCAGCCCTACCTGAGCCCTAGTTTAGGTGCAGGCCGGCACAAGGTAAGACTAGGTAAATGATACCCCAGCCTACCTTAAGAGCCAGCAATTTCATCAGGCGAAGCTGCCAATTGGGGTGAAAGGAGGATGGTGTTTCTACCTCATACCTCCTGCTCACCAGTGAATGGGAATGTGGCATTCAGAAGCATGACCCCTGTCATAGGTCCTTGCTGCAGCCTTGCTTACTAGCAGGAGTGGGGAGGAATGTAATCTTCATTGCGCCCTGAACGGAACCTGAATAGTCTGCTTTCACCCAATCCAACTGCTGGCTCTTAAAATAAACTGGAAGGCTTGTGCCAGGAGACATTAATTAATCCTGAGTCTTGGGAGCCATTGGCTGTTAAGTTACCTTAAAAGATAGGAAATATTTTGCACATATTACTCAGGCTGCATCTGCACTGCAGAATTAATACAATTTGACATTGCTTAAGTTGCCATGGCTCTGTGCTATGGAATCTTGAGATCTGTAGTTTGTTGCTGCACCAGACCTCTCTGATATATGCCTCATAAACCTACAAATTCCAGGATTCCATAACATTGAGCCATGGCAGGTAAACATTGAGCCATGGCAGGTAAAACAGTGACAAACAGCATTATTACTGTCTCAGTTAATAAAATAGATATGTTCCTGGACTATTTCTCCTTCTTGTTGTTGTGTGCCTTTATGTTGTTTCTGACCTAAGGTGACTGTATCATGTGGTTTTCTTGGCAAGTTTCTTCCCAGGGGTTTTTGCCATTGGCATCCTCTGTGTGACTTGCCCTGGGTTACCTCTTGGGTTTACACAGCTGAGCTAAGATTCAAACCCTGGTCTCCAGAGCTGTTGTCCAACACTCTCACCACTACACCACCCTTCTTTCATTAATACCTTAAAAATGAGCCATATTCTCTTTGGTGTATATATTCCCACAAACATAGTTTTAACACATGGCAAACCTATTTTGAACCCCTTAGGTTTAGGTGCTTAAGAGTGCTGAAGGACAAAGGGAAAAAAGTCATAATTCTGTTAACCTTGGATACAGAATTACACTATCAGATCTTGATACTGGTGCAGATAGTTTAAGGAGCTGGGGCATTACTGTCTTTCTGTCCTGAAATGGGCTTCTTTCATTTCAGAGGAGTTTCTGATATTTATGTCTGCTTTAAATATGACTTTATTTTTATGCATTGATCATTATGTATGGCATTGAACTGATGGCATATGTTACTGTATTCTAGCAGAACCATTATCTGCCTTACAAACCCACACTTTTGGAAATAATCCGGATCCATTTATGGAAGCCAGCATCCAAATCTAGTCCCATTTTGTCTCTGCTACACTGATTGGGTGCGCTAACATTTCTACGTTTGTATCTGCCATTTCCCTTTCATGCGTCAGATGCTTCATCACACACATGCAAATGCTGGCTTCCAGATTTGGGGGCAATTTAATTAATTATTGTCCTGTTGTGAATTTGCTGGTATTTTTGGTATGCTGCAGTGAAAAGGGAAAGTTTAAAAGCCTAATGAGTACAGCCTGATTTATTGTTAATTAGTTTGTCCCCCCCTTTCTATATTTTTACAGCTGCTTAACATTAGCTTCTCATGTTTGATCACAGATTCTTGTATAAATTAGAGGTTACGCTGTTCAGCAGGCTGCTGATCTGCAACTGCCTTTAGGCCTTCAGCGACACCCATTTAATATATACTCCTTTTTATTTCTCCAGACTGTTGTATTTTTATCCTACCGCTCTCCCTTGGAGCTCAGAGATAAAAGCAGCACTGAGCTGAAACATTCATCCCAGACTTTTATTTTTTTTGGTATACATTTGAAGTGGGAGACACTCCCATACCTTTCAACTAGCCAAATTAGCAGGGATAATCCCAATTTATCCTCTGTCATCCCACTTTCTCAATTGCTTTTAAAATATCCTGGTTCCTCTATCCCACCCCCCTTTATCCCTTTGTGGTCAATTGTTGCAATCTGAGTTGAAAGGTACAAACTACGGCTGCATCCACACTGGAGAAATAACCCGGTTTGGCACCACTTTAACTGCCCTGGCTCAAGGCTATGGATTTCTGGGAGTTGGAGTTTGTTGTGGGCCCAGAGCGGAGTGGAGCTGCCGCCACTGCCACCCATTGTGCCATTGTATTTAATGGGACTTGAATATCCACTGATTTTAGTATCCATGGTGGGTCTTGGAACCAACCCCCAGTGGATACCAAGGACCCAATGTATTTAGTATTAGCTATCTTGAAAATGAGGCATACATTACAGAAAGCAAGAAATGAATTTCATTTGACATCCAGTATCAAATACTTTTTGTTTACTTATTTTCAGTGCCTAAAGATGTATGTAAAGTAAAATTAAAGTGGGAAAATGTCACGATCCCCCCCCCCCCCATCACAATTACTCAACATTTACTGGTAGCCGAAACGATGATAACAGTAGCAGCCCAAATGAGGACAGGTATGAAAAAGTGAACTTTCTTTCCTCTTTAAAAGTCAAGCCTGTGCAATTAATTTATGGTATCTGGTGTTTCATCAGTTGCTGCTTGGATCATATAGTGTATAGCAGGTGTCAGTTGGGAAGTAGATCTCAGATACAAGATGACATTTATGCCTCTGCCATTCATCACAATTCAAGTGTTCATTTGAATTTCAAAGTCATGGCCAAAAGGGTGGGGGGAATGCATGCAGGCTGTCATTGGTACAGCCTCTTTCTGTTTCCTGTACTGAACTTTCTTCTTATGTAAAGATAAATAGATGCAGCATTCCCTGATATTTTATGTGCAGACATTTTTAATCTGGAGGACTCCAGAGAATTACTTCAGGAAGCCTTATCAAACTTTTCTCTGATATGTAATTCACTTCCTGAGAGGGTGATTCATTTCAGGAGGGAGTGTTGTTCCTTTGGTGAGAAGCAATTGTGTGCATATATCCTGATGCTCTTTGATTAGGGGATTTGCGACAAGTTGAAAGTTTTTAAGCTGAAGAGAAGGTGTGCCATTCTTGGTCTTTCTGTTGCCATTCCTAAATGACTAAATGAAAAGATAAAAATAAAAATAACAGCCGACAGTATTGTATTAAAAAAATTGAGATGATGCCAAGTATTGGGATACAGGAACTAGGGAAAGATTTGGTGCTGAAGATGCTCTCCTCACCTCCCCTCTAATATACAAGCACATGCGTCCCTGCCTTCAGGTATCCGGAAATATAAATATTTTCATAAAATAAATGAATAAATAAATAAATCTTGCCCATCATGTCAATTGTGAGTCCAAAACTATCTTTGGAGATGAGTGATTTTACAAATTGCAGTGGGATACTCAGATTGCCAGAAGGTGCCTCCAGATTTGGGGGTGGGGGAAGCATCTGGAAATATTGAGTTTCCATTTCTTTCTTCTTTTTTTCTTTGATTTTATCTCCTTATTCACAATTTGCATTTACTCCCTTTTCTTCAAATTTCCTGTTTTCCCCCCCTCCTTTTTTCTTTCACTTGGGCCCGCCCCATTAACTGTTCATGTGCCACATCCAACATTTCATGCAACATTCCTGAAATCCATTTTCACGAGCTTCCACAATTCAGGAATTATAGTCAAAGCAATAATGTGCACTTTATTTTAGTGCTAACATTTCCCTTTCCTTCACTTCTCTGCTGAATCTGAAAACAATAGCTGTGTTTATTGCCAGTAGTTTTCTTAGCTAGTTCTCACAGTGCAGAAACATACAAGGCAAGTAGAATTGGACTTTCCCTTATCTTAAATGCTTGGGATCAGAATATTTTGGATTTCAGATTATTTATATATATATATATATATATATATATATGATTTTGGAATACCTGTATTTGCATACATGTATATAATACTGGAAATGTGATTTAAAAACAAAATTTATTTATGTTTCATATGCACCTTATAACCATAACCTGACAGTAATTTTATACATTTTAAATAATTGTGTGCATGAAACTATGTACAACAAACCATCAGAAGGCAAAGGTGTCACTATCTGAAAAAAGTTTTGGATTTTGGGGTATTTGGGATTCCTATATAGTGAGAGGTGGGATACAAATTATTATTATTATTATTATTATTATTAGAAGTAATGTGTGAGACCGTACTCTTTCTAATCCTCTCTTGGTCTACTGATGCCTCAATTTATCATTAAGAATAGCACTAATAGAACATGGTAAAGAAATTTCTCTGAGTAATTTTATGACAATGTTTTTACCACTACAACTGTTTAGAAAATTCAAGGAATTGACTCCCCCCCCCCCATTGTCTTCCCCTGAAACAGAGCAAAGTGTTTAGGGAGGCTATTTCACTTAGATCTATCTGGAGGACAGTTTGAGCTGATCATTTAGAAAACCTTTTTTAAAGATAAAATATTAAAACTTTACTTTGAAGAACTTTAAAGAGATTGATATTTCCCAGCAGTGCTGTAAGCCCGGGATGATTTTATGATGACGCTGCACTTTTCTCTCATATAAATCTGAACAGATAAATCATTTAATCTCAATGATCATTATGACCTGGTTGGAATATTTAATGCATCATTAGCCTTGCTAGCATTTGACTTAATAAATCCAATCACTCTATTTAAACAGCACATATTTTGGGGAAGGTAGGTAAATAAATAGTTGGCTTCATTTCAGATGGTACCACTAGTTTTATCAACAAATTTTTCCCCCCAGGTATGACTCTTCGGTGTTTGTCAGGTACAAATAGTTCCTCAACAAATATGCAGAAATCACATTTTGCATGTGCTCACAAACTGCAGAATAATTGCACATGTTGGTTGTGCTTTGCTTATGTGTTGCTGCCACTGCATTACATCTGTTTGATTTTGTCTTGAACATCTTTGTACACATGAATAATAATAATAATAATAATAATAATAATAATAATAAATTTGCTGCAAGGTCAGTGGTTTAAGACTGGAATATAAAGGTTAAATTCTACATCTTTTTGGAGGCTAAAGATATTGAATTTATTGATTTCTTGAGCACTCTACAGACACTTGATAAAACAATAGACCCCAGCAGGTTAGCATGTTTTTAAAAGTCTGATAAAAGAATTTGAGATTCTTAGCACAGAGTTCTACTGTTCCCAGGTGAACGAATAAGTCTGCAATAGCAGAAGAAATGTTAGAGCTAGACTGACATCAAAGGGTCTGTATCAGTGTGAGCATTAAGCAGAAATGTATTCCTCAGATTCCCTTCTGAGCCTTAAATTGCAAAGCTATAGATAAGACTTGGAGGGGGTTTACACAGGCATATACCTTACTTGATCTTTCTCGCCATGTGTTTATTAAACACTGAGTTGAATGTGCGACCAAACTCCATAGTATTTGACATCTAGTGGCATGGAAGTTCCATCACTAATGACTGCATTGTGGTGGTACATTTGTTCATGCAAAGCATCTAACAGGGATGAATAAACATTTAGGAACTAACCTGCCATCAAGACTACAAATCCGAGATAATATTCACATAGGCACAAGTGCTTAGAATGTGCAGCTATAGATTAAAATGAGGTGTCAAGGGGGCTATACAGATGGGCGGTGGGATGACGTCCCTTTTTGCCCTGGATTAGTGCTGCAGCAGCCACATGCAGTGGGTCTGATCCGCTCTCTCTAGGGAGCAAAAAGAAGCTACTCCAAGCGGCTTCCTGGAAAGGGTGTCATAAGAGCCGCAGCATCATCATGCCACACACCATGTGTATGGGCACGTGCCAAGATGGCACCCAGGCATCGCATTGAGGGCATGGAGCACGCGGTTGCTCAGCCCTCACTGCACATACAGGTCGGCACAAAGTACCGGTCTGTACAGCCCTGAAATGGTGTCAGACTAATCTTCATAAAGCAAACTGTCTGTTATTCAAAGGAAATCTTTGAGTCAGATTCAAACATTTTTGAACCAGAGACCCTATTCCCCAACCATTTAGACACTCTCACTTGGAACATGTTTCATTTCCAAAGGTAGTTGTAGAGCAGAGTTGTAAATCATACATAGCTCTTTTTACACCTAGCCTTTTAGACCCTGGCGAGAGACTGTATGCTTGTTTGACCGAAAGGGAGATGGTATTTTATTGCATTAGCATGTACATGCACACATCATATTGAGCTACAAAGTTTACTCCTTCTAAGGAGCTTATCACATGAGGAAATAAAGTGGAAGTTCAGCACCTTTCAATGTGCCTTATCACACAATGTCTTAGTTCTTCAGTTCTCTTCCCATGGGAAATGGTCATAAAAGGAAGTCTTTTTTTCTAGCTGGAAAAATCCTGACAAAAGATTTGTTTCTACAACCATGTCCTGCAGGAAGAGAACTCGAGAATGATGATGAAATGCAGCAAAACAAATAGGAAGACGGTGCTATCTGGCTGAACTTCTAATTTCTTTCTTCATGCAATAAGCTTCTAAATCAGCTTATTCCTGAAATAGGCCTCTTCCCTTCAATGGGCTTGTCTTTAATGCTTACCTGCATGTTCTGTACAGGACTGCTGGTTTTTCCTAAAGAGAATCAAATATAATTTTTTTTGTCTTAATAATAAATTGATCTAGGAGGGGCTGACAAATGTTTTTGGTAGGTTTACATTTTTTGTTTGTTTTTTAAACTACATATTTGTGTAAGGTTTGGCTTATTGTCAATGGACTACTGTTTTGGTAGATCTGTTTGTGTCACATCTGGAGCATTCAAAAATGATGGAGCTCTTAAGGAAAGGTCACTATGCAATTAGTTCCTAGAGACATCTTTGTGGTGACTGGCAATTCCTAAGACTTACTATGTAGGACTGTGGGATCTGTGGCTTTATACAGATGGATTTCAGGACTAATACAACATATCCTTGTGGAATTGTGAGATGATGGGTTTTAACACCGCCAAAGGCCTTCCCCTCCCATTCATTCAATGGCTCTGACTAAATGACTGATGGTTTAGGGATAAGCAATTCTTTATATTTTCCTCTTCTGTTGACCATTTTCCTGAGTTTAAATAAAGGTAGTCCTCATTCAGTCTGCTCTTGTTGTTAAATTGTGCTTCATTTCTGGTCTCACCTGGGAAAAACATAATTTAGAAGACTACATCATCTTGCTATCCCCAAAGGATAATAATTTGCACATTACTTACCTATATACATACTTTTTATACAGTTACACATTTCTCTGTGTTCTTTCTGTATATAGTGAATAGACAAAGCTCTCTTGGCAATTCACAAGATAATATTAAAGTTGATAAAGTTAATGGATAAAAGGAAGGAAGGAAGGAAAGAAAGAAAGAAAGAGAGAGAGAGAGAGAGAGAGAGAGAGAGAGAGAGATGTTTTTATCCATGAAAATGGGAATTGATAGGTGGCCATGTTATCTCCTAAACTGGTTCACACATTCAAATATTCTATTATCCATGATTCTTTTATCGAAACATTGTATCTATGTTAAATAATGGTTTTTGTCCCCAATGTCAAATGAACATTTTGTAAATAGAATTCCCATTTGTACGAGCTTTGCTGGAAGGACACTTGGTTAAATGAATTGAACAATAAATTTATATATTTGCTACACTAGAAGTATAGTCATGTTCAAACAATAAATTGCCTCCATTATTTTTAACCAATGCGGCATAAATTTTCCTTGTCATAACATTATAGTGAAAATATATTGTTTAGGTTACAATATATAATTTTAAGCTACATCTCCCTACCCCACCCCTTGACACCAATTCTTCCCAAAGGGGAGACATAGCAAATGCATGATCAGATGGTTCTGTGGTTTACATCAATAGATGCTTTCTATTAGGACTGAATTAGCCTCATAACAGGGAAGGAAAGTGATTAACTTCACGATGAGTAATGCATAAGTACCCATTTGTGGATTAATTGAGGCTGCCCTTAAGTCACCCCTATTGAAACACTAGCATTATGGTCACAAACAGAGTCATTTCATATTGAAAATGTTGCCATAGTAATACTGAACATTTTGCACTCCCATCAACAAAACAATCTGAGGGCATAAAGGTCATCATCCTCACCCTCCCAATATTTAGGCACACAATTTTAGTCTATTAGCTTATGTTTTCCAAGTCCCAGCCCTTGCCCATAAATCCTATTTAACAGGAATCATTTAAAGAGGGGAAGGGGGATTAATAGAGAGATTAAGAGAGAAGGAGACTGAGAAATCCTGTTATATCTATGCAACTCTAGTTTGTTTTGTGCTTGATCCCACTCCTTCTGTATTCTAGATTAATTAAAACCATTTGTGGAACCGGAACACACAGGTGTCTGGTATGATTGTGTAAAGAGGCTCTCGTGTATTAACTGTTTGGTCCCAGCAATGGACAAATAATTATATGTTAGTTTTACATGAAGGCAGCCATAAGCCTGTATCATGCATTTCCCCCCTTCAGCCTGCAGAGTTTTTTTGGGGGGGGGGGAGGGGTGGAGAGATGTTACATCTCTTTCCATAGGCAGCTTCCCTTAGTGTACACATTTTACACAACGCTGCCAAATATGTACATGCACAAACACATATCCTGAGCTAAGAACTGCAGTGCAACATACAGAGTCAGGATTCCTATTGCAGCACTATGCTTGTGTAACAATCCATTATACTAGGGTTGCGACTTTTTTCATGACAGTTCAGGGAGAAAGAGGAAGCTTTGGTGGGGGAAGAAGATTGCTAGCTCTTTGAAACCTGTTTACTAATTGCGTGGCTTGTGACATTGGCCATTGGATAAGCAAGCCCTCTGGTCTGTCTTGGATCCATGGACTTTCTGGAAGACAGATGTTTCAGAAACAAGGGACAGGAAGATAACTAGCCTTCTTTATTCGCTTCACCTTTTTCTTCCATTCCCCAATACTACCACTATGATTGTCATCTTTGTCTCCATCAGCATAGTTATGCTCCTTTCAGAGCCATTGGGAAGCCCATCAGAGGAATGCACCTGCCAAAGGATAACTGAGTTTCAACCCACATGTGAACTAAAGTTGGGTTGTATTAACCCCCAATATTTGTACCCTCTACTTCTCAGTGTGTATAATGATCAGACTTTTGAGCTGACACATGAACAGTAATAGTACGAACACTGGCAACTAGACGGTGGAACCACTTTGGGATATAGGTTTTGCAAATGTATAGGTTATTTGTATAGTACACTCAGTTTCTGGACACAATTTGTCCGGAATTGCAGTTCCGTAGAGGAAGCCCTATTCATTCATCCATACATACAAAACGTGCATCACTCAGGTGCTTGGTTGGTTTGTGCTTCTACATCTAGTATTTGAGGCTAGCCAAGCACATTCAAAAAACCCTTTTTATAGCCTCAGAGGTAGGCAATTAGAAATCCTACCTGAAGAAATACTGCTAAGAAACCCCCGTGATAGGTAGAGTTGCCATAAGTCAGAAGGGACTTGAAGGCAGACAACAAGAACATGGATTTGAACTAGAAAGGTGCATTCTTTTTTCACTGCAAGTTTTAATTTCCAGTGATCTTGGAGAGGCCACAGAGCTCTAAATTATGACACCTCCAGCATTTCACATTCAACATATAACGTTCATTTGGCAGAATTGTTTTAGTAGGTGCAGGAGAGGAATGATGTCTAGCCACACACACATCTCTGCAGCCCTGTGTGAGAACTCAAAATCTGTTGTGAAACACTGAGTTCAGTTTTGCAAGCAACTTGGAAATCAGGGAGGAAGAGGGGGCCAAGCACCAGTGCCCAAGCAGATTTTTGTTAGCACCTGAATGAATTGGCCAAGAGGTCTACAGAAAGTAGCAACAAGAAAGGGATTTCCAGATATAGGCAACGTAAAATGTCCTTGGAGCGCCATGTTATCATGCAGCAAGAAAGCGCTTACCTGGGATGGCACCCTCAGGTATATATTAATATCTGTCTGGTTGCTATAGTTATTGCTTTGATAGAGTTATCTAGATTAAGGTATGCAGCAAGTGAATCCATAGACTTCCTATTTCAATTAAAGCACAAAAAGGGAAAAAAGATGATAGTTTGCCAAGGGAATTATGCAAAAGCAATAAAAACAAGCATTTTTGTCTTCATAATTAATACAAAACTACCGTCTTCAAAATTTCTGTCCTTGAGCAGATTTTCATATGACTTTAATCAAATGCCATTTAAACTTGAGTCCCATTTAACAAATCTCTAGTGAATTTATATTAATTTTCAATTAAACTTCAAGTAAACCAATTAGCATTTTCATTTTTAAAGAGCAACAAAAGCAGAATCTGTAATGAGTTGGCCACACAGGAATAAATGGACTGGTGCTTCTATTCCTGCAACTTATTTCTTTTCTCTTTATGTAATCTTTATCTTTATCCAGAGCTCCTTCACTACCAAAATTGAATTTCACGTGGCATGAAGAATCTGATCACTCTTCCTTCCTTTTTTCTTCCTAGCTGTCCCATCTCCATGCAAAGTGGGAATGAAATTCAAACAAGTATTAAAGTCTTTCCAGGACAAAAAGTTCAGTGATATTCCAAAGTCACTAGGCAAGTATCTAGCAACCTAGGAACAGATGGAATTGTTGGGTTACAGAAATTAACATTTGTCTTTTCCTTTATTTATTTAGTTTTTTGAGTTGCATTTGAGGGAGCCACCAAAAACAGAAGGATTTTTAGTGGGAGAGGAAAAAATGGTGTTGAATGTGTTTCACACATAGCTTATCTCACGCATACTTAACCTGATAGCATCCTAACAGCATGCAGCTGAGATGTGGGATGCAGGCAGAAACTATCATACATAATTCACTGCCAATTCTACTGGCTGAGTACAGCGTGGCTGCATCCCAGCTCCGAGCTGTGCTTTGGAAGCCTCTTTTCAAAGCTGGGAACTTTTCGACTTGAAAAAGCAGCCACCAAAGCATGCCTTGGAGCCAGGATGCAGTCAAACTGTACTTGGCCAGTGGAATAAGTGGCAAATTACATTTGATAATTCCCAACTGCATCCCGTGTTCTGGCTACATCCCATTAAGGTGCAGTTGGGTTAAATGTGTGTGCAATAAGGTCCCTATACAAACATGTCCTGGGCCTTACAGAATCAAACAGCTGGAAGAGACCACAAAGGAAATCTGGTGCAAACCCTGGCATGCCCTCTGGCATGCAGGAATACACAACTAAAACAGCCCTGAAAGATGCTTAAAGAGGTTTAAAACCTCTGGAGAAGATGACTACACCATCATCTGAGGTGATCTATTCCTCTGTCAAACAACTCTTACAGTGGAAAAAAAAATCTTTCTAATGTTCAGGTGAAATTACTTTAGTCCATTGTCCATTGTTCCATGTTCTAGTCCATCTTCAACATGATATTCCTTCAGATTTTTCGGTTCAGTTCACCTTTACTATGGTCAATGACCAACAGATTGTTAAAGATACTATCGTGGCATTATCTTTGGTGGTAGGATTGCACGCTCCTGTGAAGTACAAGGCTATACTGATGTTAACAGTGCTGCTGATAGATTCTCCCATGTCAGACAGGCTTTTGCTGAGCAGCCAGACTAAATGGGCCAAACAGCTACTAGGCAGCAGCAGTAGTGTGTGTGTGTGTGTGTGTGTGTGTGTGTGTGTGTTGACATTGGTAAAGAATCTTTCACAGACAGCAGTAGTGTTATATATACTCCTGTTGCAAACATGGGCATCAGGAAACCCCCAAGAGCCATCAGGAATCCATCTGGACCTGTAAGCCTACATTGAAAAAAAAAATGGTAAGTTATTGCAATATATTTTTGTATTTGAAGAGAGATTTGTGGGGAAAATATGTCTATAGAAATAAAACAAAAGAAAACTTTGGTTTGCGTACACAAACCAAGGTTGTTGTTTTTTTGTTCTTTTGCATAAGCAAGCATGTACCATGTGTAAAATATTATTTTTTTAAAACCTCTTTAAAAAGAAGAATATGAAATTTTTTTAAAAAAAATCAGAAAATGTGCAAAAAATTATAATCTGAATAAACTAGTGAAACTAGTTCTTACCTCGGAGAATAAACAGAGTGAAGATTTGTATCCCTAGCATTTCTCCCCAAATCACAATACTATGAAAGAAGCTTTCTTCTGTAATATCAAGGTAAGATATTCTGGGTGAAGTGATGTAGAGATCGGAGAGACTCATCAATTTGAATACTACACATCCGGTGCATGTTACTGAGACTCTAAATCAACCTAATTTATATAATTAAATGAGTGGATCAGTCAAAACAACCAAGTAACAAACAATTACAATTACACAAAATTCAACTAACCAACTAATTGAAATGAATGATGTATCAACAAGATTTATCAGTTTCAACAGTACATTGAATGTAACAGCTGCAGATGGCTTTTCTGGCCAATACCAGCATCGCTTGCAGTACATAATTACATGAAAATGAACCTCTGAATGTGCACTTATTTCATGATTTATTTTTAATGCACTAAGAAAGATAAATCCATGTTCAAGTGGATAGATAAAGATTCGCAATCGTGGCTGTGTTTGTTATTCTCTGGTGATATACTGTACACACTTTGTGGGTATGATCACACTTATGCACATGGTGCCACTCCATGCCACACTGCTGTGCCATTTTGTGATACTTCTGGTCTCCCTCTTTCAGAGAATGCAAAGGTATATCCCACAGACAGCCACCAATGTGGGAAGCATCCACAAAGGCACAAATATACATAACCTCTCAGTCTATTTTTTAACAATCTAAACAGCAATTGCCTTTTTTATTTTATGCATTTTGTTATGGCTGTTGAGTGTTAGCTTTATTATATTGTTTTAGTGTCATTTAAAAAATATTTATTCTCTACGTTGCACAGCTCTGTACAATCTCATGTGATGAAGGATGAAAATATTAAACATGTGCTTAATTCATTTCACTTCATTTTTTGTTTGTGCATGAGGAAAAAGTGATTTGCAAGCTGATGCCACAAAGTGCATGCTAAATCTTCTTTTTTTGAAAGAGTTATACAAGTGCATTTAACTTGTTTACTGAACAAATATATCTTCAAAAAGCTCTGAGTTGTGCTGTTGACTTCCACTACACTACAGAGGAGACAGTGAAGGAGGATAACAAGGCAGAGTGAGTGATAAAATATCTGTTTCTGGGAAGAAAAGCTTTCTTCGTTCTCACTGTTTTCCTTTCCCAGTTAGCACAATTCTTGTAAAACTATTGAAAAGTATTGTCCCCCCAAATGAAACTGCTTAGCTTCTGCTGGTGGCTGTACATATGCCCATATTGCTACTTGAATATTGTTTCTACTACTTCCAGTTTCCGGATTTTTTTTTTTTTAAAGGAGGGGTTATAGTTTCAAGAATGCTTCCATATATTAAATTCTGCCACTTCTAATCTTAGAACTCATTCTTGGCACAGGATATGCTACAGCCACCAAAGCTATGGCCATAATAAAATCAGTCTATTAAGAGATCGAATGTAATTAATGTTCTTATTGGATTTGACATCTGAATATAATACAGCTACACATAGGAGTAATCCCAGATAAGGTGAAATTGCTTTAGTTCATTAAAAGGATCTTTAAACCAAGGATTGAATTCATTTATAAGAAAAGTGGACATGTTTCATCATGCTGGGTGTGTGTGTGGGGGGGGAGGGGGGAATAGCACTCATACACTTTCACAATTATCTATTTTCACTTGAAATTAACATTTTGGTTAACACCAGAATAATCTGGTTAAATTTGAAAACATGAAACTAGCTTGATGTAGCAAATGATGTTATCTCTCTATATTGTTCACATTGGCCCGATAATACAGTACGGGTCGTTTAGGGCACCCTTGTCACATGCTAGGGTTGCCCAGGAGCAGAGCCAATAGATGCGTCCTCGCTCCGCAGCACCATACAAACATAGGAAACCTTCTTCTCACTTTGATTTATGTCACCCTTAACAGCGATATGCAGAGGCTTCTATAGGTTCTCAGTGTAGCAACTGGTTCTCACTTTTAAAAAATATCTAAAGCTCTTTTGTCTGTTTTTTTCCCCAACATATCACAGTACATTAATCAGGTAAGTCTGTTTACTTTAATCAAATCACCTGCTTACAGGCTTTAATTAAATATTTCGTTATAAGCTCTTTCATGTGGAGATCCCCAGAATGATATATTTTGTTAGCTTTTCTTCTTCCGACTGGATGTGTTCCATTGTGTTTTTGTCTCAAAGTACAGATAAAGATTTTTTTTTCCTCCCCTCATTCCCTGTGCACAGCAGAGAAAAACAGAAAATTCCTAACCTTTAATATCTGGAAGTCCCACAGTTTTCAATTATTGTCAGATCTTCGCGGCAGGACCAGATTGGGACACTAGCTAATTTAGCCTTCATAAAATCTCACCTGGGAAGCTGTGCTTTGTAGCCTGGCAGGGCATTCAGCCATAGGCACAGAACATCTTTGCAAGAAGAAAAATGAAAAAAGAACATTCAGTCAAAAATTGAATGTTGGGGTTAAGGCAACATCTTTCCCCCTGTGTTTATAATTTCAGTGCCTAATCACACGAAAAACAATAACAGATCGAATGATTATGCCAAGAACAGCAAATGAACATGGCAGGCACAATCCACCAGGCACTGCTGCAGCACAACTTCCATTTATTACAAGGCAAGATTAGTTTGTTAGCTGTAGTGTGTGTCCCATTGACTGAGAAGCCCAGCCCAAATCAAACAATGCTTTCTGCTGAGCCAAGTAATCTATTCAAAATATGGTGTGAGCTTATTTGATCAGATATTCTGAGAAAAAAATTAAAACAAAAGGAAGTAAGTTAATCATCATTACTATTGGGCCGAAGGTTCTTTAATTTTCAACATAAAAATTGAGCTTGAGAGGTTGTTCCCACAAACCGCTGCAACACAATTTTTTATGATGGTTCATTTCTCTTTGCCTCTCTCTTTTCTCCTGCACTGGAACCTTGGTGTCTCCTTCGGCACAGTATTAACAAATACCACTACAGTTGTCTCTTAGAAATCCTCCACAAGTGTTATCCCCCACTTTTGCCCAGTAGCTATTTGATATTTTAAGTATTTTAGTCTGGCTTCCCAGAAAAAGGAGTTTATGACTTTAAAACTGGCTACAGCCTCCCAGGCTGGAGCCAGGACACAGGATGGAAGCAGGGATTATCACTCACTAAATCAATACCAAAATGCCAGCTGATATCAGCCTCGATCCTCACACTCCACCAGCACTTTTTAGAAGTTGGAAAGCTTTCTGACTTCTAAAAAGTGCTGGCTGAATGCATCTTGAACCCGGCTGGAACCCAGGTTGAAGGCGGTCAGTGGTTCAGTGGCAATTTAGTGAGTGATAATCCCCACCTCCATCCGGTGTCCTGGCTCCAGCCTGAAAAGCAGTGGGAAGATTCAGACCACATCCATGTCTTACTATTGGATGGAGAAGACAGTCCTTGGGAAGCTGCAACAGAATGTTAGAAGAGAGAGTTGCCTGAAAGGCTAGAGCTGGTTTAAAATCCTGAGCTGTAGAATTGGTATCTAGAGATATCTTGTACCACATTTGAGACTAACTGAAAGAAAGATGTTCGCAATGAGCTTTTGTAGACTTAAGTCTGCTTCCCCAGATCCAAATGCTTCCTCAGATCAAAATGCATCTGAGGAAGCAGATCTAAATCTACGAAATCTCATGCTGCCAACTTCTTCCTTTCAGCTAGTCTCAAAGTTGTTCTCATTCAGATAGATAGACATTGCTTTCAAAACTGTCAAAGATGAACAGCATTTCTATCAAGGGTGGGGTTGGGTCCCTATGCTTTCCTTAGTTCCATAATGATCAAGATGGCAGTGTATCATCCACTTCTATGTGATAATCCATATTATGTTAATTCTCCCACCCAGATTGTCATGTGCACATGAATCATTTTTATGCAAAGACACCCCTATTTGTCCTGCATAAATGAGAGGCAGGAGTTGAGTGTGCAAACTGCTCATGAAACTTAAAGTGTTTAGATTGATGGAGACATCCCAAATAACAGGGAGACATGGGAACTGGGCCATGTCTAAAGCAGATAGGGAAGGGACTAAGTACATACAATACAGACTTGCTTAATGGGTTGCCTTCTAGACTGCACTTCTAGGTTGGACTACAAGTCCCGTAATATCTGACCAGAATTATGGTAATGGATAATGGAAGTTGTAGTCTAAAATGTATGGAGAACAAACAGTTAGGGAAAGTTAATGCATGTTTTTTAATAAGCAATGTCAACTAGTTTCATTAAAAAGTCATCCTTGTTTTCCCTAGAAATAACAACTATCCCCCAAAGATACAAGTAAATAGCATTTAAATCACTTATTTCTGAATATAATTCTGTGTCTGTTTTCTTCTATTATGCATTCAGCTCCAATAAACAAACTCTTTACCCAAAGCCTTGAACTGGAACTTTGCGGGATATAAAACTGCCAAGCCCACAGATGTTTTGGGCTCATTTAAATTCAAATTCACAGGAGACCACCTCTTTTTTGTTTTATGAAATGGGATTCAGATTGTCTCAAATGCTCATATATAATGGATTTCTACTGGCTGAGCACATTCTCATTCAGCGGTATGTCTTCTAGAGTGCCTGGGCTTTCAGTTGGGCCAAAACTATCTAATCAACTCCACAGAGCCTTGATTTGGATATTTAGAATTGCAAAACTTGTACAGTGAACTCAGCCAGTGGCAAATTTGTAAATGGGAAGATAAGCCAGAAGTTCACATTTTAGGCCATAAACCATTTGAAAATCCATGTCTTACTATCGGATGGAGAAGGTAGTCCTTGGGAAGCTGCAACAGAATGCTAGAAGAGAGAGCTGCATGCCATGCAGCTTGCCTCGTGCCTTAGATTTAACCTTTCCCTCTCAGATGTAAATTGCTAGTAATTGAGCAAGATCCAATTAATAGTCCAGTCAGTTTTTGTATATTGAATGAGAGGAAGCACTATTTTGTTTTGTTCTGTTTTGTTTTTCTTCTGGCAGCAAAATGCCATGGGCCAGCCCAGACCATACATGACAAACTAGTGTATCTGAATTTCCAAATATTCTTTGGGTTCCAAATTACTCAAAGATAGATGGTCAGTGGCTGTATCCACACTGGGGAAATAATCCAGTTTGACACCACTTTAACTGCCATGGCTCAATGCTAATGGAAGTCTGGGAATAGTAGCTTTGTGGGACATTTAGTCTTCTCTGTCAGAGAGTTCTGGAGCCACAACAAACTACCATTCCCAGAATTCCATAGCATTGAGCCATAACAGTTTCAAATTGTATTATTTCTGCAGTGTGGATGTAGCCAGCAACCACAATTTCAGTGTAATTGCTCTCTGGGAAACCATGTTGAAGAAAATTTTCTTATGGAGAAAAAGAAGACCCCTTGTCCTGAACTTTGATTTTACCCTTTAACCATGTCAGTTTGTTTGTACTTGGCAGGCTGGCAGGTTGCTAATGCCAACTCCTAGAGTAGGTAGATACAACTGAATGAATCCACTTACCAATTCAGTACTATTTATTTTATTTTTTAAGAAAATCAAGCAGAGAGATGTTCAAAAATAGATGTTTTTAAAATAAAATGCCAAATCCCAGGCTTGATTGAGGCAACAAAATGAACTCCAATTGCCGATTAGGCATATTTACCAAATTATAATGATATTCATTTCAACTTTATAGATTGAAGTTTGGAAACATTTCTAAGCAGATCTGATGAATTCTGTATATCTCTTCTTCTTTTTGATTCCTCTAAAGAATCTGTTCTGAAGGTTGCCAAGTTGTGTATGTTGGTATGCTCTACTAGGATCAAGTGAATTCTTGCACTGGGAGCCATTTTTACCTTGATTTGCCTCCCATCTTCTCCTCTTGGCCTTTTCTGTGACTGATCTGTGATCACAGTAAAGTCTACTGACTGATAATATCAAAGTCAAAAAGCTTTAAAATGTGTCCTGAAGTGTCTGAAAAAGTCAACCTGTTCATTCTTGGTTTCTTGAAGGCAACATTGGGAAGATTCTGAACACATTCTTCTGGAATTATAGGAGAGGGACAGCAGGTAGAAAAAACACACACATTCTGTTGATAAGATAATCAGAATCCCAATGTTTTCCCTTTAGCTGATTAATTCTCAAATATTTATCATGGACTGCATGAAGGCTCACAAGTACACTGTGATTTTGCCGGAGTGATAATGATTTTCTGAGATTGAAGGATTCTCTTAGGGGGTCTATTGATTTCTTCTTGATGTTCCTTTGTTTCTTCAGGTTATTTGGCAGGAAAAAAAAGAACTAAGGATGAGAAAGATTTCCTCCTATTCCATCTTTCATTGTTCCATGGCCCTGACAAAAGAATCCTGCACTCCCACTTTTCTTGTATGGTACATAAAATAGAGAGACATCTCTTTATTTGCTAATCAATGGTTACCACCACAATGTTACTTTTTAAAAAAAATATGGAGAGATGGAATGCAGGGTTGTGATATTCGTGAAAGGAGGGGAAGATGTAAATTTTCTATCACCCTCTCAGAAACCAGAGGCTGTAAAAAATTACTTTTTTGAACTTCTGTTCACAGAATCTCCCAAGTAGCAAAGAAACTAGCCATGCTAGGCAGGAGATTCTCAAAACTCATCATCATCATCATCATCATCATCATCATCATCCTGTTCTCTGGTGCTGGATCTGAATTGGTTCAAATTCCATGACCTTAAGGTTCAAATTGGGGAAGTGTATAGCAGTCACTGGGCAATAACAGTTAGGGCAATTGACATCTTTCTCAATAGTTTCCCATCATCATCTGGAAAACAGGATACTAAATTTTAATCTGATCCATCTAGTATCTTTTTATGTGCTATGTTTTTAATTTAACTGGAGAATCATACCAATTATTTGATTAGTACTGTCAGCTGTACTTCAGTCGAGTAGGATTTCAGATCATATTCAAAATGACAGGTTTTTTTCCCTTCATGTGATTGAGAACTGCTGTCAATGGCAGAACCACAGTTGATGCTACATGAAATCACATCAGAGAGAAAAATAGACCGGTTGACGTATGCTATTCAGTATTCTCATATCAAGGCATCTGCTGTCATTTGAATTAGCAAACATCCAACCCGCATTATTGTTGATTTGTAGCAGACTGGTTATCAAATGATATAAACAACAGATGCAGTCATCTGAATAATCGACGCAAAATTAAAATCTGCTCATCTCCTTCTGCTTGTGCAACATCTGATGGTAGCAACTGGTAACACTTGCATGATGGTGGGCTGAGAGGGGACAGGGAAGGCCAAATGAAAATTGGAAGTTTCTGTTAAGTATTTTTTTTTCTTGAGCTATTGAGCTTTACAGATTCAGTCTATGTGGTCTTATTTCAATCTCAATATATTGTTTTGAATAATCCAAAGCCATACTCCTATGGCAGTAACTTCTAATTTCAATTCTCATTGTTAAAGGAGGACGACGACAAGTAACTTGGTACCAACAAGAAATAATAGAAGGTGAAAAAAAAATGAGACAGAACAATTGGCCCCCACTAGAGCATGCTTCCTTTGCAAAATCACAGTTTCAGGGAGCGGGTTGCGACAGCATCATTGTGGCTAAATCTTTATTTGTGTACCATGTGGTTAAACCTTTATTTGTGTACACTGTAAGTAATCATCATTGCTTGTAGTATGGGAAGAAATGATAGACGCCTTGAATTATGAGCTGAAAATATAAATCAAGAGACATAGGTCCTGTCTGCCCCAACTCTTCCTTGTTGTAAAGTCCTTCCATTCTGATGCCAGGAAACTGTTTGCACTCATCCCACTGAGCTACCTGGCACATCCACCATTGTGGCTTACTTTCTCAGAGGTGTCCAGCCTCATTCACATGTTTAGGATGCCTTATTCTGACCTAAAAGCAAGTGACTTACAGCAGCAGCGGACACACTGGATGGTACAATAAGATGTGTTTTGAAGAGCACACTTGGTCCGGATCTTTGAAGGAAGGTCCGGAATAACAAGTATGCGGTTTTTAAAATATGTCTTTTAAAATGGATTTTAAGGGGGTTATACCCTGCTGTCTGGTCCGTTCACACCAAAATTGGCATTTGGACCATGCATCATCTGGTTTCCCTGCCAAGAGGATAAGGGGAGACCATTGTATTTGGCCATGCTGACAGGGCCATAGCTAGCATCTTCTGATGCTACATCAAAAACCTGTACATCCAGCACCAGGGAGATTTTTCCTTTTGTATCCCTGCTCTCTGGTAACATTGAAGTGCTTGTGTTGAGGGAAACTCAGTGGAGAAACAGTCAGTTATTGAATGCACAATTACAGTAAAAGTGAATTGTGAGGCTGTTATGCAGACTTATGACATCATCATAATTGAACAAGATGCCAGCCATGATCATATTCTTGATCTGGGCCACCAGTGACTGCTTTTTGTATTTCTTTTTAAAACCTGTGCGAAATGTTGGACTGTTACTTTGCCCCCACCACACACACAGACACTTATTTTGTTACTCAGAATAAAAAATGTGGTTTGCAACCTCCAATCTGAAGTATTACAGTCAAAGATAACACTGTAATGGTAACTGGATAACTGGACTCCTCTGGCTTGCTCCCAGAACAAATCCTATATGCTTTCAAATCTAGGAAGAATGCCACCGAATAACATAGTGCCAGCATAGCCAGAGGAAAAAGAAAGAGCAGAGACATAAGAAACCTATTGCAACTGGGGAAAAAAAAAACCAACCTTGTGAAGCGAAACTATATAGAAAGCTCAGTCTAACCCATGCTGGAGGCATTGGGTCACTCTCTTGGAGCAAACACCATTCCAATTCAGTTTTTCCTTTCAGCTCTGAACAGGTCAGTAAAATTGATCCCAGATAAGATCATTCTTCCATCCAAAGTCACAAAGCTACAAGACTCAGAAGCTAGTAATCATCATAAAAGTGCCTTAGGGATGATCATCTTATCTGCTAACGGACATGACAAACCAATTTGCTATAGTGCACTGAATGTGGTTAAATTTACCTGTACCCCAGTTAAAAAAAATATCTGATTATAAAACTAATAAACATAAGTGAGTTGAGCTAACAACCAGCAAAACTAGTGATCCTGAATTGGTGATATCCCCCAGCTACACAACTTCATCTTACTAGTTCAGTATGGACTGAGCAAGAAAAGAAACTCCCCCAAAATTGGAGATCAGAGTTCCTACTCAGCCCAAAGCTACAAAGAAACACCATAATAAATATAAGGGGCAGGTGTTTCCAGACGATTCAAGGAGGCTGAAGGTATGATGCAGGAAACCTTTAGTTTCCTTGGGTTACAGAGAGAGAGTGGGAGCTATGTGGAGATGTTATTTTCTCTCCCTCATCATGGCAGCAACTTCAGCCACATACTGGAGAATCCCATGACACCACTGTCCTGCTAATATCATAAACCGCTTGTACCCCATTACTATCTCATTACTATATCAAACCTCATTTTTGATCCCTCTCCTCCTATTGTGCATTGCCAAAAGCTCTGCTCTAATAGTGCTCCTTTTTATATATATGTACAGATTGAAATAGCCTGTCCTTCACTGATCTGAAAGTAAAGAGAGTGTTTGATCTTTTGGTTTAAGATATATTAGAGTCACGTAATGTCCTGATAACGTGCTGTCGCAGTTCAGATATAAATTACATCAACTGCAGTGCAGAAAATGGAAGGCTCTGCAATGCATGTTCAAATGTTTAGAAGCTTATGCACTGAAGAGGATTCAGCCACACACTCACTCAGAGGTTTAAGTTCTGGGAGAAAGAATGGACCATACAGAATAACAACACTAGCTCTTCACACTAGCATACTTTTTAAGAGGTTAGAGCAATATCAAAATTCCACTGTAAAGAATATTTTGGGAAATTGACCCCAAATTTTATTTTCTGGACTCACTGGAACTGTTGGATAATTCCCTCATGTTGGAACATGATAGAGAACTATCATGCATCCAATTTTTAATATTGTTTAATAATATTTTACTATAAGCCTTGCACCCAACATGAGCCAGCATGGTACAGTAGTATGAGGGTTGAACTACAACTCTGGAGACCACAGTACAAAACCCCGCTCAGCTATGAAACCCATTGACTGACTTGGGAAAGTCACACTCTCTCAGCCTCATGGGAAGGGAATGGCAAACCTCCTTTGAACAAATCTTGCCAAGAAAACCCCATGACAGGGTTGCTGTAATTCAGAAATGACTTAAAGGCACACAACAACAACAGCAATAGCAACAACAACATCAATGGAAATCCTGGTCAGTGACACATGGCTTTAACATGCTAGATTAAAAGCATGCGAGGGAGAAAATACAAATAAGCCTACTAACTCACCATAGGTATCACATCCTTGTCATTCAGTTCTCCTGTCCCTCTGTAGTGACAGTGTTAAAGGGACGATGACAACTATTTCATCTAGACACGAACCATTTTCCCCCAAGAACATTAACCAAATCTCTTCTCCACAGAAACATCTGTGGCATGCAGTCTACTTTAAATCCCTTAACTAATGTAGGATGAGCAGCTGCACAATGGTAACAGAGAACAATTTCCACCTCCATAACTCCTTCCCTTTGGGGCTGTATTAGTGTATCCCAGTATACAGCAAATGATATCACATCATCACTTTATCATATTCGTTTGGGGAAAATGTGATGATGTATTAGGATCGGATTGCAAAAATTGAATCCTCCATGTTTGTGAGTGGTTTTCTTTCATTTCACAGTCCCCTTGTAAGAATTACAAAGGGCTTGCAGGAGATACCAATGAATTCAAGCGATTTCCAGTAGAGGCACACACAGCCTGCAGACCTCATTCGCCTCACCTCTGTGTGTGTTGCATGTTGTGTGCCTTCAAGTTGTTTCCACCTTATGGCGACTCTATCAATGTTTTTTCTTGGCAAGATTTCATCAGAGGTTTTGCCTTTCCCTTTCCCTGAGGCTGAGAGAGTGTGACTCGCCCAAGGCCACCAAGTGGTTTTCATGGCTAAGCTGGGAATCGAACCCTGGTCTCCAGAGTTGTAGTCCATCACTGAAACCACTATGGCTTCTCACCCCTACCCTAAGCTAAACTGCTGCCCACACAGGTGTTTCAAGGCACATTTCTATCACTAATTTGAAATAAAATCCCAGTAGAATAGCCTTCAATGCAGGAAACAAGGTATATTGGGGTAAAACTGGAAACCATGGTCAGTTGAAAAAGCACAAGCAAGAACTTCCAAGGACTCCTTGCAATTATATTAGAAGAGGAGAGGACAGATAGTGACTGTGATCACTTCCCTGCCCTGCTTGTGCTCAAAACAATAAATTATGGTTGATGTCTCAATGTGGGTATTCTACTCCTTAGATAGAACAGGCTCCAGAACTTTTCTGATAATTCAGTTGGATTTAAAACTCTACGGCCATTACTACATGGATCCTAAAGTGACATATTCAATTTCAGGAAAATTACAGTAATAAAGGTAACTATCTCAAAAATATGTCCTTGGCATGATGTTGTCAAATAGCCAAAAAAGAACAAGAAAGTAAATTCTCATATGTTTCCACCGAATGTTGACGTACTTCCCATTTCTTTAAAAATCCACCACAGCTTACTCTTAACTCTTCTTGCCCCATTTTGAAACCTGGTTCAAATTTTGAAGTCTTCAGCATCTTGAATTGCGCTATATATTTTTTTAAAAGTGCACAAATGTATTTCTTATTTGCATGAGCAATAATGAATTCATGATTGGAAAAGCAATTGATGTCCCTCCAAAAATTGCCTTTTAGAGCGAAAAAAAGTTAGTTATGCGTGTGGAAAACAGAACAACTTTCATAACTCAATTCAGATGGAATTCTCTATCAGCTAAATTAGACTTTGTCCGTGAAAGAGAGCATCGACCAATCTTATATCTTTAATCTATGAATTCATAAGCCAATTTTCCCCCTAGGTCATGAGCAAGCTTGATTATATTTTTTAGCAGGTGGGATGATTTTTTTTTAGTTCATTACATTTTTCCACTTGGCTGTATTTTGCCAAAACAGAAGTAACACAATATAGCTGAGAGACCTTGCAGCCTGCCAGGGCATAATTTTGACAAAAAGGATGTTGAGTGTTTCTAAATAGTTTGCTTGCCCTCCAGTTATCTCACACTGATGGGAATGTCATTTTTTTCATTTTACTCACCAAAATATATAAGCAGAGGTAGCCTTTCTTTTTCTTTTGCCCAATGACATAAGGTAGGAGTGTCAAGAGACTGAACAACTGAGTGTGTGTGTGTGTGTATAATTTGTTTCAATACAGTTCTCAATAATTGGTCTTTTGACTTTTTTCAGAATATGACATTTATTTTCAGATACAGTTGGTCCTCTGTATCTAGGGATTGTTTATTCATGGATTCACGCACCTACAGCTTCAAGACATGCAAAAATATATAAATTCTAAAAGCACAACTTGATTTTGCCATTTTATAAGGAACATCATTGTACTATCCATTGTATTTAATGAGACTTGAACATCCATGGATTTTGGCATCCATGGGGGGGGGGGGGGTCCTGGAACCAAACCTCAGTTGATACCAACTGTAGTTGTGTAATACTTTTCTTACAGAGCTGCCTGTGAACTTCAGAGAGACTATTTCATTGAGCTTAGTGATAGAAAGAATACTTGAGAAATATTATTTTTTTAAAAAAAATGGTTTTAAGGCTCTGGACAAGATGGCTGATCATTAGAAGCACAATGTAAATGCAGGATATTTGTTATTATTTTTAAAGATAAAAAGATACAGAAGGATTTCTCAGAGACGTGCACCCTGGAAAACACAACATCCCCCACTGCAGTGCTGAAAAATCACAAAAATTCATTAAGATTGACTAGACAGAAGTTTCTCTAAACAAAGATTTACTACATTATTGAAGGAGCATAGATGGTCCATGCTGAACAAGGATGGAGAAATCCCCTGCTTGGTTGATGATTTATTATGCTGAAGTGAGTACAAACCATTTCCATCATAAATATTCAAAGTGCAGACTCCATTAAGAAATATTTGAAAGTGAAACAAAGAGCTGAAAGGGACCGATAGCATGGCACTCAAAAATTCAAGCTCAAACTAAGTGGCAATTTGAAATGGAAAGAAGAAATAGAATTGATATCTCGAAGACTTAAAGAATTTGAAAGTCTATATGGAAGCCATATTTTAGAAAACGGAAACTAGATATTGCTTCTGATACTGGAATTTAAACAGAGAGTGATTTATGTGACATCATGAACATGGCCACTAGAAAAATGTCCTGAGCTGAGTTAGACAAAAGTAGCCTAAAACTCCCAGGTCAGAAGGCACTCAGCTATTGGGAAAAAGCAGAGGATGACTACAAGTAGTTATGCGTCCAGTGTCGCAACTGAAATAATGTTGCAGTACTGACACGGTCAGATGTGAAAGGAATGTTCAAGGCTACACAATGCGCATGATAGAAACATGGAACATGAAAAATATGAATGGGGGAAAGAGAGAGAGAGAAAGAAAGAGAAAAATACATAAAAATAACAGTGGGCCCTCTATATTCACTGGGGTTAGGAGCTCAGGACTCCAATGAAAGTGGAAAAACACAAACAAAAATATGTTTGTTCAACATACTCATAAAGTTATTTGTATTCCTACCGCAGAAACAGCAAAGGAATAAATCAAAAGATTTTGCACATGTTGATAATCAAGTGATTTAAGTACAACAACAATAAACTGAGCAGAATCAAACACTGTTGGAGAATTTGGCCTCCGATCAAGAAATCAAGAAAGGAAGGGGCTGCCACAATTTTGTGAGGCCAACAATTTATTCATTGCAGTTCAGTTAACAAAGCAGACAGCTACATATGTGGACATCACCAAATGGCCAATATTGAAATCCAATTTGTTATTTGTTAGTAGTTTGTTTTTAAGATAGCACCAATGTATGGTGACTCCGTCATAATGTGTTCTTGGCAAGAGTTATTCAGAGATTTGCTATTGCCTTTCTCTAAGGCTGAAAGAGAAAATGAGAGTGTTTGGCCTTACCAAGGCTGTCAAAACTCTGATTTTGCAAGACCTGAGCAGAGCCCTTAGAGGTCCCTTATTTATATGGTTGCCATTTGTCGAAGCCGGCTTGATGGCAAACAAGAAGGAGAAAAAGAAAGCCAAAAAATAATAATTCTAGAAAGGTGACAAGACAAAGCATAAAACTGGGACTGGTGCAAATTCTTGCATCTGTAAACACAACCACTGGCACCTCAAGAAGTGGCAAAAATATAATAAATAAATAGAACAAAACACAAGTGATTGGCCACCCACTTTTTTGACTTCTTGACCTGTCAAAACTCATGAAGACATCTAGGTTGCTCATGGGAACCTGTAAGTGTAGCAAAACTCTATTTTTGCTTGTTTTACTCAGTGTTAGGGGGCATTCAGTGGCAGAGGGCCAAGACATAAAAAGTCATTGGGGGCCATGCACAGTGTGCAGGACACATGTTGTCTGTCTCTGATATAAAAGCAGAGTACTCTTTCTTTGTTATATCCTTTGGTGCCTCCTTCACCTACCAGTAGTATCCAGGTTCTGTTTAGCTACCAAGCCGACCATAAAGATTCTCTCTAGAGCTTTCTAAGCCTGTGTCCATCACTGCACCTTGTGGCAGTGACTTCTAACAAATTAATTATATGGTGTGCAAAGAAGTACTGATCCGCAGTGACTTCATTATGGTCATTTATGTGTAACATGTAGTTTGCCCTTAGCAATAAAATAAAGGCAACTTTATTAAGGCCAAGCAGTCACAATGTCCTTAACATTCTGCAAATCACAGCATGACTCCAACTTTGCATTAACTATTATAATTCTCTGTTAATTACACATAATTGATTATAAAGCTACTTAGCAGTTCCTCTTCTTTTAATAAGCACAGCTGTTTGCCGTCCAGCCTTTGACAAGGAAAATTTTCTCATCTCTAATTTAAAAGTAATGCACTGTGGGGAAAATCCAGAGGGCTCTATGGATTCATGCTGTTTAATGTGTTTTGCCACACATAATGCTAGCAGACCTTTATTCAATCTTAAACAACACTTAAAAGACATTTTACCCCCCATTAAACAGATCTCTATGACTAATGAACTTTTAATAGAGTGAAAAACAACAACAACAAAACCCAGTGCCCCACCTTGTGTCTTAAAATAGGTTTGATTGAGATGTGTTGTTTTCCAAACATTAAACATATTAAACACAATTCTGGTTCACTGCATTATGATTACTAATCTGCAGCTGGAATGTCTTGTAAAATGCGAGTTAATGGGCATCTTTCCCCAGATATGCCTGATGCAAATGGCTTTTCTTTTACTAAGACCACATTCTGCAAGATGTTCTCAGAAAAGTAGCTCAGCAAAAGGTCCCCGGTTCAGTCTCCAGCATCTTTCTTGTCTGAAACACCAGAGGGTTGGGGCCAGTCACTGTAGATCATCCCAAATTGGATAGGTATAGGATAAGACAATTTCATATCATCATAGAAAATACTACCTTTCAAGATTGTTTGGATTACTTTGTCTCCATACCTATGGATCACCATGGTTCATGTCATGGGGCTGTGGAAAGATAATCATTTCTAGAAGCACCTAGGAATGACATTACCAAATGAGACTGAATAAGCCTCTTTGAGTCTCATCTTGGGAGGAATGTGGGATATAAATAAATAAATAAAAATACAGCTGGCTGTCATTCAGAATATTGAGGCCATAGATAAAAGCTGATGCTGCTGTGGCAGAAATTGAGAGATGAATTGAAAGTATTCAGCATGCCTTTCTTTTTTCCTGTGTGTCCTGGGTGAGGGTGGGGATGGGTGGTAAGGTAGAAAAAAGAAAACAAACCGTAGCCACTTTCATAGAAAAATGTCTCCTTTAAAATTTTAATTTAGCTCCAGCATGAACTGTTGTGTAGTATAGAACATTCTTGATAAGAGAAAACAATGGATTCTTTGCTCCTCTCCCCTTCTCTCCCCTTCATTTTTTAATATACAATTGAATTCATTCCCTGAACCGAAACGTTAATAAATAAATAAATTGCACGGCAACAAAGCAGGCAGTATAATTTTGCTCGGAACAAAATATAATTTCATTCAGAATGAGCAACTGTGTGGTGAATACATTTGATTTCTGGAAGAAAAGCAAACAAAAGAGTCAACTAAGTCCTTCTGTGGCCAGCTCTGGCTGTAGTACTTATTGTGGAGAGCAGTCAGAGAGCAAGTAGTGCTGCCAAGGCATAAAAGTGAACTTTCTTAACATGAGCAGACAAGAGCAACAGTAATCAGGGATGCATATTTTTAGTATCAGAGGCTCTAGATGAAATGCCACTCAAAAGAATCAGAACATCATCAATAACAACAGCTGAGTTGCTAGAAAACAGAATAAGGTGCAGAATCGACCCTACCTGTTCAATAAAAACAGAAGAGCCTTCTAGGAAGGGGGAAGCAAAGGAGATCCAGATTGATCCAGAATATGGAGTAGTTCCGATGCAAACACAGCTCTCAGTTATGACAGTTACTCAATGCTCTGAATAGACGTGATTGCAGGAGGTCACAGAGAAGGTTGCAGTACATGTATGTCAACGTTGTTCTTTACTAAAATGTATTGACAGAATGCTGCTAGATAAAATTTTATACAAAAAGAACAGTTCCCGAAGAACACCAGTGGGGCTGTTCGCAACAGATAGTGAAACTGCATGGACATTGTTGTTGACTAATTTCCTGTGTCATTCTCTCCAATATTTCACATATGAAAACCAGGGCAGGTGTAGCCAAGGGGTATCATGATGTAGTCAAAAAAGTGAAAACTAAAAATGTATTAAAAACAGATAAACCAGGAGAAGCTATAGAAGTTCACTTTTGCCTGACTCTACTTAAAAGGGTGGGACTCTACCCTCTCTTGTTTTTCCTACCACTGAGTAAATTGAGCACAAACTTCTTTTGCACTTTTAATCCAGTTTGCACCAATTGAAGTAAGCCAAGGACAAAGGAGAAAAGTGGGAAGAGAGAGAAACTGTGGCACAGAAAAAACATCTGAAAAAGTGGAATGACAGAAGATTAATAGAGACTGTCCCTGTCAAACTGGGACAACCATACTATAGTGTACAACCCACTATAGCTCCTCTTTTTGAGGACTGGAAGCAACCCTTCCAGTCTCATCCCAAATGTGTGCATAAAATGCTTTCTTTAAAAATAATATCTCTGTCTAGGTGCATGAACACAAGTGTGTGCAACAATGGCGGAATCTTTTCTGACCACCCTGACAAAACAGAAATATACATTTGGCTACTGTTAAGTTGGTGTTTTTGCATTTACCTATGGTGAAGGGTCTGGAAATAATGAGTTACAAGGAAAGACTTAAGGAGCCGGCTATGCTTAACCTGCAGAAGAGATGGTTAAGAGGTGATATGATGGCCCTGTTTAAGTACTGGAAGGGGTGTCACATTGAGGATGGAGCAAGCTTGTTTTCTGATGCTCCAGAGACTAGTACACAGAACAGTGGATGCAAGGTACAGGAAAAGAGATTCCACCTAAACATAAGGAGGAACTTCCTGACAATAAGAGCTGTTTGACAGTGGAACACATTCTCTTGGAGAGTGGTGGAGTCTCCTTCCTTAGAGGTTTTTAAACAGAGGCTGAATGGCTATCTGTTGGGGGTGCATTTATTGGGAGTTCCTGCATGGAAGGGGGTTGGACTGGATAGCCGTTGTGGTCTCTTCCAACTCTATGATGCTATGATCTGCCACTTGTTTGCAGGCACAAGGACAAAACGGCTCTCCTATATTCATTTTTTTTTACACAAAATTCAAGAGGACAGCGTGGTGGATGTACTGAATGTATATCAGCCTTATATGCCTTGTGCTCTATCATACTATTATTTGCAATAGCCAATAGATAAGGGAAAAAAGCACTTATTTGATGGTATCTGATCAGACCCTACTCATGCTGATGTTGCGTGTCTGTAAAAAAAATGACTGCAGTGCAGTCCATTTAGAGCTGCTTTTTAAAAGTGTTTAGAGACTAAAATTGACACAGATTAACATTCTGACCTGTCCTACTGATGTGGGAGTGTGTGTGTGTGGACTGGGAAGCAGGATGAAGAATGAACGAGATCAGCCAAAGAAGCAGGTGTGCTTCTGTTGGTGACCTTCCCTTTCTGGCAGGGCTCCTGTGCCTTTCACAGCTGTGTGACAGAAAGAAATCTAGCCATTTCCTCTTCACTGCATTTTCAGACAGCTGTGAAAGGCTTAAGCTCTGCCAGAGGAAAAATAAGTTGGCAATGGTACGGATTTCTGATGCTCCCTCACTTAATGCATATGTTTCAAATGTTTCTGTTTCACGGGAACAGTCTCTATTTTCTGGTGTCTTTCCCAGGCAAATTGTTCTCCATGGTTGCCCTTATTAGCAGTGAAAGCTTGTACATGTTTGTTCAGGTATAAGGATGGGAGAATTTTCATCTGGTGTGCAGTTCAAATATGTCTATCCTTATTTTCATATGCAAAATGAAATTGCCAACACAGTAACCCCTGCATGTTTTCTGTTTTCTACACTACTTGCTTGTTTTGACTAGCAAGACCCAGCTAGTTCTGTTTCAACTAGCAAGACCAAGTGTAGGGCAGGCAAAACCTCTCCATCCACCTTTTTCTAACATTGTAAGTCAAATGACAGGGTCAAAAATTCTTCCCTGGCCCCTGAAAGTGAACAGCCACAGCCTTCATTGACTTACAGGGTGGGAGGGATATGCCCACTTAGCTCTGCCTTATTGTCGGCTTTGACACAATCCTAGTGTTGTGGTGCTTCCATGTTCCAGCTTATCCTTCCAGGTTGCACAAAGCCAGTCCTGCCCCTTCCAGTAGCCCATAGAGCTATTGGAGGGTAACAGAAATGAATTATGTGTGTATGTAAGAAAAAAGAAAATTAAAAAAAAATAGTATACTGTACTAATGTATGCATTGCAATATACACAGTTTTTGTCATTAACTAAAGAATGCATGTAAAGTACATTGTCATTCAGCTTTTAAAGAGAATTCACAGTTTGATGTGGATTATATTTATCCAAAACACAATTGAGGATTTGCAGTCTGCAAATTCCAAGTCAGTTTTCTTTGTTTCTATCTTTGGTTTCACCATCTCAGCCAGAAAGTGTGATATTTTCCCTCCTCCAAGGAAGTTGAACCTGATATTTCCTCCTTACTTTGTAATATTGAGCTTTCTACAGGCTAGAGCAATAATTATTACTGCACCTTCAACCTCCGCTGAAAGTTTCAAGCTAAGATTTTGGTTCAAATTGCTTCCTTATTCTTTGTGTTTTCTTGACTGGAATGACCCTCCAGCATCATTTCAAGAAGACACAGTCAAACTTAAAATCAGCTAAAGTGGGTCATCATGAGCTGAACTGGAGCATCTCTCTGACTCATTAATGTTTCTAACCCATTAGATTTTAACAAGGGTAATTATGTAGTCAGTTTAATTATCTAAGAAGAAGTGTCACACATATATAAAGAAGTCTAAATAAGAAATCATGACACAACAGAAATATAGGAACACTTTCCTTTCACTGACATCCTTTCGGACAAAATTTCACGTTCTGATTTTTTTGCAGATCAACAGTATCTTGGAGGGGGAGGCATGTTGTCCATTTCTCTTTTAAGCTTAATGCTACCAGCCTATTTAATGGATGACATTTCAACATTCCTGTATCAAAGAATTGCTGTATCAAAAAAATTATATTTTTAAAAAATTTATATTGTACTTTTTAAAGCATTCACTTCCACTTTTACTGTGTCCTTCACCTTACCTTATGCTCTCATAATCATATGTCTGCCCTTAATTCTTTCACTCCGATGCTCTACTCACTCCTTTCTTCACCTACTCCCTTCCTCAGCTCACTTCTTGTCCTCACTTGCATCTTGCACTTATACCATTCACTTTCTTTCCCCTCCTGCTCCATCCCTCACTACAACTAGTTCACAATTCCTCACTCCCTTGCTTCTTACATAGGACTTTATCAGACGAGAGGAATTTCTGTTTATTGCGAATGGAGCCAATTCAAATTCACGTGAATTCGCTAGTTTAGCGAATTCACATGAATTCCTATTGCATTCAGAATGCGTTCAGAATGACTTCCCATTACCCGAAAATGACCCCCCATTGCCCAAAATTGCATGAGATGCTTTAATTCGCAATAACATTAAACCCATGATTGCGTCCGGAATGACTTCCCTTTTGCCCAAAATTGCGTGAGATGCTTTCATTCATAATAACGCAAAACCTCAAGATTGCGTTTGGATTGCCATTGGATTGTACTTCCAATTTCCAATGTCTGATAAGGTCCATAGATATGAAGATTTGGTGCTGCATCATGCTAGGACACAGTGATGCAGGGTGGGAACCTGGTGTAAATCAACAATGTAGACAATGCCCAAGTGAAAGGAAAATATATTCCTCTCCATTTACAGAAACTGACTAGATTGGCAGTTGAAGCTTCTTTCCCTCTCTTCTGCAAGAGAGGGAAAAGGCCAAGGAATAAGTCCGGAGGAAAAGCTAGAAGTCTGTCAGGGTTGCCCTAGAACATATGCCACCTGATGCAGTTGCCTAACTCTGCCTAATGTTAGGGCCGGCTTGGAGGAAGAAATAAGCAATAATGCTCAACCCATTGCTACTCTTAATATAGTTGATCCTCTTTAAAGAAAAATGAGGCAATATAACTCTCTTCCGTATTTCCCATATTAATAATGAAGACACTGAGGAACAATAAGTAATCAGTCATTTTTTTCTAGAAACTGCCTGCATAGTGGGGGTCCAAGCTCCATTCTTTATGCTGCATTCCTTATTATTACTCATTAAAGAACTGACAAATAAATTACAGAAAGCTTTTATAAGCTGGTTTCTTATTAATTCCACATTTTCTGCAACAGGTTGTTAAATTAATGAATCAAAGAAATAAAAATGCCTGCTAATTTAATTACATGATTATTACTGCACTAGTATTTGTTTTAGTAACATATAATCATCAGAACAGTTGTTTTATTTTGTGACTTTTATGTAAATGACTTTACAATAAGTATTTACATAATATTTTCATCACAGCTTCTTTTTTCTTTTAGCATGTGTCTAACATTTGGTTTCTAATTTTGTCTGAAATATTAGTAAAAAGAAGGAAAGAAAACATTGACATGAGTATAATTTTTCCTACTTATTCCTACTTATTCACAATGTTGAACAAATTAGATTGAATATATTTGGATAGAAGATATATTCCATCCAGGGCCACCAAACCCTCAATATCTTCAAAATCTTATATTGTTTGTTATATTTAATTTCTCATTTTTTTATTTTAGTTTGGTCTATCCTATTTCCACACTAGTTTGTATTTTTTAGAAATCCCTATATGCATATACATGATTTAATGTCAATTGGGCATTTCCCCCACTAATTTGCCATTTTATGCAATTTTCTTTATTTTGTATTCTCTTTGGACAATTCAGAGAACTGTAAAAACCGGCTCATAATTGCATTCTGGCTCATAGTTCAAGAATTTCAAACTTGGTCAGTCTATATCAAAATACAAAAATTAACAAAATCTCCTACATTTCTAGCCATACTATACATTGCTATGGGGAAAGTTTATGAGCAAATTGACTCTAGGAGCCATTTGGACAGAACCCTTGTTAGGATTTCAAGAGGAGGCAGGTCCTGCTATAGAAAGTATTTGCTTCTGACCCATGAAGCGATGCACTCAACGTGGAAGGCATCATTTCAGAAGGCAACTAAACAGTGTCACTCATTAAACAGATTTGTTTTAAATATAGGATTCAATTACAGTTACATCTCCAAATCAGCCGTAGGCTTTGATCACTTGCTTTTATGCTGAAAGCAATACATTGCTGAAAGAGAAACTTTGTCTCTGCTGTGGGAGATGTTATTGCTATTAATCTATTTAATTAGGGAGGAAAACACAACAAATTACTCTTAATAAGCCTTTTAGACAGGATTTGTTTTTAATCTATGGATTCATTTATACCTATTCATATTAATTATTTTCCAAATTGGATTAGTATTCCAGACACACTTTGAAATGACCTTTATTTGTTAACCGAGATGTTCAGAAAAGAGGTTTGCCTCCCATCTTTCTGACCCTGAAGAGAACAGTGTTTACAAAATGGACCTTTTCTACACCCCCCTTTCCTCTGTACCCCTCCTACATTCCCAAAACTTTGTTCCAGGAGGTTGGAGGCACCTTAGGAATACTGTGGGCTACGGTGCAAGAGGAAGAGATGAAGAAGGAGGTAACAGAGCATAGTTTCAAGCTGGCTGGAGTTGTCAACTCCATCTTTCCCTGCAGCCATAACTCACACTCTGCAATCTGAAGAATCAGGCACAGGAGTCAGATTCTAGAAGTTTAAGGCTCCAAATAATGCCAGTCTCTCCAAATTTGCAGAGCTGGAGGGTGAGGCAGTTGGGGGCCCTCTCCTCTAGAAGAATGTGGGAGACACAGCAGATGTATCTGAAGACTGCGGGAGAAATAAGAAGTTTTGTAAGTCCCAATATCTATCAAAACAGGAAACACTGACTCATTAAGCACCAGAGACAGCTGTCTTACTCTTTCTTGGGTTCATTTATCTGGCGTACTGGCTTGGTGTAACAGCTTCTGGACTGGCTGACAATCTTGATCTTGTTCTTCCTTTCATCTTGCTGGATAACCTGGTGGCTAATGTGAACTGGATAGACTGCCCTACAGCTCTTTACCTTGCAGCCACCTGATTCTTGGGTCACCTGCACCTCTTTCACATTATTTATGGCATCACATCTGATTTATTAGACCATGCTATGAAAAATCTCATAGAAACACAGATTGAATCAATCTTAAAAGCTGCATATTCCAAGAGTGTTTCCTTTTGAGCAGCCATCCCACCCATATTTTTAAGAGCAAAGATAGTAGAGAAAGGGAATATTCTCAGGAGTAAGATATGGAAATTACTCTGCACTCCTTTCTCTTCCATGGATTGGAACAAGTTTATGGTGGATGGTTGGGAATGTGTTTTATTTTTTTCTGCTTCCTCTTTTCCAGTTAGCAAAAATGGTAAGTATGGAGTGTCAGCAAATCCTTACAGAGTTCCTACACACACACACACTGATCTTAGAATACTGGCAAAGCATTTGCGGCATTCTGGAAACATCGCTTATCTGCATTTATCACTGTCAGTTGGAATTGAAAAGAATATAACCAGGGCCAAGAGGAGTTTTACAAAAGCTATAAAAAAAGAAAGGTAGAAAAGGACAGAGAAACAAGGGAACGGGTTTAAAATAAATCTTTCGAAGCAGGATTTCTGGAATGTAGATCTGATTTCTGCCCTATATTCATATTATGTTTGAAAGTAAAGACTTCTGACCTGATTTTGGATGATCTCCGTTTGATTCAACACCAGTGCAGTATGAGAGAAAACAAAAGGCTGTATAAAAGTTAGCACGTGTGTAGAAGTACAAGGCCCTGTTGGCTCTCTGTTTCTTCTGGGTACACTTTTAGAATGGAGATACTGGCACAAATTCCAACAATTAAAACCATGTAATCCAGTTGAATCATTTGACTGATTGATTGAATGGGTCTGTTGGAACTGGAATTAACAATAGAATTTATTGCCTCTGCTCTGTTGAAGAGATATATATATATATACACACACCACACTATCACTGAGCTGTAGCTTATTGCAGAACACAAAACATTTGTTTCTTCAAAGGAATCTATGTTCTCCAACATTGTGATGTGTCTTAGTTATCAAAGGATTCATGGAACTATAGAAGCCTATGAACAGAATGTCAAAATGTAAAAAAACAAAACACTCATCACCCCAAAAAGTAATGATGGGAGGAGAGCAACCTTCAATTTTATGTTGGTAGCAACTAATCTTCATTGTCTAAGTAGGGATGCTTACAAGTTAGAAGTTCCATGTAATTTCCTCCAAGTTTCTGGGAGTTTTAAATTTTATTTTATTTTGTTTCAGCCATCATATTCCAATTTATTTTGACACTTAACATTTTAGCCTCAAAAACCAACACCCCTAGTACAACTTTATCCAGAAACAGTCTCTTCCATAATTTCTTATGTCTTTCTCATACCTATGATGAATACCTCTCCACCTACCTTTCATCAAATATTAAATGAGAAATGTACAGCAAACTATTTCATTTCTATACAGTACAATATGCTGGCACTTAACTTTTTCATGTTAAAAAAAACCCCAGTATATTTTTAACTATAAAAAAGTCCTTCCCACAAGTTATTACACATTTTTCTCATACCTGTGCTGACTATATATCTCTACTTACCTTTCATGAAATATTAGATGAGAAATGAACAGCAAACTATTTCATTTCTATACAATACAACACCTGCTAAAATAGTTTTGTCATGAATCTGGTATGTTAGGGCACCAAGAAAGGTACAATTTTAGGGAACAAAAGTGGATGAAATTGGAAAATAGATGAGTAGAGACACAATCCATCTCAGTTATGGACAGCCTCAGAAAAGCCATCATAGATATCCTATTGACTTGGAGCAGCTGATCCCATTATTATATTTTTATGCATTTTGCTTCTCTAAAGAGTTAAGAAGTTCCTGTGGGTAAAAGGGAGAACTATTTTGGTCTATATTTCAGTGAGCTATCTAATTTGCACTTCCCAGACGGATATGTATATTGAAACACACTTATCTTTCAGACTGACTTTTTCTCTGAATTTCACAATGCAGTCCTCTAAAAAGCCGCATGTCAGTGGATGGTGCATTAAATGTGTATATTAGGGAAAGATGCATAGAAAATATGCAAGAGACTGCTGCGTATGAAAATAAATTCAAACGTTGTGCATTCTTTCATATCAGGAGGCTGATAGACATAGAATAGACATATGACTGACTTCACAGAAAAAGTAAACAGACAATATTAATTCATCCCTCCTACATTACATGCACATGACAGCTACATTAAATTTGATATATCTGCAGGGTCCAAAGACATTTTCTTTCCAACACACACACACTATTGACATCATCATCATCATCATCATCATCATCATCCCACCTCTCCAATGAGATTGAGGCATGTTACAACTATATTAAAAAGCATCAAAATACAGTAAAATACAATAAACCCAGCCACCCAGCCACAACCATGCCAGCCCTGATACTGGTGTAGTTATTTGCCTCTCATTAGAGTCATTGAAGCAGAAATTAGTAGTCTATCATGGTTTCAACGGACTATCAGGACTAGCAATACAGTGGTGGCTTCACAGAGAATTTCCTTGTGTTGTCACCTTTGACTGTGAGAAATTATAAACTGTCCAGCCATTGAAAATAACCATGACAGCAAAGAAATTATAAATAAGGCTAAGCAAACACACAAATTAAATGCTTACAAGTGGACTGGGGAAGGTGAAACAAGTCTTTGATGCCTACTGATAGCCACTGTGGCATAGTGACATTGTATATCAATGAAAGTGTATATCAGTGAAATATCTGCCCCTTTGCAGAGTTTTGATAGTACAATAGTTGTTGCTAATGGAAATTTTTCTTATCTTTCAAATGTTTCCAAAAGTGAAGGAAAAGCTGCTTGAAATTTATTTGGACACATCCGTCTGCCTTTGCTAAAAATGACAAATAAAAAATGGATAAGCTCTATCCACTATTGATTTTCTACTTATTATGGACAAAGCTTCTGAAATACAAACAGTATGAAGTTTGTTTCAGACTAAAGACCTTTCTGGCCCAGTTTTTCTGGCAATAACCAGCCAGATGCCTAAGGGACAGGAGGGTTGTAAGACTGGGTCCGTCTCCAAATCAAGGTTCAAGAAAGCAACAAAAGCACTCTCTCTATATATAGAGAGAGAGAAGGGGGGGGCTGGAGACAGAGAGACCTTGCTATATGAAGAAGCAGAGTGATTCATGCTAAGTTGCCATATAAGTTCAAGGGAATTTATTCACATGCAATCCCCATGAGAGTCTGACCACATTTAGTTCAAGCCAGGTCAGTACAGTGAACAGTGCGCTCATTACTATGGATTTCTCAGGCACTGTTTTATTCATTTACATTGGTCTTTGACCTGCAATCACAATAAACATGCCCTAAAACTGCAGTCTGGACTATCATTTTTTAAAAACAAACAAACAAACTAAAACCCAGCTATCATATATCATATAACAGAGTTAGTGTGTAGTGGTTTGAGCAGTGGACTATGACTCTAGAGAGCAGAGTTCAATTCCCCACTTGGCCATGGAAAGCTACGGGGTAACTTGGGTGAATTACAGACTCTTAGCCCCCAGAAAACCTTGTGACAGGGTTGCCTTAGGGTTGCCATAAGTCAGAAACTTCCTGGACACCAATTCACGCCATGCATCCAAACAAGTAGACCTAGTTTTGCTGCAACTTCTTTTACATGGTTAGTCTCAAAGGTGCCACAGATACCTTTGTACACTAGGTAATAACAGTTCTCCCTTTAGACAAAAGAGTTTTCTGTAGGGCAATTCTTGCAGGAAATAGGGGTCAGTAGCTTCCCTGTCAAGGGTATGGTGAACCTGCTCTGGATTTTCTCCCAGAATTTAAAGAAGTTACGTAAAATGCTGATCCCCATCTTTTTAAAAGTCTTGTAAACACAGAGAAGTTTCACCATATTCCTGACTTGGAACCCACTGGTCATCATTGTCTGCAGACTTGCAGTTCACCTTCCGAGAGGTAATATTATTCGGTGAAGTGCATATATTTTTAGGATTGGAATTGTTCCCAAGGGTCATCTAATCTAAGCATATGGAGAAAATTGCAGGGTTCCTAACAGATGGCCATGCAAATTCTGTTTAAAAATGTCTGACAAAGGAGAGCCCACAACACACCAAGGGAATCAGTTCTGTTGCCAACTCTTAGAAGTTGTTAGGTGTGGGTCTAGACCCATAGATTTGCACTGATCAGAAACGCCTGTTGAATATCAGCTTTTTAAGGATTATACTAGATAGGAGAGGGGCAGGGAGAAACCTTATTTGAGAAACTTCTATTCCAACTAGGGTCATGGAAACACGGTTCATATTGTATACAAAACAAAGTTCCTCTTTAATATTGGAGCTGGTCAGGCTATTACTCATTTCATGGTATTGTTAATGGCTGGCTGCCCCTCCCTTTGTTATTTTCTTGAGGAGGCATTAACCTTGCTGGCTGTAGCACTTATTTAATCTTCTTTTGTTTTGCTTTCCTTGTTCAACACCTTGGTTTAAGAATCTCCAGGGGCAGCAGATTAATGGACCTTCAGCGTTCCATCCTGAGCCCTGAAATGGATCACAAATTTTTGTTTTATTTGATTCTGTATAATTTACTCTAGCGTCTCAGTATTTGAGAATCCCCCTCCCCCCTTACCCCCACCAATATGAAACTGCATTTGCAAATATTTGCTATCTGCAAGGCTGAACAGAGACTGCCAATGTAAACTCTCGGAAGTGTTTGCTGTTCCAAAGTCGCACAGCCAGCTCCAGTTTTGAGGTGAAGGACATGCAAAGAGTACTTTGATGCCCTCTTCCTGTTGGTGAGTCCTGGAAAACTCACCTGATAGAATTAGAAACAGGCAGCAAATGGCACTCTGGTCCGCATTGAGCAGGTCAGAGATGACACTTAAAACTGACAATCAGTCCTCCATGTACTGTAATCATTTATAGATTTTGAGTGGTTTCCCAGCATAGCAACTCAAAGAGTGGATTTGCTTATGAAGGTGAGCTAGGAAATGACTCACCAAGAGTGTGAAATCGTTTCCCTCTATTGGTATAGACATTCCAGATATGGACATTCCAGTCTTCCTCAACCTGATGTCATCTGAATATATTGGACTACTACTTCTATCATTGACAGCTAGATGGTGATAGGGGCTATGGGATTTTATAATTCAACATATCTGGAATGTGGCATGTTGGAGGGGTGCAGTGTTCAGCAGGTATGGGACCTCTATAGTGTGAAAAACAATCTGTTCTGTATAGCTCCAGTCTAGTCCAGTGTCACCTCTTACCATAAAGATTGACTTCTAAAATCTCCCAAAAATGAGAGGCAAAGAAGGATGCGCAGAGAGAGGTAGCTACCAAAACTTCCAAAAGGATCCAAATTTTAGTTTGCACTTCAGAGCAACAGAAGTAATTGGGAATAGGAAAATAAGACTTTTTCCACCACCCCCACCCCCACAGCATTTACTAACCACGCTCTGGACTTTTTCACACAGTGACCTATGTGTTTAACCAAAACTGGTTGAAGTGTTGGCATCCCAGAAAAGCAAGCAAACTCACACGGAGAGCACAAAAGGGGGTTAAAAGCACATTACTTTGGCAGGAAAATGGATGGAAAGTGAATTTGGGTTTCAGATGGATGAGGACAAATTTCGATGCTAGCTTGGAAATAACTTTTTTGTGCATGCTCCAAACTGTCACTTCTACAAGTGCATAAATTTAAGATTGGAAAATGAGTGAAATGAAAATCAAATCCCTAGGGTAAATTAGATGCAAACAATAGTTGAATAGTGGGCCATTGCTATCTACTGGGGCTTTGTTCCAGGATCCCCTGTGGATACCAAAATTTGTGGATGCTCGAGTTCCATTAAATACAATGGCATACCCTTATGTACAATAGCAAAATCAAGCTTTGTTTTTCAAAATGTATATCTTTTTGGAATACATTCAAGCTGTGGGTGGTTGAACCATGTGTAAAGTATCTGTGGATATGGAGGGTGAAGTGTATATTCAGGGTCATCCTGATTTGAAAAACATAGGATTCCTTAACCAGGTATGATCAACTTGGCTCTTGCACTATATATATATATATATATATATATATATATATATATGAAAAGATACAGAATATCTTATAAATTTGCTGAAAAACTAAGATGCAACAGATGGGAAAGTACCAGCTTGTTCTGTTGTTTACTGGTTATACTTATAAACAACACTGAAACAAAACAAGACACCTCCCAAGAGTTACTCTCTTGTGCAGAATGACAAAGGCGTACTTCCATCTGACTTGATCCAAATTTATGGTAAGGGTTTTTACTCTTAAATTAATAATAACTGTGCTATAAGAGTAATTGAAAGCTGCAGAAAGTATGGATTTGGGACTTTGCTTATTAATAATGAACATATGGATTTGATGAAGGTTTTCAAGTATTCTGTACCAAGTATTACTCCTGTGGTTACTGTAATATTAAAATATGTAGCATTTGTGATGCAATCCCATCATATGATTAGGATTAACAGGATAGTCCTATTTTCTAAACTGTCATGTCAGTGTTCCACTGCTATTAAAAAATGGATTAGAAAGTTGTCTGTCAGAGCTGGAGTTCAAATCCCAGTGTGAAGTGTAAGTTTCTTTGATAATTGTTTCCTTGAGCTGTTCTTGTCTGGCATATGATGTGCAAATTTTGACTGCTGAAGAATTATAGTAAAGATAAGGGTGGAGCAGGAGACTATTGGTTATATCTGTAAAACATCCGTCAAAAATAGAACGAAAAAGCTTCCTAGCATCCCCAGACAATTAATTGAAATTCCACTGGAGGCCATCAGAGAGGCTTCCAAATCTGTTTGAGTAATGTATACCCCACTTCCCCCCCCCATTGAAAAGAAGTCACTGAAAATGGATTACAAAATGAAAAAAGTAAAGAACAAACTAAATGCAACAACAATGACAAAAAACACTTTAAGAAAACCCAAACTAACAAAACTAAGCAACACAAAAATCAAGCAGTGACAGAGTCAAAACTCAAAGAGAAATGTCTGCACTACTGCCAGGATGCAGACAAAGATGTAGGTAATCTAACCTCCAGCATGAAAATCCAAAATCCACAAGCAGCTATATCTTTCCTGTTGCTAATGGGAGTTGATTTTTTTTTTACCTTTCCTTTATTGCCCTTTGTCTGTAGATCACAGATGACCAATAATGGGAGCGGCTTCTGCTTGCAGTGAAATCCCTCAATATTGCCTTAATTAACAACATCTCAGGCAGAATGAGACTTTATCATCATCATCATCATCATCATCATCATCATTTTTCTCCTGTATGATTTTTAACATCTTTGTCTGATGAAGAAGTCAGCGAAGCTTTGAAAGCTTGCATAATGTGTTTTATACTTTTGAGTTGGCCCAGGAAAGGTAGCACTGCTTGTTGATTTTGTTTTATTTTGCTGCATGGTCAACACATCATGCCCCCCCCCAACCGACATGAAGTAGGCAAATTTCAGAGATCCAGTGACAGCACACACATCTTTGAGCACTTTGGAGAGTATCCCTTGACCTCTGTGCCTGGCACCCCATTTTCTTATTTTTCTATAAAAGTTTCTTACACATGTTTTGTTCCCTTGATCTTTCATTCCTTTTACCTGTCTGTCTTTTAAAAACTTCCTGTTTTGGAAAATATCCACCCTCCTTTCACACAACTGGAAACATGGCATAGTTCCATCAACATGTAAGGAGTAGATGCAGGAGAATGGTAAGAGCTGACCATAGTAGGAACTTAAGAATTTTTTTTCTAAACTATAGATGTACCTACACAAACTCATCTATTTGTTAAGATAATCATATGGTATAGTGGTTTGAGTGTTAGGCTATGACTCTGGAGATCAGGGTTTGATTCCCTGCTCAGCCACGAAACTCTCTGGGTGACCTTGGACAAGTCACATGCTCTCAGCCTCAAGGGAAGGAAATGGCAAACCTCCTATGAACAAATCTTGCCAAGAAAACCCCATGACAGGTTAGCCTAAAGGGGCACCATAAGTTGGAAATGACTTGAAGGCACACAACAAGAAGAATAATATTCAAAAGACTTCTGAATGCGCCTAGGGAAAGAGACTTGTCCTTGGTGACATTCCCTGTCTTGAATATTCTCCACAGGGATGCTTGCTTATTTGCTAATTCAATCAATTTTGGGAAACAACAAGTTATTTTGCTCATCTTTAAATGAGTAATCAAAGCAATACTGTCACTTTTTCTGAGGTTCATCTAATTTTGCTAATTATTATTTTGTTACAAGAGTCATCTAGTCTCTTGTTTGTGAATTATTATTGTGTTGCTGCTTTTCCAATCCCAATCTCTTTCTATGAATGATATTTCTGGCATGACAGGGGAAGAGTCTTCCTTCTTTTTCAGAGTTCTTAAGTTCCTCCAACCTCATCTCCATTCATCATAGGGTGGAAGAGATAATTCTGTGCTGGAAATCATAGTAACCAACAGATGGTTCATGTCGTGTAGAACCAAGGCAGTGGGGCTGCTTTGATTCTTCTCAATAAGAGGTAGTCTTATAGTCAAGCTGGCGTTGGGACCAGCCTTCCTATCAGACAGGGTGAACTGTTCACTACTGTTGGTACAGCACAAGAGGTGTTAGTGTGCATCCCTCCAAATCTAGAGAGTGATGTTGCCTGGTATATGAGTTTCCAAAGCCAGAAAGTCCCCAGATGCTGGTTCTGGGAGTTACTGAGAATCAGGAATTTGGGAGCAAATATGGGGAGATGCCTGTACTGAAAGCCACAATCTGAAGAAGGAATTTTTAGGGCTTGGGATTTGGACTTGCCTAGTTCTATGAGGAACGTCTTCTACAGCCAATGTTGCTCTTCATAAGACCTGGCCACCCTGTCTCAGCAAGACAAAAGGAGGGAAGATAATGTTGACAACAGGGAAAAAGAAGGATAACATCACACTTCTGATTCAGACTACTTTGCCTTATTTTATTCTCAGCCTTCCATAATCACCATCCTGATTTTTAAAAAAATATATTATATACAAAACTGAGTACTTCACTGCTCATGTCTGACATCAAAACATTTATAATAAGTATAACTATGTTGGCTAGTACAGATCATAGCAATAGAAAAATGTGAAGCCTCCATTCTCCAGCTGTGGAAAAAACCCAGACTGCTTGTTTCTATCTTCTGTTTTCTCACCTTTAACCAGTTATCTATTCTTAAGTGTCCTGTCCTCTTATTCCTGTTTCAGTAAAGTTCTTAGGAATCCAGAGAGAAGGGCTTTATCTCAATCTATTCTTCCCTTTCCTCTCCCCCCATCCCAGAATGATAGTTGGACACGTCAAAGGTTATTTTGACAGATGCCTGTTCTGTCCGTAGGTAAATGTGCATTTTTCTAACTTGAAATTCCTGGCTATAATTGGTTGCTTAAGCCTGGGTTTATGAGCAAGTGTATTGTTCTGTAAATTGCATCACCACCTTTTTTTAAAAAAAAAGTTCAAGTCAATTTCATCATTCAGTGAAAATGAGCATGTACCAACATAGCAGCTGCCAGTTAAAGTGCACATTTGGAGGAATGCAAATTTGACACCTGCACTTGTAATGTTTCCAGTTCAAATTACAAGCAGAAATCTATTTTTAGTGGCGAAACAGCTCATCTCAAAACACATTCTTGTGCATCTGTGACAAAGATCGAAACCTCTGTAAACTGATTCTGAGCTCATTATTTTGACCTACATGTTAGTGCAGATTCTAAAGTTCAGGCTACACGCTGTTTTGAAAATATAGCTACCATTTATTTTTGTCTTGTGCTCAGCACCCAAAGAGGATCACGTGGCTGTGGCAGAGTATGCCTTTACTTCCCACTGTAGTTGTGGTCTGGATTTGAGAGCCTAATCCTTCAATTCACATTGCCAAGAAATGAGACATTTATTTTAATGGATCAATATCTGGCACTTTTACTGGTAACTCCAATTTGTCCTGACCAATTATTTTTATGTCCTAGAAATCAAATTGAAAGAAAAGAGGTTCCACTTAATCATTAGGAAGAACTTATTTGCTTGTGAGAATGGTTCAACAGTGGAATAGACTGCTTCATGGGGAGCTGAACTCTCCATCTATGAATGGACATCTTTCAGGAATGCTTTTGTTCTTGCATAGCAGAGAGTTGGAAGAGGTGTTTCCAATTCTATGACTCTAAGTCCCTATAACCATAGAGTTTTTTTTCTTTGGCTTTTTAAAAATTTCCCCTATATCCCTCACTGGAATGCAAAATTGTAAATCCTACCTATGCTATTTCCCATACATGGGTCCTAATCCATCTTGTATACTGTGCAATTACCTTTAATATATATATATATATTATATATATATGGCTGCTAGTTACATCTTTAAAGTTTAAAGTTTAACTACAACAGGTTGGTAAGTCAGGGCTTCCTTTCCACAAATTCTAACCAGAATTTAGTATGATCTCTTCTGATCAGTGATATCATTAGTTGCTGTACAGAAGAATACAGCAGTGTTGTTCTCTTGGAAACCCACACTTCCCATGTAAGAGACATTTTTGATGATGCCTTACATTTTTGATGATGTCTCACAGTGGTTCTCCTTCAGGACAACACACAACTTTGCATTGACTGAATTTGAAATACGTATTCGGGCATTTATTAAACTATCCAGGAGAGCTGTTTCACTCTGATCTATCAATAGCAAATAAAGTTAACAGCTTTGCCAAAACCAATGTAGTCTGCTGTGCAGAGGATAACATGGTTTAAGGATGTACCACAATTAAGGGAGAAGAAGGCTCCTGTTGCCCTCAAACAGCCAGTTCAAAGCCCATGCAATTTTCTCTTGATCGACATGATCAGAGGATTCCACCATGGTAACACAGACCAATTTTACAATCATATTTGTGAGCAAGAGGAGAACAAAGAGAATGGCTTTGTTAGTGCTTTCCATAGACCTTAAATGCCACACAAAAACAACCACCCTTTGCTAATTGATACTGAAATTTAATCTAGCACAATTTGTCTGGAATTTAAGATTAAATTAATTTAAATAACATCTGACAGACTCTCTTTGGAGCCCCTTATAAGTCTTCCACCAAAGTAAATCACTTTCCATTGAATTATTTATGAGACAATTTCATAGGGAGAGCTTGAAAAACTCCTCCAGGCAATAATAACATGTTCTTCACTGTTATAGACACAATTTGTTCTGGATAATTGCTTGTCTGTTCCCATTGGGGAATAGCTTTGCTTATATACTAGGTAGGTGTCATTTCCCACAGATACAAAGGCTGCAGCAAACGCTTCCCTCAGTCACTTTTTACCTGCTAGGAGTCATTCCATCAGGTTGTAGCAGCTGGAAGAAGGAAAGGATACAGGGTCACTCCATCGGTTCACCTGAGATACCAGCAGCTTTGAGGTCTTTCTTTCCTTTGAATTGTCACAACCAGAGCTTAGAAACTAAGAACTAGTGCCTGTATTCTCCTTCCTCCTGTTGCCTTATAGATGTTTTCCCCTTTCAGTTTTGTATCATTCACTGTGTAATCCTGAGTGCAGAGGCTTACCTTTTGCAAAATTTCACTTGGGGGGTGGGGGGTGGTGACTCTCAGCTGAATATTCAAGAGAGTGAATATTGGGGGGATGCATGCACTCCAGTGACAAATCAAAAGGAAAATGACACAACACTGATTGAGAGAGAGGAAAGGGAAAGGGAGTGCAAACAGTAAAACAAATATGACAATTGGATGGGTGGCAGGAAGAGGCAAATGACCCCTCACTACTATTCTCATGGTTGGATAGATCCATAAATGTAAGAGAAATAGCATGCACTTTTTTCTTTCTCCATCATGTGTGTATGTGTATGTACATTTACAATTCCCTGCATCCCTCACTGAAGCATCAAAGGAAGAAAGGGGATTGGATGGAGAGGCATAAAATCAGAGTGCAAGGTGGTCATTAGATTGACAAACAAACCATAAGGGCTATTGGTTGATAGGTTGGTGCATGCTGGAAAGGGGAAAAACAGTGAATTTGCCACAAGGGAGGGGGGAGATATGTGTTGAGTTGCACCAGTGTCATTTCCAAATATTTTTTATGTCTGGATCTAACAGGGTCACTTCAGAGAAATGCAAGGTAAGGCTTTTTTTAAAAAATCAGTGTGGAAATTCCCTTGGTTAGGTGGAAATAATATTTTAAAATCTTTTTAAAAAAAGATCAATAATGTGTGTGCACATGTGTGCTTGCATGTGTGTGTGTAGTCCCCCCCCCCAAGAAAATATTGAGAAACACTGACAAGAAGAATCCTGGGGTGATGAAAATCTTTGCAATTAGGGACCTATTCTACACAGAATTAACACATAATCACATGATTGTGGAGAAAACAGCATTGTCTATGCAGAACATAATATTTCTATTTAGAAATATCATCTTCTGTGCAGATAATGCTGTTTTCTCCATAGAAAATGCTGTTTTCAGTTGAAACCAACCAGATCTGAAGTTTTCACAAAACATATTCTGAATTGCAAACAGATTTTCAAAGAATGCAGGGTTTTCAAAATCTTTCTCCTAAAAGAAAGAAAATTGCTAAAAATTAGTCACTGCTTCCTATGAGAAGAAAGCTAATGTCAAATTATATCCCTTCTCCTATTAGTAAAGAAAACATTGGCTCTGATACTGAATAATAGCAACTCTCAACACTTGCCACCCAGTCAAAATTGTGTGATAGAAGCTCATCACTAGGCCTCATCTTTACTGATTTTCTTCATATGATTGCATAAAGGAAAAACTTCAGGGGTTTTCCAACTGTTCTAATCCTTAAATGTCCCTCGGATTCTTGCCCTGAGTTTTACCTCTCTTGAATTCTGCTGTGACAATTTAATAAAACAAATTCCAGGACCGGAAGTTATATTTCACTATTGGGCTCTAGTTCTCTTAGTTCATTAGTACCTTTTTGTTCCCTTCACATTATTAATGTGCACATACCTACATCAATAATACAGCAAAAATAAGCCATCTTGAGTTTTTGCACTATTACTGGTTTTGCACTGTTACAGTTTCTGTGTAGGGTTTTACTAACTCGATTGGAATACTTGGATGTGCAAAGGAAGAATAAAGGGACTATGCAATCCAGACTGCAAAATGTTATTGTCTTCTCATAAAATTAATCACTGTCTCAAATAAATTCTAAATTATGGGATGTCACAATCCATCCATGATATCAACCTAGACAAGCCCCTCCTGTAGAGATCAGCAACAGAACCATCACAGCTGCTTAACAGAGTGTGATGAATTAAGAAGCGTACTAAATGTGTGATTTACAGTTATGGCCAAGAGCTGTTTCTCTCAAGTATCACTCTGAGGTTTCATTTCAGGGCTGTCAATACTGTTAGATTCCCAAGAACCACTGCAGAATGAAATTTAGGATATGTTTCTAGAAGAAGTGGTAAGTTTTTCCAAAGCATACTTTCAATGCAATCTGAAATGGTTTGTTGTTGTTTGTGATGAGGACTCATTGCATAGCAGATAGGATAGAAAGTGTGTATGTGTGGGTGTGGGTGTGTGTATTTGCAAACCAGGAGTTTCTTTAAGTTTTTAATATCTCTGTATTTTTCTCTTAAATTACATGAGGTGTGGGGGATATTTTTACAGCTGAGGGGGGTCAAATTCCAATTTGGGAAGGATCTTCAGAATTGCATTCCCGAAGTAGGAGAGAGTAAGTACATAGGAGTGCAAGCCAAATCACATACAATAGCTTTCTATTAAATAATTTCATCTCTGATCATGATCAGAGATAACAGCAAAAGCAATTGAGGAATGAATTGAGAAGTCCCATGAACTGCATCTGGAAAACAGACTAGGAGTTCCTCATCTTAACTTATATGAATCCATTCCCAGCAACAACAAAGGAAGGAAATTTGAACCACAGATAGGTATGTCATCTAATTCAGAACACAGGTGAAGGCTATTTCATCCATCCTTTTTGTACATTCGTGTCCTTCCATAGCAAGTAAACAAAGGGATAGCATAACAAAATAAGCTAAAATGAAATTTAAAAAAATCCATTCTGAAATAATGGGGAGAAGGAACCTGATCCTTGCTTTTCAGGTCATGGAGTCAAATGGTAAGAGGGAAGATAACCTGGAAGTGAAATATTCAGACATCTCTTGCTCTCTAACCCAGCAAGGACTGAATGGAAATCTGGCAGGATGAAAAGAAGGAGTGGAGTTAAGCAAGGAGTTTAAAACTGGATGGGAAGACAGAACACGGAGGCTGGAAGATAAAAATGAAGTGAGATTGGAGAAGGAAGGACCGGGAAAGGAGAAAAAGAGCAGAAACAAGAAAGAATGACAGAGTGATGGAAGAGGGTAGAAAGGCATGGAAAGGAGACAGTGAAAAAGGAAGCCACAAAAAAGTACAAAAAATGTTTGTGTGCAAAAAGAATACAAAAGGTATATTTTATTTCATTGTTTTGAGCAAATTGTTTTCCAAAAACCAGAATGCAAACCTGTCCCCCCCATACTGAATCACGAACACATATTATCCCAGTCAGGAGGGAACAAAAGGTTGATAATGGAAAATTGAATAATAATAATAATAATAATAATAATAATAATAAATCATGAACACATATTAACCCAGTCAGTAGGGAACAAAAGGTTGATAATGGAAAATTGAATAAATGAGAATTTACCTCTCTATTTCATAATAGAGAAAGGACTGTGACATCATTGTTAAATGGCAATGGTAAACGATTGTGACATAATTGTTACCTATGGCAATTTGAATTCCTTTGCCCATTAGTCTACTTTCAGAAACAAACTCAAGATTCAGTTTTACTTGGGATGGCTTTCAGAAAAAGCCCTTTCCCTTGAAGTTTCACAAGAGGTGATATATTCCTTAGTTTGTTTGCTAGTCAGACTCATGAGTTGCTCTTTCGTAAAGCCTGCAGCTGAGCATCTTCATCAACAACATGTAAATAAAACCAGTGTACAGCTTTAATTGCATTTGCTTAGTTTGCCATTTGAAGGAAAGTTGTCATTAATTTGCTTAAATTAATTGTGCCCTTATACACTGTAAAAGAAAATCTAATTTAAATGAACAAAGTTTGACATTTGTTTCCATTAAGCAATCACACTAAAATAAGAGAAGATTGTTGCTTCAGTAAGCCATGATAAATAACATGGACAATCCTTTATACATGCGTATTATCAAGAAGAATCTGATTCATTTGGCTACTTCACTGTAGGTCATTGATGCACAAAAACCTCACACAGCTGTCAGATTCATCTGAGATGCCATCCTAACACAATGGACACCAGCCTGTGGTCACAGTTGAAGCTTGTCTGCCAAATTTCCTATGGTATGGTGCTTTGAAGCCAGACGAAAAGGAAATCAGTTGCACAGGAGGCCTCTCAAAGGTGCCATTCTGTCATCTCACAAAGATAGCAGCTGCAACTTCCAGATCAGCCCATTGCCTGGTGCCACCTCATTGGCGCTTGTCCAAGTCATGGTGATGCTACATGGATTCTTCTGTGGTAGCTGCAAAGCTCACATATAACTGACCTGAAGCAATGGCACCATATGAAAGTAAATCTGGAATCTGATTTTCATTTGTGCTCCACATGAGACGGTGCTAGTCTACCAGGAGACAGGCAAGCTAAGTACTGAATGAAGGAACCTTATTGCTCCAACCTCATAATAAAACCAAATATACTATGAATGATATGAAATATTGCTACAATTTGAAATATACAGACCTAAACCCAATAGCTAGTCCCAACTAGAATAAACTGTAACCCTTTCACAACTGTATTTATCTTTTTTCATATAGATTTTTTTTCTTTTTCTCTTTCATATGGGGGAAGAAGGTGAGGTTTGGTGTGTTTGACAAGCAAGGAGCAGGTAGGAAAAGGCAAAAAAAATGGGCAAAAGAAGTAATGGATTTGTATAAAACATATATAAATGTATCTGTGTATATCCAAATTTCATATGTTCCGTATGGGGAAAATAGCAACCCCATGACCTGTGATCATTGTGCTACCCAGAAACTAATTACTGATGGGCAAGTTCAAGCCTCTTCTTCTCCCATTTGATGGTTACAGATTATGTTCATACAGCCTCAGTATATGCAAGTGTAAGGCAATACATAGATATCAGAAAGTGCAGCTTAACCTTCTCCATTGTCACATTTTCAATTTACACTAATTGAAATCGTCTATATCAGCCTAGGAACTTCTACAATTTCATCCAGCTATTAAATCCTGGAGCAAGGATTGATACTCCAGGTAATCTAATATGCAGAACTATTATAATTTTCCTAAAATGTGGCCATTTTCCATCATATACCTCTTTATCAAATTATATTCCATGCCATTATATTCTAGAAGAGAAGTATGGTCTGTTTATTGATGTGCATTATATATTATAGAGCAGTGGTTCTCAACCTTCCTAATGCCGCTACCCTTTAATACAGTCCCTCATGTTGTGGTGACCCCAGCCATAAAATTATTTTCATCTTGGTTCCTAAGACCATCGGAAATATGCGTTTTCCTATGGTTTTAGGCAACCCCTGTGAAAGAGTTGTTTGACCCCCAAAGGGGTTGCAACCCAATGGTTGAGAACCGCTGTTGTAGAGACAGCCAGCATGGTGTAGTGGTTTGAGCTTTGGAATATGACTCTGGAGACCAGGTTTTAATTTCACACTCAGCTATATAAACCATAGGAGACCTTGGACAAATCAATACTCTCAGCCCTCCCCCCAAAAATCCAGTGATACGTTCATCTTTGGGTTACCATAAGTTGGAAATGACTTGTGGGCACACAACAGCAACATATACTATATTTTTATATAGTTACATACTATAAGTGCTATGTATTTTTGCTATGTTAATTGCTATTCTCTTTTGTACCCCACCCCAATTGCTCGTTCAGAGCGGCGGGCTAGAAATAAAACGTATTATTATTATTATTATTATTATTCTGATATCAAGTGTGCCAAATTTTATAATACTGATATTAAATTCATGAGTACAGTTCTGGCAATTTGTTACAGGTCTGAGTGATGTTCTTGAAATCTTAAGAATTGAATGGCATTTCTTCCTTCAGAGAAGACTACAATAAATAAGAACAGATGGGCACCATGTGTTATGTAAGTTTTGAGTCAAATTTTGCTATTCCGATCATACTTTCAAAAATAGCCCTTAAGGCACAGAGTCATCACAGTCCAACATATGAATTATTCTTTCTGTCTACACTCTTTCATTGTGATTAATGGTCTCAAACGTTTAACCCACTATTTTACTTCTCAGCGTTCTAATAGCAACTTGTAGATGTATGAGAGGGTTTGGGGGTTTGTGCACTTGGCTGATCTCATTTGAGGCATACAAATCCCTTCTCTTCATTCACATCTGTGACTTTCTCCTTACCCACCTTTCCTCCACTGATGTCAGAATGATGCCGAAATCTATGATATGAATATTGACATGGGTTATAAAATTGATAAATGAGATGCCACACTGTTAAAGGTGCATCATTGTTTTTAATTGATTCTCTCCTGACACTTTTTTTTTTTAAAAAGAAAAGAAATCATTAAACATTGGCATCATGCTTAGTGGCTTTAAAAATGATAAGATTTTGAGTAAGAAGGAATTTTGCTTTGCCAGGAAAAATCGCAAGACGTTCTCCCCCCCAGCCTTTATTGTCACACCTGCTTCAGGGAACAAGCTAATGACAATTCTTTCTTTTTCATCTTCTTTTTAACCGAAACTAGTGTTACTCAACAAAGATGCTATTCATTATATACTTCATCAGATTGATTGAGATATCCTGGTAAACTTTCTAGATATTCTAGAGTACTTCAATGTTGTCATCACCCAAAAATCTGGGAGGCCTTATAATGCCTTTGCATCCCCTGAAAATGTTCATAAATATGTCTTGTTATAACCCTAAAACTTGCTTTAGTCAGAAATTTGGTCCACATTAACATAATAGCACCTATCTTTTAGAGAATGAAGGGTGGGAATTGTAGCTTTGTGAGACATTCAGCCTTCTCCGTCAGACAGTTCTGGTGCCACAACAAAGTACAGTTCCTAGAATTCCATAGCACTGAGCCATGGCTGTTAAAGTGGTGTCAAACTGGATTATTTCTGCAGTGTGGATGCAATCATATAGACAAATCCTATTGACTTACTAGGTCTTCTGCAAATAGGATTAACAATAAAATTCAGTCCAGTATCTCCAACTGGTCTTCCTCTCTCTGTAAAACTGTGTCCAGGAAGAACAACTGTTCCCATTGCTTCATGATCTCCTCCTTCGCTCTTTTCTTGGCTACTAAATGGCCAAGAAATGGACTTCATAGCTGCTGTGGGGAAGGCACAAAATTGCACATATGGAAGTTTACGTTCTGAATGTCTGATTCAGGATCTCAGTTACATATTTTAAAAAAGAAATCATTCTAGAAGAACCCCATTTCACTCCATAACCACATTATGTGGACTGGGGTAGGAAAAGGACATAGAATTATAGGGGCGTTGCAGAAGAATAACAAAAGATGACTACTGTGCTGCTCTGAGTATTTCATCGTGAAAGAGATAAGCTTGTTGTTTATGAAGGAAGAAAGTGAAATCATGGGTGTTTGCTTTGGACAACTGAGTTTATTGATGCTCTAACATGTCTTAAAAAGAAACAGCCCCCCCAGGCATTTTTTTGTGTGTGTGTCTAGAGGGAAAATAGCCTCAGAGTTTTGTGCAGGAGACAGGATAATGAACAGGTGCAATGCAACAGCTTGTCTACCACTTTGCCAGCCCTCATGTCCCCCTTCAGTCCCTTCAACTCCATTTTGCACACTGATTCCAACTCACTGCTGGTCTGACATTTCGTCTCTGAGTTAGGAAAACATTTCATGCCAGAGCAGAACAGGGGTGGCAACAGGGACCATTTAAAGGTCAGTGCTAATATTCATCTGAGTATGTCAGTGTCAATTGCTATGATCAAGAGAACCTTCCCTCCCATAACAGTGGAGTGGAGACTTCCAACAAAATAACAAAGATATTTGTTATTTTGATTCTCCTTATTGTCGGCACATATGCCTGCCATTGGACTTTTGTCATAGTTGTTATTTTCAAACCTTTTATTATCCCTTCAAGACAGTAGAAGAATGACAAAGGTAGGATTTGACAAAACTATGCCCCTCTTCTAATTCTCTTGTTTGCTTCATGAATTTCGTACAGCTGTCCAGACAACTCAGGGAAGTTGCCCTATATTTTCACTTGTTCAGTATGTTCATTGTATTCAGGGTCCTCTACTTGAAAGTGAAGGCTTTCACATACATATATAGAAACTCATGCAACATCAAGGTTGTTGAACGAGGATTCTTGTTTAGTTTAAAACTATTAAACAAGGATTTGTGATCACATCAAGGCTTGCACAAAAGCGGAAGCCTCTTTCAAACATGCTGGCTCAAAAGTTCAAGGACTGAACAAGTGGAAGTGTGGACTTTATGTAGTGGGTTTTGTCTGAAAAAACCAAACGCCATCACCTTGTTCATCTTCAAGTGAGCACATTCAAATCAAGTACTGACATAATGGAACATTTCAGAAGGGGCCTCTCCTGGGCCTAAATGGGCCCGAAAACAAGGTGAAAAATACCCCTCATTTCCCAAAGAAGGTGTTTGGGAACATTTGGCAGCATAACAAAGGAGTAGTACATTGGTGTGTAACTTCCAAGGTCTTCTGAGTGGGTGCTAACCTTCTACAGTTGTCCATACATTCAACACCTTCTACAGTTGCCCACATCTCTTCTACAGTATGAACATGATGCATTGGAAAACAAAAAGGCATGGAGAGTAACCATTCTTGCTTGGTTCACAACTGGACTCTTGCAGAACATTCCTATGATTAACTAATTTAAAAAATAAACTCAAATGTAAAACCAGTATTTTTGTTATTGTTAGAAAATTGTGTAGTTTCAGAGTAGTTATCTCAATATTGACATGTGCTCATAGGGGAGAATCCTCCAGAGAAAGCCCAAAAGATGGGAAACTCTACATCAGACTATAAATATTTCATATTAGGAGATACAGCTTCAAATACCTGAATTACATTGCTACTTACAAAAGATCATCCTTGTTGCAATGATACAAAGGGCGGGAGGGGAAACCATAGCTCCTGAAAGCTTTGTTGTGAATATCAGCTGGTAACATTGAGTCACAGAGACAAGTTAAATCTGTAATATATATTCACAGACAGATCTCAGATTGAAAATTCATGTTCTTTAATGCTTTACCAACAGCCAAGGCCAACAACAACAACAAGAAGAAAAAGAATCATTGGGACAGAAAATTGAGGGGAGAGATGGTAAATAGTAGGGCACTGAAAGTTAAATCTTTTTTTGGTGGTGGGAAATTTGTTTATGTCCCATTAGAGTGTCACCTTCAGAATGTAAATCTACATTAAATAAAATAAATAAAAATCTTAGCCTGACCTTTGGGGAATGAGGTAGAGAAACCCTGTATGTGTTTGATTGTGGATTTTAACATCTGTTCAGGCAAATGCAGAGGTTTGTAGCTGGCATTTGGTTACCTTTGAATGCTGCAGGTGCAAAAAGGCCACATTGGAATGCAAATTCTGTTTTTTTAAAAAAGTGTCAACCAGATTGCAAGTGTGACCTTGAAAGAGCAAAACAACAGTGATTTTTAAACTGTTTTTTTAAAAAAAGAATCCTATTCAAAACACAAACAGCAATTTTTAAAAGTGTATTTCTAATTGCCTGCTACTCCCCCTCTCGAAATACCTGAAAGTGTTACTTTCATTCTTACAACAAACCTACAACAGCACAAGGGAGGAGAAGGAGCAAGATGAAGCAGGTCATGGATCAACCTATGTTCCTCCTCCACCAGGCCTTGCAAAAATGACAAAAAGTTTACAGTTACACAAAAAACAAAAGGAAGACATCTCTGAGGTGGTGTATATACTGGAAAAAATACTCCAGGAACAGGAAAGAGTATTCCCGAGTTGCCACAACATCGCCCCGCTACCTAGAGTCACCCATTGTGATACCAGGCAGCTGTTCATACAAGCTTCCTGCTGTCTTTGCTGCAGCAATGACTGTGCCAGAAGGCACAGTGGATATGCATGCCAACAGCTGCTCAGAATTGCAAGTTTTTAATACTATCTAAAGGGTGTTATCAATGAAGACACGCATCTGGGCTTGCAGGACCTGAGCAGAGATGTTGGGGACAGGAGGACTTGGAGAGGTATCATCCATAGGGTCACTATGAGTCAAAGTCAACTCAAGGGCATCTAACAACAACAGACATTTTGTGCTAAACTAGATGGACATCATCCAGGCTGTTTGCATCAGAACTGGGGACTGGGCTCTGTATTATTAGGAGTACTTACTGTAGGAAGCAGACAGGGCCAGACTCATTTCTCCTGTGTAAGCTATTTATACCTATTCATATTACACAATTGCAGCATATTACACAATTGCAGCACTGTGGTACAGTTTTAACTGCAATGTTTCCATCCTGGGATTTGCAGATCTGAAGGGATATTTAGAAATTCTTAGCCACAAATTTCCTCCAGTACCTCATGAAACTACAAATCCCAGAATTCCTAAGAATGCAGTCATGGCAGTTAAAGTAGAATCATGGTGCTATGGACGTGCAGTTTACAGACATACTTAGTTATTGCAAGAAAGGAATTATTCCAAAATAACCTGTTGTTTAGAACACGTCACTTCCAAGCTCTGAAGTAATTGTTTTTAGTGTAACTATAACTTTTATTTTATAACCATAGGGGTGTCTCTTTTTTAAATGTTGAAGGAGAAATATCTCATGGCTCAAGTGTTGGCTAATGTTGAGCCTTATACACCACCTAGTGATGGCAAATTCGTATAGAGGCAACATCACAATGAAAATTTAATTATTTTTCAACACAGGCAAGTGATGTGTAGTATTCAGATGTGCAGGATTAAACAACTAACCCTTTCACAATTTTATTACTATTGAGAAAAGTGCATCATCTCCTTTCCAAGTCTTCAGTAAATGCATAAGGAACAAAACTGCACCTCAGCCTTGAGCCAGGAAATATTTTCTCCCAGCTTTCTGCTGCATGGATGCTGTTGGCCAAGGAGTTAATGACCTCCTTGAAGTTAACTTTATTCCGTGTAACAAAAGTTAGCCCTGTGTAAACCATAAATGTTCAACTTTAGTTCACTTCTGAATATTAAAGGAAACATTTATTCTCTGCATTGACACTTCCAAGATGTATAATCAGATGCCAATTAATTAACATCAGCATGTCAGGTATTAATTAGAATAACTGACTAATGTATTCTCTCATCAAAATCTGCTCCCTCCCTTCTTAATTCACTGCACTTAGTTAAATGGGAAATGCAATCAAAGCAATGAAGAAGACCTTTCAGGTCATCCCTGTCCATTCCTCTGCCAATGAAGGCTAGTTGACTGGAGTCCATTTTTGGATGCTTGCATTGGTCTGTTGCGTGTGCCTGAAAAAGTTCCTCCTCCATCTAAGTTCTAGGGAAGGCTCCGCTAAAAACCTGTTCTCTGGAAATCTCTGTTAAAAATTAAACCTTATATTGACTACATTTCAAGGTTGTTGTTTTTAAAATAGACGTTAGAAGTGCTCATTTTATGGGATCCCTAATAGTCTAGGATGATCTGTGCGGTCTTTATTTAAAAAGGATTTGTTGTTGTTGGGTGGCCTTCAAGACATTTCCGACTTAGGGTGACCCTAAGGGAAATCTACCATGGGGGCTTGTTCCAGGCTATCCAGTGGGTTTCCATGGCTGAACAGGGCTTCAGAGTTGTAGACCAATACTCAAACCACTACACCATGTCACCTCACTTTAAATAGGCTTATTTTAGTTCTTGTAACAGCAAACAGGTAACTATGATGAACTACATTGCATCTTGTACCCTAGATTTGAACAGACACATGGAATAAGTGCAAATGGATTTGTTGTGAAAATGGAACTACTATTGTTCAGTACATTGTACCTATAATGGCCCTGCAAGGCCTTTGGGACCAGCTGATAGGAAACATTAAATCAAGGAAGATTTATAAGGTTTGTGGCATGTGTTAGCCAATTGGAGGTGTGAAAGTGGAGAGACCAGATTGGTTCTGATATTGACAGGGTTGTGTTAGCTAGCCAATAGAAGTTGAGTAGGTGGAAAGACCTGATTGGTCCTGACTCCCATTTTGGTTCTCTTAGCCAATGGGATGGGAGAAAGGGGATAGAGGCGAGGATTCTTGTGGGTTAAAAGAGGAGAGGGACCAGCAGGATAAACTAACTGCTCTAAATGAAGGAAGGAAACACACATAAAGATTGTAGGAAACCAGGGACCATCTAGTTAGATCAGTTTAGGTCTCTAGTTCTTTTGAAAAGGGACTGAAAGACAAGGTTGGCAGCAGGTTCAGTTGGAGAGCACAGTCAGCATTCCATATCCAGGGATTCTTTATCGACAGATTCAACTTGCTGGAGGAAAATAAAGTTCCCTAACCCTGCATTATATATTTAAAGTAAAATGAATGCTGTAGCAGCCATTTCTTCCCCAGATCTCAGGAGTTTCACACTTTAGCTGATCTAATTCCCTCTGCTCCGGCATTCTCTTTCACTGGTCAGACCAAATGTATTCCTGCTGGATATGACCAGGGAATGGCCTTATGAACTCAATAAAGTAATATTAGCTGGGAAAACAGTTTACATAAGAAATGCAAATACTACACAACTATTACTATTGTTATTACTGGCATGGGAATAAGGAGTGGGCATCTGCCAGCTTCTGGGTTTCTCATTGGCCTTGTGGGCTCCATGTTGAATCCTGACATGCCCTCTATCCTAATGTTTTACAAAGTTTGTTATGAACTTCTTTTTGCTCCAGTGCTTGTGCAGGGCACTTTGAGCACACCCTCCATCCACCTGTTTTAGATCCAGGAGATGCCTCCACACCCCATTTTCTTTCTTTTTCTGTATTTTTATTTAATTTTATTTTTTGTAATCTTGAGAGGATCCTGTTCAGATGGATCAAACTGGGAGGAAAACAAATGGAACCAAACAGGAGAATTTCTTCTTCTTTTAAAGTAGGAACTTTCCATATTTTTGCATCTACCTGTGCCAACAGTATCTTGTTGCTTTTAAAACTCCTCTAAGTATTTCAGCAGTCACAACTGATGTATTTCTATTATCAGTTAAGCTGCTTTGATTTCTCCATTTAGGCTCTGTACTCTGCACAATAGTATATAATCTTGGATAACTTTTGTAAAAAGTATGCATTTATATTTAGCTAATTCAAGTAGATTAAAATGAATTGGTAGGAAATTTGGTGTACAGTACAAATTGCTGGATTTCTTTCTTAAGGGGGAAAGCCAAGTTATTTGTCTCATTATTCCCCATATGTGCAAAAAACGAAACAGACTTTTCATATCTAATCATCTGGGGCTATTATCATAGATCATTTTACAGAAGAGTAATTTAGAGTAATAAAACTCCTTTCTCTCCCCTTTTGTAAACTGTGAAGAACAAACTGCATTCATTAAGCTAAGTCTATTCAACTTGCTTTAAGGATACAATGCCCTGCTTAATATAATGTAAACTTCAGTTTTTTAATGAGTTTTCATTGATAAAATTCTTTTGTTTCTTTTTTGTACACAGAAGTGCAGCTCAGGGGCCCTATTGCTGATGCAATTAAAATATTACATTGCTGTAAATCTGGTGCCAAGAAATCCTCTCCTCCATAACAGTCAGATCCTTTCAGACTTGAAATCGGCCTTACATGGAAAGTTATTTTCCCTTACTTTACATCCCTTATTTCTCTCTCTCTCTCTCTCTATAGTTGCTCTATACATGTTGCATGATTTATTACTATTATTAGGTCCTACCTTTTTGTTGGTTTACATATATTAAACAGAGACGAATAAAGGTTCACATTCTGAAAAATATACAGAAGTTACATTATAATTAGCCTATCAATAGAAATAGAGGAATTTTGATGCACACCCACTAAAGAGTAACAGAGGAAATATAGTACATTATTAAAAGCCCTTTCCCCATAAACAGCCAGTTCCCAATAACCTTTCAAAACAAAGATGTCTTCATTTGACACAAAAAGACCATCATGGAGGAGGTTTAGCTTCTCCTGGGAGGGAGTTGCAGAACCTCAGAGCAGCCACTGAAAAGGACCATCAGAGGATAGTAGGACCGAAATCTCAAAACCCAGGCAGGTGTCTGTAGGAGAATATGGTCTTTCAGATAATCTACACTGAACCATATGTAGGGCTTTATAGGTCATGGCCAACATTTTGATATGGACTGAGCTGTTTTTCTTTTCTTTTTCTTTTTAAATGTGCCCGTGAAACATAACTTGCCTCTACTTCAGGAACAATATGAAGGTCTGCAACCATCTCTATATAGAATCTTGACCAAAATATCTTGTGCCACCACTATTATGTCCTGATAATTACCTGTAAAGACATTCTTCTTGGTTGTCCTGAAGCAAAAGCCAGTGGTACTTATGAAGGAACTGCTAGACCAATTACTACTGCATACAGCATTAATGGAGAATATGTCACCCTCCACTTGATACTGAATAATAACCACATCATTCTTCTTTGATATACTGGCTTAGGCTAATGGGAGTTGCACTTTATCAGCATCTAGACTCTTCTGTGTTATTCATCTTTGGTATGAGAAATAGTGTATCCCTGCATTAAAAAAGGTTGGCCATCCCCAGAGCCCTAGATGGTAAAGGAGATAAAAGTTAGGTATACTACATAGTTGGAGAATATGACTGTAGAGAGGACAATAGAGCACATATCTAAGATTCCCCTGCTTGACTTTGAACACTTTCTTACATACCATTCTGAAACAATCTGATCTGGATGCAGGCCAAGCTGTCTCTGCTCATCATTGTTCAGTCAAGTGAACTGTTTGTCTGTCTGTTGGCAGGGAGGAAAATAAGTTGTGTTCGTCGGTTTGCAAACTCCTCTGGGCACAAATACTTTCAGTGGTGAAGATTTCAGCATGGAATACCAATAGGCTGCAAGAGACAATGCCATAACAATGCCATGCGCTACCCATGAAAGGCTTTCTTTATTATTTTCCAGTTCAGGAGAAGAGTCTGAAATAAGTGTCATGTGTATGTAGTTTACTATAGTACTAAAATCCTATTATCATTCTTAGGTTTAACTTTTTAAAGTCTTACTCTTAAAGAAAGGGGGAAAAACTTCTAAAAATGGCAATCATCATACTCCTTGGTATGCCAAATAAAAATTCTAAATGTGTCTAGAGAGGCCTTCCATGACTGAGTAATATATATATATATATATATACACATGTAATATTACAATGGCTAAAAAAAGGGACAAGGTTGAAGGAGCTTTAAAAGGAGTCATTGAAAGTCTCCCTGTATTCTAAAGATGCACTCACAGATAAAGTTTTTGTGGTTTGCAGTTATTGATACCACATTTGAAATAATTGTTTGTCCATCTTTTTAGTGGGCAAAACTAATTTATTAAAGATATGTGAAAAACTGGGTGCCAGATGTATTTTACTATTATTATTATTATTATTATTATTATTAGGAAATGTTTGCTTGCTGTCCCATCTCTCTGTATGTGTAATCTCTCTCTCTCACTCTCTTTGTATGAAGCCTTTGGGAGTTTTTGAGATGGGTGTTATCAGTATGATGCTCAGATGCTGAATGGGTGCCTGGAGGTGTAAAGGGATGGATGAAGGTCAATAAACTGAAGCTCAATCCTGGTAGGTCAGAAACTACCTAGATTGTTGGTTCACACACACAGCAACTGGGTGAGTGATTTGCCTTGTGTAGTGTTGCATTTCCTCTGAAAGATCACAGATAAAACCTGGGAACAATCCAGGTTCTGTCCCTGCCACTGGAAGCCGAAGTGAGCTCTGTGGCTTAAAGTGCCAGGGAACAACTTGACCTTCTAATCTACAAGCTTTCCTGAATGGGATAACTTGGACAACTGTAATTCATACAAAGGCTGATTGTCATTTATGGCAATGTGCTCCATATGGGACTGGCCTTGAAGACAAGACAGAGGCTGTAGCTTGACATGATCACATCACGTCATAATAAAACACACAGCAGATAGATTATTGACAGCATCACTTTAAGAATGCCATGTGACATATTTCAAAGAGAACTTCCCTGGCTGGTAGCATGCTTCCAATATGAATGCAAGGTAGTGGCACTTACTGTAAAGTCTTAAATAGCATGTGATGTTTATAACTGAAGGAGAATTCTCCCCTCCTTAGATCTGCCAAGGAGTCTGTCTTCTATGTCCCATCAGTGGGAGCAATATGCAAATGCAATTCAAGCCAAAGGACCTAGCCGAATGCCAAATGTAAATTCTCTTTATAAGTACATCTCATGAATTGAGTCCACATGTAAGTGTTCATCTCCTTCCAGAGCTTGGCAAGTTACTTTTTTTTAAAAAATGACTCATTACAGTTCAGTAAGCAGCCATCCTTGTTATTCATTACAATATTTGTAATGGCATCATTGTAATTATTTGCATTATTTTTGGAAATATTTATTGCTTCTCTATTACTTTCCATCACTTTTTTGGGGGGGGGGGGTTGAAAAGAATCAGATTAATAACAGCATGTCATTAAACTTGAAAAATGCAAATCAAAATACCAATTAAAATGCTCTTTAAAAGTATTTTATGAAAGTAACTAGAAAGCATTTTTTCATTACAGGCTTTAATGTCATTACATGCCATGAATTTTCCACAACAAAGACCCAAAGTGTCAAAAATCTAATTTCCTTACCAGGGTGTCTTAAATGTTAACACACCTTTTTTTTGTTTTTGTTGTGGGTGTGAATATTAATGCGCAGACTTCGCATTCTTATGTGTACCATTCAAGCAAGTGGGACTTTTTATCTGGGTTAAAATAGTAAGGATCATTCACACAAAGTCTTAAGTTCATGCAAAGTAACCATTTAAGTATAACAACATTAATGCCACCAAAACTGTGGAAAGAACCTCAGTAATTTTGTAAGGCTTTCAGAGAGTTTTGATTAAAGTAGCAAAGAATTTCAGGGGCAAAACGGTGCACTTTTTTAGTGGTAAGCAATCCACTAGATTCTCTCCTTTGAGCACTAGGACGACTTTTTGCAGGTGAAAGTAGTTCTGCATATAAGCTAGGAGAAGCAGTGAAATAATGGTAAATACTTACAACTTTACGAGTGCAATTTAAACCCAAATTCCAGGCACGTTACTCATGCCAGATATGTATATAAAACCACCATAACAATCAAAACTTGAATCAAGGCTCATTAAAGCCAACTTTGAACGTTTAATGAAGACTCTTTTAAGGCTTCGCTGTCAGTGCAGCAAATCAGCACAGACTGCATTCCATAATGCACTATATATATATATATATATATATATATATATATTTGGGAGCAGTGTGTGTTAGAAAGCACCTTGCTACATTCGTTGTTCTAGAAGGAGCGTTCCAATGCCTTTGCAAAAGCTTACTTACTTAGAGGAGGTCATTAAGTAATCTAAAAAGACATGACACAAAAGAAGAAAGTAATGGCAGTGGTGAAGAGGATCAGGTCCAGCAGATACTACCTGTTCTTCTCTCCTTCCAAAGCCAGGGCAGTGGCAGCTCTCAGTTGTGGGGTTCTCCCATCTCTTAAAAATTCTGAACTCAAACTGATATCATTTAAATCAACCCAAATCAATCATATTACCACAATATAAGTCATTACGACATAAAGAATATTCTTCCAAGACAAGAAACACGCAAAGAATAGCCTTATAGTGTGCTCCACGGGTATTATCCCTAAACACAAATGCACACAATGACATTTAAGTGAAGGTTTCAACACAAACTAACTATATGGGCTTCTCCCACAGTAGCGTAGATCACATAGGCACTGTTTGCTCATTGTGATACTTTCTAAAAGGAAGGCTGTCTCAGAAGGAAGAAAAGGAGAAGCCTGCTGACCATTAACAAGCTCTCTTCCCTTGAGACACTGCAAGGCTACCTTTGCTAAACTGCAGACAGTAATCTTCTTGCCAGCCAAAGCTAAGATTAAGGCCTTTACGCTGCATTGCATTGTGAAGCTGGCTGATCCTATCACATCTTTGATGACCTTGGCTATTTCCTCTAGGTGGTCAGGCTATAAATGTTCATTTTCCCCTTCTGATCCCCTTTCTCTGCTGCTGTTCTCTGAATCCCCACCCTGCTTTTCGTTCTAGTTCCACCTTCACCTCCCCACTCACTGTGAAGGCTACTGACACAGCAGTTTATAAATCTTGTTTGTTCAGCAGTGAAAAGAAAATACATACAGAGACTGATAAAGCTGAACTAATGTCTTACATGTCCCTGATTTATATAGTAAAAGTGTACAAAGGAAAAGCAGCAAACTGCACACCACTGACCAACTCCGAAATAAATTATGACAGTATTTCCAAACCAAAACCACCAAGGACCACACATATTGTTGATACAGGACCCAGATTCAAGATATACTGCCTTAGTGGGGGAAATGATTTAAGCCCACGCATACACACAAAATGAAAAAAAAACAGGGGGAAATGAATATTTTCTAAAACCTGGGGATGAAGCGTAATAGATTGAATGCCACTAAGATTTAAGATTTCTGCCATATATCTGGGAAACCATGTTCACTGGTGGGCTGAAAAGTGATAATTATACATATGCACACCATGGTCTTGCATGGTCCAGTGTAGGATAATAGTTCTTTATGTGATCCTATTTCTGGATGGGCCATATACCACTCCTGGCTTTCTGTACAGTCTCTGAACCATAACACTTCAAGTACTGTCAAACTACATTATTTCTACCTGCACCCCGATTTGATCTATGTGCAAATCTTCCAGAAAGTCAAAGAATAAAATCTAGAGATTGAAGGAAAATAGAGCAACATTTCTGGTTTAGTAACAGGCAAAAAAGATCAACAAACGTTGCAATCCTCTTTATAGAGATCTTTATAATGTTTTATTTTATAATGTTTTATTTATACCCCGCTCTTCAGCACTTTCAAATAAAGTGTTAATTCAGTTACCAGGATGCAGTTTCATGGCTTGTCTAACCGTTCACTTTTTCCTTCTTGGGCATCTCAGCTTAGAACTTTTAACCCAGGAGTTGGGTATCTTTTTTTCCCCACCTTGTGGGCATGGCCGAGGGGAAGACCAAAGTAGGCAGGGTCAAATGTCATGCAAAGCACAGCTCAATGTTATGTATGTATACTCAAGACTCAGGAGTAAGCCCCTGTGTAATGGATCTCTGATCTTCACACTGGAGCTCAGTTACCAAGAACAGATTTGGAGTCTGCAAATTAAAATTCACTCACAATTTTATATCTATTATCTAATCACTGATTGGAGATAGCAGCAGAATATTTGCAGGATCAATGAGAAACCCCTGCAGCCACATCTGGCTCAGTGGCATAAGGCTCTCGGTTGGATCTCCATAATGATTTATCCCACAATGGACCATCAGCTAATATGATGCACAGCAGATAGATAATTTTAAAACAAGTAGCTCAGGATCATTTACAGAAGGAAGCCAATACTCCCTCCCAATGAAGAACAGGGAATCAATTTTATTTTTATGCCTGGCAAGAAATAAAGGGATGTATTTACTGAATCACATTTTTAATCTTGTACCCTTTTGATTGGTTAGTGTTTATAACCAGAGTTTTTCTCTTCACTTCAAGTGTTACTGTATAAGTATGGGGTGGGGTGGAGGAAATAGAATGAGAGAATAAATTGCTTCTCCTTAGATAGTACCAAGCTGATGTTATTATTGTTTTCATTAAAATGTTCATGGGTGTCATTTCAGTTATTTAAATTTAAAAAATGACCCAGTTTTGTTTGGTTAGTTTAAATTCAATTGCAGTAGAATGTAGTTTTAATTATCTTTCAGGGAATGCAGTATAAACCTTATAGAGAACATAAACATAGCAAAACATGCTTCAGCAATCTCTCTCATATAACATTTTACTATGTTACCTTTTTAATTTAATATGCAGATGAGAGAGAATTCTTCATCTGATTCTGTTATTTTGTGGATTGAGTTTCATAGTGCCAAACTATATACCTTACAGAAGTAAGGTAATATAGTAATAGTGCATGAAATCTGCCTACTGATCCTAGAATCATACAATTTTAGAGTTGGAATGGGCTTTGAGGGATTTCTAGTCCAATCTCACCATTAACATAACTAAAGGGGGGGCAGTATATTTGTATGTGTAAGAGAGAAAGAGAGAGAGAGAGAGACGTAAATCATTTTCTATAAAACATTAAAGGGTCTTGAGGGATGCCAAACTCCAACCTTTTTTAGTACAAGTGTCGAGGATTGGAATTCAACTCATGCATGTGAAGTAACTTTCTGTTATCTTCAGGTGGCAGGATCTGAAGGGAGACCTCAGAGAGGCATAAAGAGTATGGGAACGCTCATGTATTTGAAAGTGCTACTCTAAGTGCCTCTGCCTCTAGCTACTTAAGATTTTGTAGATAAGCACCCTAGCCCATGGGATGGTATTCAGATGTCCTTTAGGAATTTTGGACTACATCTTCTGGAAGCCATGGGCAGCATGGCCAATGCTCAAGAACTGTAGATGTTGTAGTCTATAAAATTTGAAGGTCACAAGTTTACCTATTTCTGCTTTAGCAATTTGATTTGTTCCTGGAAACAAGGTCTGGGAGGATGATGGCATCTTTCCTCAACTGGCTGCTGAAACACTACCTGGCTGTTCCGACCCTATCTTCCTTCATCCACAACATGGGTGTGAGGGTAAGCAGCTTGGCAACAGAAAAGTAACTAAAGAGGATGGTTATGCCTGGCAAAGTTTGCCATTTCACCAGTGCAGTCTAGGATCTCAGCCTATAAGCTTCCAGCATCCCTGAGTGGTAGCCATGTTGGGTGAACATGGCTTGACAGATTTTGGTTGGTGTTGCAGCAGCCAAATGCTGCAGCACCAACCCGCTCCATCAAAAGAAGCCGCTTTAGGCTCATGTACTAGAAACACCCCTCTTAGGTAGGCTAATAAGTCTTTACCAATTATTTGGGGTAGTGTAAACAACATTAATCATTACCATACAACCTTTCCTTGTCCGTGCTGCCATATTTGAAAAAGACACATTTGCTTAGTTGTGAGTACTTGCACTTGGCGGTCTGTCCATATCCATTTTGTTCCAGCTGTGACTTTGAAAATTTTTACTGCCAGATGCATTTAAAACTCCACTGAGTAAGAATTCCCCAAACTTCTAGTGTCTATAGAAATCTCACTTAAGGGTACTTTAGCATGTGACTAAAGTTAAGCACATCATGACATTCTTTAATGAATAGGAATGGATTTCTCAATTGGGATTTTAAAAGAGTAACTAGTCAAGTAAGCCCTCTAGACCTTCTCAGGATTTCATTAATCATGGAGATTCAATAGACATTCATTTTTCTCAGGAGCAATAGCTCTGACACTAGAGAAAATCTTAACCACAAAGTATCCATTTATTCTAAGGACCTATTGATGTTTTTTAAAGAGATGTTAATAACTCCATTTCCCTCTGCTACTAGAATTGCCAAAGTATTCTGCAAAATTTTCTGATTAGAAAACAAGCTGTGATGAGTCACAGGTCATGTTGCTTAATAAAAAAAAAGTTGCAAATGTATAATTTTCTATAAAATCTTTTCTTTAAAAGCAGGTAGGAATGCTGAGCTACCTTGGAATGAAGGCAATGTGATTTGTTTCAATTAAATTTGTCACCATTAACAGCTTCTATAGAGAAAGCTGGTTTATGGACAGTGATTATCTTCACTCTGGATGCAGTTTCTTGCTGAACAGAGAACCTGTCTAATGTTCCTTCCTTTGTTCTTGACATAGAAATGCCTTGATTCTGATACTTTTATGTTTATATGCCACATTTTAAATTCAGTATCGCATCAATGGCATACCTCTTCTGTGCCTTTAGAGAGGGTTAGACAAATATAAGTGAAAAATTATCAGTACTTATTGGCTCTAATAAATAAGGGGGAGGGAATTTTGGATTAAAATTATGGATAGGTGGACCTATTAAAAAAGGAGGTGGCAGGCTGATTCAGCATCACAAATGTGAAGAGGTATTCAAACTCAGAGCCAAGATCTCAGGCTCTGCATTAGGAGATGGGTGAATGTCATACTTACTTTCCTACAAAGTCTATTTAAAAAACAAACAAACCTCATTTTCCTTCTCATCACATTTATGAATACATTTTCACATGCTGCTGTGTTTTTATCAGAAAATGTACTGAAATACATTCTCATCCATTTCTAGCTGAGCTACAATATGGTATTGAACCTTAATTGTTGGAGGGTCCATGAGTGGCTTGCATTCTCTTTTCATGGGCACAGCATCTGCCTGGCCACTGTATGATACAAGATGCTGGACAAGAGAGGCTTTTGAGCTGACCCAGCAGGGATCTTATTATGTTCTTCTGCTCACCATGGTCCTCATTACATTTGATACAGATGAACAAAAGAGAGGGGCTGGACCACTGTTAATAATAGTATATTTGGTTCTACTTTGTCAACATGAACACATTGACTTTGTCCTAGTTTGGATGGTAACCTTAAAAGAAAAAATGGCTTGAAAATTGATTTAAAATGATTATCAAGTAGTTCTAATGTATTTTTTTCCATACAGAGTGAACTTTGCAAATTTGGATGGTTGTAACTTAATGCCAAAATAAGTGGAATAACTTATTTACGTTTTTTTTTTAAAGGTGAAACCTCCTTGGGGGAAAAAAAGCTAATGCCATGCAGCATCTTATCTCCTACATTGGCTTCTGAGATCATTCATGCAGACAACACATAAGGCATACATAAAATATCCCCCTCCCAGGACTTCACATGGCTTATCTTCACTGTATGGTATTCAGAGGCATAATGCAGCCATTGGCAAAGATGTTCTCTGCCTTTACTATAAAATTGTCTTCCTTGCATCTGTATTATTCCTGCTTCTGGTTTGAGAACTTGGCTAGTAGAGGAAATGGTTAAATACTGCTTCCTGCAGGGATAAATGTGAGCAGAATGTGACAGAGGAATTCAGCTTGGGGTTCATCTCTTGACACACTGGCTGAGTGGCCTGTGCTTACCTTTTTCATGCTGGGAAGTCAAGAGGGGAGTGAAAAATGCTCAGCTGGTGCTTCTAGTGGTGGCTGATTCCTGAGGCTGCAACCAGACATTTTGCATTATGATGCAGAAATTACTCTAACGTTATTCCTCCTGAACTTTGTCCATGTGGGAGACTACAGTCAGGTGTTGTCAGGTCTCCAGCTGGTCCTTCCATCAGGGATCTAGTGAAGACAAAAAGGTATGGATACTGAATCACAGAGTTGGAAGAGACCACAAGGGTCATTCAGTCCATAATACACAATCAAAGCAAGTCTTCTGCTGTTGCCATCTGCCTTCAAGTCATTTCCAACTTATGACGACCCTCTTGTGGGGATGTCTTGGCAAGTTTCTTCAGAGGAGGTTTGCCATTTCCATCCTATGCAATTGAGAGGAAGTGACATGCCCAAGGTCACCCAGTGAATTTCCATGGCCAAGTGAGGAGATTCAAACCCTGGTCTCCAGAGTCCAGTGCTCAAGCCATGCTGGCTCAAAGCAAGTCATGCCTCCTTAAATCTTCCATGCTGCAGATGGGAGAACTCTAACGGATGGGGTAAGAAACTGAACCACCACAATGAAACAGTTCCACATGTTCAGGTTAAGTGGAATAATTAAATTACTGTCTTCGATTTCTATTTTCTTCCCTCTTAAAATATCCTGTTATCATGTGTCTTCAACTCATTTCCAACTTATGGAGAACCAAACTCAAACACATCACAGAGATTTCTTGGCAAGATTTGTTTGGAGAGAATTTGTCGTGTGATTGTGACATTGCCTTTATCTGAGGCTGAAGAAAGGTTACGTGCTCATGGTGACTCATGTCCAAGTGGGGATTTGATCCCTGGTCTCCAGGAGCCATAGTCCAACATTTCAAACGGTTACACCCCACTGTCTCCCGCCTGTTTTCCTAATGCAACTTTCTATAGCATGTAAAAAAGTTTCAAACGCCATACATTTTCATATACTGGTAAGTTTCCTAGTAACCTGGAAACTAGAATTATAAAACCACTTTCTGACAAGCCTGCTCTCTTATGACTCAGTGACACATATCAAAATAATACAGCATTTGATGTGTCCTCGCCATCCCTGCTGTCCCTCAGATCTCTTCAAACATATGCCACAGTTCATGGCATTTTTTCCCTGCACCACTAAATCTATAACATAGAAGGTGAAAATTCTCAAATCTTTGTTCACTCAAGTGTTTCACAACACTGACACTTGCTTTCTAAATGTTCTCATCACCAATGTTAAAACTGGGGGCAGGGCGAGATAACTGTTGTTAGCTTTGTAAGAATTGTATTTCTGTAATAATCGTGTAGGTCCTACTTCCATCTCCACCCAGTTTTCTATTTGCAGTTGGTGTATGTTGGAAGTGTGTATGTGAGCGTGTTTCATTCAGGCTGAAGATGCCAGACTCCCACTATGCAGAAAAATTACTTATTATCATCTATTTGAGGTTTGTTGTGTTGGCAATTCATGTCACTTACAGATTAAGTTGCATGGAGGTATAGTTCTCAACAGAAATCAATTTTGCCTTATTTGCAGTTTTATGGCTTAAAACTACTAACAAGAAATGATTTACTATAGACAGAGGGAGGTAAATGCTATTGAGGGGGTGCCTGTCTGAGTTGGACTTTTCCTCCCAGTTTCTATTGACAGTGTTTTCTTTCAAATGTTTAATGTAGAGCATTATGCTATTTAATTTAAAATTGGTCTCAGTCAATAAAGCATGCTAACATATTGTCAGGCTGGAATCTGCCTGGTGAGCAAGATGTGGTCCAGTAAATGCCACAATATATTTCAAATTATATTAGCCAAAGAGAGTAGAGGTGAAGGCAAGGCTGTGCAGAGACTTCACAGCGGGAATCATGGGAACAGTTGTATGTATTTTTAACAGGATAAATGGTGCGATAGCTCTGGAAAAGACAGAGAGCATAATGTATGTATGCAGAGCCTATGGCAATGGGTTGAATGGTGTCAAACCACAAGCCCATGGAGGATTGGGGGGGGGGGGGGAGAGAAACATACACACAAAGCTGTGGATAGAAAAATTGTTCTGCACTTTGAACAATAAATATTATGTGAATGTATTGGGTGTTCCCTGGTAAAGAAAAAAAAATAGGACAGTCCTCAATTTTGACCACTTTCAGTTTTTGACTACCTTCAGTTTTGGGGAGGGGAAACACATTTTGGGGCATTACAGGGCTCAACCCATCTCTTGCCTTTAAAACTAAACATCACTCAACTGACCTCACTTTGCTTCCCATAATTCAGTGACTAAGGCTGCTGCCACACTGCAGCATAAATGCAGATCGACACTGCTTATACTGTCATGGCTCCATCCTATGGAATCCTGGGATTTGTAGATACAGCCCAAGGCACAGCCTGTACGAGGGCTGTAGCCCAGCTCCACTGTTCAGGATCCTGCCTGATTTACCTCTTTATTCCCACATGCACCTGTTTTAATCCAAACTGAAATCACTTTGGAAAGCCATACGGGACCCTCATGATGGAGTAACACTGGTGCAAGGGAGCATTTCTACTGTGCACATGTGTTCCCCACATCAGTTTATTTTTGGTAGTCCTACTGAATTCAATAGTGTTAGTCCTACTGAATTCAATAGTGCTTACTTTGTGGGACCTCCCTCCTTCACCCTACCCAAAAGGACATCAAAAGACAAGCAAATCTTCTAAGTCAAAAGATTCAAAGCTTCACATATGAGAGCAAAGAAAAATAGGGGAAAATGGCACTGACCTTTCTAGGCTTTCATAGTCGGCTGACAGATTTCTATTAACTTTGTCTTGACCACCCACCGGCAGCTCACCACCCACCAACCTGTCTCCATCCTCATCCTCAGCCCTGAATCCAACCTGATCCTGATTTGACAGTTAAACCACATGTTTAAAAATAATGATTCTGCCCTAAAATAGTGAAGTGGAGGGTTTTTTTTTTAATATCAACTTAAAGCTGTCAGGAAGCAAAAAAAGAATATTTTCACATCACCATGTGTTCCAATGGAACTGATCAAAGCAATGATGTATTATTTCACTCACATAAATGCAATTCCAGTGGGAAGTCACCGAGAGATAATTTGCCCTTTTCCCACCACTGACTTTGCAGAGCCTGGCATTACCACTTCCCTTGGCCTGGGCACTCTGCTCTGCTGATGCAACCCAGAATCACATTGGTTTTATTTGGTTTTTGGTTTTTTGACTGCTGAATCACACTGTTAATTCATGTTTATTGTGTGGTCCATTAAGACCCATAGATCCTTTCCAAATGTACTACTTTTAAGCCAAGTGTTAAGAATTCTATATTTTGCTCTTTGTTTCCCTGCCAAGAATTTATCTCTATTGAAATTCATTTTGCTAGTTTTGGCCCAGCTCCCCAATGTGCCAAAATAATTTTGATTTTGTTTCTGTGCTCCAGAGTATTAGCTAAAATGTCCCAAATTTGGTGTGATCTGCAAATTTGATAAGCATGCTTTCTATTCGATTATCTAAGTCATTTTTAGACTGGATGATTTGTTGGTTTTCTTGGGAATGGGGTCTGCGATTTTATGACTTTGTATCTGTAATTGTTTATTTGTTTTATTGTTTGGAACCCGCCTCGATCCGAAAGGGAGAGGCGGTATTATTATTATTATTATTATTATTGATGTTCACATCAGGCCCAGGGCAGAACCCTGAGGCACCCCACTAGTCACTTCTCCCCACAATGAAGAGCAACCAACGCTTAGGATTCTTGGCATTTGGTCTGTCAACTAAATAATACCCACCAAACTGTAACTTGCCTGCAAAAATATCTTGTCAAAAGCCTTATTGAAATCAAGATAAACTACATCCACAGCACTCCTCAGATCTACCAAGCATGTTTCTCAAAAATTAGTCTCTCTCTCTTTCTGTGATAAAGAATAGTTTAGCATGTCTTCCTTCTGAGAACCCTATGCTGGCCCTTAGTAATCACAGCATTATTTTCTAAGTGTGCACAGACTGATTGTTTAATGGGACAACAATTCTGGTACCTCTATTGTCCTTTGAGCAGTCTCACAGATTAGTGACAGTGCCTCTGAGATTACATCTGCAATTTCTTTTAGTACTTTTGGATGCGGTTCATCTGGCCCTAGAAACTTGGATTCATTTAGAGTAGCTATGTATTCCTTTACTACCTCTTTACCTATTCTGGTCTCTAGTCCCCTTACTGTATCATTTGTCCTATTTTCACCAGCTAGAGCAGCATTTTCCTTTTCTTAGAAGATTGAGGCAAAGGGGAGTGAAACCATTCCGGCTTCTCTCTCTCCCTTGTGAGTATTTCACCATCTTTTCTATGCAGTGACCTTACCATTTCCTTCTTCTTCCTTTAGCTTCAAGTTTTTGATTTAGCCCCAGTAAATAAATAGGGCATTATCTTCTAACCTCCAACAGAACAGTGAGAATAATTGATTTTCTTATTTTCTGTATGGAGAAAAAAATTGAATCCAATTTATTATTTTTATTTCAAATAATATTTTTAGAACATTTTCTAGACCCATGTGCATGAAGATCTTCATATAGCTCATCATTCCTTTCTGTGCACTATGAAAAGTCTGTCACAGCATTCAATTTTGTTAACATTTTACAAGTACCATAGTTAGGCATTTTCAAGAGGCACTCTTGGAAATAAGTTTGACTTAAAACTGATGAGAGTTATGCACCCAACAAACAAAAATCATTCTGCCTTATTCTTCACTGGGTTACCCAAATATAGATAGCAGAAGAAGCTAAGAGGATTTGGATATCCTGCTACAGAATTGTTGCATAAAATTGGAATCTGGATAGCTTTAATAAAATATAAGTCAGACATTAGTGTTTTTGTATAATAAATGACACCATCAAGTGCAGACTTGTAGTATAAATGGACTGTTATGGATTAATCAGTACAAAGAGAATTACCATAACAATCCATTCTTACCACTATATATTATAATATATATACTTTTCCAGAGTAGAATCCTGTTTGTTAGGCCCAACAATTATGGAGTGGTGAGTCATCAAATAGGTAAATTCAGTTGATTCAATACTTCAACTCTTATTAAGGCTATTGTTAGAATGTACACCACAGTATGCTAAAATGGGGTTTCACTGATTCTTGATGCTAGTAAAATAATTGAGAATGAAGTAAAGATATCCATCTCACTGTTTGATATATACTAAGGAACCAGGTGATTCCCATAAACCACTGTTTGTGAAAATGTGATAAAGATAGGAAATCCTGGAAACAGATTCACTGTTCTAGATCATTATAGAAGAAGAAAAAAAATATCAAAATGCCACCAATGCTGCCACCTGACTGCATCACACCTAAAACCAGTCTACAAACTGTGCTTTGATGGCCGACTAGCAAAGTCAGGAGCTTTCTGTGTGTACAAATCGGCTAGCTGAGGTGGGTTTTAGGTGGGTTGCAGTTGGGCAGTGGCATCGAGGGCATTTTGCAAGTGATAATACCTGACTTCTTCTCATAATAGACTTGAACATGGCAGGGGTAAGTCGTTTTTTGTTTGTTTGTTTGTTTTTTTGTAATGCATTAAACTCCTGTTTGTATTTTTGAAATCTCAAAGCATGTGTACCACCCAAAGGCTGCAGAAAAATCTTTGTATTTGTATGCAGAGAGGAACATAGTAAGGGAATTAATCATTCCTGCCTGAGAGAATGAGGGAAGGCAAATATTTAAATCCCTAGTTCTGATTCACATTTTGGCACAGGAAGGACATTCGTCGCTTTCAAAAATGTCACCAGATCAGAACTGGTTCTGTGATTTCTAATTGGTTGGGATCATGCAGCAGAGTACTTTGGAGACCCCAAATCCTACTAAATTAGCAGCAGTATCTTTGCAAAGAGAAGCTAGAAATACAAACATATGTAAGGCAGAGGATTTGGAGAAATCTTTCAGTCACTTGAAAACCTTTAACATTAACTTTAACTCCTGCTTTAACAGTCGGAAAAATACTTTCAAGTGACCAAAAATTGCTTGTAGGTAAATAATTCAGCACAGGATTAGCCAATCATGACTTAGATCCTATTAATCAGTGACTCTAAAATCCATCATGTGTTGTTTACATGCTTGTGTCTGTTCCTTTTCTCTTGCATTTTATATTCTGCAGAAATGTTTCTCAAGGTCAAGCACAAAAGAAGCCTTGTGTCAAATACTCTGCTTTTTATCATCATCATTTGGGAATTACTGTCATTTGCTAAATTCATGACCCATTCTGTCTTGCTCTTTTTGCATCTTTGAGGTTGGCTAGGATCAGCACCGGGGAATGAGAGTAGTTTCTTCACAGAAGAAGAAGAAGCCACAGTAGTTTCAAGCTGTCTATTTTTTTCCCCGATTGGTCTCCTATACAAACAATCACACCTCCTGACCCCATTGATCACTGAGCACAGAGAGCAGTTCCCAATGGTCGAAACAGTATAACATCCACAGGTAATGGCAAAGTTAAAGCTCCATTTGTTGCTATATTAATGGAGTGTTTGTGTGCATGTGCCTTCAAGTTGCCTGTTGACCTATCATGACCCCATAAATTTCATAGGGTTTTCTTAGGCAAGGAAAACTCAGAGGTGGTCCTGGCAGTTATGTTTCATGAAAGCATCTCTCAGATCTTATCAGAATGACAGTATTGGCTTGTGCTGTCAAGTGCAAACACATGATGTCTGAAAAAGTGGCATCAATGAATGTTTCTAAATGGATTTAACCCATTCCCAACTTCTCACACAGAACTGGATTATGGCTGGATATGGACTGTTTCTCTGGTATTTGGCTTCAGGTAGTTTCTCGGAAATGTGTGGGAAGGCTGGCTTGGAAAATTGTGCCGTGGGACAAGTGGTTTTCCAAGCTAGCCTTAACAGAACACCATTTCTCCAAGGAGGACCAAGCTGGGATCCAAGTACTGAAGAAAAAAGGCTCCTTGCAGTCGGAAGATTTTCCTCCTGCTGACAACTGGAAGCAGTTTTATTTGCCTGTCTTCACCATCAAATGTAATTTTTGCTTGATCTGGGCATGGGCTGGACATGGGCTTGAATGGACTTGAATGGGTTTTATCGAACAGCAAAACACCACCAATGCCACCAAATCACCCCAGTTGATTTGGAAGTATGGAAGCTTTCTGTCCTTGAAAAATGGGTGGGCTAAGTGCAGCTGGGAGATGGCTTGTTGTCTCCCGGAGGTATTTTGGTGTGTGATAACACTTGTTTTCACCTGTTCAAACCCTTTCCTAGCCCATGCCCAGATCGGGCGAAAATTGAAATGTGATAATCTCCTTAGTCTGTGTATTCTTTCTCATTAATAGCTTTTGAAATCTTGACCACACTCTGACATTGCCTGGCTAGAGGTTTCCTGGTTTTCATTTGTAAAACATTGGCGGGTATGCATACTGGGGCTTATTAATCTCGAATTTCTTCAAGTGAAAAGAAAATATGTAACAAAAAGGGTCCACCAGCATTCGTCAGAGTTGCCCTTTTAAGTTGATTTGCATCTGATACTTTCCTGGCCTAGTTGTAGGAATCCAAAGAGGTTGCTAGTGACAGGAGGTGAAAGTAGGAGAAGAGAAACTCTTTAAATCATCTTGTGCTCTGGAGGGAATTTCCCTGGACTTTGAAGCTCAGAAAAACTCTGGACTTTGTAGCCTTAATGAACAAGGGAATGTAAGACGCTTTCTACTTCACTTGGCCTTAATAACTCAATGCACATTTTGATGTAGAATACTAAGAAGAACTCCAGATAACACCCTGGCTTTGATATTTGTTTCCACTTTACTTCATTTTAGAATGTTGAGACCTAATATTTCATTAGCAGCTGTTACTGCCTTTTAACTTTAGACAGCACAGCCTGTTTTTCATTTTTATTTTCAATCCTTTCATTCTATTTAATGGTCATGAAGTTGAGTCCAATACAGGAAATAGAGCTGCCTTTTGTGCGGATGATGTTCTTTGCCTTCCTCAGTTTTTTTGTCCTTCTGAGTTTAGTAGTTGTCAGACACTACAGCTTCAGCATAGATGCAGCAGCCCGAAAGAAAGCAAAATGATACATCCTTTCCCAGAGGGACAACCCAAAGAGGAGACCCTCTCTGTGTGAATTCAGCATCACATAGGACTTTATCACACAAGGCTACAGAAGGTGAATTTTCATGAGATAAAAGTGTCTCTGGCCAGTTCTTATCACACAACTCCATTTGTATCCTGCTGTTGCCTTGCATTCCATTCTTCCCTGTGCTTCTGTTTTGGTTAGTCTCTATATTCAACGATCGAGATTGAAACACCTGAGACTTCCCTAAAAATAGTACTAAAAAGTCTATTTTTTAAAAAAGCTCTAAAAACAGTTTTTAAAGCAGTCAGAGCAGGCATCCCTTATTTTAAGATCCAAAGGCCAACTGAAATAGCCCAATGGAAACTCAAAATGGATGAGACCAGCCTGACTTCCCCTGAGAGGTAGTTCCCTAGTTGATGTGTTGCTCCAGATAAAGTCCTGTCACTTGTAGTCACCAACCTAGCCTAATAGTGTGGTGGGACATGTAAGAATCATAGAATCATAGAATCATAGAATCGTAGAGTTGGAAGAGACCACTAGGGCCATCCAGTCCAACCCCCTGCTATGCAGGAAATCCAAATCAAAGCACCCCTGACAGATGGCCATCCAGCCTCTGTTTAAAGACCTCCAAGGAAGGAGACTCTATCACCTTCTGAGGAAGTGCGTTCCACTGTCGAACAGCCCTTACTGTCAGGAAGTTCTTCCTAATGTTCAGGTGGAATCTCTTTTCCTGTATCTTGCATCCATTGTTCCGGGTCCTGTTCTCTGGAGCAGCAGAAAACAAGCTTGCTCCCTCCTCAATATGACATCCTTTCAAATATTTAAACAGGGCTATCATATCACCTCTTAACCTTCTTTTCTCCAGGCTAAACATCCCCAGCTCCCTAAGTCGTTCCTCATAGGGCATGGTTTCCAGACCCTTCACCATTTTTGTCGCCCTCCTTTGGACACACTCCAGTTTCTCAATGTCCTTTCTGAATTGTGGCGCCCAGAACTGGACACAATATTCTAGGTGGGGCCTGACCAAAGCAGAATACAGTGGCACTATTACTTCTCTTGATCTAGACACTATACTTCTATTAATGCAGCCCAAAATAGCATTGGCCTTTTTAGCTGCCGCATCACACTGTTCACTCATGTTCAACTTGTGGTCTACTTGGACTCCTAGATCCCTTTCACAAGTAGTTTCATTCAGCCAGGTGTCACCCATCCTATATCTGTGCATTTTATTTTTCCGCCCTAAGTGCAATACCTTACATTTCTCTGTATTGAATTTCATTTTGTTAGCTTTGGCCCAGCTTTCTAGTCTATTCAGAGAACTTCTTCTAATCATAGTCTATTCAGAGAACTTCTTCTAATCATTCTGGATTTTAGGCAGGTTCATATGGGAGAAGTCAGCCTTTCAGATATCCTGGAGCCAAGCTGTATTGACACTAGCTGTATTTCATACACCTTGCTGGTGGAAATGGAGAGAAACCATCCATGTTGGATGACTGGAAATTGTTGTGCAAAAAGAAGTACTGGGATCCCAAGGCCATCAAAACACTATGCCTAGTATTATGGTTCCATTGTACCTTTTAAAATAGTTAGGGAACACTGGAGGCATTTTGAAAATCTGCAAATACTGAATTTGGCTGTTGGATTTGAACCTTTGGGAAGTTTTTTTTTTTTAAAAAAAAAAAACTTAATTCACAATCAAATTCATGATTCAGCTGCTTCTTCCCTTTCTTTTTAAATCCACCTCTTTAAATTAGATTTGATGTGTGTGTGTGTGTGTGTGTGTGTGTGTAAATTGAAATTGACAAATCTGAATTTTGGGCATGTTGCAGATTTTTTTGCTTTTTACAAGTGCAGCATTACAGTTCTCACATGAGTGCCACATTTTGCCAATGCAGTAGTCCAAATTTTATTTGCATTTAGTGGATGCTTTTCCTTGCCAATCCATATAGTACAAGATGGAAAAGAAATGATAGAGTGATGCAAGGGAGGGCAGTTTGAAGAGGAGAGCAGGAGACAGGTAGAGATAATAATTTATCATGAAGCTTGCGCATGAGTCCCCTTTAGTAATATTAATTCTTTAAAAGCAACACATCATTAACTACCCCTTTCTCTCTGAAATCATGTTCTCAGAGCCATTCTATTAATAAGTACTATCCTATTAAGCAAACCATCTAATTATTAATCCATTAGCAGTCAGAATGCACACATTCAAGCAACTTTTCACAAAGTACCCCCTTGAAAAACAGATTTTCTGGGATATTTCTCTCTCTCCCCCCCCCCCCCTTGCCTATTGTCATATTATAATTTAAAATGTTGACTTCCCAAATTTAATGAGGAATTAATGACGTGCATTATCTCATAGCTCTCCAGAAGATTCTGCTTGCAGATTAATTGCATTTCCTGTCTTTCCTGTAAAAGTAGTTAATTGAGTATTGTAAACATCCAGGTTCTCTTTTCCCCACCTCATTTTTAATTGAATGAAATCATTACATTAAGGGAATGGTAGTGTTTATGACAACAGCATGAAAGGGACAATTAAACACAAAGCAATGAATGCCCAAATACCTGGAAGTATGTTGTGTGTGGAATTCTATTTCTCAGGATTCTTAATGCATGAAACCAGATGCCATGGTGAGATTTTGATGATGGAGATTTCCTACAAACCTTTCTCTAGGGATGGTGCTGGGGAACAACAAAAAATTTAAACATCTAAAACCAGTTCTAAGAGAATAAAAAACCAATATATATTAAAAACAACCAGTACATACTTTTAAATTCATAATTTAAAAACATCTGGATATGCCTGCTGGAAGTGTATGCAGTTGACCTATCCTCTCCGGCAGGTCATTTCAAAATCTGGGGGTGGCCAAAGGAAATGTCAGCCTAGTTTTGGATGAAGTATAGATTCCCCAAGAGGACCTGACAGTATGGATTGAACTACTTGGGAGGATGAGATCCTAGAAGTAACCTGGACCCAAACCATGTAGGGCTTTAAACGTTATAACCAACACTCTACAGTGGAGTCAAAGGTTTTCATGGCCGGCATCCATATTTTTTTGTGGAGCTTTCGGGCTATGTGGCCATGTTCTGGAAGAGAAAGGAACTCTTCCAGAACATGGCCACATAGCCCGAAAGCTCCACAAAAAACAACACTCTACAGATTGCCAGAAACTGACAGCCAGCAGTGTGACTTTAATATTGATGTAATGTGATCACTCCTATTACATACAAGTCAGGAATTTGGCAAAGAGGGACTCACTGTGAATGTGATAAAGCTTCCTCATTACTTCCACATTTTTTCCAATCATTTTCAAGCTACTGGGTCAGAAATCTTAGAGAAATATTCAAAGGGAAACATTATTTTGTATGAAATTATCATGTACAAGAATGTGGGATTTTTCCCCATTTAATCTATTTTGATAGAGTCACATTAATCTATTTTTGATAGATTCCAACAAAAACCCATCAGTGCTACCTTTATTTGCCAACCAAAATGCACAATATACAGTGTGCATTTTGGTTGGCCGATAAAGGTAGCACTGATGGATTTTTGTCTGGATTTATTAATTGGCCAACACAGCCACCCCCAGAAATGTTTTCTATTTTTGATAGATATCACTTCCCATCACCAAATACTTGTGACAGTGAGGCAGGGGGCTGCCTGAAAAATATCAAGAATTTCTCATTCTTTTTTGTTTGTTTGTTTTCTTTGTACCAACATATTCACAGCTTATTTTGCAGCTTCTACATCTTGCAATATTCTGGGCTTCCTTCCCTCCTTCTGGCTCCCACCAATCCTGTGCCGCATGCAGTATCATGCAATATTTCACCAATTTCCCCTAAGTTATTATTATTATTATGTGTATATGTGTCTTTACTGGTTCTGAGATAGTGAAAAGACACTGGTAAATACTGTTCCTATACATTTTGGAATATACTGGGTTAACAATAAACCCACCTGTGGAGTGGGTATACAAATTACTGGAAATATGTCAGAACAAGCAAAACACCATCTGCACATCAGAAATGAAATCAAGTTTTATAGGAACAAAAGCGTGCCTTTCTAGATTTTAAAAATCTATCTAAAGGCATCCTGAGTTTTGTTCTGACCTTTTACAATATAATTTGTATTAACTGAGTCCAGTCTAAATGCGCAGCAGGGAAATTGCCCACCATTGATTGGCATCTGGATATTGAGCCCAAATGAGTATATTTTAATGGTAATGAATGAATCATTTCTTTGTGTGGCTATCATAGGTATCATTCTTAATAAACAACTTTCCACCACATCCTGGAAGCTTTTTGAATTAAAAATGCCACTACTGAATGAGGATGTGTCAGGTCACTCTTACATCCTTGTCGGAATATTTCTGGTTAGGGGACTATGGCTTTCTATCTTGGATTGTTCTGGCAGGAATCAGACTGCAATTGTAGAAATGTTTACACATCGTTCAGCCTTCTGACATATATTTATAGGCAACTTGGAATGAGGAGGGAGGGAAGCACTACAGAAATTGTAACCTTGCCAAGCAAAATGTGGCTTGGTTTAGTGATCACTGATTCAACATCATAGAAGTGCTCAGACGAGGAAGAAATCAATGGAATATGATGATACATAAATCCTCCAAGGAGAAAATAAAGTGTATATGTGCATCTATTTTTTATTTCCTGAACGTTCTGCTGTTTGACAAGGACACAGAAAAAGCTATCTTATGCCAACGCCAATAAAACATTAAGGACAATAGCAGTGAAACATTAGGGTTGAAATTCTATGAAGATTTACCTAGGAGCAAACTGCACTTGACACAGTGGAGTTTAGTTCTGAGTAAAAATGTGTATAATTGCACTGCAAGATCACTATTCAGCTCAGATTAGGTGCACATAGGCTAAAGAGTTTGATCTAGATTTAATCAAACTTGGAGCTCACCATTGCGTTACCTTTCCATGATGGTGGGATTGTGTGTTCCCGGGAGCCAACAAACCATGCTGATGGTAGCAGTGCTGAGGAGCCAGATGAAATGTGCCCAACAGCCATTGGGCAGCAGCAGTGATTGGAGATAACACTCATCAAGAACACAAAGCATTACACCTTTCTTCTAATTCGTATGGGCACCAATAATATTTAAGATAACACCTTTGAACACCTTTGTGTTAAAAGGGAACAAACACCCGGAGAACACCTTTGCCCAGTCTTGATGGATGAGTTTCAGGTTGTTCGAAATGACGACGTAGACATGTTACTTGGAGAGGTTAGGCCAACTGCTTGTCTGTTAGATCCATATCTATCCTGGATAATAAAAGCTGTCAGAGGACTGGTCAATTGAGAGGTGGGGGTTGTAAATGCTACTTTAAAAGAGCCCCAACCTCTCTAAAAGAGGAAATGGTATGACCTTCGTTTAACAAATAATAATAGTATTAGTAGTAATCATCATCATCATCATCATCATCATCATCATCATCATCATCATCCACCTTCCTAGGTACCTATCGGCCAGTCTATCATCTCTGTTTTCTAACTAAGGTGTTCAGGTGTGCATTTTAGAGACCATGTGACACTGATCCTGCAAAAACTACATTGATTTCCAGATTGAATCTGAAATCAATTCAAGTGGCATCCAACTGCATTATTTCTACAGTGTCGATGCATACCAAGTCTATACAAGCTTATGCTACAACTTTTCCCATATCGTAAGACTGCTTTAATGCAGTTTGATACCCCTATAACTGTCATGGCTCAATTCTGTGGAATGCTGGGATTTGCCATTTATTATGTTACCAGAGCCCTCTGACAGAGAAGACTAAATTTCTTACAAAACTACAAATTCCAGAAATTCCATAGCATTGTGCCATGGACATTGAAGTGGTGTCGAACGGCTTTAATTCTGCACTTAGTCTCAAAGCTCCTTTGCATACTGATATTCCAGACCAACATGGCTATCTTTCTGAATCTGAATAGCAACAAAGAAAGAGTTCCACCCAAAATGTGAAATCTGCTCTTCCCTGAACTGACTAACTCTTTATAGTTATTTAGCCTAGGTGCTGATGCAAATTAATCAAATACCATGGGAAAGTTAACAGCAAGCTTATTCTATGGACTGAAAAGAAACAAGAAAGAGCATAATCTTGAGGCATCATCTCCTACCCTGCAAACATCTTCACAATAAATGGAGCATGGCCTCTTGCCAGGGTAGCTACAGAGAACACAACCAGCCAGATGGTAATTAAGTCGAGTTTTTTCAGTGTGATTTCTCAGAGGATGTGTTCTTTTTCATTTTATTTCTAATTCAGTTTTATTTGATATGATCTATAAATAGGAGAACAAAACAGCAAAATGTCTGTGTATCAATAAAATACAAGTCTCTAAATTGGGATAAGTTTTCACCTATGGTGAAAGTTTTATTTCTATTATTGTTATTTAAAGTACCTGGGTATAGTAAGACAACCAGAAAAGTTGTTTCTGTCATGAGTGTAGCTTTTAAAAGTCACTTTTCACTTTCCTTTTCTGAAAAGTATACTAAAAAGTTGCTTTTCAGTTACTTAAAATTTATCATGCAGCCTTTCAGATATTCCTGAACTGCATCTCTCAACAATCCTAGCCAAGATTGCCAATGAGAAGGATTGCTGGATGTTGTAGTCCAACAATATCTGGAGGTTCTCCCGTTAAACATCGCTACTGGATTTACACACACAACTTCCAAGTCATTATATGTGCTCCATAGTTCTAGCGTCATCTGTCTCATTTTCACTGTTAGTAGCCCCAGCCTAGCCAACCCACTTGCTTTTAATTCTGGGCTTGAAAGAACTGCAACCAAGCATCTTCTATAAAGGTAAAAGCAGCTGCTTAAGGCAGGAAGCCAGTACAATTGTCCATGACTCACATCTTTTGTGGGAAGTATTAAAAGTAAGCCAGGAACAGGGGGCAGATTAATGGACTCAAAACGGAACCCGCTAAAGTCCAGAGGAGACTAAAAGCTGTACATATTCCCACTAGGATGGAAGGATTATTCATCCTTATTTCTTTCTTGCCTCAGGGGAAAAAAGAGGGTTCTCTGACACATCAATCAGGATGAACAGCATAAGAATTTTGTGCCATTTTCTCCCACTCTTCATACATCCCAAAAAGTTCCTGGAGATTATTCTGCTCAGAAAAGTATGTGCTTTTTGTCCCTCACCCCACACACAAAAACACATTTTTGCACAGACAAAACAATTAACATTTTTGTGTAGGATTATATTTTTTTTCTTCTGGGGAATACTGTGCAGAAATACTAATTGTCTCCATCAGCAGTGAGGAGAAAAAGCAGATACAGTTATCCTTGAACATTGGAACAAAATAATGAAGAATTTGCATCACTCTGTGTGCCCTACTGCTTCCTGATCTTCTGCTGGATCTTTATTTTTTTTTAAATATTTATTTATTTATTTATACCCCGCTCTTCAGCCCTAAAGTCTATCATTCCTTGAAGCTGCATCTTCTCCTTCTTCTAGAGTTTTCCTTCTACAGTAGGGCAGGAGAGGGTACAATTTTCAGGATAGAGAACAACTATGCTAGCTAGGGTTGATGTGAGTTTCACTCCAATGACATCTGGGGTGCTATAGTTTTTATGCTTATCTTAGTGAAATCAGGTAGATCAAGAAAGTGCAATATAAAAGAACGGACTGTAGGAATGTCATTCTTTGCAAAGTTTCTTCTTGAAGGTATCAATGAATAATTTCAGCACTTTTCTTCCTGCTGCAAGAATATATATATATTTCAAAGGCTATTCACAACTCAGGACTTAATCTGCACAAAATTCGCACATGTGTTTTGTGCCGATAACCACATTTTCTGCACAGAAAACATGAAAAATAATATTTCAGTGTAAAAATATTAACGTCTGTGCAGAAAATACTTTTTCCTGCATATAAAATGCTGTCTTCTGTGTAAACAACTGTGTGTGAATTTTACACACAATAAATCCCTAGGCTCCGAGGATTTTAAAGGATGGCAATGGCAAGCCACCAATGCAGTATTCCTTGCCTAAGAACACTCTATGAATTTCATGCTGTTGCCATAAATAGATAGGCAGCTTGGAGGCATACACACATATACACAGAACAGGGAGATATTATACAGTGCTCTTTCTTAATACCTTAAACATCACGTCACCAAAAGAAGGTGAAAATGGTTGCAGAGTATTTTCTCTCACTACTGTTTGCATTGGTTGCACAGCCATAGGAGGAATATGTACTTTTCTTCAGGCATTCAGTGGGAAGTGACAACTTTATTCTCACATGTTAATTAAGTGGGATCTTTCTGCTGATATCTTGTCAAGACACTCTAAAACTCCAGGCCTTGTTTCTCAGTGTAGCTATTTATACAAGTGCAAAGTAGGTGTGAGGCATTTGCCATCAGAGAGAGAGAAGTGCCTATGGGGTAATGAAAGTCCAATGTATGGGCACACAATATTCTACAGCTTTGAAAACCAATATGCAAGCCACATGGATTGGGGAAGCAATTCTGGTACTGGAGACGCTATGGGATGCTTGGATACAAATCAAACTGAATTTAGCAGTTTTAGGCTGAGCGTTAATTTTCCTCTTCTCCGCTTCTACAAAACCAATTGTTCCTGCCATCCCAGGCTTCTATAACTCATGGGATATAAAGCTGAACTGGTGCACTTGGTGAGGATTTGCAGGCACAGTTCATGAGAGCTTGGTAGAGAGCCTTTTCTGTGGTTGATCCCCCCTGTGGAATTCCCTTCCAAGGATGGTCTATTTGGCCCCCTTCATCCTATCTTTTGGCCAACAGATGAATATTTTTTTAATTTAGGCAGGCTTTTGAATTTTAATTGTAGAGTTGCAGTGATATACTCTGTCTCTCTGTGTATATAAATACACAGTGTATAGCTCTCTCTGTGTATAAATCTTTCATGGAAACTATGTTTTCAATGTTCTCAGAGTTTTGGCTGTTTTTAATCGTATTTCTAATAATGTTGATGTTTAATTCCTTTTTAACTTTCCTTCATCAATGTTTTAGTTGGACCTGTTAAAAATTATTGTAAGTTGGTTTGAATCCCACTTAGGAGGGAAACCATTGGGCTATAAGTGCCATGAATAAAATAAAATAGCCACTGGCATCTCAAGAGAAAGGTGGATGCTTGCAGCGGGGCTACCAGGACTGGAGACTGCAGTCCACAACACACTGAAAAAATAATCCAGTTTGAGACTGCTTTAATGCCCTGACCCATTGCTAGGGAATCCTGGGAATTTTAGTTTGTTGCGGGACCAGAGCTCTCTGACAGGGAGGGCTAAATATTTCATAAGACTATACTTCCCAGAATTCCCTAGCATTGAGCCAGTACAGTTAAAGCAGTCTCAAACTGGATTATTTCTGCAGTGTGATTTGGACCTGAGGGGATCTTTTGGCTCTGAAACTTGCTGAACTGAATTCTCTGCTGCAACAGAGCATAGAACTTGGTCTGAGGATTTTCTGTTACAAGAGGGTGGATTTTGATTTAATATTAGGCGGAACATCTTGACAATGAGAGTAGTTCAAGCAATGGAACCAATTGCCTAGAGAGATGCCTCCTTCTCTGGACATCTCTGGACATCTTCGAAAAGAGGCGAAACAGCTAACTGCTGTGGATGCTCCAACTGGAGATTCTGCATTGATCCTGATGACCCGTGGGTCTCTTTCAACTCTATGATTTCACGATTTATTCCTGCCCTCTTTTAATCTGAGGATTTGCTCTTGCAGATCTTCAGATGTCAATTCTGAATAGCAATCTAGTAAGGGTAAAATAATGCATACGTGGGACTGGCTATAGACGTGTTGAACTAATGGGTTTCACTTCAAGATGCAATGGGTTTCTTGGAGGAAAGAAATCAAGAAAATTTTGCATGGGTGTTTGCCAGGCAAGGACTGGGAAAATGACATTGCTGCATACAAAATCAAATCCTTTTTTGTTTGCAGCAGAAGATAAAATGAAAATATTGGGTGTGTCTGTGTCTTTCTTCAACTGAAAACATTGCAAAGAAAGTTGGGGGGGGGGACAGAACCCTGGGTGGAGCAATTTTAACTTTTGCTCTAGAGATTAAGGAGCCTAGATGAGCAATCCATTTATTTCAACTGCCACTGCAGTCAGCCAATCTTTCCCTTGCTGTGCCTGAGTATAGGTTTACCATCCAGGCAAATAAAACTTGGAAGGAGAACTAGGTTTCCAACCTATTTGTATTATTTCATCAAATTCATATTGGACTTTGTAAGCCTGAGCAGAGAGGCAAGTTAAGACACTCACAACATTGGATCTGCTTTTGAGGAGAGGGCACAACCTGTACTGATAAAAAAATCAGGGTGCTTGAGGCATTTGATCTTTGTGAATGCCTGTATTCAGTGAATCCTGGCATGATACGCAGAATAAAAATGAACTTTCTTTTAGATTCCACAATTTGACCTCATATTGTAACGCAGTTGTCTGCAGCAGTTCAAATGTGTTCAAATGAGTATTTAAATGAGAGATGTGAAAATTGGTGAGTCAATTTTTCCTCCCAGCCATTAGATTGGCTGGAAAAACTAAGATGCTGCTGACATTGGTAGTTACAACCAGAGTAAATGTATTGAATCAGTGGAATTTAACCATATTTTGACTTCTTATTCAGCAATTAATTCAATGTGTCTATTCCGGGTGGCACTTACCAAGAGGGGCTTGTCTACACAACTCAAATATTTTTCATTCAAATGGAATAGGTTGTGATCCAGCCACATGCACAGGAAAATGACAATAATTAAATGTTGATGTGAATGTGCAAATATCTACAGCAATGTGTCTCCAATTTTGTGTAGTCTAGTCCTTTGTCAGAGCTGTCAGAGTCTAAAGGGAACCAACCCCCCCCCCACTTTTGTTAACCCTTTGTTAATTTCCAATAAACATAAATAATTCAAAGGAATATGGACACCCATGAATATCAAGGAACTTTCCAAAATCAAATGTATTTGTGTAATTTCTTTGTCCCCAAATGTAGGTACTATGAGACAACTCATGTGTGTTATGGAAACGTTAGCATTATTTCATCTCTAACAATCTGCTGATTTAGAAACCTTTCCTTGAGAAGACATTCTGGCGACCAATATACACAATAGATTGCCATAAACTTGAAATAATTTGAATTGATATTGTTGATATAAATATCAATTATTGATATTTCTGAATATTTACATTGAATTTTATCGAAATTATTTGGTACGATATTATTGAAACTGGCTTCCTCTATATCCCAATTATATGGCACAGGTAATGGTGTTTCCTCATTGAAATTTCTCCCTCCTTTTTGGAGCATTGAATTATCTGGTCTTAGATTGGAAATGGAACCTCTAAATGAGAAATCCTTCATTGTTCCATGGTCTCCCTCCACAAATGGTGCATAAAGTTTTGTGCATATAAAAGGCTGGTAAGCTAAAAGCCATAACTCAGGGGCTTTTGAAGAGTTATTTGACAATGGAATAAAATACCTTAGTGGAGGGTGGACTTTCCCTCTTTGGACAGCATTAATGAGATCTTGGATAGCCATCTCTGAGGAGTGCTTTGGTTGTCTGTTTCTGCATGGCAGGGGCTGGACTGGATGGCCTTTGCAGCCCCTTCCAATTCTTTGATTCCATGATCTTTCAGATATTTTCTAGAGGACATAAAGACAGCAGCAGCAGCGAAATGTATTGCGAACTAGTATTTCCCTCATTCATTTCTACTGTGCTCTCTGTAGACCTTCCCACTACCCATAAAACAACTCAGAACTGTCAGCAAATAGAACTGGTGTAATCTGAAAGGATGTCCCAAAAGAATGATAAAATGGAAATATCTAACTGGAAATAAAGCAACTGACTGGACATGCATGGCAAGTGACCTTGCTGTTCTCAAGATAATTTCCTGGAACAGACATTCAAATGTCAAAGTGATGGACCTGATATAAAACCCCTGATAATTGGAGAGTGAACAGTCTGAGGTATTATGGAATCCTCTATTCAGTACTATTTTATTATTAGATAATGTGATCTTGAGTACACAGATTCATAACTGTGAGACCCCGTGCATTCTCACTGACATGCCCTTGCAATAACAGCATGAAAGCCACATTTGATTATGTGCTGGCATAGTTTTCAAGGCACCTTACTGTGCTTAGAGTGTAACAAGATTTGTTGCTATTCGCCATCAAGGCAACTTCAGCTTACAACAAACCCATGAATGAGAGCCCTCCAAGGGTCATCAACGGTGTGGTTCATTGTCTTGCTAACTCAGGGTTGTGGTTTTTTGACTGAATCAGTTCACCTGCAGTGCAGTCTACCTCTTTTCCTAACAAGGTGTTGTTGTTGTGTGCCTTCTAGTCATTTCTCAATTATGGTGACTTTTAAGGAAGTCTATTGTAGAGTTTTCTTTGCAAGATTTGTTCAAAGGTTGGGGCAGTGAGAGTGTGACTTGCCTAAGGTCACCCAGTGGGTATCCAGGGCCAAGTAGGGATCCCAAGCCTAGTCTCCAGAGTTGTAGCCCAATGTTCAAATCACTGTCACACTGACTTTGTTCCTAACAAGAGGGCAATACGTAATTATGAGTGCCAACCTCAATTTCTACTGTTCCAGTAACTTCTCTGCTTTTGAATGTCTGGGCCATGATAGATCTCAGAAGATATGGCTGGTAAAACAGGCAAGTGTTAGTAGGCTTGTCAAGTCAGGAGCATCCTCGATTTTGAATTTTGGAGGGGTGATGGTGGTGATAATGCTTTCACAGATTGGCCTTACCCTATCTTGTGATGGGGGATGAAACTGGCCAAAAATAGCATCTGCATTGCTTTGCAACAGTGTGCCTAGTTCCCCAAAGAGATATTCCACTGCCACCTGGTGAAATAATTAATAATGATAAATAATAATAATAATTTGTTAGAGGTTTTCCACTAACACAATCTCCAATCTCCCAACCCCCTGCCAAATCAATGATAAGACATCAGGCATGAGATGGGTGAGCAATAACTCCAAACCACAGCAATAATGTTTTCAAAGAAAAGCTGTTATTAAAACAATGAAAAATCATATTGTACCAGTCACAATGATATCCCAAAATAGTCCAAAAGATAGTGTGCTTCAGTTTACAGGAGGTTCAAATTGAGCAACAGGGAAATAATAATGAAACAGTTTCCTATAAACTTATCCCAGTCATACACCCTAAGCACTATAGGTTTTGTACTTTTCCTGTTGCATTTCTCTCAGGTTTTAGGCAAGAAGTTCTTTGCAGAGGCCTTTTGGCAATTCCCACCACCACCATTCTCACACTCTGGCTATTTCTCTACTTCTGTGAGTAGCACTATATGCCATAGACAAATTCTGTTGTACACAAGTCCATGAGAGTGATCAAAGCAGACTATCTAAAAGTATTTGGATAAAAACAAATTGAGGAATAAATAAATGCAACATTGTGGTACTAGTTTACTATAGGCCAGCAAACCAAGAAGAGGTAGTGGATGATGCTATTCAGAAAGAAATCTAAAAACTGTCCAGGATGCAAGAAATAGTAGTCACGGTGGACTTCAATTAACCTGGCATATGCTGGAAGACTAACTCTGCAATAGTATAATTTATATGATTTTGTAGCCCTCTTGTTCAGGTTTGCAAATCCTCTTGGCAAATATGTGTTTACTACCTGCTGTGAAATATATCTCTTGCCAGAAGTCCTTCTTCATGAAAGTACAAACCACAGTCCAAGAAACCAAATATTTTCCCAAGAGCCAGCTCTACAGCCAGATAGGGTATCACTGCTTGACTGATTCTCCCTGCCACATCCCAACCCCACAAAACCATCTGGTTGCTTGGACTGGAGAAGATTAGCCATGCCAACCAAAATTCTACCAATATTGTGAAGATTAGCCATGCCAACCAATATTGTGCTGCTCTATTACTATATTAAAGATGAACTGAACTAAACCTCTCAGACTGTCACCTGTCCTTGCAGGGCATAAATAGGCTCACCTGTAAGACAGGGGACATTTTCTTCCAAGGTCTGGCTAGGTTTAGGTTCATTGACCAGTATGTCTTCTGCTTTCATCCTTTTATTAGGTGACTTCTTTTAAGAAAAGAAAAAAAAATATATGATAGTCAAATAAATGACTCTGGATAGTTGACAATCTCTATAAGCTTCTGTGCTCTCCAGTGTTCTTAAACTTGCTGCTGTGGAATTGATCTCTTGCCCTCTGCTCCGTGCTGCACAAGAATCTGATGGTTTTTTTGGGGGGGTTGTTTTTAAAGCAAGAACAATTTTACTGTAGTCTCTGTGATTTAAGGCTTTGTTCCATGGTAAAACAAAAGGAGGAGGTAAATTCACTGAAGATTTAAAAGCTATTCCAAATTTTACAACACGGAGAGCTCAGGTTCACACTTCCAGTAGGCTCTATCATTCTGTCTCAACCGAACTGGAAGTTTTATAAGTTCTGGCTAGATGTTTTCTAATCATAGTGTAGAGACCTTGATGGAAATGGAAATTCGGTTCTTATGAAAATAATTTGAAGACAGCTGAGTACATCTCTAAAATTATTTTTATGGGTACAGCGGTTTGCAATTCTTGTACATGCCTGAATTAATAACAATATTGCAATAAAGCAGAAGAAATTGTGGGGTCTAAAATTCCATTCCTAACATTAGCAAGTTTTCATGAGAGAGATGTTATTCTTGACATCTGAATAGTTACTCTAATTCATATATTGCTCACTTCAGATCATGCCACCACAATTTTTCCTATGTTGGGTTGACCTTGAAGATGTTTAGAGAGTCAAGCTGATGCAAACATTATACTTCTGTCAATTACTAACTAATATAGTTAGTATGAAACTTGTATGAAAATGCTACTTTTATTCTGATTTTTTTAAAAAAGGATATTAGTTTGTTTCTAAGTCCCAACTCACTTGCTATTTTTGCATTTAAACACCTACACAATCTGGATATCACAGATGTAAAAGTGATAATGCAAGAGTTAGCCAAAAATAATAAAATGACTGGAGCAGGCAGGACTATATGCTGAACTGGAATCTACATAGCTAGATAGGATAAAACTGAAAGTTTTGCAAGAACATAAAACTTATCTTCAGATACTTAATGAAGTAATTTTGAGCCTCATAAAAATGTATATTGTAAAACAAGAGAAACAAACAAACAAAGAATCCAATTACTGTTTTGCCTTAGCCTTGCTCTTGTGACAATGAGTTATTATCATTAATTATCACTCTCTTTTATAGTTACTGGCTGCATTTAATTTTAGACTTTAAATACTCCAAAACATAAACAATTAATTTAATTTTGTGGCAGATGCTGGTAAAATTTGCATTGGAGGAAGAAACTGTTCGTACAGTTTATATAAGGAGAAACTTGTAAAGTTATAAAAGCAGTTATGGGTTTCTTTTTTTAAAAAAAAAATTGCCTGATATAGCAGATATTTCCTTAATTATTTTGCCTAAGAGCATCCAAGGAAATTCCCATATGTTTTTCTAGAATGTGGAAAATCATTGTTTAGTCTGCAATGATAACCTTTTGCTTATCTGGAGTATACCTTTGAACTGTGGCTTTACATTAGTCCAATAACAAGCCATATCCAGGCAATTTACCCTTTTGGAGTTTTGAAACAAGTGTAGCTGATTCCAGAATTTGCAGTGTTCTTGGCATTCTGACATTTGACAAGATTCCACTTTGCCCTGTCTGTATCTTTTCAGTTCCTAGAATTTACTAGGTTCCCTTCTAGGATTTACTATCACCAAGAGAACAGCAAAAATACATTAAGGGGCCCTGGTTATTTGTTTCCAAGCAAACCAATCATCCTCAGCCCCGACTCCCCCAAAAAGGGCCAAGAAATTGGATTGTCTGTGTGTGAAGTAGTGAATTATTGAGCTATCACAGTACTGGATCGCTGGGTGATGTGGAGGAAACTGACATGTTCCCGCAGCTAGTATGAAACTGCTCCAGCATTTGCCAAGATACACAAGTATTTCCAAGCCAGGTATCATCCATCCTGTATTTTTGGACTTCGTTCTTCCAGGTGTGAAAACAAATGAAATGCACAACTATAGGATGGTTGACACCTAACTTGAAAACACAACATGTGAAAAGAATCTAGGGCCCTTCCTAACATGAGTTAATGGTGTGAAGTTGTGTCTAAAAATGCCAATATAATTCTAGGCTACATCAAGCTTGGTGAATGCAGGGAATGTTATGGAAGCAGCATATCTTGACTTCAATAAGGCCTTTTGAAAGCCCCCCGCCCCCGATAGGTTTCTCACCAATGGTTCCTTTTTGTTCTGGAGAGAAGTGACTAGTGGAATCAAATCATCATCATCATCATCATCATCATCATCATCATCATCATCATGCTAAATGTGGTTATAAGGCACATGTAATAATCTTCTATGTCCAGAAGAGTTGACTCCTCGATCTCTTTGCACGGCTATGGTAAAACCCTCCAATCCTGGCCCATGCATATAAGGGAGAAACCATATGGATTTGTGCCCTGAAGCCAGGCCTAATTTTGATACCTGTAATTGCTTTTGAAAGAAACCATAAGAAATAAAGCAGATAAAAGCTATTACTTAGTCCCAGAGGTCACCATCTTTGTTTTAAACAAAGGCCTCAGTTGGTAAGTGGATTCCCGGAGTATTTTAACATCTGCCCTAATCTTCAGTATTTTATTTAGCTTGACCCTAGACACTCATAGGAGAGTCAGACATACTTTATCCCCACGTCCTGTACTGTAAGTATAATTTCAGTTAAAATAACAAACCCGTTATCGACTTAGTTGCTGTTGCTGCCTTAGCAGATTTCTCTAAAGCTATTTATGAATATAGAAGGAGATTTGGTGATTTTTCAGCTACATATATTCTCCAGTCCCCCCACCATTTTCCCCCCTTGCAGGCAGGTTTTCAAAAGGGTCAGGACATTCCAATAAAGTCTTTGTGCTCTCCTAGAGCGAAACCACTGTGTCTGCTGTAACATTTTGGTAATTTAACCCACCAGGGATCGGCTGCTCCTTTAATTCATAAATCTTTTTATAAACACAGTTGTTTCTGAGACAATAAAATGCTCTCAAGTGTAATGAGAAGGAGGTGGCAAGAGCACCCACAGAGGCCAGCCAAGTAAATATAATGCCAGCCAGAATTGCGACATTGTATTTCTTCTTACAGGACGATCCCAGGCTACAATTTGAAAAGTTCCATTTCCAAAAAGGGTGACTGCAAACAAAGCATCCCACCCAAAGCATTCAATGTGTCCCAATGAATATTTGGATCCTTTGCTCCTCTCTAGCAAATAATCACAAGGTACCTTCCATCTATATGTGGTGCCTCAAGTGTTAAGGCTGTTGGCTGCTGATTCTTATCTGATGCTACAGGTTAAGCATGATACTTTATCCATCCTCTGTATTTATGTTTTCTGGACAACAGGCATGGATGTCTTCCTCCTGGGGAAAGAGAGGTGCAGACGTGATGGCGTTGGCATGTTCCTAACTCCAGGGACTTCTGCTTGCCAACACAGTTTGGAGATCTGACCCTACCCATGGGGACAGAGCAACACCCTTTCTGCCCAGCATCATAGGATGCAAGACATTTCAAGAGCTTTACAGAGTCACAGTGTTGTCTATGATGACATTAAGCTGTTTTGACAATTGTGAGTTCCTGGCAATTACTCACACTATTTTAAATCCACACATCGACTTAAATCTTCACTTGTTTGGAGACAGATGCTAAATTCATGAATTTAACAAGATGTTTCTGTGGAGGTGACAAGAAAGATCAAAGGAAGCAGATCAAAATATAGGTGTGAGATAACTTGTAGAAACAATGATTCTGAAAAAAGTTATTTTATAGTTGTCTTTCTCTACTGTATTTTATTAGTGACATTCATAGAGGAGATATGGAGTTACATAGTTCATTCAGTGGCCACATACATATTTTGACTTTGAATCCTATTTTATTTTATTGCAAAAGGCAACATTTTGTTTTATTTGCCCCATAAGAATGTCCCAAGTACATTTTGCACAGAGAACAATCTCCTGGCCAGATATTTTTAAAAATTGCATTTTCAGAAACCACCATCAACATGACATTCTGATCCCAGAATGAAATTCTGGAAATAGAAGAGAAGAAGAAGAAAAAGAAGATGAGGGAGAGGAGGAGGAAGGAGGAGGAGGAAGGAGGAGGAGGAGGAGGAGGAGGAGGAGGAGGAGGAGGAGGAGGAGAAGGCTTCCCACATTCTTCTCATATGTGAAAATTCTTCTTGAGGGATCTTCTTTGGTAGATGTGAAAAGATTAGTGGATGCCCAATTCATACTTCATATCAATTCCATGTGTTTCTTCACAAATCTGCTCTGAACCATCACTTTATGAGTCTACAGTTTTAAAAAAATCTTACAAAAATTGCCTTTTGACACATTTCAACACATTTTGAATGTGTTTTCACACAGCATAGCTAACACTTAAGGCTAATACCTAATGCTAGAAAATGCTAATACCCAATGCTCCAACCCTTTGGAGAGTTTCCACGATAACTCCAGGGATTTTTGTTGAATGCCCCAGGAGAAAGTCTGATTTCATTCAGGCCAGAACTCAAAGGGCATTTAAAAAAGAATAAACAGTTGACCATTTAAAAGCATGTGGAACTTGTCACCTTTTATTTTCTGTGATGCACACACACACACAATCACACACAATTTTCAGTACTCTGTACTAAAACTTGCACTTATCTAAATTTATTTTTCTCTCTGTAACCTTTGCTCACTTTTGTTTTCTGTTTTTTAAAAAAAAAATTCAAAATTTTACACTTCCACGGTAGCAACGGAGGTGAAAAATTTACCTTTCAGCTATTTCAGATTTTGACACCTCCCTCTCAAAAAAAGGTTTTAATTTGTAGTTGGTTTTAATAAATATGAATGTGTCTTACACATGTAATTGCAGTAAAATCTAGGAGGTCTGCCTATGTCAGGGGGAAATTGCAAATTTTAAATTAAATCCCATTGTTAGGTCCCAGATAGAACAGTCCCAATGAATTAATGCAAATTGCTTAGGTAACACACCAGGTTTCCATTGATCCAAAGGGTTCTACTTTTGGCTAACAAATGGAATTAGTATTCCACTTATGCTACACTTTGACAATCATGTTGATTTATGATCAATCAGAATTTGTCATTGTTCTCTTCATATTGTAAAGACCTGATTGCAAACTTACATATTCTTTATGGCAGCTTTTCCTCAGGGTCTTCATTTGATTTATATATAGTATGTTTAGCTAGCTGTGCCTTCCACAATGGTATAATTGTAAATACAACAGTAGGATCATAAAAGTTATTTTGTACTATGCAGTCTAGAATGAGGTTTCTGTCATGACGGTTGAAGCTCTTATCTTCTGAAATTCCTCTTTACGAGAAATTGAAAATTGGATAGGTCATTGGTTTCTGGTAATAGGATGAAGGAGGAAAAATGGAACGATCAGTCTGTTTTCATCCCATGTCACTTTGAGTCTTTGTGTCCATCTGACCATCCCCCCCCCCAAAAAAAATAAAAATCTAGATCAAAATTTGGAATTTAGCTTCATATTTACATTAATGGATTCTTAATTTTTTTCTCACAAATTATACGTTTCTAAATCTATTTGATCATAAAACGTACACTTAATGCCTTTTGATATGTTGTGTGAGCTGAGAACTGAGTTTGAAGAATGGCAAAATCCAATAGATAGCTATATTCTAGTCCTGACACTGATCCAGCAGCTAATCCTGGATCAAGTGAGTTTGTATTAGAATTCACGATGATCACATTCTTTAATCATCCCTAATCTATACTCATCATGTAGGAGCTGAACAATCTGCCTCATATCCATCCTGCAGACTTCTCTTTCTGCCTATGAGGGAGGAAATCCAATATTTTTTCATGATAGTTGTGTGTTTTATCTTAGATGAAACCAAAATAAGGTTTCTCAGCTAAGACATCTGGGGAGTTTGAGGGCATGAGAATGAGAGCAAGAGCTAGAAATGCAGAGAGGGGGAGAGATGATGGGGATGATATCAATAACAAAGATAATTGAGAGTTTCTTGTGTGGATTTCCCTGAAAAAAAGAAGAGAAACCAGAAAAACGGGCCCCCTGTCTGTACTGGCCAGAACACTCTGAGAGCAGTCTTGAGTATCCTGACCTCAGACCTGCCCCAACCTCTCCAGTTACCTAGAACTCTTTATTCTAATGTTTGCAAGTGTATCCCACTGTGAAAATCACCACTGTGGGTCACTTCACTGTGAGGTTAGGAAGCGATGCCCAGCAATAGTTGCATGGTTGGGCATCTTGTTCTGACTTCAGAGCAAGTGTCCCTCTGCTATGGCAGCTGCACCAGGCACCACAATGGTACATGTTTTAAATAGCTGCCTGGAGTTGGAATGGAGGGGTCTGGATATTCTGGTAAATTCTGGAGCACTGTCTTCTTTAAAGTCCATGTTAAGAGTGGTATACAGGGTTTGGCACTGAACCTATCAGATGTTGTCCAATCTGTTGTCTCCAGAATTGGGGTTTGGGCCATGTGTTGTCTGGGCTGTCAAAAGGCGGCCGGGGGGGGGGGAGACTGTTTATTTCACCCCCTAAGGTGATTCTAGCATGGGGTTTTCTGGGCACGTTTCTTCAGAGGGGGTTTGCCATTGCCATCCTCTGCTGCTGAGAGAGTGTGACTTGCCCAAGGTCACCCAATAAGTTTGCATGATGGAGCTGGGATTCAAACCATGGTCTCCTGGCTCACTTTTGGCTAATATTGCTGAAGGGTTTTTTTTTTTTTTTTTTTGGAGGCCTACAGAACCAGGATGCACATAGGGAGTGGCCACTGTCATGTTGGGGAACCTTATGAGCTGAGACCATAAAGAAGTCAAGGGAGCAGACTAGACAGGTTCTAGAGAGTCGTCTATAGTGTCAGCTTTCCAGTGGAGAGAGTAGACAAGTAGGGAATTATGGATTTGCTACTACTCCCCTTGTAACTCTTGAGGTTACTGCCTCTCTGATCTCACAATAGTATCAGTCCTGGGACAATTGGTCTTCCTCACTGGAGCCTCCCTATAAAACCCCAAAACCTCTTCAGAGGGTTAGAATTTTTCTTCTCTAAGTTAGCTTTTTGATTGTATGGATGGCTTCAGGAGAAGGAGAGGAAAGTTATGATGCAACTGACAGTTTGATGTTGGTGTTAGCCCAGTTATCACCACCTCATTTTAAAAGACTCAGTCTTAATCAATTTAGACCTTCACCCATCATACAGAAGGCATTTCCCATTCCCTATCATTTCTGTTCATTGTCCTTTTATGAGCGTGCTTATTCAGAAATATATTGAACATATGTTTATAAATATGCTGCAAGGCTTAATTTGAAAACAAAGGGGCATCTGGGTGATTGTGAGCATTTGGCAGATGCGCCATGCTGACTGCAAAAATAAATAAATAAACAATGAAATTAATGCGCAAAAGGGGGGGGGGAGGCACTGCAGTATAATCATTCCAGCCGTAAAATGTGCTGTTTCTTGGGCTGACAGATCCATATTAGTAGTTAGGCTTAGTTGTTCTTCAGAGTCCCATTGAAAGCCCCTTTCAAAAGTTACAGCACAGGAATGGGGAATATGTTGCTCTCCAGAGGTTGTTGAATAAGCACGATTCTCATAACCCTATGCCACTGGCCATACTAGAAAGGGTTGATGACAGTTGCTGGGCATGTCCACGTGGACCAAATGGCCTGTTTTTCCTCTGCCCTCATATATCTCCTCCAGACAATGCAGGGCCAAAGGTCCAATTGGACTGCGGACTGTCCACACATGGGGAAGGCAGTCCCACAGTGAATCCGGTCCATCCTTCCCTTAATGTGTCTTTAAAAAAGTAACCTTTTGCCACTGATTTCCCTAGAAAATCCAGAGCACTCCAGAGTGATGGAGTGGAAGGTCAGAACAATGAGGTCAGAACAGCCTCATTTCTAGCCTCTGACTTGAGCCTAGTAGTAGTAGGTGACACAGTAGAATGCTGTGTAGACAACCACCTGTCATCGTTCCATGATGTTCACATTTATATTGTACAACTTTGTAATCAGCTCCCTGGGGAACCTTACCTTTTATTCTCACTTTTCTGGATTCATTCCATGGTGAATGTTTTTTTCATTTGGAGTCAAATCCGGCTTTACTCATAGGCTCCGGATGGTTATTTGAAAAGTTCTATGGGGAGGAGAAAAGAGTGGATCCTTGTTCTGATAGGACTCACCAAAAAGGTATTTATGAGAGTGTGCACATATTTGGTGATTTCTGATCCCCCCCCCCCAGTATTGTATCTATTAAATTAAAAAAAATGCTCTCCATATTTTTTTAAAAAAATCTCATAAGGTTCAGAATTTGCTGGAACAAACAAATTTGCAAATGAATGAAAGACAATGTTTAAGTGAGTGTTGAAAGGGAAGGGCAGTTTCAGGGAGCCTTCAGCTACCATCTTTTTATACCTGCTAGTCAAAGCCAATATTCTACACCAGCTGTTTAGGCCTTATCTGCACCATCCAACATACTCTGTAGGTGACCTCCTCTTTCCCTCTTTCTTTGTCTCTAACACACACACACACACACACACACACATTTGGGTAGTTAATTCCTGTATTTTTCATTGAAAATGACCTCCCAAAATTCACCATTCTATCAAGGAGTTCATGGTGGCCCTCAATGTGGCTTTCACAACACACTCGCTCTAGAAGCAGAGGATATGAAACCCTGACCAACCAATTTATCACCTAGACTTGGTATGATGCCCGAATGCCTTATCTGTCGAGATATTGTCATAACTGTGCAACCACAAACAAAACCAGGGGAAAAAATAACCCAAAGAAGAAGCCCAAGTTTAAAGGATTAAAGTAACTATTTTTTTACTTGGCAGTTCCTGCTTGTCACAGCTAGATGAGACATCCTGCTCTGGTGGACTATGTAAGCAGGTTGTGAACAACTGAGTGACAACTATGAAAGGTGCTTTCAATCATATAGTTTGCTTAATTATGTTTTAATAGTATAATCTCAGTGTTTTTTATTTGTGTCATTTTAGTTAATTTTGCTGTGGGCCTCCTTTTAGAGAAAAGAGAAGTATACATCAAAGCAGTCAATAATGCCTATAGTAATGACTGTTGTTGTTGTTTTAGAAAATCTGAAACCACAAAGGAAATTTAGGACCAGATGGATCTATGAATGCTGGAGAGGACTTTGATTCTAAGAACAATCACTTGGAAGTAAATTCCATCAACATCTGTAGGATTACTTACAAGCCCATTGGCATAGAATCAGAGTGCTTAGGCTAATTCAATAAACATAAAGCTGAAAATTTTGACAGATTTCACAACAGTAAAATACACTACAGGAGGATTATCTAAGGTTAAGATAAGAACGTGCATATTGGAGCTTGGACAAGTGTACTGACTTTTATCACAGAGATCTTGGGAAATTGCATAGTTACATTTGCATTGGAATGGTGCCATTGACATTGTATTAGAGGTGAAGGACCTGATAAAAGCAACTGATAACAAAAACTCAGTGCAAATGAGCAGCCATACAATCATGCTGTGTGTGCCAGAGTAAATTTTAATTGCATACTTTATGCTGAGAAAGTTGAAGGACCACATCCAAGGTTAGAAGAATATAGCTAGCAGGGACACAATCCAATTCTGCAAGAAGACAGCCTGGTTTATATGTATTCAGATATATTTAATTACTGAGTGGACCATTTGGAATATAGTCCCAATGGCTTCTGATATTTGGAATTATTACTAGAAGTGCATTTATGTGTAGATAGAAAAAGGGAAGGGGAGAGAAGGGCATGTAAGTTTTGTCTCTGTGTTGCCAAATTATAGTCACTTCTGCAGCAGATGGGCTAGCATAGGTTCAGAGAGATGAGTGGCAGCTTAATGGGAAGCGATGACTATACAGGTTGAATCTGATTTTGAATTTTGGAATATTTGCATATACATAATGAGATATTGTGGAAATGGGACCAAGTCTAAATAGGAAATTCATTTATGTTTCATATACACCTTCTATGTATAGCCTAAAGGTAATTTTATATATAGTATTTAATAATTTGTTCATGAAACAAAGCTTGTGTAGAGGAGGATTATCTAAAGTTAAGTTAAAAATGTGCATATTAAAGCTGAACAGGTCTATTGAATTTTATCACAGATATCTTGGGAAACTAGAAAGCATCAGAAAGCAAAGGTGTCATTATCTCACCTACCTATGAAAAGCATTTTGGATTTTGGAGTATTTTGGACTTTGGAATTCTTTGGAATTCAACCTGGAGGTTTTTGTTGTTGTTGTTCTTTCAATCCCCCCCCCCCCAATGATTTTATTGTATGTTATCCTAAGAGCTTTTGATATAAGATTGAGTATAAACGTTGAAATGAATAGTCAGCGGCGGCGATACTAGGGTTCCAGACCATGCACCAACCACACGGTCCAGAACCCTAGTATGTAATGGCAGCGGCCTGATGGCAGTGTGCAATCTAATGGGCACTGCCATTTTGATGTAATGAATGCATAGTGTCTGCACATTGTTGCATGTCCATTATGTCACAAGTGCACCAATGGCACACTCACAATGTAACCCGGGTGTCACAAAAAGAACCCGGAAGAGTTCTTTTTACTCCAGATGGACGCTGCATGGTTTTGCAGCTGCAGCGTCCCTCCAGAGTTAAAATGGGTGCTTGCAGACTGCCATTTTCCTGTGGTCTGTCCCTGGCCTCTTTATTCAGATGGAAGCTTTGCTCTCACACTGCCCTATGAAAGTGTATGCTACACCTTCTTTCATTCTGTTAGTCTCAAAGGTGTTATGAGATCCATTTGCATACCTTTCCCTGTCATTAGCTTTGCATGCCACAGAACAAAACACTTTTGAAAACAGTCTGAGTGGGAGTCTATTAATTACATGGTTCCAGAATGTACACATGAACCTGCACTTGTTCATTGGTTCATGTTTCTGTGAAGTTCTCATTTCTTCTGCAGTTGCATATTCCTGGATAGTTGTCAGTGCGTTCAACATACCATTTGTCTACATCATCAAAATATTTCTCATCCCAGTCAACGAGAATGTGATCCAGCCACACCCAATTTGCAAAAGTTTGGGCTTTTTGTGTGTGAGGGTGGGGGGGACTCCAACTCCAAAGAAAAAGCTTTTGCTGTTTTTAGTGGATTGTACATGGAAATCCATAGACATGTGGGAGGGAGAGTGAACAGATGTGAACAGAGGTGAATTTGCACAGGAAGGTGAAGACAATTTAGCATTGATGCAGATGGACAAAAATCTGCAGCAATTTGCATAATATACTTATGTGCAGACTAGACCTTGAGATTGTGGAAGTAGCCATTGCACATTCCCCACTGCATAACGGCATAAACAAGCACATTGGCAGTTATGCCATCAGTTACACAAAGTTGGTTTTCAACAGAAGCATGGCGTAGGGCAACTGTTATATAACTACATGTTTTTCACTACACAAACATGATGTAGGATCTTGCCCTTTGTTATTCTGGCTTGTCTTAGAAGTCTTTTAATATGTTTTGTGCAGAGGGAGGCCTACCAAAGAAGAAAAAAGTAAATGTCTCAGCCTCTTAAAAATGCCATTTTTTATAACGGAAAATGTCAGAGTACTCCCTGCAACCGAACATAATATTTCCTTAACAGTTTGACATCTTATGTTCTTGTTAATAGAACAGCAAGAATTCCCTTTGAAGAACACAGTGACCTATTGTGATTCCCCCCTTCTTTCTTTTCCCCATGTAGGAAATGGCTGTAGTAGAAGAGAGGTGACCATGGTTATTAACTGCAGTTGGCAAGAGGGCATAAGAAATAACAATAAGCTTTTATCTGAGAAATCTATAAAACTAAATCCAGTGAATGCTGAATGTAACAAAATATTAGTTTAACTGCCTGTTTACAACCCTTCCATAAAAAGGGGGGTAGTCTATAAAAAAGATCCTGAAGCAACACTTCATAGAATTGAAGAGCATGCCTTTTGTTTAACCAGATGCTGTAAATTTAACACAGTTACATTTCTTGCCACCCAGAGTTTTATTGATTATATATATTTTTACTAAGATGCTTATTGAAAAAAATTATTTTTTAAATTGTGACTTTTTAAAGACAATATTATTAATGAGCTGTGATTAGAAAACCAAGCAGGGGAGATATGAGAGGGGCAAATGGAACACAAATATCTTTAAAATAAAACAACTTATTAGTTTATTTATTTATTTGTCTCTCCTTTCATGGCCAGGGCAGTAGTGGGATAATGTAAGTGTTTTTATCCCCTTCTGAGTCTAGGCATGGCAGGACAGTGACTGTCTCTTCTTCTTAGCACGACCATGTCTACATGTCTACTCTGTGAGTATCCTGGAGTATCCTGGAGTATTCTGGTATAAGTACCGGGGACAACTGAGATATCAGTTCATCTTACACTGGCCCTGGAAATGACCCAATGTTGCAATTACCTGGGTTCTTCTGTTGTGACGCTGGGTGGCTGTTCACACTTGCATCTCAATGTGATGCCTTGTGCCACTGCCACCATGGTGAGTTATTTACTCTGAGATCAGAATAAGGCATGTAGCATGGATCACATAGCTGGGTGCCTTGTTCTGACTTAAAAACAAGTGACTCATCACTTACAGTGGCACTGGATGGCATAGACGAACACATTGTAAACAGCTTCTCAGTATTGTATTGGAGAACTCTGCATCTTCTGGAAAACTGCAGAGCAAAAGGTGAGTTTGGCCCTAAGCAGGCCAGCATTCATATGCGCCCAGCCCTACTTTTGCCACCCGTACTCCATCTTGGCGCACCCCTCTTTACACAGGGTGCACCATGATGATGCATGGGCATCAGAATGCCCAAATGGTGCTGGCTGGAAAGGACGTTGTCATGGCACACAAGCACCATGATAGTGATGAGGGAGCAGATCATTGTCATGGTGTCTGGTTGCCATGGCAATGATCCGGGGCAAAAAGGGGTGGCTGCAGGCTGCCCGTCTGTTGAGCCCCCCCTTAAAAAAAGTCTTAAAGTGGGGGCATACAGCAGGTTTGGTGATGAACTAGCTGAATGTTGCCCAGACCAGGGGATTGGGCCCTGTTTCATCCAGACTCTTCATTGTGAAAACTGGGATAGGGGTAGGAGGATGCTTTATTTGGCCCATGCAGAAAAGGCCATAGTCACGTAACCATCAGTTTCAATGTAAGGATGTGAAAATCTGTTAGTTTAATTTTGGTTATATTTCTTTAAATCCCACCAAAATTCTTATCCCATCCGAGGTCTGTAGTGGGTTTCAAAATTCTCCTCAATACACGAAAATATGTGCTGTGGATGTGGGTGTATTTGTTTCCATTTTTTATAATACACATGAATTTTGATGAATGGTTTTTTAGTCATTTCCCCCATATTAAATCATATTTGCCAGCATTTTCAAATAAAAATATTTTTAATTATCCATATGCATATAATTCAAAAATAAACATGATCATTCTGATGTTCATGGGGTTATCCCAATGATTAGAAGAAAAGAAAGAGAGAGTGAGAGTGAGAGAGAAAGAGTGCATTTTTGTTAATAGTCTTTGTGAAATTGATAAATTTGCAAAGAGTCTTATTTATTTCAAATTTCTTTTTCAGCTCTGTAATTAGGCAATTTTCATGGAGAGGGGGCACAAATAACAGTGGCAAGCAGCATAAGTTTTTCTGTCAAAGAACTGTCTAGGAAAATGGCAAAAGTATATAAAAGGACAAAGGAGATGTGTAATGACAAAAATAAACCCAGTCTTTTGCATTTAATTAAAAACTATTAGGAAGATGAATGAGGACAAGTGGAGCAATCCATGTATGTCTATTTAGAAGCAAACCCTATTGTGTTTAATGGGACTTAACAAATATTACAATGCTGCCAGTCAATCTCACATACACTTATGCCCACTTGTTTGAGGAGAAGTGACAGTTTGCTGTAAAAGAGGTATCAAAGCTCCCTTTTACTGCTGAATACTACTGTAGTTATTCTGTGCCTTCAATTTTTTTTCATCGATGAAGGGCAACCTTAAAATGAACATCTCATGTTTTCCTGGTAATATTTGTTCAAAAGGGATTTTCATTTCTCTGAGGTTGAGAGACCCTGACTCATCCATGGTTGAGTGGGGATTAGAAATCTGGTCTCCTGGAATCCAGGTCAAACACTCAAAGCATTACACAATACTGGCTTGCACAGATCGGTATCACAGTTCAATATAAAGCACAGAAAGTTTACATAATTTTAAATTTATGAACGTTTATACCAACAAGATTTTCTATATCTTGGCTCAGGCATTAATCACAATGGCAACTGTAGTCAAGAAATCAGAAGAAGATTAATACATGTAAGAGCAGCTATAAAGGAACTAGGTAAGATCCATCATGGATCAGGTCCAAGAATGGTAAAACCATCTACTGTTGTTTTTGGAAATATTGAAATAGTCTAATTGTCATGGTTCACTTACAGTCAAGTAAACTGGTCCTTGATGACTATAGTGATCAATATTCATTTGGAAAAAAAACACAATTAATGCCTATTGACACCATTTTTATAAGGAGATGCTTGACAGGTTGATAGGAACTATAGATCTCACCTAGAGTTAGATTTTACTGTACAAATATAAAGACCCTTGTGCTGAAGAAAAGACCTTGATCCAGTCACCTAACATAGCTTCTGATTGCTCTGCGCTATGCAGATGTCTCATTCATAAGTTCACATAAAAACATTACAGAAGGAGGATTGTTCATAATGCCCATTTTCATAATTGGTTGGAGTCCTAAAACAGCTGCATGTAACAATCTTGCCAAATAGTGTGTGTGCTAACTGCCTTCAGGTTGACCTCACCGTATGGCAGTCCTATGAATGTGACATCTCCAAGATACCCTGTTCCCAATAAGCCTGTTCCGGTTTTACAGACTCGGGGCCATAGGTTCCTTTATTGAGTCAACCTGTGATACAATCTTCCTCTTTTCCTGTTGCCTTTCATGTTAACTAGCATTATTGCCTAGTATAGTGTATAAGGCTATCTCTTATTGTATTAAAACCATGACACTTTCAATTTAGTCATCCTGGTTTCCAGGGGAAGTTCAGGACTGGTTTGTTCTAGGACCCATTTATTTGTCTTTTTGGAAGTCCATTGTATCCACAAATCCTTTCAATATCTCAAATGAGCTGGTTTTCTTCCTATCAACTTTCTTTATCATCCAGTTCCCAAATCCATACATATTGATGACATATACAATGGTGTGCACAATGCTAATTTTAGTGTTCAATGGGATGTCTTTGCCTTTAGGATCTTGTATAGTTCTCTTATAATTGCTCCTCAAGTTCTAGACTTCTTCTGATTTCTTATCTGCAATTTCTTGCCCGATTAGATTCTCCAAAACCAGTTTGAAATGTAACAAGTTAGAAAGAGCTGAAATCATATATTTTTCAACTTTTAAAACAACAAATCAGGTGACGTGTCCCCCCCCTCCAAGATATATGTATACAGTATTTCAGATTTCTGTTGCCAATGTTAAGTTAATAAAAGCTTATTACGCTTCTTGACAGCCAACCCACTCACCTGACTGCTTTTTCTCAGGTTCTTCCCTTAACTAGGCTAAGCTGCTGCACAGTCTAGGACCCAAAGCCTAGGAACAGCCACCAACAGTAATAACATCCATCACCTACAAAGCATTGCTAAACACTGAAGAGGAGAGGGAAATACATTGCACCATGAATAACAATATTCATTCATACCTTTCCTACCTTCAGTTGTAAACCCTTAGATTTGCCAACTCTCCATCATGATTTCTGTTGCCTTCACACCTATTCACCTGAATAGGTCAAATTCCTATTTCATCACTTCATTTCCTCCTTTTTTTCTGTAGTAATATTTCTGTTTACTTCTCTACCTCAATTTTGAGTGCAAATATTGCTCTTATTTCTCTGAACACACATGCATCTACTTCGTATTTTAGTTATTTACATGTCATTCTTATCATACAGTGCTATAACTATTGCCCATCTGATATAGATACCAAATATTTCTCATGCTGTCATTTTTATTGTTATCACACTACCACAGGTGCACCACAGGAGAGGGGTTAATGGTGCTTAGCAAGCACTACACCATAAGGTCTCATCAACACAATAGCTGATGCGGAGGCAACACTGCAGCATTTTTACTCTGCAGTTTACAAATGCTGTTGCTCTTCCCTGTTTGAGCAGGACCAGTGAGCAAAGAATGGAATTCCTCTAGCTTGCAAAGTGATACATTGAAGATTGCTTTACACTCTTAACTCTTTCATTAAATGTTCCTGCATATCTTTCTTAATACACACACACCGGATGCCTAGACTGTGTAAAGACACACTGAGGGTTCAAGTGAAAATTTTAGTTACTACAATGCCAGACATTTGGCTGTTGGAAGAAAATGTCATGGGGTGGAAATTTTATTAGAAAGGCAATGCCGTCTTTCCCCTGTCCCCATTGCTATACCCTGTTCTTTTCCATCTCTCCTTAATAGATACTCTCAGCACATTGAGGCAAATGTTCAAGTTGGGTCCTTTAAGGACATTGTCATTTCCCTTGTATTCTTAGTCCATGTGACAACCCCTATCTGGGTTTGCTGAGGGTCAGTGTTCCAAATGATTGTAGCATCAAGAAAAATGAAATGATCCACCAGATGGTAAAAGTAGCATGGTCAAAGACCGCCAGAGGTTAGGTTTCTCAGACTGCAGGTCTCCCAAGGCTCAAGCCTAAGATTCAGGAGATCAAGCCTGGGAGCTCATAAAAAAACATCTGATAGATCTAGAAGTAGAGATAGGCAATCCAGTGACAAAGGATAGTAGCATCTAATGAGTACAAAGACATCTGAAAAGTCAGAAGAAGAGGTTGATTGTTTTAGTGGCACAGTGTGTGTGTGTGTGCATGTGTGTGCACACAAATGCATGGGCATGCCTTCTTTGTCTGTGTGTACGTTCAAGTCATCTGTCAACTTTTGGCAACCCCATACATTTCATAGGCAAGGAAATCTCAAAGGTGGTTTTTACCTGTTCTTTCCTCTGAACTATAGCCTACAACACCTTGTATTCATTGTCAGTTTCCCATCCAAGCACTAACTAGAGCTGACCCTACTAAGTATCCAAAATCAGATAGGATCCAGGGCCAGTAGGGTATTTTGGCCTCGTGGTGCCACATAGGCAAGGTTATAAACCCTCACTTGTCCTATTCTTATGCACCAGAACTAGAAATCAGTTCTTCCTCCTTACTTACAAGACATTGACACATTTTCTGTCATTATCAATGGAAGTTCTCATATTTGTAAGAGTCCTTGTTGTGTAACCTATGCAAATTGCACAAAACTACAAGGGATGGTGCCTTTTTAATATGTAGTTTTAAAAATTAGACACACTGGATGTATAGTTTCCATCTTCTGATCAATCAATTGGCCCTTCTGTCCCATGACTGATAGCAGCAACTACTGGGGAAGTCAGAATCTAGTAAGATTAGGTAGTGACAGGACAGTTAGGCCAGATCAGGTCATACATATGTAGTCTGCAAGGTCTTCTGAGACTGGAGGTGTAGGGGTGATGTCTCAAATGTTTCAACATTAGTCCTGTGGGAACAGGCACCCATGGTGGACAATGCTAGTGGAGAAAGACAAGATGTAAAGCTTACAGCCAATTCCAAAGGGGGTTAGATTATTCATCAATGTGGTAAACATTTGTGGGCAAAAAGAACACAGCTGCTGGGAGATTTATACTTCACCTTGACATCTCAGGTGGACTATTGCTCAATATTTCCTATTGAAGCTTTTGTTGAGAGGTCTTGATTCTTTCAGTGCTGCTATTTTTCTTTTTGTTGTGCAACAAATGTCAGGAACATCTCCACGGTGTCCATCAGTTCTGGTTGAGTTGGGGTCACCTCTTACTGGAGGTCCCCATCACATATCTCACCAGATATCCTGGATTTATCAGAGAGGGTATAACTTGAAACAAGCAGCCTCTCCAGGTTTGAATCCTCTTAGCCAGAGTCCACAGGATGAGATTTGATGCCTTCTGTGCTTGCTATGCATGTATATGCGCTTTTTTCACAAATAGAAATTGCTTTTTTAATTTTTTTTTTTGTGCAGAGACACTGCACAAATTGCACAAACCACAATGGAATAAAAGATGTTCAATATTTTCTTCTTGCACTGCATGTATTAAATCTCAGCATTTGTGATTTCTTGACAGGCTATCTCAGCATGTTGAGACAGCTTGTCTCATCTGAAATGAATAATTTTATAAGAATTCTTTGCATCCCTACTGAGAGGGGGTACCTGGTGAATAAGAGAGGGAGCATGGCTCAGTAGTGGAACACATGCCTTAAATGTAGAAGGTCTCAAGTTCAATCCTTGGAGCCTCCAGATTAAAAGATCAGGTTGTACATAACATGAAAGAGTTCTGCCTGAAGAACTACAGAGCCATTCCTAGTTATAGTAAGTAATGGGGACTATAAAGACCAATAGTTTGACCCACTATAAAATAGTTTCCTGTGCTTCATGTTCTACCGAAAGAAGTAAAGCAAACTGCCGAAGCTCTTGGACAGAGCTTACCCCTTTGATTCTAGCCCTGCAAATTACTTCTGGGGACCTGAAACTTCAGAGCACATTGGTGAGGTATCACAGCTCTTTATGATCCCAAAGTGACAGATAATCTGTAGATGGGCAAGAGACAAGTAGTACAGTCCATACAAGCAAACTGTGTCAAAGCACAAAGGGGATTGTGGGGACCTTTTCAGCAAGAGACATTGTTTGAACTGTATGGCAGACTCCCTTCATTAGATCCCTGTATCTGATGCTGTTGGTTTGGCTGACAGAGGATTGTACCTGAGGTTCTGAAACATGACTGATATAATTTCACTTATTATGTTCTGAGCAAGAAACAAAAGAAGAAAGAAGGAAGACTGACAATCCAACTATATTGTGCTACATGGACAGATTAATGCTTTGTACGTATTGTCACATCACAAGCATGGAATTCCCACAATATACATTTTATTGACAGCTGACCCACACTGAATATCTAAATGCAGTACTTCATCTGAAGAAGTGAGTTAATATCCATAAAAGTTCACCCAAAAATTAAATAAAAGTTAGTCTTAAAGGTGCTGCAACATTCCCTTTTTCTCCCCTCTCTCCCTCTTCTGTAACAGTAGCTCTTGGACTTAGCCATGTCCTGATTTGTCCTCTGCTACAGAATCCATACAAATTATCCCTTGTACAAATGTTCTCAGAGCAAATATATTCATGATCTTGAAAGAAGGCAAACCTATCAAGGTGCTGATCATTCTGGTGGGTGAAAGTGAAATTGCTTTACTGTACTTGTTGCTTAAGTTTTATGGACACCATCTTGGATAAAGGCACAATATTAAAATGTTTGAAATCATATATCACCAAACAGCTGCCTTGGACCCCTGGGATACCCCTCCCCACAGTTCTGGAAGAAAAGTCCTGACTTAAATGTTTCAGGCTCCCCTGGTACATCAGGAAGTGTGCAGCTGCAGGGCATGCTATTAACACTCTGTAGATGTCTAGCTAGTGTAGGGCAATACTTATTCTGTCTAGCATCTAGTTTTAGCAGTGTAGTTAAGCAACCCCTGTTTTAATACAGTTGTCTTTGAAATCGACTCCATCCAACCTGTTGTTTAGGACTACAGCTCCAACAATCTGTGTCTCCATACTTTCTGGGGATAGTGGCTTGTTGTTGTTGTGTGGCTTCGAATCATTTCTAATTTATGGTGATCCTAAAGCAAACCTATCCTGGGGTTGTCTTGTCACATTTTGTTCAGGGAAAGTTTTCCTTTGACCTCCATTGACTTTAAACAGAAGCTGGATGGCCATCTGTTGAGAGTGCTTTGATTGTGAGTTCCTGCATGGCAGGGGGTTGGACTGGATGGTCGTTGTAATTTCTTCCAACTCCATGATTGTGTGATTTCCCTGAGACTGAGAGAGTGTGACTTGCCTAAGGTCACCTATTTTTGTTTGTTTGTTTGTTTGTTTTTGGCTAAGTGGGAATTCAGACCCTGGTTTCCAGAATTGTAGTCCAATGCTCAAATCACTATGCCATAGTGACAGCTCTAGAAAAAAAAATCTGGAAAGAAAATGATTGGGGAAAGTTTCTGTAGAAACATTTTATACCTCCTGCATAGCAAGGCAGCTTTGCTCTGGAACCCAATAATGCAAGTCAATGAGCTCCAGTGTAAGTAGGAATGAGATACCAATGAATGAAGAATGTTTTCTTCAGGTTGCTGAAGGACAGACAATATCACTTCTGCCCCATCTGAACAAGATTGGTGCTCCAATAATTCTGACTCATTATAGAATGTACAGTTTAGCTCTCTCAAGATTTGTATGTGTTTGTTGGAGATGAAATTCTTATTTCTTTGGAAAATTCACACTGTGTTAATAGAAGAGTTTTATTGCTCTCAGCTGATATTCCAGAAGCAATTTTTAAGAAAAATTGGCGTTCTCTAGGTGGTCTATTTCAACCTTGAATGGGTTAACATGAGAGCTGCTGGCAGCTGGTTTTATCTGAGGAGTGTTCTTGCTTTGTTTCCTTGTTCATTTCTGCTGATGTAATATCTCCCATAAATCGAAAGATAAGAGCTGGGTACAGTATGTCCTTTTGATAAATTTACTATGATTCCTTGGAGGGAAAAAGAAAGAAAGAGAATAAAAACAAGTATTCTACACTACAGCATGTTTACAATATTTGCAGCCTACTCTCAAAAGAAGAAGGGACATTATTTCTTAGATAGTGGTTAAGAACATGGAAGAAAATTCTTCTACAGCAGCTTAGGATTTCAGTCTTCAAATTGTGCAGCTCAATATCTTCGGGAGACTTCTTAACTTGCAAAGTATTGCACATGTTGCCTTGAGTCAAAGCAATTGCAATTGTGGTTTACTGATGGAGTGTCATGTGCTGGGTGGGGATATACACTTGCATTGATATTTCTTAAATTTCAATTCTTTTCCATGTGAACTGTAAAGAAAGTTGATAATTTGGGCAAATGCTTTAACACATAAAATGAAATGGAATGGGCATCTACCAGTGATGGTCAAATTCCTTAGATGCATCATTCCTTAAAATGAGGACCATGTAGTACCTGCTGGGGAGATTGAATTTAGAATTGAGTAGTCATCTCTTTAAAAATGTAAGTTCTAATTACTTTGTATTAAACCATGTTAATGATGAATTAGAGCTGCCAAAGCTCCCATCCCTGAGATACTCTTAAATATATCTAAGAAAAAGAAGAAGATGTGGGGACTTTAGCACAACATGGTTGAAGAAACCCCTTGCCCATGCATTCTGGACCTACAATTGACAATAGAACTGAATCTAGACTTTATAGAAATGCCACTAAAAGTATGAAACCTTTTGGAGAGCTCATACTATCCCAGCCCTCTTTTATGGTATTGTCTCTATCAGCTGACTGCATTAACTAAAGGAAGCACATATATACTGACCTGGGAGCAGTCCTTATCAGATATGTATGTACAGCACTGTGTAAATTTACAGCACTATATAAATAAAGGTTAATAATGTAGGCTGCTTGAGAACAGCAAGAGGGCAGGAGAGTAGGGAGCTGATACCAATTCCGTGGCTTTAGCTTTGCACACAAATCTAATTCTACAGCAGTGACATTGGCAGCAGTTGATGGGGAAAGGCCATCAATGAAAAGGCATGCAATAGTCATGGATGGAGGACAGACCAGCTGTAGCTCAGCCACAGCGTCATCTGATAAGGTTCAGCCATAGGCATGTCTATTATGCTACAATTCCATTTTTTAGCTTGAGTGATGATTTCTGATGATGTGGAAAATGGAATCAATGTCTTCTTTTACAGCTGCATCATATAAACACTGAGGTGGAAATGTCAGGATATGTAACATGGGGAGAATGCTTTCTTCATATGATGTGACAATAGAAGTCTGTTTCAGGTGATGGGGGGAAAAACACTTAGAGGATTGTTCCATACCCACTATGTACTGGCAACGAAAGATGCCAATTTCAGATTCACTGGGACAACCCATCCTACAACTTACATTTATGCCCTCACATTATAGCAAATACACCTTCCCACCATGAATCTTCCTGTAAGTACAATGGGACCTTGTTATCCGCTGGGGTTTGGTTCCAGAATCCCCCATGGATAACAAAATCTAAAGATGCTCAAGTCCCATTAAATATAATGGCAGAGCAAAATGGTATCCCTTATATAAAATGGAAAATCAAGGCTTGCTATTTGAAATTTATATTTTTTGGAATATTTTCAAGCCATGGATGTTTGAATCCGTGGATAAAAAAATCCATGGATAAAGAGGGTGGACTGTAACTACACACAAATAAAATGTAATCAGGTGGTGGAATAAAGGAATTCCACCAAAAACATAAGCAACTTCCATACTTATAATGTGTAAAATCTATCTGTCCATCAATCTATCTATCTATCTATCTATCTATCTATCCACCTATCCATCTTCCAGATACCATCTCTTCCTCAGGCATAAATCCAGTTGCTAGTCCCAAGTAGATCAAACCTATTGAATCAATAGGATTTACTTAAATCTTGGCTTAACATTTAGTAATTGATTCATGTCAGTCTGCACTATTTGTGAATCAGTTTTAGGCCATTATCTCCTGGCCTTTTTCCAGAGAGGTCAAGGGTATGTAAACAGTTCTTCCATCTTTCATTTGCACACCCTGGAAGGCAGGCTAGGCTAAGAAACAGAAACTGTTTCAGAATGACCTGGTAGCCTTGAAGTTGACTAACCACTATACAAGGCCATACCACCACAGAAAGGAGTAGAAAATTTATAGCATTGGACTGAAACATCAACAAAAGAAAAGATGTCTAAGCTGGTTTACACCAGGGGAAAAAAGTGCTCCCTTGTTATTCTAAACAGGTTGCCCTATTTTATTGTATGCTTTTATTACAATAATCTTGTGTACCAGAAACCTCAAAGGCACTTTCCACATATTCATCCTTTAAATATCAGCTTTATCTTTTGCCTTTCCCTCTAGTTAATTCTTTTCTCTCTTCACAAAAGAATGCCATATAGTACCTCCAGCAGTATATTTGCAGTCAACAAAATACAAACAGCTCTTTTACTTGTAAAACCCTTTCCACCCCCATCTTGTTTGCATTCTGTGCAACAACCCCCCTCCACACACACACACACACACACACACACACACATTGCTTCTGGCATCAGGAACCCAGGCTGCTAAAATTGTGCCAAAATATTCTTTGATTGAGTAGAAACATAATACAGCTACTCCTTGCTGTGGTGAGGAGTGGGAGGGCTGTAGAATCATCCCTATCAGCAAATAGAACCTGCAGGGGAAGCAGGGGATTTTACTTTGTAGGAATATTTTATCCAATAATTACCCAAAGGCTGTGGCTTTTACTGAGATAAATCTCTAAAGTGGAAATAAAGTCTACGCATGAATAAAGGCCAAAACAAAATCACACACTTCCAATTGTATCAGCCGTTCAGCGAGTTTTTTTTTTTTAAAGAGCTGACATAGATGTGACTTAGGTACAACTGTCTTAGTTGTTTTCCAAAATTGGATATTATTTGATGCTTTTCAGGCTCATCTTTAATCCTAGTTTCAACCATGGGTTATTGTTGTTGATGTTGTGTCTGCTGCTGCTATGTAGCCCCATGTTGTTTCCAAGTTATGACAACCCTAAAATGGATCTATCACAATGTTTTCTTGGAAGGATTTGTTCAGAGGGGGCTTGCTTTCATCTTCCTCTGAGGCTGAGAATGACTTGCCCAAGGGTTACCCAATAGGTTCCACAGCTGAATGAGGATTTGAACCCTGGTGTCCTGCATTCTTAGTTCAGCACTCAAACCACTATGCCATGATGACTGAAAATGTCTGAAACTGCAGAATTGTGGTTTGTGTAAACCAAGGTTTGAGAACAAGACTGAATCTGAGCGTCATGGTTTGTTACTGTCTTGTTATCACTAAACAATTTCTGCAACCCATGGTTTCCTGTGTTTAAGAAAGATATAGACAAGCTGGAGCAGGTTCAGAGAAACGAAATGAAGAAGAAAAAGGGGGATTGAGAAGAAAGCACATGGGGCAAGGTTGGATGATCTGGGCATGTTCAGCTTGGTGAATAGAAGATTGAGGAGTGACATGACTGCACTCTTTAAGAACTGTCACAGAGTGGAGGTAGGCCTGTTCTCTGCTGCCCCAGAGGATAGAATCAGGTCTAATGGCTTAAGTTACAAGAAAGTAGATTTTAACTGAACATTAGAAGGAACTTTTTGACTATGGAGCCTATCCCATTAACAAATAAACCAGCTTACCTCTTCCAATTTGAATTCAGGATCCAGGATACCCCTGGATGTTATCATACCTAAATCACCACCTATCTAGCCGGGATGCCATCGCCTGGATGCATCATGGGTCAAAGCCTCACTCAGCCAGCACCTTTTAAATGTCGGGGAGCTTCTGATTTCAAAAATTGGCTGGCTGAGTCAGGCTGCAACCCGAGATGCATCCAGGTGATAGCGTCCTGGCTACATAGGTGGCAATTTAGGTCTGGAAACATCTGGTGGCATCCCAAATTCTGGATTCAAGCCAGAAGAAGTAAGATGGCTTATTTGTTAATGGACTAAGCTCCTATAAGAACAGTTCAGTAATGGAAACATTTGCTTAGAGAGATGGGCAGGAGGGGTCTCCTTTTCTGGATGTCTTCAAAAAGAGGCTGGACATCTACCTGGTGGAGAATGCTCTAACTGGATTTCCTGCATTGAGGGTTTGGACTTGGTGGCCCAGAAAGCATCTTCCAACTCTTTGATTCAATGAATACTTAGCATCTAAAAGGACTGAGAAGGCTTTGAGTACTTCTCTCATTCATTCACTATATACTCTGCCCAGAAATAGTTACCACTTTCCAAGTTCCCAAAGTCAGGTCTTTCCTTTAAGAAAGACTCTGAGGAAGTGCCAGAATGGTTTGCTGCTGGAGTATTCCTGGATCTTCAGGGGTTAAATCTGTCTGAGGAGATTATAAAATGGGGAAAATCAGGGAAGAAAAAGGCATACTCCAAGCAAAGTTGTGTGATTGTGCTGAAGGTTTTCAGATGACATCACACTTATTCAGGATTTAACTCCTGAAGATCCAGGAATGCTCCAGCAACAAATCATTCTGGCACTCCCCATGAATGGTTCATTGCTGGAGCATTCCTGGATCTTCAGGGGTTAAGTCCTGGATAAGCATGATGTTTTTGAAAACCTTCAACGTGATCATGTGACTTTGCTGGGAGTATTCCTTTTACTCTCGGCTTTTGTGCCTTATCTGATAATCTCCTGAGATCCTGTGGCACTGGAGATTCCAGTGTCAGACTTGAGACTTTGTGCATGCATGTACAGCAGGTGTGGAAATTATATGGCATGCCCAGATGTTGTGACATTGCATGTCCTGACATTTTTGTCATTGGTTATGATAGCTAGGACTGTCGGGAACTGCTGTCTAACAACTTCTAGAAGACTCTATTATTCCCACCCTTGATGTGCTCTACCACTGACCTGTTTTATTCTAGCCAGAATATTATGCTGACATATAAATAGTTATTGAATATCTTAAAAACAACAGCAGTACTATAATCCAACTTTAATTTGTACAAAAGAGACACTGTGGTTCTTCTTTTGAATTGCTCTTTACCTAGGACTTTATACTGCCTTCCATCAGCTCTTGCTTTGAGAATATGCTGACTATGGCACTGTTTTGCTCTTTGGCAGTGGTTTTGCGATAGTGCTGCCAGCTTCAATTATTCTAAACACAAAAACCTGTCAGAAAGGGAAATTGTTTCATGGATTTGCATTGCATCTAGCAGTGATGCTATTTCCCTTTACTGTTCTAATGAGTCTTTAATACTTTTTCCAAGCAAATACCTTGGAATGGCAGAATTTACCCAATGTGCTTAGCCCTTCAGCAATGAGGTGTATGTGTATGTGTGAGGCCTCTGTACATTGGCTTACTATTTTGTTTTAGAGTTTTTTCCCTCCACCAAACGGTGTTCATATCAAATACAGTTTGATGAATGCTCATGGATTCTTGGATGAGAGATCATCAAGTGCTTTGGAAAATAGAAGTCCAAATCCATAAGCAGTGATACCTTTACTGCGTCAACTCCAAAGCATACACCATTCAAGCTTTCAAAGCTTCAATGGCTTCTTCATCAGGCAATAGTGTTAAAATACAAGAAGGAAATGGTGATGATGTTAGAGTCACAGGCCTACATTCTGTCTGTGATGCTGTCAATTAATTCATTGTAATACAAAGATTCCCATCTGCCCAGCATTCTTCTCATTAGGGTTTCTCAATTCTAGAAAACCATGTTTTACAACTTATGGTGAATATTTTAAATTACTGTTCTTCAGTAAGAAGGATCAAAGTTACACAGTAGCTACACAATGGTATATCATCAAGATAAAGAATATACCTTTATCCTTAGGTTACTGAACCATGTGCCTTTGGACCAGACTTCCTGAATGCGATGACCTCCAAATGGTTTGGAACAGACATTTCATTGGATAGGGAAAATAAGATTTGGGTGAACATCCCATGGGAAAAAAATATATGAAATGCTACGGAGAGATAAACTGATTTACATTATAACTGTGAAATGGGTGGGGGAAGAGGTATAGTACTTTCATGTGCACATTAGAATGAGAAATTAACGTACAGTGAACAGAATTAAAGGCAAAAAGAGAGAAAGAGAGAGAGAAGTATTGGTAATAAGCTCTCTTATTTTCCATCTCGCTTGGCATAATTGCAACACCTGAGGAATGATACACCAAAATCTCTTAAACAATTAGTTCATAGTGCATTTAGTCATCTCTTCTTTTTAAGCAATCACATTTCTTTGCACAGTGAAAATTAGAGTAGAGCAGGGGCAAAGAGAAATAAATTTCAAATCTCAGAGCTATTCACTTGGTGAAGCAAATGGTGCTTCAAACTCAGAGGCTTTTGAAAGTTAATTTCTAGCTGAATTATGTGCTGTCGCTCTATAATATTCCTTATTGTATATTACTGACAATGGTTTATGCTTTAAAGGAACAGGAACCGTTGTCATAAATATAAAAGTAATGGAGGAAATTTTGAATCCCTTCATCCAGCAGTAGATTTCCCTTGCCTGCAAAGAGAGAACATATGTGTGCCTGTTAGATGGTTTCATGCACAGTAGTACAGTATTAAGCAGGCTAATAAATAACAGGGAAAGTACCCCTTGATAGAATACCACTATTCTCCCCCAAATGTTGATAAACATATTTCTTCTGAAGCTGAAAGGATAATGTATTCTCAGGCTGTGAGGCATCTCTTGAAACAAATAGTAAATCACTTGAAATTAATGCAGGGGGGTGTATCTAATGCAAAAATGACAGCAATTGCGAGTAGCAAAAATAAATGGTGATGATAATGCTCCCCATTGCTTGATGCAGTGAAAAGATGGGTGGCCTTGACTACAGTCATTGGAAGAGGAGATGTTTGCAGTCAGAAGGCCTGTGTGCAAGTACTTTGCCTACAGAGGTGTCTGAGTGAGGCTGACAGCTTTACCATTTTGGAAATTTCAACCACGTCGTCATCTGTCCTCCAAGCCAAAGGAGGACAACCTGTGGGTCTACGTATGTTGCTAAACTACAACTGCCATCACTCACAGTAATGATTGTACTGGTAAGGGCTATTGGGAGCAAGAATCTAACAATGACTGGAGAGACAAAGGTTGCCTAACCACGCTTTCAGGAGGAAAAACCGTGTCAGATTAACTGGTTATAGTATGGGCCAGACAACGGTGCAGCACTAGATATTTTGCAGTGCAGCCTTCTCATCCCCTTGCATTGGCTGTGCTGGCAAAGGTTATTGGGAACTGTAAGACCCAGAACATCTGGAGGATCACAGTTGTCTGCCACTGTTCTAGATCACACATTGTGTCAAGGGACAACTCATGTAATTTACTTTACTTACATGACAGTTTGTAGAGTTTAAAAATATATTGCTGTCCGTCATTGTCGTTGTTGTGTGCCTTCAAGTCTTTTCTGAATTATGGTGAGCCTAATGGGATTTCTTAGCATGTCTCTTCATTGCCATCCTTAGAGACTGAGCGACTGTGACGTGCCCAAGGTCACTCAGTGGTTTTCCATGGCCAAGCAGGGATTTGAACCCTGGTTTCCCAGTGTCCTAGTCCAACACTGAAACTACTATGGAAAAAGAAACATGGGTGTGAAGCAAGAAGCTTTAAGTCACCCTATTGCAATCTGGTGTCCTCCACATGTCTGGGACCAAAATTTCTATCAGCACTAACTCATTTGGCCAGGGACAGGTGCCCAGCTGTAAACTAGAGATAGCTCCTGTGACTTTAATGGTTACATAAAAGAAGAAATTTCAGCAGATGTTTTGCAACCAGCAAAATGCAACACTTGCTGATTTTCCCCCAAACCCAAAACAGAAAAAAACATGATTCATTTGTGATGAAACCAATAGAAAAATGGATCCCCGTCTCCTGATGTAGCTGATATAAAGTAGGTTGGAAAGAATGTTACAATTGTGAGAATAGTGTCAGAATTGTGACTAAGTTGCAATCAAGATTTCAAAACATTTATGGATAGTTAAGTGAACTAGTCGTGACCAGAACTTAGAACTGGGCCTGGAAGTGGACCAATAACCAGTGACGCTATTCCAGCAAGGGATTTGTATGTGCCCTATATTTAGTGCATAGTAGCTTTAAGTTTTGTAATTCCTTTATGCTTTCATTAATGTTACATCTTCTTTAGTAGAGAAAAAAGACACAAGATTCCAAGGGTTGTGTGGGACCAGATATTCTTTGACACTTTGTTGTAAAACTAGGAAGACACTTCCTTGGTTCTTTAGTGTTACTGTGAGAATCACCTTTCTTGTGCCCCAGCAACATAATTTCCCACATATCTGTCAGAAGGAAAACATAGTCCCAAGGATTTCTGAGATATGAGAGCTGGTATGCTGAATACCTTTGAAATGTCACTTCATCCCTACTCCTGTTTAGATTTTATTGGATCACATTCTGATCGTATGGCATGTACAGACAACAATATTTCATTTGGAAGTTTGCAAATGTTATTACTTTAAAATAGAAAAACAGAAAAGGGAGGAAAAAGTGGCTTTCCTGGAGGCAACGATGAAGTAGAATATATATTGAAGAACAGAACTATCTGATAAGCCTATTCATGTTCTTTTACTACCTCATGCTGTTTTTAAGTAGCAGAATTTTTTTACTATCCTTAAGAATGCTATTCCCTAAGAATAAGATATCTGCATGCCTAAAAGTTAAGCTTATGAATAATAAGAATCATGGGTAAAGGTACGCAAAGGCCCATTAAGACAATTGATACTCGGTCTTGCCACAATCACATTATTAAAAGAGAATGAAAACATACCACGTTGGGAGCTTTTATTACCACACCTTTCTTCCATAGCACAACAGAGGTTTTTTGTGCCATCAACAATCCCTTTGCTCTCTCTTCTTCATTTTCTCTTAACCCTGCCCTATGCCCTATTCAGTATACCTTTCTTTTCTCTCCCCCCCCCCCCTCTTTGTATTTGCAATTCAATTCCAGAGTTATGGGAATGCAATTGTAAAGGAGGAGGAAGAGGAGGAGAAGAAAATGAAAAGGTAGGGGGGAAGAAGACTGCAAGGACTATGTGACCACCCAATATTGGGACTGCCACATAGACCACTATTGTACCTGTTGTGGCAATGTGATTATCCGTTTATTGATAAGTTTTCCCATCAATGAGAAGATGCTCTTTAACAACACTTCAGAGGCACAGCAGCAATGGATCAGAGCCAACATCAAGTAATAGGTACTACCAAAGGCACTATTCTCTTGCCAAAATTGCTGTTTAAATCCTGCATGTGGCAAGCTCCTAGGCACAACCAAGGAAGGCAACAGGTGTCATGCATAATCTTTCTTAGTTAATTTGTCAGTTCTCAAACCAGCAGCGACATACCGGCCTCATGATGTGCTCTGTTTTCGATGTGAAGGAATGAATCACTAGGACAGTTGTCATGTTGTAGAAACCAAAAGTGGAACATGTCCTATAGTTCTATAGTTCACTAGCAACAATGAAAAGGCATCTACATATTTTCCGCACCATATCTTATTCCGAGTGGCAAGAAGTAGATGGTCACCTAAAGAGAGCATTTGCTTTCTCAAAGGGAGCCCTTTGGAAAGCAAAACGTTGTACAAAATCTTCCAGGACACAGTATATGAACACTGCACACATAAGTGATCAAGCATAGGGACCAGCTGTGCTGCTCCACTCTGTATAGTCCATCCTTCCCCTATTCTCTTGCATGTCAACTCCAGGTATATCAGCTGGTACAAAAACCCATACAGAAGATGCAGAAGCTGGCTCCAGGTTCCCAAGGACCATAAACAAGCATACACTTGTATGTAAGTGTGTTTATAGTAATTGCACTGCAACTCTTCATTTCTTTGTTTCCCTCCCTGACCATTCTACCTTTCTAGGGTCCCTTCTCTTTTGGCTTTTGGCCTGATTTCCTGCAGTCTGGCCAAAAAATGCCCATATAATACCCAGTTTCATCCTCAAATGAAGCTGGAGCTGCAAGTGTTTCATATTTGCTTGGTAACTGGTAACTCAAACTGTTAAATAGGTTCAAGCTTTGAAAACTCTGTTAAAGCACATGAAATGTCATGTTATTCACTCATGCAAACTAGGTCATCAAGCATATAGCATGGGACAGTTGATATACTTGATGTTTAAACTTTGGGCCTATTACATTTGTAAACTTGTGCTGAAATTGCTTTGACTTCTTCCAGAATCTAACTGACTTCCAATCTGACAGCAGGATTTTGTAATCAAAACAAACAACAAAAGAAAACATAAGTATGTGTTTCCACACAAACTAAAGTAGATCATGCAAAGACATGTCTGTGGCTTTTTTAAGATTAGAGATTAATAAGAAGCTTTCAAAAATAGCATTTTCTCACAGATTAATAATTTCTTCTGTTCCTTGGTTTATATTATGCAGATTATGTTATGTCATGTTGTGTTATTTTATACTGAAACCCGGCGGGATGAGTCTCATAACTGGAATGTAGTAATAGAGGGGTATAACCCTCCAGTCTCATAACTGGAATGTAGTAATAGAGGGGTATAACCCTCAGAGAAATAGACGAAAATAGAAGAAACAGGAAAGGAGGAGGAATAGCATTATATGTAAAGGATGTTTACACCTGTGAAAAGACTCAAATCCTAGGATCCTGGAAGCCAGTTTGACAGCATCTGGCTAAAAATCAAAGGCATAACAGCAGACCCCCCAAGACAGATTGAAGATTTGGATGATGCTTTCCTGGACCAGATGACCAAACATTCAGAAAGGAGAGATATAGTAGACAACTCTATTGTCAGGAAGGTGGAAGTGGCAACTATTTTAGATCTGATCCTTAATAGTGATAATCTTATTTATTGGGGGAGAGTGGCAGGATCCTTACATGGGAGTAACCGTGTTCTCCTGGAGTTTGTTATGCAGTGGAAAAGGGAAGCCAAGAGTAGCCAAGACACACATTCTAGATTTTAAGAAAAGTGATTTTCAGTAAATTCAGAGAAACACTTGGTATGATCTTCTGGTTAGGAAGAGAACAGAGTTCATGATACATGGGACTTTCTTAAAAGTGAAACATTGAAATCACAATTTCAAACAATTTCATTGAGGAAAAAAGAGAGAAAAATAGGGAGAGCCTAAAGAAACCAGGATGGGTGTCTAAAGAACTTTCAACGGAGCTAAGGTTTGAAAGGGATGTCTACAAAAAATAGAAAAAGGCAGAAATCCCCAAAGAGAAATTCAAACAACTACCAGCACGTGTATGGAAAACAAGTCAAAAAAAGTCGCTCAGGTTTGCTAGAGAAGTTACAAACAATAAAAAGGTTTGTTTTGTTTTTTATTATGTCTGTAAGGAAGACACAATGTCATGGTTTGAGTGTAGGACTTGAACTCTGGAGATCAGAGTTTGATTGCCCACTTGGCCATGGAAACTCATTGGTTGACCATAAGCAAGTCACATATAATTTCAGTCACTGAAAACCCAGGAAAGGATTACTATCTGTCAGAAATGACTTGAAGGCACACAACAACTATAAGGAAAAGAAGAACAAGGATATGGTAGGGCTATTCCATGGAGAAGATGGAAAAATGCATACACAGAATAGAGATAAGTCAGAACTATTCAACATCTTTTTTTGCTTCAGTCAACTCCCAAAAGGAAAACATTACTCAACCTGGGGAAAATGGAGCAGATGATGCAGTAGGAGAAATGCAGCCCAGTGATTTCTCAGGCTGTTCACTTTATGTTTTATTTTTATTTTATTTTTTTCAGAGTAGCTAGCACCTCCTTGAAAGGAGTGCAAATGCCCCTAGGGAGGGAAACTTCTACTTTGAACAACTTTCTCTTGGGCAGAAATTCAGTTCATCACTTTGAACTGCAGCTGCAGGAGACCAGCAAGAAGGAAAAAGAAAATAATAAACTCATTAAGTCGATTTGTACTGAGACAGTCAACTGCTCATCAAGTTGAGCACTGTGCCTACTGTGATCTTCAGGGCTTCACGGAGATGTGTTTCCCAAACCTGCCACCTCTGTAACTCTAGATGCCAGGGAAGGGAGCCAAGCATGTTTTTCAGCAGTGCCTTTTCCTCATGGGCTTTACCCTTTTGCCTTTGCTTGCAAGTACTTATCAAAGAAATAGTGTGGCCAAACTAGATGTAATTTATACATTTTAAAAACATAGCTGCTTTGCCTGCCTTTCAAGTTACTGTAGTACAAAATGGCTCATTGAAAGGGTCACCTCACAACCATTCTGGTTGCCAAGTTTAAAGGTATGGGTTGCCTTGGAATTAATGAAAATCCTCTTTCTCTATGTCTGTTGCAAAGGATCTTGTACCAAGTAGTTCATCAGATGCGGAAGTAGACCAAGTCTACAAAAGCTTATGATACAACTACTCTCAGTTTGTCTCAAAGGTGGTGCAAGATCCCTTTGCATACCTATATTCCAGACCAATAGGGCTATGTCTCTTATTTTTGTCTATTGTGTGTGTGTGTGTTCACATTTTTCTATGTTTATGTCCACCTAGGTATCTATTGTGTCTAATTCTATCTAGCGAGAGTTACAACTTTTAATCTTCCTCTATTTATTTATCTCTCATTAAAAGCAGAGAAGAGACCAGAAAGATGTTCTAGAATGCAGCTGAATGTACATTGTTTACTCTCTTGTTTATCCTTGTTTATCTTTAATGAGTATTCTGAACACTGGTGTTATAGTCATTGACAGTCAAAGACCTTCTGCACTGAGACCCAATATTTTTTTTAAATAGCCCAGAAATAACCCTGACTGAGGAGGCTGTAATTTAGAAAAACTGCATACTCCTGTCTAGCATCTTTACTGACACTGCCATGTCATGGTACTTTGATCCCACTGGAATTGCCATGGTTTCATCCCTATGGTATCCTGTGATTTTTAAATTCACCAGGTTTTCAGAATTATATGCAAGAGAAGTCTATTTTCTTTTTTTGGCCAGAACACAAAATCTGTAGGATGCATTTATGGTAGCATATATGTGCTGCCACAGTGATAGTGGGTATTGTTTCATAGCAAATTTGGGGATTATGGCTGTTTGAACCAGATGTTTCTGTGAAAGTATGTGTATCATTCAGGTGAACTGTGGGCCTGTAAGGGAGGGGGCACTTCTATCTATCTGCTAAAGCCAAGAAGAAGAAAGCACCCTACTGATCTTGCTTAATAAAAGGCTCATGGTAAATGCCATGTATTTAACATAACAAGAAGTGCTTGCGCAGTCTTCCAGATAATTTCTGGGCCTGGCAACTGCAAATGCTGATTTAGTCCGTTTTGCCTTTATCCAGGCCATGTTCCAGAAATCATAATTACTACAATTTTCAGAAAATCTGTGCTGTGAATGAAGTGTTCAGTGCTTTTTATAAACTTGCAAGGAAAATGGATCCAATTTCATAAATAGTGCAAGCTACATCTTCAGATATTTGGAATCTGAGCAGGCAGCTCTGGAATCTAATGGTATAGAACAAAAAAAAAGTTCTTGATGTTTTGTATGACCAATCACATTATTCAGTCACTCCATTTACTAAAAGGAGTTGTTTGCATGCACTTTTGAAATGAGGGTTATAACATGCGGGAGAAAATTGTTTTCTGGTAGTTTTAATCAAATGTCAGACTTTGAAATCTAATATGCAGATTCAAATGTGATCATTTTCATTGTAATATTTTCTGCACAGGAATTAATAGTTATGCATTGCAATATTACTTTCCTTTTAAAAAATGCTGTTTTCAGCACAAAACTGCCATGTGCAAATTTGGCACATGGATCTGAGAGCTGGACAGTGAAGGAAACAGAAAGAAAATCAACTCACTTGAAATGTGGCACTGGAGAAGAGTCCTTAGGATCCCATGGACAGCCAAGAAATGGCCCTTGTGCTCTCTTCCAACTCTATGATTCTATGATCTATATGAGCTTTAAACAAGTTCATATTTTAATACAGTTCTTTTCCTATAGGCTATCTAGCAATTCCTCTTTCTCTCAAACTGCTTCAAGGTAAGGATACTTTTTACTGATTCTAGTCAGCTTTATTCTTTGGTAAATATACATAGAAATGTAGACCATATCAGCATTGCTGCTCTGCCATCTAAGTTGTGTGGGTCACTCTACTGACCACATTTTATGGGAAACCACTCTGCCATATTTATGCCCTCACTTGTCAGCTCTCAATAGCAGGGAAACGTTTGCTCTGTTAAACGCTTCATTCTGCATAACTGTCAGAGGAAAAAATGTATAAGAAAGGCAGCTGGGGTAGGGCGGGACCTCCAGAAGTTGATTCCTTTTCTGATTCCCAGGAAATATATTTATAAGCATGTCACTGTGCAAAGAACGCTTCCACTAATCTTACATGCTGAGAGATGAAAAGCTCATTGATCTATCGCAAGGCTGAATTTGTAGCATTATTGCTGGATCAGGTCTAGCGCTTTGGAATGGCAACTTGAATTCAGCTAGGTTATGAGATTATTTTCATACTTTACCATGATTCTGTATAAGAGGAAGATTTACACTGAGAAATGAAAGGTAATGAATGCATTTCAAAGTTTCCTCTTTTGTCAAAGGTGGACAATAACACTCCTGGGCAGGGGAGATGTTGATTTTTATCTGCCACTATCATTCTTTCAACACATCATCTTTCATCTGCTTGGCATGCCTAATAAATTTCTGCATGAACACCACAGGTAGGTAAACCTATGATTCTCTCACCCCAACAATTGCACTTCAAAGCAACAGGCACATACACAAAATAAAAAAATTGTTATCCTTTATTTAATGTTATGTTGGTTGAACAATGCCTTCAACTGGCTTTTTCCTAGGAATCAGAGTCCTTTCCAAATGGACAGGTTTGGTACCGGAGGTGTGTGTTGGTGTATTTATTTTGCTGATTTGCTCATTCACATTCATGTTGAAAAGCGTAGGTGCGTCACTGATGCATGCAGTCCAAGTTGACTCCTTCTTCTGATTAAATCAAGCAATACACTTCCTCTGAATGATTTCAATGCATATTCTAGGAGATGGCAAACAAGCCAAGCAGGGAGATTACACATTTTGTAAACTTCAACTCCCCCCCTCCCCCCTTAATATGCTACCTATCCCCATTGGTAGATGGAGAAAGAGATGGAGCATATAAACACACTTTGACCCTCATGCACCCAGACATTCAGACATTTGTATAAATGCCCTATTACGATTCAGTATTGCCTCTCTCTTACAGGTAAAGACAGCAAAGCATGCAGGGGCAGGTCCTTATTTTAGAATAAAAGCAAAAATGGTTAACATAGGTAAATTGAAAAGTAAGTAAAATTTTTGGTGAATAGGATAAGCTTGGGTTTGTGTTCAGAATAAATTAGAAAAGGCAAGGGTCATGGGTTCGTTTCTGATTTCTAGTTGTATAGAACTACTAGTTTGCAGAAGTCAAATAATTTTTTGGCTTTCGTTATTCTAAATGCACTAGTCTGGTCTTGAGAACAAGAACAAATAATTTTTAACTTTAAAACTGTTGTGTGTATTGTATATATCTGTGTGTGTGTGAGAGAGAGAGAGTATGGGAGGGAGGGAGGAGTTGAGAAAGTGCAGTGTGGAAAGGTATAGACCTGGATAAAAAAATAATATTGGCAACATCTCCGCTCAGTTACAAAGCAGATAGATATCTGACACTCTTGAGTATGTAGGAGATTTCATTCTGTTTTCCCGTTAGTTCAGAAAAGACATCTCTGCCTAGTTTTTCATTCCTGAAACAGGCTCAATAGCGTCTCCTTTCCAAGCTGGCAAATTAATCCCATTTCGGCTGTTTTGCACTCCTGCTTCAGGTGACTGGAAAGCAACCTCCAACATCTGCTAGGACTGCAGAGGAGAGCAGCGACCTGATACTCGGGGATGCTGCAGTGATGGAATGGCTCCCAATTAAGACTCAGAATCCCTTTATCAATGAATGGAAGTCTCAGACATGTGTAGCAATGTACACTTGACAAGGACTCACCCACTTGAACTGGGAACACAAATGTGGTCTGCTGGCTATGACAAATCTGTCAGCTTTGCTTTCACTGAGATTAAAGTTTCAGCTGACAGTAATTAAAACAATTGAAAAAACTGAAACAACATTCACATGTAGCCCTATCTTTTATTTGTCTGTTTAGTTTTATTTACATATTTCATATCCTACCCTTCTCTTCATGTAAGAGCCAAAGGGTTTAAAAAACCAGGAAGAGTTTTAAAAATTATTAATTCAAAAGTGAAAATAATTAAATAAACCAAGGTTAAAACGACACAATACATGATTAAACTATAGTTTTAAAAAGGTAAAAACAGCTAAAATCGCCACCCCGTTAAAAGCTCCTTATGTCACCTGACAAAGACAACTAAATAAAAAGGGCTGCATCTATACTGTAGAAATAATGCAGTTTGACCCTACTTTAGTTGCTGTAGCTCCATTCTATAGAATCCTGGGGTTCGTAGCTTTATAAGCTCCTTGGCCTTCTCTGTCCAAGAGGGCTAGTGACTCACTAAACTACAAATCTCAGGATTCTGTAGTGTGGAGCTATGACAGTTAAAGTGGTGTCAAGACTGCATTATTTCTACAGTGTAGAACTGAACTGCTTGTAAGGTTTTTGTTTTTGTTTTTAAATCTTTTTAACCGTGTTTCATTCTTTTAACTTGAGGCTGAATTGTTTTAATATAGTAAAGACTTTAATTCTTTTTAATGTCAAGGCTCTTTCCCATGTTTTGAATTGTATTGATCCTTTACAGTGGGAGCCACTTTGAATCCCAGTTTTGGGAAGAAACCAGGATATGAATAAATACAATAGCAAGAATAAGAGATGGCCTTTCAGATAGTGTCCTTCTCCCAAGGATAACAGAATGTCTTTTTGCTAAAGTTTTAAATAAATCTCAGGCTAAGGCTGGAAATGTTCTACTTCTGGTCATTAGCTGAGAGTTGGAGCAAATATTATTGGTGCCACCGTGATGCTGAAGCAAACAAACAAATCCCACGTGGAACCACTGCAGGGTGAATCATCATATATTAGAGATTCCTCCTCTCTCTACCAGAGAGTCATTCTTCAGTCAATATTATGCAGTCAGTTCTCTTTGGACTGGAGACTGCTGGAGACATATTGTGATACTGTTATACCTGGTTCTTTACAACGTGTCCAAGGTCCAAAACACTCTGCAGAAATAATCCAGTTTGAGACCGCTTTATCTGTCCTGGCTCAATGCTAGAGAATTCTGAGAATGGTAGTTTTGTGAGACATTTAGCATTCTCTGTCAGAGAACTCTAGTGGCACAATAAACTACAGTCCCCACAATTCCCTAGCACTGAGCCAGGAGAGTAAAAGCAGTGTCAAACTGGATTATTTCTGCATTGTGTTTTGGACTTCAGTAGCACATGCTCCAAGATAACTAACCCACATTAAGTCCATAGAGAAAAAATTTGTTAACTGCCCTTCAGTTGATTCCATCTCATGGCAAAGCTGTGGATGAGGCATCTCCAAGTCTTCCTATCCTTTATGTTCACCAGCAAGCCTGTCTTTGCACTTTCTCCTTTGACTTTCCATAGTAATTGTTCCAAGTCCATGATATTTTCTGCTAGTAGTAGTCTGCATGCCTTAAGTTGTTGATGTTCCTTCCTCCTATTCTCACTCCTTTTCATCTAAGTCTAAACCTGCTTTTTGTATGATATTTTCTGTGCACAGTTGGCCCTCCACATTTGCAGTTTTGCAGATTTGCTAATTTGAAATTTAATATGTTCTCTCTAGGAATCTCTAGGTCCTTTAGCACAACTCTTCCAGAAGTTGAGCATAAAGTTGTGCTGGAGAATAGACGTTGTTTGAGAAGTGCATTTGTAGGTCCTCCAGCATGATTATATGATCAACTTCTGGCAGATGTTGACCACAGAATTGCACTGGAGGACCTGGAGATTCCTAGAGAGGTATTTTCTTAGGTAAAAAGAATAGCATTATTTTATTTGCTGTTTTCCCATATTCACAGGGGTCCTTCAACCCTAACCCCAGCAAACGTGGAGAGGCTACTGTATAACTGAAAGAAATAGGGTGATAAAATACCGTGACACATTCTGGTACTTTACCTTTAACCAATAAATCTCTGTCTCTTTTTCTCTCCCTTCCCGTACCATTTCTCTCCTTCAAACCTGTCAGATGTGGCTGTTTCTAATACATACACACAAACACGCACCCCTGCTACCTCTTCTAAGCTGGGGTGGTTTGACTTCACCAAAGCTAGTCATTCATTCTTGTACTGTTTTCTTGTATGTTATTTTGGCCTTTTGCAAGTCGGTCACAAATTGGACATGTTCTTTAAACACATCTCCAAAGGTGAGGAAGGAAGCATCCCTTTCACCAAGAAGAGGTTGAAATAGTGACCGGGAGGACTTTGTTGTTGTTGTTTTTAACACATGTGCTGTGAAAATGCTTGACTCTGAAGAGATGGTGTCAGCCTGCAGAATTTTTCTCTTCTTCACCTGACACTTGCCAGTTTATGAGCATTTTTAAGCCTTGCTAGGGTTGAACAGAAGGTGTTTTCATACGCAAGACAAAAACAAAGCCAGCTCTTGTTTCACTTTGTATACAAATGCCTCTCCTTTTTCTCTTCCAAAGTAACAGCAATTGTACATTAAACACTCTGATTAGGTAGATAAAATAGATTAATTAATTAACAACAAGGATGCTATTGAGCAAGTGAGAAAGAAAGCCTTTTAATGGCAATGTGAGCCTCCCATCTTGAGCCTCTGCCAAACTTCCATTGTTTAGAAAGGGTGGCTTCAAACTTGGTTGAAAACTCCTGTCTTTATTATTTATAAAACACGCATATCTCACCCTTTATCTAAAGATCTCAAGGTGGCATAAAACAGGAACAGAACTAGTCCAGAAACTTGTTGCTGATTTATGCAAGCATAATATTACATTTTGCCTATGCATGTTTTTTCATTGTTTTTGCAGACAGGGATTTTCACCATTTCTATTTACATTTGCTGCCCTATCTGTTGCCAGGGTACCCCGTTATTGTCATTTAGTAGTTGGGAAAAGATGCAGAGCTGCCAGGGAGATGGCTGTGTTTTAGCAACTGGCATGGAGAAGGGGACCATTTTCTTGGACCATCCAGAGGTCTTCCAGACATCTAGGAAGATGATATATCCCTGTGGTTGGCTGCTGAAACTCAAACAGCTGCTGCCTTTCCCCTGATCACTACATGGATGTGGAGAGAATATCCCACAATAAGTAAGTAAGTATTTGGGGAGCATACAGAGTGGAGAAGAAACAGTGTTATTCCTGGAGGAGTTATTCAGAACCTCAACACTACTATCATTTTTCCCCTTTGTGAAGCTAAGTGAAAAACAAGCATGAAAGGGCTGATCCATCACAGGGACATATGCAACTCTTTGTTGCTCCTTTTATTACAAGAAAGCTACAGTTGTTGCAGTTTCCCACAGCCTTTTACAGAAATGCACAAAAATGCGGAACTAGTGGCATTAAAAAAACAGCAACCTCACCATCTCACATCAATAATGATTTCATTCTTTGCATTTAACGAATGAGGATCAATCATGTCGGGAGTGACATCCTTACACACATTTTTGTAGGACTTTACAGCAAGAGCCCTGTTCTCACTGAGATCACATTAATGGAAGGAAACACATGCATACTGGACAGCTATGGGTAGACTTCAGACCAGCTACAGGTCAATCATCTGATAAGGCTTGACAATAAATGCTACTATCTCGCACCAATCCCACTTTTCTACCCTCGTGTGATAATCTCCCTAGGCTTTCTAATATATTGTAGCTGCCTGTGCAATTGTTCCGATTTGCTGGGTGCTAGAGCTGGACCTAGGAGCCACAATTATGGGCCTAGTGGGGATCTATTGCTATCCTATGGGTCTCAACCCCACAAAATGGTGCCAGGTGGAATCATCAAAACTGTGCAAGTCTTGGGTGGGCCAACTCTATCCTGGTTCAGCGTAGATATGAAAGAAGAGGCTGTTGTGTCACAGCAGGGGGAAGAATACACAAAGGGAATGATTGGGAGGGGGAAAAAAGATTTCAAAGTACGGAGCATTCTCTGTGTCAACTCACAGCACATCTCAGAGGATAATAAATGATAGGGCACTGTCTGCATTCTCTCTGTGCAGTGGACAAAGATTTTTCATTTCATGCTTCATTCCCAGCCTGCTGCTGTGATTTCAGAGCCAGTGTTTCTGCTTAGCACAAAAGGAAGGACAACAATATATTTATTGCTGCTTAGCAACTTGGTTGCAAACTCCATTTCGAGTTGCAATATCCCAGAAGCTTCTCAATGCCTTGAAACAAAGCAAAACAAAGATCATGGAGGACTCTGTAACAAAAGCACATTTTGTTCCTGTTTTCATTATTAGATATGCAATGTTTCCCCTCACCCCATACTAAACTGTGTTCTACTTTTGTTGCAAAGGTTTGGCCCTATGTGTTCATGCACTTATGTATGCATCTAAACAGCATGATTTTGATCAAAACTGTTTGGAGCAATTCATCAGAACAAACAAAGAATAGACAAAAACATACCTAGCAATAAGAAATATGTAATGGTCAGAGAGCCTACTATTCCTCTATTATTATTATTATTATTATTATTACTACTACTACTACTACTATTTTCACTAGTTTTGTAATTTTGGGATCAATGATACAATCCCATCAATTTCAGCTGGTATAATTCTTATTATCTTTTTTCACCCATTTATACATCTATATTCAACTGATGATATAAAAGTGACTCAAATGAACTGAAAATACTGTGGTGATCCCCACCCCAATCTAACTATATATGAAACTTTCCACATTGATTTAGAGTCTTCTCACCTGATGGTTGTATTGTGAATGTATAGCTATTCATTCTATATGGTATGTTTTAATGAATGGTTCAGAATATGACATTGCTTGCTATTGTTAACACTTTTGATTCAATTTCCACCATTTTCTTGTTAATAGAACACAACACAAACAAAACAACATCTTCATTTATATACCGCTTCATACCGCCTAAGCAGTGTGTAAGCGGTTTACAACTGTAAGCTACTTGCCCCCCAAAATCTGGGTACTCATTTTAGCAACCTCGGAAGGATGCAAGCCTGAGTCGAGCTTGAGCCCTTTTGCTGGTCTTGAACTCTCAACCTTATGGTTTTGAGTGAGTGGCTGCAGTACAGGCATTGAACCACGGTGCCACCAGGGCTCTATATCACAGTTCTCTTGTTATTAATATTACTGTTTGAGTATTGCTACAGCAATTAAATAGAAAGGTATGTGTGTGGGTTTGTGTGATTTTATAATCCCTAGTCTCACACTTACTAATCAGAGATACAATCCCATCAATTTATGCTTCCTTGATTCTTGTTATCTTTTTTCATCCATTTATACATATACATTCAACTGGTCAAATAATCAGGACTCAGTGTGACAGAATGCTATAGTAATGGAACACAATTTAAGGATTAGATCAAAACAAATGTGAGGAACTTGCAAACAATTTTTAAAAGTCTCTTTCTTGTGTTCTCTATATCTTGTGGATTTTAAACATTTTTAAAATCATTGTAAACTGCAATCTAGGCTAGAGACATGATGATGATGATGATGATGATGATGATGATGATGATGATGATGATTTTAATCAGTGAGGTTTGGTGTGGCAAAGATCCAACTCAGATCTTTGCAGAATTCATCACAGAACACCAGCGACAGAACTTTCTTATCAGCCCACATATCTCAAAATACAGTATTTCCCAGTGCACACAACCCTGTCTACAAAGTTGTGAGCAATTGGGTTTTCTGCATACATTTGCACTCTAGACAAGTTCCTCCTTTTTCATTCTTGCACTGGTAGTAAGACACTGAAACAGTTGGATAATCCATGAAGAATGGTTTCATTGTTCAGGACCATTGTCTAGTAAGACCAAAGTTTTGTGCTCCTTCCTTTGGTCTATTTTATTGAGCACCTTCACCCTGAAAATTTCATCTTTGCCAGACTCTTCAATTTGGACTTGACTCAATAAATCAACAGCTACTCCAAAGATGTATTCCATTATCTCCACATTTTTCTCCTATGCTCTCTGATATACGGTCTCTGCTACAGTTATTCATGCCATTGTGATGCTTGTTCCTGGAAGCTTCACTCTGGGCTCTTCAGTACATTGGCATTCAGAAATAAGAAAAAGCAGAGCTCAGAAGCAATGAATTGTATACAACTCAGTTACCTTCACAGAGCTGGTTTTTGCTGTTGTTGTTTTGTAATGAGAGTGCAATGCAGTTACAAATCAAACCTGGCGTAATGTGTGAGGGTGGCACTAAGGTTTAGAGGAGCAAAAACTAACGTGTTACAGCCTAATACCCAGTACCTTGTTGGTTTCTTACAAATAATAAGTTCTCTGCAGAAGAGGTTGGGCATTTTTCCACCAACACAAAACAGCTATATTCAATTAAAGATTGCAGAAGCAGAATTGCACATCTTTTAAATTGTGTATGGATGTGTATTTTCACTGTATTTATAGCTGCACATTGCACATGGTGTACATCATGTATGTGCATTTACTTACGCATTCATATTTCACTAATGAGGCAACATTGTGTGACCATCCCATAACTCTGTGAGCATAAATCATAGAATCATAGAATCATAGAGTTGGAAGAGACCACATTCATACTTTGTCTCCTTAATCTCAGTCCAATGTAAATCAACCATGTGAAAATTGTATGCAGAACAAATCCCCAATCACAGATTTTTTTTTTCCATGCAGAAAACAATATTTTTCATACAGGATTAAAACTTCTGCATTCAAGTTTTATTTTCCATGCAGAAAATGTCCTCTTCAGAAAACAACTATTTAAAAATTTGTCTCAGAATAATTCCTGAATGAGGAATAACCTTTAAAAATGGTTTTCAAAGATTTTCTCACAGCAAGAAGAAAAGTGCTGAAATTATTCTTACCTTTTGAGAAATGTAGTTTTGGTGGACTCTTACAAAGTAATGCAGATTTAGGGTACAGTATTCTGAACCAGTTTGATCCCATTTTGTGAACTGTTAAAGCCTTCACCTACCCCTACTGATGGACCCACCACTTTCTCCCCAAGAACACAATTTGGGGTATATTTGAATGTTCGACAAGTACCACATGACATCGGATTTATTTTATTTTTTTCAGTTACACTGATGGAGTCATTCCACACTTTCCTATTGTTCTCACCATGGATGTGATCTTACATATTTCTGCATCAATTCAAATAGTCCAATACCCAACCGCCTGATCTCCCGTTGGCTGTTAATAAGCTTTTAAAATAAAGGTGTCCCTTTTAGAACTAACAGTCAGTGTGTTTATGGGGTGGGAGGTGGGCAAAGATTATGGTGAGAAGGGTCCAAAAGGGTTTTGCTTTTTGTCAACTTTGTTTTTACTCTAGCATATATATGTATGCATGCCGATCTCCATCCAAGTGAGCGAACAAGTTTTCCCCCCCCTTTCAGATTTATGTCCTTATATTAATAGTATAACATTGGGACCAACTGTCCCCTATCTCTGACCAATTAGGATGTATCCATGAACATGTGTCTGCTGACTTCAAATTCTACTGTTCAGGAAATGAAGCAACAGCCATCAGTGAACTTATGGCTCTTCTGCTCACTTTTATCCTCACAACAAACCTGTGAGGGAGGTCAGAATTGGTGAGAGTGATTCAAGGTCACAAGTGAGTTTATGGATCAGTGAATGATCAGTGATCAGATCAATGATCAACCTTGATTAACCTTGATTTTTCACGTTCCAGTCTAATACTCTGAATACTACAGCACAGTAACTCTCATGTGAATTCAACTGGGGTGAATCTGCACTTCAGAAATAATTCAGTTTGACCCCATTTTAACTGTTATGGCTCAATGCTATGGAATTCTGAGAACTGTAGGTTTGTGAGACATTTAGCCTTCTCTGTCAGACAGATCTGATGCCACAACAAACTACAAATCCCAGGATTCCATAGCATCGAGCCATGGCAGTTAAAGTGGTGTCAAACTGCATTATTTCTGCAGTGTGGATGAATTCTGAGATTCACTGGCATGTTAACTCTATCTCCCAAAGCTCCCTATATTTGCTATAGTCTCTGGTAGACCTGTCCTCTATAGATGTGTTTAATCCTCTTAATTCATTGTCTGGTGCCAGAGAACTCTCTATATTAATTACCAACCATGGCTTCATGCATTTGGAAAGGGAGCCCACATTCAAAAAGTTTTAGAAACACTGAATTAGAGTTTAATGGATCATGCTGTATCGTGATGGTAACAAGGTGATAAAAGAGAATTAAAGTACTCAGTGGAAGTTAATAGCTTGTTATGGTATATGGCAAAATCATTGGAGTATATGCAAAAATCACTAAGCAATGAACTTAAGCTATGATAATGAAGACAAGGAAAGTTAGTTAACAAAACAATTAGAAATCCAGAAGCACCCCTTCTACTGGCCAGAACATGAAAATGGTCCTTTATTTTTATTGAACCCCATTTCTGGTATGACCAGGCTGTAAAGAAAGGGATAATTAGTCATACACTTTCAGCCATATGGAATCAGTTGCTATGCACACTTTTGGAAAAAATTCCAATATTGTTGTCAAAACTAAAAAAGGAGAAGTTTTGGTCATCATGGACAAACAAGACCAATAAAGGAGGCTAAGGCCACATTCTGTAGAATGCTACATTCTACAGGATCTTATAGAGATCTTACAGGTGAATTTTTGTTGTTAACTGTCCTCGAGTCTATCCTAAAATCATAGCTACCCTGTGGGATGAGACATCTCCAAGACTCTCTGTTTTCCACTACTCTGTTTAGGTCCTGTAAATTTACACCCGTGACTTCCTTAATAGAGTCCATCTATGTAGGGTGATATCTTCTTATCATTCTACATCCCTCCATTTCCCCCAGCATTCTTTTCCAATGAGTCATTCTTTCTCGTGATGTGACCAAAAATGAAAGCCCCAGCTTTATCATCTTAGCTTTCAAGGAGATTTCAGGCTTGATCTGTTCTAGGACCCATTTGTTTGACTTTTTGGCTATCCATGGTATCTTCATCATGCTTCTCCAGCAACACATGTCAAATGAATGGATTTTTCTCCTATCCATCTTCCTCACTGTCCAGCTCTCGCAGCCATACATGGTAATAAGGAAAACAATGGCTTGTATGATTCTAACTTTCATTTTCAGTTGAATGTCTTTACATTCTTTCATAGCTGTCCCACCCTATTCCTACAGATGAATATCAGAAGGAGTTACACAAATTACTGAAAGAATACATCAAAGATGTACAGAACATCCAAATCCAAATGGACACACCTCGGGACCCTCAACCAGGCACCTCGTATCTCCTACCCTAAACACAGAAAAAGAATAATCCTGGGTGGCCCATGGTCTCAAGCTCTCAAAGTATCCACTTTGTTGAGAGTGCAGACTGCAACTCCAGAAATTTCTGGTAAGATCCCCTGACGAAAGCCAATTGGTGACAAGGCCAAAACACATTGGGCATTTTCAAATAATAAAGTTTGTGGGACCATCACGCAGCATGTAGGACTTCATTTCCTTTTGTTCTTCTACTGTGAATATGTGCTTTTGAGTTTTTTGTTCCATTCCTGTTGTGGCCTATGGACATATGCACACCACTGTCAGACAATGTACCACCAATTGTCCCATCTATGTGAAATATTAGTGGCTTTCTGAATGAGATCTGTCTCCTGCCTAAGGCACAATACATAAGACTTTTAGGTAACATTTTCTCCACTCTTAAACTAAGACAAAAACAAAAGACCACTTGGAAATCTAATTTACTTTCCACCCCAAATCTGAATTATGAATAGATTGTGCAAATATTCACAAATTCTTATCACAAAATGAACTAAAACAATATTCTTCCCCTTTCCTACTTGAAAGCAACCTTGACAGTCCTTTTTTCTCCCCAGATATGGAGGGAAAATAAGCCCCGAAGTGTGAACTTAACCCATCTTGTTGATCTTATTTAAGGCTTCAACAGAGGAGGAAAGAAGAAAAAGCATCTTAAGAGGATAATGTGTTCAACCTTTCAGTTCACCACTAGTTTATTGCAGTTCTAATTGCAGTGTCCCACAAAAATAACCTCTTGGCAAGAACATTTGGACTGATTTTTTTTTTCTTTAAAAAAGCCATTTGCTCTCCAAAGATAAGACAATTGATTGCAGTCTATAAAATCTCAGTTTACAGAATCTCTCCTGCTGTATTCTTTTGTTTTTGTTTTTATCACGTAGCCTTTAAATTTGCCACAAAATATATTAGATTACCTGCCATCAATACAGATGTTTATGACCAGAGGAAAAGGAGTTACTCTGTAAACTGCAGATTAATGAACAGACTAGATAGAAAAGATGGCCCTAACAGGAAGTTGTCAGATTGGTGATCTTTTTTACAAAGGGAATAGAAAGGATTTTTTTTCTCCAGACTATCGTCTGAAGGAAATATGAGTTTAAACATTCCCTCCCCAATGCTATCACAGTGAAATTATTCCACCATCCAAACAGACTCCCTTCAGGTGAAAAAATCCAATCGATACTAACAGGAACTTTGGCCTAAATTGGGGATGGCAAGCATCCAGATGTTGTCAAACTGTAAAACCCATCAGCCTTTGCCAGTATAGCTAATAGGGAGGAATGCTGGTGATTTCTTTGGAGGATTTTAACTGTATATGTTTTTAACATGTTGTACCTGCTCAGAGGGGCTGGTAAATAATAATAATAATAATAATAATAATAATAATAATAATAATAATTCCTTATTTTTTTTAAAAAAAAATAAAGATAGATCTAGCATCCTGTTCTAAATACTACCTGATATACTCTATTCAAGGTGTAGCCAACATTACTGACGGTATGAATAACCTTCCTACATTTCTTGATTTTTGAAATGAAATTTTAATAATATAGCCCCAAGAAAGAAAACAACTTCTTTGATATTGTTGTAAGCAACTACGATGACCACATTTTTGGTGCTCACCATAGTACTATCAGGAACACTTGCATGCGAATGCAGATATATTAAGTCATAGAACCTCTAAAATAATCCTAATGGATGGAAATCTCCTACACCAAGACATTTTTACACATGCATAAAAGCTGCACTATGCTTTAGGGGTACACAATAATTTTGTGTGTTTTCCTCCAATAGGTACATTTTTAAAAAAATAAAATAAAATAATTTCAGCAGTCAGTACATATTTGAGAACAAGGCAGCCCATAATGTTCAAGCCCCATTGTTCTCGGGTAACATCCAATATTAGGTCTAAATTCAGTAAACACAAGCCAGGACTGGCATGCCTAACAAGAAAATCAGTGCTGTGAGCATCATTGGAGGGCATGCTAGTAGCAACTGCAGGGTCTTGCTTAATCTGATCAGCACATCATAAAACCTTAAAAATCACCTTTGTCTTCCCAATTGTTTGAAATGAAATTGAAAATCAATTATTCCCTTCCTCCCTCCTGCTGGGTTTCATCTGCACATTAGATAGAAAAACAGAGTGGCTGGTCTTTCAAATCAGCTTTTGCAAGCAAAATGCTAAACGCAGCAGGAGAAAGCAAAACATTTTTTTCTCTCTCTTTAAAGTCTGTCTACAAATTGTTGGGGCATTGGGGTATTTTGTTAAGAAAGAATACCCCCCTGGCAGGCTGCCTGAATTCAGTCTCTAAGAGTCAGATTGCCATTTGATAACTTGACCCCTCCTGCTGGTCAGATCGACAGCTCTTGATGTCTTAGGGGGTTAGGTGGGAGCAAGACCAGATTTTCATCCTTTTCTTTTTTTACCCTTTAATGCTTTTAAAAATAAAATAAAATAAAATAAAATAAAGGAACTGGCTGCAGTTTCCGTATCTCGTCTTTCAGATCCCATAATACATTTCTGTTTGAAGCTGTGCAGCCTAATTTAATCAAGCAGCCTTTGGAAAAATAGGAAATTTATGCTAATTTTGAGAAATTAAAGTGTATTTAGAATGGAAACTTCACTTGGTTCTCTTTTATGAGTAACTTACTCATCCATATTTTTTATTTTACTTTTTAATGGAGAACTAAAAAACGATCGTTAACATTCTATAAGATCATTAGAAACGGGTCAGGCAAAAATTGGTCTGGGAAGCAGAGTTAGAGAAAGCAGCTATTATGAAGCTAAAGTTACTTTGTGCAATTTGAGGAAATGGAATAAAACTTACTATTGTCTCTCATCTGCCAAATAACAAATTTACAGGGCTAGGAGCAGAAAAGTTCCCTAAAGCTTCTACCCATACAGTGCTTGACCCCAGTGCATTCACGTCCTTCAGAAGGAGGGTACAAAAGATGACCTTGCCCACAGCAGCCATTATTAGAGGAGAGTCTCAGGTTCACCTGTTGTTGTTGTTATTGTTGTTGTCAGATGCCCTCAAGCCAACCTCAACTCATGGCAATTCTGTATATGAGGTATCTCCAAGACCCCATGTCCTCCACCGCTCTGCTGAGGTCTTGTAGATTCAAGACCATGACCTCCCTGGTTGAGTCTATCCATCTGGTATGCAGTCTTTCTCTCTTTCTTCTGCCTTCTACTTTTCCTAGCTTTATTGTCTTTTCCAATGATTCATGCCTTCTCATGATGTGGCCAAAGTACAATAGCCTCAATTTAATCATCTTGGTTTCCAGGGAGAGTTCAGATTTCATCTGTTCAAGGACCCATTTGTTTGTCTTTTTGGCTGTCCATGGTGCACTCTTCTGCAGCACCACCCCTCAAATGTGTTGATTTCCTTTTTGTCAACTTTCTTCATATCCATACATTGTGATGGGGAATGCAATGGGCTTGATAATTGTAACTTTAGTGCTCAGTTGTATATCTTTACTCTCAGGTTCATCAAGCATATGAAGAATGAAAGGAGACAAAGGCCCTGTACAGACCAGCACTTTGGACTGGCCTAGGAGTGAAGTCAGGGTGTCACGTCCATGTGGTGCATGTCCCACTCTATGCCCCAGGGTGCCATGACACCATGCGCAACATCATGGTGCTCCTCCAGCACTGTGACCATGCAATGCAGTGCCAAAGGAGTACCACCCAAGCAGGGGCAATGCATCTTTGGTGTCCTTTCCAGGATGCAAAAAGGAGCCGTTTTTTGTGGCTCCTTTTTGCGCCCAAGAAGTCATGGTGTGCGGTTGCTGCTGCCCGATCTAGCTGAAATAGGGGCAGCTCCATGCCACCCTTTCATGACTGTTTGAACAGCACCAAAGTCCCATGTGCTATACAGTGGTCAAAAAACTTTTCATTCTTAAAAAGCCCAACATGTGTCAGCATTATCACAAATTTGCCTTCGTCAGGGGCAATTCTCAGAAATTTCTGGAGTTGCAGTCTGCACTCTCTTTAGAAATGGAGCTATAACTGTTTGAAGGAAGGCTGTTTAAGCCCTATTCAGGATTCTCTATGTAGTCACAATAAACACAAAAGGAGAGGAAGCATGCTAGCCTTGCTTCCCATTCTATCATCCCTTCCATGATCCTCTACACAGAGAGGCTAACATTCAAGAAAGGGAGTCTACTCCATGCATGGAGCTTTCCATCATCATCATCATCATCATCATCATCATCATCATCATTGATTGTGTGGAGAGCCTCCAGACAAAGAGAGAAGGCTCTCCTCCGAATCTTTGCTCTTCTTGCTCAGAAAGCAATAGGGAATTGGGCTTCCTTATTTCTTGCTTCATATGTTTATTTCTCCTTCTTAGAGAATACACGAAGAAGTGTGTTATAATTTAGTATACAACCAGGTGAATTATTTGTAGGAGTGTAGGAAAGTTTCCCCCCCAAATCTGTGTGTATAACATCAGCTAATTTGGACCCTAAATACAAAAAAAGAAGATACATAAATACAAGAATGCATAAATACAAAGATGTATTTATGCACCAAAGGGACCCTTACTTTCTAGAGTTTTGCATTCAGTTTTATAATGCAAAGTGCTGTTGTTATTGTTATTGTTATTGAGAGAACCCAGGGCACGTAACAGCAATGGATCATGGCAAGGTTTTGAGACAGTGATAGCAATGTACTAGCTATGACAGGCGTGGAGAAATATTTTATTGGCTTCAGTAGTCACAACAAACAAAACTTTTTCACTTGTAAGAAACATCCCCTTCCTTGGCAATTCACACATTTGCTGTACTCACTTATGGACTACTTCAGTGTAGTAAAATATATATATATATATATAATAATGGTTAAACTGTTCATAATTGGAAAATAATAGGTACACAAATGCTTTAGATAATGAGAAAAATGTATAGTACACATTAGTTAGACCAAATAAATAAATGGGCACATGGGGAGGAAGGTAAAATGTCAGCGAATGTGTATGTGAAACCTTCCTTGCTACAAACAAGGCATTGCAACCCAATTTGAAACAAGAACATGAAGAGAATGCAATTGAGATTCGGGGAAATGCGGTAAAATCAAGACTTGAGAGTTGTTCACATCATTAGTTGTGGATAAATATTCCAGGTCTTTCTTAAAGTGTCTCATCCAGTTGCAAGAATAGCAGTAGTATATCCCCCACCCACACAAAAGATCTACTATACCATTCATCCTTTTTAAAAAATCTTTACATTTGTCCTGTTCCCTGTCAATAGAAGGGGAAACTCTCCTTTCCCCTTCCAGTTTCATAGGTGTAACTTGCAAAGTCTTTCCCTCTCTTTGTTAAGTTCCATGCATTTCCATCTTGGCCAGCAATGCAGAAAACTGCCATCTCTTATTTACACATGAAACATGCTCACATTCATGGGGCCAATACACAGCAGAATAATAAAACACAGTAAATACACACACAGAGACACACAGACACGCACACATGTGTTGTTAGGGCAGATGTCTGTAGAAATAATTGTTTGTTACACTCAGAACTACTCCTGTAGTTTTTCAATGACTCTATGGCTGTTGGAACAGGCTATTGAACATTAGCAACATTTCAGTTTGGTTATTTCATTTCCTAATCCATTTAAGCTCCCACAAAGCAGCAGATTAATCATCTCCTCAAATGAATCCGTATTGTAAATTGCAGCCCATTACACAGAATGAAGATGGCAAAGCAATACATTCAGAAATAGAAAATGCTGATTATTATGTAAGATTGGTGGGTGAGAAGAAGCGGGAAAAACACTCACTACTAGATATGCTCTAGCCAAAATGAAGCACTTTCACTGGTGATTTTGAGAGAGACATTATTATTATTATTATTATTATTATTATTATTATTAGCTTTATTTATAAAGCGCTGTAAGTGTACATGGTGCTGTACAAAAACCAAATAAAATCAAGAATATGTAAAAAGCCTGCCTATGGCATACAATCTAGAGATTAAAAAAAGTTAAAAACATCATAAGAAACAAGTTAAAAACAGCAGATATCAAATATTAAATCAAGCATCAAAACAAGCAGGTCACAGTCACAAATTTCCTGGGAACGCTTCCCTAAACAATATGGCCCTCCACCCCAAAATCATACCATGGTGTATCTTCTTCCTTTGCTTTGCTTCCTTTCCAAACTCTTTACAGGGGACTTCGTTCACACAGATTCCGAGATTCTTCCATGTAGAAAATACTATTTCCTGTGCAGAAAGTGATTTTCTCTTTATAAAATAACCACATGTGAATTCTGTGCATAATCTTTGTGAACAGCCTTTAAAAATTGTGTGGTTTTTGAAGACTTTCCTCCAGCCTGAAGGAAATTGCTGAAATTATTAGTTCCTTCCTTCAAGAAGATCTAGTAAGAAACAGCATAATGTAATTGTTCCAGACTATACTATGTAACTCCTCTCAATATTACTTCTACTATAGCACAACCCCACAGCTAGTCTGTGGTTGATGGAGAGCAGAATGGATCATAGAGATCTCAGTAGATGATATATTCAGTCGGTGTCTGCTTACAAGAACACAGCTAAATTCTTCATCGTCCACTCCCCTCCACCAGGCACAAAATGGTTGGGGGCGACTGCGGTGCCTGAATTATGAATTTTGATACTGGAGAGAGGAATAGAATACCAACCTCTGCAATTTTTAAGGGTGGAAAAAGTCATACAAAAGATGGGCTCATGCTTGTTCGTTTCACTAACAGGATGTGAGCCACAGTTTGTTGCAGTAAAGAGAACATATTCCAGGGAACATATTGATACCCAACTATGAAATAAAGAGAGCAGGCATGTAAACTGGATGAATAAAGGGCCATTTATTTGACTTACATCCTATTTAAAGCTAAGCACTTGACCATCAACTTTAAACATCAACTGTCAGAGAATGATTAAATTGAAAGCTTGATGTGAGTCCAGCTGAAGCCAGGTATCAATCCTAGACCTCCTCTTCAGCTTTCCCTTTGGGTATTTCTGCCCCAGGCCAGCACAAAGCATCGGTCTGTACCGGGCCTTAGTTAAGTATATTAAGCATGTTAACTAACTACCTAAGTAGCTGATATTCCATATTGGCAAATAATTCTACAGGGGAGACTGCCAACTTGAAATTCAGTGTCCATGTCAGAAGCTGTCATGCCCCGAATGGATGGATTCTGATCAGAGGATGAACTGGAGCTTTCTGAGCTCCCTCATGGAACAGCAACCTGTCTTATGGGACCCTGAAGGGGATCAGAGGAATTCAGTGAGTACCTGAAAATGAAACTTCTTCTTAAGATGTGGGTAGCCTGCCCTCTGAAATGGAGTGGCCTATTAGACCCAGGTAATGCAGACTCTGCAATGTGCATATTCAGTCCAACTGCAAAGCGTGCAATACCTGTTGGATAAAGAGAGTTTTATTATAAGTAAAGATTTGCTCAGTAGGATGCTTCTCAACAGTATACTAATATCACAGGTAAAACTGCTGACTTACAGCTGTAGTCAAAGCAGAGGCAGTAATGTCAGATACATAAAAACTTTCAGTTATAGACACAGAATGCTGGGGCAATGTGGTTGCATTATTTTGTGGGTGGAATTATGTCCTGGATTATTATCTATTTAGCTGTTTTTTCCTGTTGCAGGTGGGACTATACATTTTTATGCAGTGCTGATATTGCCCATGGTTCTGAGTACCTTGAAGGAGAGCAGATTAGATTAGAAGTCAACAATAATAAAACTAATTATAAAACTAAAGTAGGTCCAGTCTGATAGTACTTTCAGTATCACATATGATACTGAAGGGTCACCTCCTTTTGTTACACTATATGGACAATGTTAAAACACTATAACAATTGTGATATGGCTATAACAGGCTTATTTTTGGAGTGTTTTACTGATGTTTTTGTATGATTTTTGTGTAAAACAAAATACAGAAACAATTTTATTGCAAATTATTATACAACTTCTTGAATTAATGTCACTGCTCTTTCATAAGTAAACATACGTGTCAGTAAAGCACTGCCCACAAAACAGGCACGAGACTCATATGGACACCCTACTTGCACCCAAGCGACAAGGGCAGGAGGGCACAATCGGGAAAATTTGTGCTGGATGCTGGTTTCTTCATCCCAGGAGTTGCCATGATCTTTATGGGCTCCTGCATCTGGCAGGGAGCAACAACCAATCAAGAGCCAGATTGGCAGATCACAGAGGTGGGGCTTGGCTGGCAATCCTGGGTAAGGACATTTTCTCTCAGGTCCACATGTTCAGTTTAAGACTATCCTGAGCAAGATCCATTAGTTGGCTTTGGTGTGGCTTCTCCACCTTCCCTCCATTTGCTAGTATGGATTGTGGGTTGAATTAAGGACAATCAAAGGCTGTGCCTTGATTCATTTGACACAACCTTTGAGGATTACTTGAGGTTTGGTACGTGCTCATCCTCTTGGAAAAAGGGTTTAAAGAGATCTTGGGATGAAAGTGCCAGGAATCTCCCAGATCAAGAGGGCAAATCTCTGATACACTACAAGGTGGCAGGAGAACCACAGAGTAGCTTACTCAAGTGGGATCCTGGTTTCTGTCACCCCTGGCTCCCTCAAGCAACTGAGCTGGTAGGGTACTGGTCTACTATCGGCTAATACTCAGGTCACCCAATATTGGTATCTGGTTCTGTGCCAAGCCAACTTCCAGCTGTAATAAATACATTTTGTGGCCTGTTCTATTCCAAAAGTTATGGAATGTTTGTTGGGCCCATTGCCCATGTTGCTGCTGAAGGCTGCAATGATCTTAATATAATCTTGTATATGATCTGCATTAAGACTATTTTTGTTGTGTTTCATCCATGTTCACCAGTAATGAATGATGTGGCAAAATAAACAGAAAGGTTTAAAAGCTACAACTATTGCACTGCCCTGTGTGCCAAGTTCAAAAATAAAAGAAATAATAGATAATTCCTCATTTATGTATTCCAAGCCAAACAGCCAAAATCTGGAAAGAAATTCAGCTAAATTTATTTGCGAAAGGACCCCAGGACTTCTGTTCTGTACCGAGGAGCATTAGTCGGTTATTTTTTCTCCCCTAACTGCCAGTATTTCCAATTCAGACCAGAGTGTCAGAACCCATCCTTATTTTAATATTCCCAGGCTCAAAGGGAGATAAAGTGAAATGACTGCTTGCATAGAGATAGAAGCACACAAAATAAATATTTTCTTTCTTTTCTCTTCTTTTTCTTTTTCGCCAACACCTGGTTCTGAATACTGCATAGCACATTTCTTGTAACCAGTACATCCTGCTTCAGTATTTTTAGCCACCTTGATAATACAGCCACTTCCCTGCCTGGCAGCATAATTACAGCAATCAACATCTTGGTTCCAAGAATCTGAAATAACAAAGCTGAAACTTTCCTTATTTGTGAAAGGCTCTTGAGCTGTTGCATGGGAGGGAGAGAACCAGAATAAGGATTTATCAGTGGAATGAATCAAGGCCTGCCTTGTTTGTCAAAGAAAGCTGATCTCATTTGAAGTTTTTCCTATTTTTAAAAAAGAGTGTGAGAATTCATGAAAGTCATATTTAGATGGGCACACATTTATCCACCTCCTTTATTTCCTCTGCTTCCTTTCTCTGCATATTCTGTTTTGAGTTATTTTGTCTTCTTTAATGAAACATTATTTCATAGGTAATGGGGTGCTGGCAATGTTTTCATTCAAACTACCATGAAAAAAAAGTATTGAAGTAGTATTTTGAGAACTTGAACCAAATAAGGGAAACCCAGGGTCACATATTACTCAACCCTAAATTGTTTTAGGGCACACATTGTTTTAGAACTGGAGCCACCTCTTGAGCTTTTATCATGGGCTTGGGACCATAGTCCATAGAACACATTGAGTATTGGAGATCAACCTATTTACAAGAGGTATGTGTTTCCTCCTAAGTTCTGATGGAATTGTCAAGTTGTCATTTTTCTGTAAGTTCCTAGTTGTGGTTTGTCCAGACTGATCCTGAGCTACAGCCATAGAATGGTTTACTGAGTGGTGTGCTAGGCCTGGAATGGTCTTTATAGGTCCTGGGACCTGTGGGCAGGGGAAGTACTCTGCCCTTGGTGATGAGCTAGGAGTTTCCTCTCTTTTATGAAGACCAGACACTTTTTTGGGTGTGTGTGTGGAAGTGCCCTGGGTTTGCCTTCTTAGTAAATGTCTAGCAGGAGAGGAACCTGTATATGACATTTCCTTCAGGGATCAGATGTTTTGCTTAAAGAAAGGTTGAGAAGGTAGTCAATGACTGACAACTGGAGCCACATCAGATTGCTCCTTCCCTTTGCTCCCTCCAGTGTCCACTCAGTTAGTTAGGGTATAGGTCAAATAAAGTGATCCATATTTAACCCAACTCTGTGTCGGGTCTCATTGTTTCACGGTTAATTGATAGTCATCAATATGAGCTTCTTGGCAAATAACTATTTTAAAACAGTTAAGTGAGATGATTGATTGATTCCCCTGGGAAAATGCAACAGAATATCACTCCAGTGAAAGAAACTGTGGTGATGTGAGGCAATATGAAAACATTTAATGTGATATTTCAGCTTTCTTTTCTTTAATTCAAAGATGTACATTCTTATACCTTGGAAACATATGTAAGGCAATATGAAAACATTAATCATGATATCAGAGCTTTCTTTTCTTTAATTCAAAGATGTAAGTTCTTATACCTTGGAAATATATCCAGGTATATTTTGTGCCTTCTCTGTCCACAGCCATAATTTGGCGTTACTGGCTCTCCAGTTTCCTACATCTATCTCTGGCTTGCCTGTTTTCCTCTCTGCTTCTTCTTATTCTCCTTGGATAGATATTTTCACTTTGGCCTCAGCCAATAAATGAATACTTTTTCTGTATAGGTCCTTGAAACTCTGTAAAACAGCAGTTCCAGCGTTTGACCTTTTTCTGGATATCTTTTTTTTTTCCCTTTCCCCTTGCAAAACCAGGCAATAAGAATTTCTGAAATTGACCAAAAGTTTGAAATATATATAAGTGCCTACGTCTTAGGCTGATTTAAGCTGCTTGAACAGGGTGATACTACACCAAAACCATGCAAAGCAGATGACCAAGAAACAATGCCATCCCTCCTGTAAAATTGAGGTGATATTCTCATTTACAATTCCTTGTATAATTCTCATTCTGTGATTGGCTCATTATCTGCCCCAGTGGATCAATTAATTTTTCTCCACCATCTGTTAATCCAGTCATCACTTCTCCGGTTTCTGCAGCTCAGCCATGTCCTTTGACAACAGAAAGGCAGTAGCAAACCAGAACGGCAGCAGGTGAGACTTTAGGTAGTTACAGCAAAAAGACACTGATAGCCTCTTAGTGGCCTTGCCGGAAAACCTAGCATGCACTGAGGAATGAATTACCTTATTGTGATTCTTACATTAAAACTAGGTCAGTAATATTGCCCTGATTTATTTCATACAACACTATATTTGTTTCAGTCATCTGCATTCCACTCTTCAACGATACCCACTTCAACATAAAGAGAAAGAAAAGAGGATGGCACCACACTTTGGACTCTGTGGTCCTTCCTACCTTTAGTTTCAGCCTGACTCATAACTAGCTTCCCAACATAATGTGATTCTTGGCAGAAATAAAGTTACTTGCTGCTGGATCGAAACAGAAAGGACAATCTCTAAATGAAGCTGTAAGTTATGACATAAAGGCTGTTGGAACAGAAACATTCAAATATTTTGGTCAACATGACCCTATGAAAGGGAGACCTCCAAATGCCCCAGTCATCAACAGCACTGTTCAAGTTGTGCAAACTCACAAGTGTGGCTTCTTTGATTGAATTAATCAATCTATTATGTGGTCAACTTTTTCCAGTCAAGTAACATTAACTTTTTCAGTCTTGCGAGTATTTTTCAGTCTTTCAAGTATTTTCCAATGAGTAATGTAATCTTATGATGTATGCAAAGTATGATAGTTTCAGTTTATTCATCTTGGCTCCTAGTGAGATTTCAGGCTTGCTTTGCTCTAGGACATATGTATTTGATTTTTTTTTTTTTTGGCAGTCCATGGTAGCTGTGTGACTCACCACATTTCAAATGAGCCTATTCCCTTCTTGTCAGCTTTCTTCACTGTCCAGCTTTGACAACCATACATAAGAATCAGAAATACTATGGCACAGAGGATTCCAACTTTGATATTTAATGATAAGTCCTTGTATTTGGGATCTTTTATAGTTCCCTGTATAGCTGCTGTTTCCTTCTTCTGATTCCTTGACTCCAACCTCTGTTTTGATTGATGGCAGAACTGTGGTATCAATATAGATCATAGATGACTGACATTACTTTAGAGTAGGTGGTAAAAGTATAGAAATTGTGTATGTATATATATATATGTGTGTGTGTGTACACTATTGCTATATTTTACCACCTACTCTAAAGTAATATAAGTTCTTTGTGGCCATTGTCATTCCTCTGTTCTCACTATTCAACTGAATCATTGATTCTGCACTTTCTTCCTTAACTTTCATCAGTAGTCATTTGAAACTTTTACTATTTTCTATGAGTATGGACTGAAATCTTTCATCACATGCCTGGTTTGCATACCCATGTATGGTTTCCTGACCCAGCTTCCCATACCTACCTTGACGGCTTGGTGACACACCAAGCATGGAAAGGTAGTGCCAATGTAGTTATTCATGTAATATACAGTATTACTGTAGTAAGCAGTAATACTATATTCTTGTATGCAAGGTTTTAGAATGTTTCCCACTTCCCCCACAGCATTTCACAGTTTGTTTTTAGATAACCAGCTGAATAATGTTGTTATTGAATGTCTGTGTGATGGCGAAGCCATTTTATAAATCTCCAAAGGGACCTAAATTTGTGTTATTGTCAGATTCAATATGTATCATCTCACAAACTTTGCACGAGCATTTATAGCTATGTGGTTTCGTAGCTAAAGAAATCTTGTGACATTTGTGCATACAAAGGGAACCAAAGGGAATAATTGTGTTGTCTTCTTTTCTTCTCTTACAATAACAAAAATGCCTTCCCACATTAGGCACCAAATGGCCTGTAAAAGTAGAGCAGAAAATAAAGCAAACCTAATTCGATGGAATGGCAAGCTCAGGTTGTACTTTCCTTGGGAAAACACAAAGGCTTCCCCCCATTCTTAAATCTGTCACTTAAGCAAATCAAAGTTGCCTTTTCACCCCCTGAAGTCCAATTTTCTCAAGAAAAAAACAAACATGGATTCAACGAAGAAAGCAAATATGATAGGTTTCAGCGGGACTCTTCCCCTTTCAATTTATATCTCCTTGGAAATAATGTGGCGTTCTTTCTGGAAATGCTTACACAGCCTTTTAAAAATACACTCCAGCTGTGAATCATAGACATTATAGCCAGAGAAGGCCCTCTAACTACATGGCAGTGCAGTCCTATTCCCTGGGTTATATAGGATTTTTCACTATGGTATTTCATGCACAGTTGAGCAATCTTTCTCTACAGATACAAGGGCAATGTGCACATTTGGGGAAGGAGGAGGCAATAGGACTCCACACCTTCAGAATGGAGTGAGGGGTTCTCGTGTTTGCTCCGCAAATGCACATAAAGTCTTATGCACGGTAGTATTAGCATGTTAGAGGAAGTGTTCTAATCTAATGCAGATGGTTTCACTTCTCTGTTTTGACATCAAGGGCAAACCTTTTGGAAGTCTATTAACCCATCTGCAGCCTGAAATGCTCTGATCCCAGAAGTGCTCTCACTAGACTCTGAGCTGCACATGATATACCGGACAACCATTGATGAATATTCAGGAACATTGCCATGTCAAGACTATTATCACTGGGAACACATGAGAACATGACATTGTTCATGGATATTAAAAAAAATTATGACAGGATTTAAGAGGATACTGAGAGCCTTGTGCTCCTTTGAGTGGCAAGAAACACTAATTTTGAATTTCAGTTTTCTCTACACTTGTCTGGTGGATGCTCTCTTTTCCATTATAAATGTTTATTATGCTATGTATTCTCTCCTCACTCCACAGAGAGAGAGACCCGAAGCCCTTTAATTTATGCCATCTCAACAAAAACTCATTTAAAGTCGGGCCCTCTAGAGCTTAGCACTTCTCACCCCTTTAGTCTCACTGACATGGTTCGATGAATTGCCATCCCATTCACAGCCAATCAAAGGTCCAGGAATTCTTGCAGGTCAGGGAGTATTTTCTTGTACGTGGAGATAAGTGTTTATCTGCTTAGAAAAACCTGCACCTAATGCCCAATGTCTTCTAATATTTCTATCATTATTATTATTTAAAAATTAATAGACACAAACAAAGAAATATTCAACAAAGCCTCCTTTCTTACACAATTATGCCAGGAACAAAGAATGCAATAGAAACGATGTGTTTTTTGTTGACCAGTAGATGCCTCAGTAGACATTTCTGGAAATTCACACATTTTGGATGGATTCTTTGTTGTTAATTATTATCATGACCTTGGCTCATGGTTGCATTATAAAAAAGGAAAATGTAAGTCATTAACAGCCCTGCTCAGGTCTGGCAAATTCAGACTTCCTTGAATGAGTCTATTGCAACCTTCCTTCTTTTCCCCCACTGCCCTCCACTTTACTTAGCACTGTTCTTTTCTAATGAGTCCTGTCAATTTGTCATCGTCCGGATCCCAAGTTCTACTTGATTTTCAGAAAGGAGTATCCAAACCTTGCCTTTTGGTGCCATACTGAACCCAGGAGGCACTTGGAATATCTCTAGTAAACACACCATGGTTACTGCATTAAGAAAGGAAAGGAAAGGAAAGGTAATTTTAAAAGAAAAAAAAAACCCTCACTGGAGGACTTGTAGTGCTTTATTGCATGACCTTTGTTCTCACTGCAATCACATCAATGAAGAAAAGTGCATACATACCGGATTGGGAGCACTCCCTATTGCATGTCCCTTCATTGTCATCTTTGGACTGTTGTTGGTCCTGTGTGCTCTTTTCCACCTTGTTCTCTCTGTTCTGTGCCCTACCCAGCATTTTGTGTGTGAGTGTGTGTTTGGTTGGTTTTTAAAACACAATCCTGGAGTTATGCTAGTATGGTTTAATGAAACGACAATAAAATTGGGAATATTCTGGAATGGTAAAGGGGAGGGGCAGAGTGGAAAGGAGGGGACACTGACACCAGTGCTATCTTAGAACTGCCATGTGACTGATTATTTTATTTTATTTCCAGGATTAATATCCCATCCTTTCTCCACAATGGGATTCAATTTACCACATCTGTGGACTAGCACTATATTAGCATGATTGGAAACTTATTGATGGGTTTTCCCCATCAATGGCAAGGGATAGGCACCACCAATTGTGTGATAGGCACCACCAAAGGCACTGTTATAATTTTATGGCAGTCCAAAGCGAAAGTCCTCCACCTTTCATAATACAGAGAACAGGGAGCCTTTAGCCTGCAGAGCTCCCCAAACCAGGATGCATTTTGCAAGAGTGTTGATCCAACACATTGTACCAAGCTTGGCATATACTAGTTAGGCTTTGGTTTTGTATGTTCTTTTAATTGTCTGATAATTCACAACATGTGAATAGATAACAAGGGCCTAAAACAGCTTACATTGTAGGAGAGTTTCTTTTTTGAAGTAATTAACACCGAAAAAGCCCTTTCTAATACCCTCAGCTGGGCCAAGGGAATGAATAGATTATTAAGACTCAATATCCCCCTTTCATTGAGACCCATCAGCAGTGCAAGAGGAGTCAGAAGTGAAGGGGAAAGCAACTGCCTCGTACAAATCGCTTAATTGCTTCAAGCCTACCTGGCAAGTGCAAATTACAAAATTGATTGAACTAATTTATATTTCTTTCCTAAAGAAGGCAGAAAAAGGAATAAATCTCATTCCCAGCTACATTTTAAGAGCCCCTTGGCTCTTGTCAGGAAATCGTATAGGATTTAAGCCAAGGAGCCGCTACATGCATTGTCAGACTGTATATAATAAAGCCTTGCTTTGGGTTTGCTACTGGAAGGCCATTTGATTATTGTTAGCAACTGAGATGCAAGGCTCTGGAAACAAGAGGCAAACAATAATGAAGGCAAGGGGAACAATGTAGTAAGTAGTCAAGGCCAGATTCGGGCATTACGTTTTTCACTAATGCCTCTTAGCAAAGGAAGCACTGAGTAGTTTCAGAGCTACTAGCCCCCTGAGCTGATTGTTAGTACAAGTGCTCATGCACTTTGTCTTAGAAGACAAAGATGTCCTCTTTATTTGGATGTACGTAGCATCATTATATTGAATTATTTTGGCTCTTCTGTACCCCAGTTGGCATTGCTGCCTGGCTGGTTCCACCCCATTAAGAAAAATTTAATGGAGAGCATTTGTAGTACAAAAGGTCTAATGTGGAGATCAATAAAAAAAAATTCACTAAATCTTGTGTCAAAAAAAAAAAAATGCTTTCTCTTCTCTCTTGCCCAAATGTGAACTGATTTGCAACATGGTAGCGATGTCGGATCAGCACACTAAGTGAAGAGCACTTACCACTTCCCTGAGAGATTTCAATTTCTAGTTTCGTTTTTTGCTCGGCATTAATTCTGGCAACTGATTTACATGCATGGAGTAGCCAGGGTTCAGTCCACAAGGCTTAGCCACTGGTAACTCATGGTGAAGGACACATTTGAACTTGAGGAGCTGTTCTTTGCAGGAATGCCCTCTTATATTTGCATATCCAAATGGATGTGTGTTGTGCCATATTCAGGTGACCAGATGTCCCAACTACAAAGGCATTGCAAGATGTAGCGTATTCAAGAAAAATATAGAATATTACAAAATAGAAGTTTAAAACACCCATTTAACTATAAATTTGTTTCATATGGTCTATTCGCAGCTATATTACTTATACTGTATTTTCTTATGTACTCAAGTGTACTTTTTTGATGAACTTATCTTCATTAAAATGCCTTGTTGGCTTGCAATATACTTATAGAATGATGAACAAGACAATTTTTTAAAATATACTTCATTCTCATTATTCTACTGAGTATGGCAACATCCTATGGAATTCTGGGATTTGTAGTTTGGTCAGGCACCAAATTCTAGAATCACAGAATTGGAAGAGACCACAAGGGCCATCCAGTCCAACCCCCTTCTTCTGAGGCTGAGATATGGTGACTTGCCCAAGGGCACCCAGTAGGTTTCCATGATTGAGTAGGGATCAAAATACTGATCTCATACTATCTTAATACAATACTCATACTACTACACCATGCTGGCTCTTAGATGTAGTAACAGTAGTCTGTATCCCAGTGTAAGATGCAAGATGGCTTGCAACATGCAGCTGAACAATCCCAACAATTATTTGATAGCTTAATAATATTTAAGGAAGTGGCTTACTTTCTTTTAAAAATAATAATCTGAGAGGGCACAAGCAAATTCCTACAACCATATGCTGTGTGTTGCATAGACAATATCTGCAATCTAGACTAGAAATATTTTTTGCTACCTGTTGTTTCAGAGGTCCCCCATTAACTTTTCTCTTTGTCTACTATCAGATGGTCTCTAACATGTGAGTTTTAGAACACATAATAGCCAAAATCCATATCAGTTATGACATAACAATACTATTTCGTTTCTATTGAAATCCATCAAATTTAACTATGCATTTAAATTTTGTTGGCTGCAAAGAAATGTAAATATTCTTAACTTGCTACAAATTGCATGCAATTTACTTGGAGTTTCTGTGTTTCCTGGTTCCTTGAGTCTTATCTTCACTTTCCAGAGTACTGGAAGTTTTGCAGAAATGTGATTTGTGTTTGAAAAAAATAATAATCAAGATATATTTAACTAGACTATTTTAAACATACAAGATAATGGTAGAACTGATTTTTAAATTAATTTTCAGACTATATATATATATATATATATATGCCCTCTTTCACTAGTTTTTTGTCCACTTCAATGTTTCTTTTATTTTCTAAACCCATATACAATTAATTCTGTACATTGTTAGAGTTTATCTTGTCTTCAGTGGGGCTCAACTCTATTTAAGTGAGCATATGGTGCAGTTAACATTAACTTCTTTTAATGTTTGCTCTGAGTCAGGAATTACAGAAAGGACACAGCAAGAATATAGATTTTTTTAAAAGTGTACATAAACATATTTATGAAGCCTTTTGCAGATGCGTATATCTGTTTTTATTCTATTCACAATGTTTACTGATTTTAATTGTTGTTACCTACTGGTGTGGTGTGCAGGTAATAAAGTGACAGGGTAATAAGTATTTATATAAATAAGTAGATAAGAGGAGTACCATGACACTATGCACTGTGTGGAGAGGCACACAGTGTCAAGCAACTTGGGGGGTAAAGTCAGGGCATGCGTCATGTGGATGTGATGCTCTGATTCCACTCCCAGGACAGCCTTAATGGCCAGTCGGAACAGGGCCATAGTCGGGATAGTTAAATGGAAGGGTCTTTCCCCATGTTGGTCTATGGTAGAAATTCAGGACCCTGGACAGGTAACTTGGACACCAAATTGAGATCTAGCTTGGGTAGGCTTGTTTGCCTTCAATTTGTAGAGTTGACCTTAGAAGTAACAAGAATCCACAGACCTTCTGTAATGCTATATTGAAAGCAGCTTGCATCCCTTCTCCCCCTATCCCCAGAATTTCTTTCAAAAGAATAGCACTGTGTCAAACAGACTGCACCTGTGAGAAAGAATCCACTGCGCCTAAATGATGCAAAACCTCCTAGCTTGCTAACTTCCCAGAAGCTAGTTTTAAAGGTCTTTATTGTTTCTAGATTGCAACATTTCTCAACTGCAACATGTAGTCTTTTTGCTGACCACCCCTTTGCACCCCTGCTAATTGTCAACTGACTTGTTTTTGCTCATGTGTGGCTCATACTGATCAAAATGTGATAAAATTTTAACTCTAATCAAAAAAGCTGTCCCTCTTGTGAATGGCAAGCATCTGTTGTGTCTGTGCTTTTCTTGTGAGGGCTCCCCTTGATCACTGGTAGAATTTTACTGTAAGTAAGTGCCTTCCTTGTCTGGTTGAAGGTCCACGCACCATATCACATTTCAGAGGAGGCCTGGTAGAGTTCTGATATTGCAGAATTGGCTCAAAACAGTCCGTCAGGTTAGGTTTTAATGAATGGCATTCAAGAGTCTGATTTAGATAAGGGGGTATGGGAGAATGTGAGCTGTGTGATAGATGTATTCCATAACAAATCTATTTCATTTTTGTTATTTTTGTTTTTATATTTATAGTCTTTTGACCTCTGGGAATGTTCTGCATTGGAAAACTTGGATTCAAACATGGTAGCAGCCATGGATAAAAAGGAGTTGTATGTTGTGTGGAAATAATTTGCATTTGTTGCTGTGCACCTTCCAGTTGTTTCTGACTAAGGCAAATATATCATGGGTTCAGAGAAGGTTTGCCATTGCCTTCCATGAATCTGAGAGCATGTGACTTGCAAATGTACATTGAGGGCATCCAGGAGGTCCCCACAGTTGATGGCCAGGAGGGGATACTTACATGGGAAGCAGAGGTGGTGACAATGAAAAACCTTCACTTTTGATAATAACTGTGAGATGTGTGAAAACATTTTTTTTTATTTACCATGCAAGGACCATGCTAGGATGTATATTCCTGCACTTTTACCATATTTTCTTCATTGAAGCCGCAGATGCAACGAGTCTTATTGTTGGGACATATCAGCATGCTGCTGAGTTCTGTTCTAATGGAACATTCATTCCCTAAAAATGAAGTTGGAATACACACACACACACACACACACACAGACTCAAAGAGAGGTGTCCATTGGCATTCTCTTTGTTATGCTAGTACTGCAAATAGCTAATCTCCCACCAACCCTTTAAAAACCTGCAGTCATTTGTCACCTTATACTTGCTGATGTTTTTCTCATAGGATCAAATTGTTACACTGTGTGCTTATTTCTGTGTTAGCACCAATTCCAATTTATCTCTTTTGGGAAGCCTGAGTGAGGATGCTTCAGTACACTTCAATTCCCTTGTAAGTGCTTGCTCTCTGGGTATTGAAATCAAGGTAATGGGCCATTGCCAGGCTTCCATCAGTGGCATTGTTCATTGTTCTTGGAAGGAGCTGACATGTAGACATATGTACTAGCTGATGTCCTAGCTTTCAGACAGCAGCTTGACTCATGATCTCATAAAAGTGCAGGGGTTCCTTTATGCATAGGAAAGGACAGGGAGTTCTTTTGTCAAAGGAGAAATCTTGGAAAATATGTGAGAATAGCAACAACAACAACAACAACAACAACAACAGCTCTAAGAGCAGTTGCAAGGACAATTTTAATGACAGCTGTTTTGTTATACAACAAAGATACTTTAATGGCCATACAAAGTGGATTAGTGATCTGTGTAAGTATAGTACCGGTAATAATAATGGCTGGAATGATATATTTCTCTCTCTCTTTCATTTGTTAGTCCATTTGTTCTCTCTCTCTCTCTCTCTCTCTCCAATATTCTAGACTGTTGCAGAATTAAAGTTCACCTATTAGGAGCTTGCTTGTGATAAATTCCTGGGAGATCATTCCTTGATGAAATCCCCAAGAGAGCATTTTCAAAGCACAACTCAATCATGCACAGTGCTATCTTAAGAAAGCACCATTTGTTGCTTCAGGATCACTGCTTGTAGTAGAATGGGTTAAACCTCTTGTCTGAATGATGCAGTTCTGATAAAGTTTAGACCTGTCTCCCTACAAAAGTTATATCTGTTTTCCTATCTACTTTAATAGCACGTGTTTTTGTGCATAGGGGATACACGAACCGGATTATTTCGTTCAATGTTCAGCATGCCCCCACTCTGTACATCTGAAATTTAGCAGCATATTACATTGCTCAATTTCATGGACAAATCATGTAAAAGAAGGAATAAAACAAGGGAAAAAAGTTTGTTTTGTAAGTGTTTTGTACGGGCTTTCCAAGGAAATGTGTAAGTAAGAATAAATTGTAGTGAGGAGAAGGAAGGACAAGGAAATGTGGGGGAATGAATCTTGCCTCTCCCAATAGATTCAGGCAAAAGCAAACTGCTGCAGCTTCTAGCTTGTGTGTCGTTACTCATTAACAACTTTTCTATCTTGAACACACTCTGATGTTTCTTAGCCACGTGTGTTTTTGTCTATTATATGTTGGATGGTATGTGTGATATAGTGGTTTGAACATTGTTCTACATCTCTGGAGACCAGGGTTCAATTCCCACTTGGACATGAAACTTACTGGGTGACTTTGGGCAAATCACACTCTCTCAGCTTCAGAGGAAGGAAATGGCAAATCTCATCTGAACAAATCTTGCCAAGAAAACCCCATGATAGGTTCACCTTAAGGTCAACATAAGCTGGAAATGACTTGAAGGCCAACAACAACAAATGCCTATTATGTATTCCTCAAAGTTTATAATAAAATGCATCTCCTAATGACAAAGTACACTCAAAAACGCCACCAGGCCAGAAAAAAAAGCATTTTTAAAAGGCTTCTTTCACAAGGGAAAGAACCGGGGCACAGGAGGACAGACACTGGCACAGTGCTGTATGGGATCTGCATACTGCTATTTGAGCTTTCAATATTTATTTTAAAAATGTGTGTTTACTTGGGGAGTATATAAGAGGCCTATCTGCTCTCCTTCAGATATGCACTTACTGAGATGGAAGATGATTTTGAAAGCATGAAGACGATTTCAAATAGCACCAGGGCAGAAGTGAATAGTGAAGGGCTCTGACTGCAGTGTTTAAGCACTTGCAACAAGAGCCCACAAAAATGCTATTATTAGCTATTCGGAGGACTTCTGGCATTCTTGCTGATGGTACTTGACACTTTCCTCTGTTATTGGAAACCTCTGGTCAAGAGTCCACTCCATATTATTAGGAGTCATTCTCGCTGCACTTTCTTCAACCTTGGTTGCATTTATCCAGACCTTGGAATCTTTTCTGTCTGTTTAATGATTTGTTCATGTTTCAGAAGCCCATCAATAACTGCTGTGACAAGAGACATTGTCTGAAATCTTGTATTTATAAATACTTTTTTTCCATTTCTCTGTGCTACAATGATTGTGCAGTAAATGTTTGTGAATTCACACAGCTCTGAAAATGCCTGCTATCATCTTGATGACATAAATATAGGACTTTGATTGGTGCTCCTGGAAACCTGGGAGCTGGGGAAATGACTTTAAAAATCTCACTCTACTTTTTGACCAGTTTTCTTTAATATAAGAGGTAAAAAGCAAGACGCTGGAGCAGGAGGTATCAGAAAGCAAATGACTTTGACAGAAACACCAAAGTACTCAATTGGCTCTGGAATCACAAGGCTATAATCTACCTCTCTTGAGATTTTGCTATCTTCCTTCCCCCCCCCCCCCTTTTTTTCAGGAACCATTCCTGTCCAGAAGTGTAATTCTCTAGCCCCACTCTCATATGGACATTACTCATTATTTTATTATTGGTGACAACAACATTTTATCACTATGTGGTCACAAGACTTTCTTCAACATGCAATCCATCAAGGGCTATGTATGTGGCATAGCTGCACATATAATGGAAGACTGCATTAATTTTTCACATAGAGAGGCTTTTCAAGAGTGTGTAGTCCATTCATACAGTTGGAGCTTAAAGGAGGGATGGGATTCATTTTTTAAAAAAGATCATGAAATGCATCTTATTTATTTATTTATTTTGCAAGACAAGAAGGACTGCACCTTCCCTGCTTTCGCTTCATAATGTCATTCAAAGCAACTATATTTGCTTTGGAATAAACTATTATGTTCCTTGTCCTACTTCCCAAAGCTACTTTAAGAGCCAACAGTCACACTGAACAATGGATGTCCGTTCTGCTGGAGATTTGTGGTATTTGTGATCATGGCAATAGAGCCACAATCTTTGCACAGAAAACAGCTTTTGAAGGAGCATTTTCTGAGTAGAAAATAATATCATTCTGTGCCATTTTCAAAATTATTTGTTCTTCCCTTTGAGAATGAAATTAGTGAAGAATTACTCCCCTACTGTTGGGCGATCCAAATATATTGTGAATGCGGAGTGCCACTCTTCCTAATTTTGTCTTAGAATACCTTCATTTCTCTTCTGTTTTTCAGAGTGTACATCCTGAGCAATGAAAGTAAAACACTGAGGTCACTGGAGGAATAAGAGGACAAAAGAAGAGGAGCTGAATAGCAGCAGTGATTACCTCCAGGGAAGCAGCAGATAATGAGCAGCGTAACTGCTAAACTGTTTCTCCAAAATGTTTCTGGCTGTGAATAAATTTTCTTGGTGGTTGTTTCTTTAAAGAAAATAATCTCTAACATGTGTGTGTAAGATTGTGGCTTTTATTCTGGAGTGGTCTTGATGGAAGGGGGTGGCATGAGTATGGCTTTTAGCATATATTTTTATAGATTAGTGGAAGTGTCCTTGCACTGCCTAATAAGTATACCTGGTGTATCAGAAGTGGTGCATGGGACCTCAATAACCTTGTCCGAGAGCCCTTTCCTTTTTTCCCCACTTTTCCCCTCTATATTAGAAATTTAACAGCAGGTACCTCAGAGAAGCCTCTTTGGTTTTACATATAAATTGTACCCAGTTCTTTATGTAATATGTTGTTGTGTTCCTTCAAGGAAAACCTGCACTGCCCCTGCAAGGCACCTGGTTATAACTACAGTTGGCCTTTAGTATAGACTGGGTTCCAGACCCTCTCATGGAAACCAAATTCATGGATGCTCAAGTCCTGTTAAATACAGTGGCACAGTAAAATAACAAATTCAAGGTTGGCTTTTTGGAATTTATATTTTATTTGAATATTTTCAAGCTGTTGATGGCTGAATCCATGGATAAAATAAATAAATAAATCTGTGGATAGGGAGGGCCAGCCGTCTGTATAGTCCTCCATTTTTCTGTTCTAAAGGTAAAACTCGGGGATCTTGTCAGGTGTTTTAAAGCATGCATGCAAATCTGCAGATATGGAAGAGGAACAGAGTGGAAACAAATCCATACTAGTCTCACACACATGACTCCTATTTTGTCACCGTCCATCAAAGGTTTTTTTTGAAAATTTTTGTTCATTTTTTTCTCAAGTGAAATCACATAGTTTTTCCCCTTGCCTGAAGATAGTCATATAGTCATATATTTCTTGACCTTTTCATCAAGAGATCTTGCTTTTCCAATATGGATTTTTGTGCAAAGTGGGAAACAGAATAACCCCACAACATTATAAGTGCAAAACAAAAGTACTGTGTTCATTACATGGACTTATAAAAATTGGAAGCATTAGACGGATTATTTGTGCATTTCTCACCAATTAGCCAGCCCTTCTGTGCTCACTCTGTGCATAAGCTTTGCTTCATAGAAAAGTGAAGAAACAGGAAGTTTGAACAGATATATTTTGAATAAATTACAGAAACCTTGAGGAAAGAAAGAAAAGAAAAGAAAAGAAAAAGTGCTCCTTATTTCTGTCAAATGCTGGAGTCAAGAATCCTTGCAAAGTCTGGTGATTTCTCAGCAAGCTGTCCCAATGTTTCAAACTTGCCTCTCTGACTGAGAATGACAAATTTTGTGAATATTCTATACGTCCTTCTCTTCTGCATACAGAAGGCAATGTTCTGTATTGGATACTCTTCTCAATTCAAGGACAGTCTATACTACAAGCACTGCTCTAAGTATGAAAAGTGTGATGAAAACAGGAATAGAAAAGGTCATGCTATCCGCTCCCCATTCCTTGCATGTAGATGTTTAAAATACACCTCGAGGGTCCTGATGATAGATAAACCCTGAAATTCTTCACACATTCCATGAGCTGAATAACTTGTAAAACATACACATTTTCATAATGTTGACTTAACATTGCATAATTTTACTCAGGTTTCCTCCTCTCCACACACACACACTCTACCTGGAGTCTGTTCTTCATTACAGAATAAAAGTAGGTGTACCTAACATGAACTGAATAATTTGTGAATGCTTTTACAAGAGGCAAGAAAGAAGTGATGTCATTTTAGGCATCATTAAACCAGGATGTCTTATGATTATTGATTTCTCACTTCATATAGAAATTCATTGCTATCATAGATACAATTTCTATCATGAATTAATGTCCCCGGGCTACAGAATAGCTGTAAGGTGCAATTGTTCATTGTATAACTTGTGTGTTGATGCAGTTACAGCGGCACCAGATGTGATGCAAATAGTATAGATCCTTCCTCTAAAATTGTGAAACAGCATGCAGCATGGGAGCTGGGGGAGAGATAAGGCATTGCCCTCCAATAAAATGTCTGCCCCCAACAATATGGGCCTTCAGTTCTATTATTTTATTTTATTTTTTAGCTTTACAGTAACTTAACATTTCACTGGGCATTTAAAAGTACAGTTTGAAATCCAAAGAAAAGAGGCAAGTAAAGTTACCAAATACAATAGGTCTGCATGCGAATTATTGTTGATGTCTCACTCTCCGCAATACAAAAAATTTGGAGACTGCAGGTAATTTTCATTTGGAGGGGCAAAATTCTTATATGGACAGAAGACCTTCATCCCTCCTCCTCTTCCTCCTCCTCCTCCTCCTCCAGTAGCTATTCCCCTGAAGACAGCATGTATGCTTGTATGTTTTTAATTTGAAATGAATGCATAATTATTTTCATAGGACAGTATTACTTCGGCATGAAGACAGGAGAACACAATATTGATATTCTTTATTAATTAACGCTGGCAGGTTGTTAATCAGTTACAATGTTGTAAATGGGATTTATGACCTTGTAACTGTTCCCTATTCACATTTATGATTGTGCTGCCTTTGTCATGATTGCAAATGTCCCTGAACTCACTCCCCCTTAAAATCCAGCCAGCTGCATTGAGGAATGGAGTTCTGTGGTGCTGGTTGAACAGAGTGATGAAGGGTGATGTGTCCAGCCCTCACTCTCCCTTGAACTGTGGTGCACACAGAAGAAGTTTGGATCCCCACAGGATCCTGTTTCAAGTCATCAGTACATTACCTTCAGCGTTAGACAGGATCCCAAATTCATCTTTGCTTTTGCTCAGCACACTGTTGATTGCTGGTGGGATGGAGAGAAATACATCATCCTTCAGCGCCTGCCATCCACCAGTGCCCTAGAATTCTGCTCCTCAATACATCAGACTAGATTTTATGATGGATTTCAGAGGTCACACCAGGAGACAGAGCATAGCCATCATATCTGATGCAGGATCTTGGCCAAAGTTATTAAGATCCCTATATATCCAAGGCTGGCATACCTGGAGAATGGGACTGTAGTGTTGCTGCCCTTTTACTGTATGCCTTTCTTCTGTATAGCTTTTCTATGAATAGAAAGCCTTTTGCATAGAAATGTTTTCAAGATGTACATATTCACCAGTGGCATTGTAAATCAATAAACTCCTTCAAGCATTTAAGTGGAATATATGTATCATCATAACATTTCAGTCTTGCTGAAGATTAAGTTAGTACTGACAGCTGGAACTTGGGCAGGGCCAGCACTGTCATGAGTGAGAGGGTTGCTTCAGGCATCAGAGATGGTGTGCTGTGTAGGATGCAGCACCACAACAACCCAATTGCCATACTCCTTCTGTAGGACAATATATAGTATGGGTTCCAGAGAGTCTATCCTTTATGCCCTAATCTAATCTGATGCCTTCAGATGTGGTGAAGCATGGTGTCCCACCAAGAGAGTTGAATTAAAATTCATGTCTGTCCAGTTGGCTTCTACAGTTATAGAAAATAAGCCTCGTGATATTTGCTGCCTGTGATCTTATGATGACCATCCTATTCTTGAGTTTCCTCTTTCTCTATTTTGGGTGCCTAATAGTGAAGACACTGCATAGGCTACAGCATCAGCAAGGAAATTCTGGACTATATGTAATGCAATTGCAATGCTACCCTATAGTGGATCTTTGTAAGGTCTCTCTGCCTGAATATTGCTTTACCTGCTCAGAAGATCATGGAATAGGAGAATAAATGGACAAATAACCCTGGGGTTGAGGAAAGGACTTGGTTTATTGCAGATTCTGAATCTGAGTGCAAAGCAATGATTTAGTAGCAATGAAATGCCTTGTAAGGAAATGAATGACCTTTGCCCAGCCTCTCTATTTGTGGCAGTTTTAGAAAACCTCCAAGTTGCAGTTAATAATGATGATTTATATTGCACTCAGATTTGAGTGCATTGCAGAATCTTAAAGCAAATTGTCTTGAATTCTCAGATCTTTGAAACTATGCCACCAGTTGGAAGACCAGACTACAGACTCAGGAACACATTGCATGGTTTTCTTCAGCAGCCATTTGTCTGTCCATTATGAACTTCTAGAGAGTTCTAGAGAGATTTAGTGAGTGATGATTACATTTCTATTTTGGAAAATTATGAAATTAAAACCTCTGGAGTGACTGTATCACCCAGTTTCATTTTATTCCTTCAACGTCATTTATAATGTTACGACCACCAGATCTGAAGAGAACCCAATCAACATTCTTGTTCTTCCCAAGTTCCATACTGGGTTATGGGATTTGCCAACACCTCATACACAAGGATATGTATTTAAAGTCATACTTTTCCTAATACGAACAAATAACAAATGTATTTGTCATATATTCTTCTTAATATATTCACTTCCTGTATTAGCTAGAGTGTCTTTGTACACATCTTTCAAATATAGGAATTTTAGTTTTCCCCTGTTGTTGTTTAAATAATAAAATAAATAAATAAGTAGTCTGCAACTCACAGTTTTATGTCAATAACAGGGAAATAACAGGTTGGTTTGGAGGACATTTAAAATTGTAACAATGGTACCTTGATCATAAATGTGAATAGGAAATAGTCACAAAGTAGTAAGTCTAATTCAGGAGATTTTACCTGACTAAGAGAATGCCAGCCACAATGTGCTTTAAACAATCCTTTTTGATATATATATATATATATATATATGGAAATATGTCTGAGAGAGAGACAGACACAGAGAGTGAGAGAAAGATCAAAACGTGCACAAGTTCTACAACAGTAAGAAAATGTTTGAAATGTTTATTTCTCATGTGAAGGGAGAAAACAAAGATTCACACTGCTGCTTGGTGTCTGAGTCTTGTTTATGAACATGCATTTATTTTCATATCAAAATATTAAAGCATCTCTCAAATGCATCTGTAGGGGCAGTAATTTTCCAGAGACACTTATCAGAAAAATAACAATGGTCTCTTATAAGTTGCGAGAGACTGAATGTACCGTGTTTCCCCGAAAATAAAACAGTGTCTTATATTAATTTTTGCTTCCAAAGATGTGCTACCTCTTATTTTCAGGGGATGTCTTATTTTTCCCTGAAGAAGAATTCATATTTATTGTTGAACAAAAAATAATAATGAACATTTATTATATACTGTATAATATACACAAAAACTTTGCTAGGTCTTACTTTCAGGGGAGAGGCCTTATATTCAGCAATTTATCAAAACCTTTACTAGGTCTTGTTTTTTTGCGGATGTCTTATTTTCGGGGAAACAGGGTATGTAATAATGCCTGTATGGCATAGACTGTGTCAGTGCAGTGGAAGGGCTTAATAATGTGAAAGTGACTCGTGATTAAAAATAATAATTTGACATTATTTCCCATGCAAGAATATTGGAGAATCATCATGTCAAGATGCCACAGGAGGTTGAGTGCTGGATAAATCAACTTGGAAACTCTCTTCATTTAATAGGTACTCATTCCCCACTTGATTCCCCAAGTTGCTCTCTGAAAGACTCTGTTGTCTGCTCCCAGATCAACCTTTGCCTTTTCTCCAGTTCCTCCAGTCTGTTTTAATGCCCTTGGGTGACTAGTGCTGCATTACAAATAGTAGGGGTCATAAGAGAGGGTCAAAGCCCTTTTATAGGTTAAACACTAGCTACCACCCTGTGAGCATGAGATACCACCTTTTCAATACAAGTCCTAGATTCATTTGAAATGCACTTCATTTAGTCTCTCCTGACTTCCAGTCAGTGTTAGGCTGGAAACACTGCACTTCTTGACTTATAACCCACTGCCTCTTCTTTTAATTTCTGTCTTCGTGATAACCTTTTCCCAACCACTGAGGGAACTCATTCAGAATGAAGAATTTACTGACAACTGTTGCTGGTTTTGTGGATGATGGTGAAGATATTTCCATTGTTTTTGCTCCCCCCCCTTTTTTTTCTTGTTGTTGTGTGCCTCCAAGTCATTTTTGACTTATGGAGACTCTAAGGTGGACCTATCATAGGGTTTTCTTGGCAGGTTTCTTCAGAGGCAGTTTGTCATTGTCATCCTCTGAGGATGAGAGAGTGGGAGTTTTAATGAAAATTGTTATAGCCTGGTTTGATCTTGAATAGACAACCAAGACTTACCAGCCCTCCAAAAGAGTTGCTTCTGGTGGGGATGAAAGGTGCTGAAGACTCCTTGAGATCCATCATAGAATGAGGGTGAGATTAGATATGAAATAAAAATAAAACTGAGTGCAGATTGTTTTCTCCTGAAGTCAACAGGCTTCTGAAGTCAGTAGGACTTCTCCCACTACAATATTTAAGTGTATCCATGTAGTTGGTCAAGGAGCCAGCATGGTGTATTGGTCTGAGTGTTGGACTGTGACTTGAGATAACAGAGTTCAACTCCCCACTTGGCCATAAAAACCCACTGAGTGATTTAAGGCAAGACATACTCATTCAGTTTCAAAGGAAGACAAAAGCAAACCACCTCTCCACAAATTCTTCCAGGAAAACCCTATGATAGGTTCTCTTTAGGGTTGCCATTAGTCAAAAATAACTTGAGGTACACAACAACAACATTAAAAGGGAAGGTGGAATAAAGCAAAAGCTATGAAACTATTATACCCTGTGATAGATTTACCTTAGGGTCACCATAAGTCTGAAATGACTTGAAGGCACATAACAATAACAACAACTAATGGAAAAGGGGAAGACTAGAGTTCTGAGCCTAGCCTAATAGGAGACCTAGATTAGAACTCATATATATATAATATATGTATATATATATATATATATGGATTCCTTACTCCAACCCCTACTGCCTTCTAGTTATATTAAAATAGAGGGATGTGAACCAGAAAAACAGCAATGAGGGTGTTTCTAAAACATCAACACTTGGAAGCACCCCAGTAGTGGACTTCTCTGAAGGCATTTAATTTTATGGACTGTAAAAAATAATACTTCCCTTGCCTTTAAATGTCAGCATCACCTCCATCTACCTGCAGGTAAATTACAGAAGGTTGGCAGACAAGCCTCTGAAATGATTAATATGATGGCATCAACCCACAATAAAAAATGAAAGCCACAATGCCATTGACTCTTGGGGCAATATGTACAGCTGGTGACCTGACGGATGTGACAGTTGAATCCACTGAGAGCCCCTTCCATCATTTACATTGCAAATTAAACCGTCTCCCAAGCCCTGGTACTGTCTGTCATAACCATGGCTAAAGCCACCTTCCACATCAGCATGCATGTCTCAGGTGAATTTTCCTGTCTCTCCTTCCAGTCTTGAAAACAGGCTTAGCAAGATCAGATGTGTGCCATGAGAAATATCTAAGTGCTTATTTAGACTTGATGTTTTATTGCTTTTAGACAGAATAAGAAGCTCTTTGTCTATTATTATTATTATTATTATTATTTGAAACAGTCCTTGCATTCATGTGGACCTTCAATATGGCATTTCTTACTGAAAAGTTCCCTAGCGTTCAGATAGGATGCAGTTTAGCTCCTTGCCATTTGGCAGCCAGATCTTTCCTTGTCAGAGTGCATAGTGCAATAGAGAACACTTTGCTGCTAGCCAACGTCTACCAAAATATGCAACACTGTTTTGCCATTATTTGTATCATTACACATTTCCTCTATGTGATATGAAATTCAAGGTCACACTGAGTTGAATTTCTTCTGGATGAGAGAGTACTGGAGACTCATGGTGTCTGTTCATATTTGCTTTATTTACATATATAGCAGCAGAACATAAATGGCATCAAAGAGCCACATCTATAAGGCAGAAGGTCCCTAGAGAGCAATTTGGCCAGCCTCTTTCCAGCTTCACAAGGCTAGATTTAATTTCTGCTAAGTCTGGAAAGCTCAGATATTTTTTTTCTGTGTAAAAGCTACAAGATCTGTTTCCCTTCCCCAGTTCTGCTAGGTCGTTTCTCTTTCCTGCGCTTTTTAAATTTTAATGGGCAATTATTTCAAATAACACAAAGTGATCCTCACTTATCATAAGTTTATCTTGTGACGATTGGATCATTATGATGAAAGTGCATTTCAGCTTCCTGCACCTATTGTTGCTGTGTAGCTTCAAGTCATTTCTGACATATAGCAACCCTAAAGCTTGGGGTTTTCTTGGCAGGTTTCTTCGGATAGTTTTTTTGCCATTGCCATCCTCTGAGACTGAGAGAATGTGATTTGCCCAAGGCCACCCAGTGGGTTTACATGGCCAATCTGATATCTGAACCCTAGTCTCCAGAGCCATAATTCAATGCTCAAATCACTACACCATGCTGGCTTTCCTATTGAGCATCAATAAAATCAGTTAGCCCCTGTAACTAGATTTCTTGGTTCCTTTCTCCTGGTTATGGAGTTCAGCTGCATATGAGGTACACTCCATAGTGAGAAGAAGGGACAACATTCAATAATTTTTTCTTACATCTGCTGCTTACTTATTTCTTCTGCTTACTACAGTAGGAAGAAGTTCCTTTACTTGTAACAGCTGCCCAGAATTCACCACTGGTGAAGATGTTAATGAAAATACAGTGGAAGGAACTGATCGGTCAGGATAGACAGAATAGAACCATTTGCATGGAATACAGAAGGAGGTAAATGTTGACATGAATATAGTTACAGTGGGCCCTTGTTATCCCATGGGGTTTGGTTCCAGGACCCGCCGTGGATAGCAAAATCCATGAATGCTCAGGTCCCATTAAATACAATGGCATGGTAAAATGGTGTCCCTTATATAAAATGGAAAATCAAGGCTTGCTATTTGGAATTTATGTGTTTTGTTTTTTAATATTTGGAAGCTGTGGATGCTTGAATCCATGGATAGAAAATCCATGGATAAGGAGGGCTGACTGTACTTCAGGTCCAATTGTTCCCTTTAACAATGTGCCACCCAGTGGCAGCAGAAATAACATAAGCATCAATGCACATTTAAATTTCCCATAAGAAAATAACACTGTAAAGTTATATTAAAGGCTTTTGATAGATTATCATGGTGGCTCCTAGACCCAGCCTACTGGTTCTCATTGGATCAGAACTCAGGTTAAAGGAGGCTCAGGGCAATTCTCAGTGATAAAAATTTCCTATGTGGAAATAGAGCTTAGAGCTAGTCTAGACGTGTGTTATTCGAATTGCTGTGGATTTTTGCACATTTGCATCAATGCTTAATCGTCTTCACTTTCTTATACAAATTCTCAACTATTCACCCTTCCTCTGCCTGGCATGTGAAGCTTGAAAAGTAAAGAATATTATATGATTTGATATTTTGAATCAGGATGTGGCAATTTTTCTAAGTTGACTGGCAGTATTGTGCTTCCTGGTTAATCTGAATATGCACAAAGTTTTAGGAAGTGGTGAAGTAGAATCAACCCATTTTCAATATCTTCTGTGCCTTGCTTTTGAGAGTCTGAAGGCAATCATTTGTCATTCTATACTAACATTGTTTTCTGCTTTTGCTCCTAGTTAAGTCAAGTGCTCTTATCTTTTTCATTCTCTACAATTTAGTAGATTGCAATGACTTAGGTTCTCTGCAGAATTGTATTTGTATATTTTCCCCCAGCTGCATTATGCAAATGTATCTTGTTTCCTTTGTGACTTTGCCTCATTCAGGGGGTAGACAAAGAATTCAGCTTATTTGTTTCTAGCTAAGATTCCCTGTTGTAATCAACATTTACTCTAGTGACACCAGGAGTACTTTGCAAATTCAGTTAAGATCCTGGGGCTTGATAAAAAAAAAACACCAACAAAGTAGGTATCTCATCAGAAAATTTACTGGCTGATTCTTATGGCTTTTGTCTTTATCAAATTCAGTTATAAAATTGTCAGTTCATTTGATTTGAATAAAATAGGAAAACAAGTGTTCTGAAAATTCAAGTTGATGTAACAGTCTTATAATTCAAAGCAGGCTGGTAATGATTTTGGAATACAGATGCATATATTTTAAACAGAATTAAATATTTTAGGATATCAAGAAAGAAGAGTTTTTAAAATTAATTATACTACTAGGCCAATGAATTATTTTATACTGCAGCATTCTACAAGATGATGCTCTCCAGGTATTCTGGATTAAAATTCCTCACAGCCCCATCTAACATAATCTGCACTAATAAACTACACTAATCTGTAGTGAAGGTTTGTTGACATTGAATTCTACTCTGTTTGGAAGGCATGAGCCTGGCTTTGTTTATAGTTTATTATATTACATCTCTCCTTTAAAGCTAGTTTATTGTATTAACTCTCTCCTTCATTTAATATCCAGTGGCCTAAATCCAATTGTTGCTCACAACTTGAGTAGACCCATTGAAGCATGGTATTTACCTAAATGTTGATTTACTGATCAGCCATTGATTTGGTGGGTCTGCTTTATTAGCAGCCAGCAATTAGATTTCAACTTGTGTGTCCAATCGGCATGTTTTATTTGTTGCTTTAATGAAATAGAACGTTATGTAGCACAGTAAAAAGGACAAAGCGCAAAGGCAGGTTTACTGTTGAACATAAAGAAAGCAAAAATAATGACCACAGAGGACTTACACACATTCAAACTAGACAATGAGGAACCAGAAATAGTAAAAAAGTTCTCATATCTGGGTTCAAACATTGATCGGAAGGGGGACTGCAGCCAAGAAATCAGAAGAAGATTAAGAATGGGGAGAGTGGCTATGAAAGAACTAGAAAAGATCCTAAAATGCAAAGGCATACAGCTCAACACAAAAGTCAGACTCATACAGGCCATTGTATTTTCTATTACTATGTATGGATGTGAGAGGTGGACAATCAAGAAAGAGGAAAATCAACTCATTTGAGATGTGGTGCTGGAGAAGAGTGCCGAGGATCCCATGGACAGCCAAAATGACAAACAAATGGGTCCTAGAGCAGATCAAGCTAGAAATATCCCTAGAAGCCAAGAATGCAAGACTTAGAATGTTGTACTTTGGACACATCATGAGGAGGAATGAATAGCTGGAAAACAACAACAAAAACAGATGGAAGACACAATGGAAGAACACAAGATGATTATCAGCTGAAGCCATCTTTACATGGACTCTCTCTTATGCTTCCTCCATGAATGAGGCTGTGAGATGACCCTGCAAAGATGTTTTTGGGAAGTCACCATAATAGTCAAATCACAACAGTCTAGTGTTTCTCTTTGTTGCCATCTAGCAGACATCACTCTACTGAGGCAAATAGACAAATATAGGACACACAGTAGCAGTTGTGAAAGTTGTATATGTGCATAACTTGCAGCGTTCCCATTTAATACACACAGGTACCTACTGGAACAGTAACACCCTTGGGTTTTAACAAGAAAACATGAAGGGCCTGTATTTCTGTATACATGCATGAGGCCATAATCTGACAGCTATGTCCAAGTAACAGTGAGGAGCATTAATGTTCAAAGATCCACTCAGTCCGATTTTCTGATCAGCTTGACAGAGCTGGGTGTGTTTAGTTATATCTTATGATCGGGGAATTACAATAGTGATGATTAATTTCACAGCTTAGCACCTGAAATGCAACACAACATGGTCCCTAGTAAAGATATCCCCCCACCCCAGTTCGATAGATTAAATATTTGTTTGTTCAGCTCTTAATATTAGGTGTACAGGAGCAAAATAAAACAGGCTCCGAAGAATCTGAAGTGGGAAGTACCTCCCGGTCCTTCAAATTTTGTGACATATAATTGGGCCCTGAAGGAATTGCTTGTTGTCGTTGTTCGCAATGAGATGGTATGTGGATATTGCTTCTATTTCTCATAGTTGCCTTAGAGCGATACATTTTGACAGGAGCCCTGAGGACTCTTGCCTCACAGGAGGGGATGGGTAGCCGAGGAAGCTTCTGCTCTGTTAAAGGGTCAAGTTAAAATGATCCAAAGTTCCATTCAATTTTTAAAAAAAATCCACCAAGGAATAAACTACTCAACATTTCAGAAAATTCCCTGGTACTTTGAAGAAGGCAAGTTCACTGGCAGTCTTTTATCATTTGTCCCAGATGATGTCTAAGACATCTCACTTTTACAAGGCTTTAAACCTTACAGACAGACTCCTGTTTCACATTGCCTATCCTAGTCAGTAAGGTTTAACAGGTGCGCTTGGAGCTGCATTATCTAACTATGCTCAAGAAATAACTACTATGGTTATAGGGAACATATTTTTATCTGGTGTTTAATCTGGCCTGGAGCAGAGAGAGTGTGCTGCATGTGACCCAGGAATTATTTTAAAATAAATTTAAGTTTCTTCTCGAAGGAAGCAATGAGTAATTTTAACAATTTCCTTCCTTCTGTAAAAAAAGTATTTGAAAACCACACAATTATCAAAGCCTATTTGAAATTCAAGCCTTATTCTGCACAAAATTTACACATGATATTTTGTACAGAATATATTACTTTCTGAACAGAAAAATGCTGTTTTCTGCACAAAACAGCCATGTGCAACTTGGGCAAGTCCTGAACTGCAAATATTTTCACAGGTCTATGAGTCTTCTTATCAGAGTTTCTGAATTAATAACATCTAGAGATGAAAATGTGTTTTTAAAAGAAACTATCAAAATCTCAGACAAAGAGATATGACAGTAGGGCTCTTCATATTGACAGTGAATGTATAGAGAGAGTGTAATCATGGGTCAGTACTTTAAATCATCTACTTAGATAAATGTATTTAACTAAGAGCCTTTACAGATGGCCCAAAAGGGCCATCTCTGCGGCATGAATAGGGCTGGGGAGCATGCAGCATATGCATGCTCCCCAGCCCTAGTGTGTATGGATGGTGCCATTTTTAAGGTGCACCATTCATATGCACACGTGCCGATGACATCATAGCGTGCATTGCATTTACACAGAGCGGCACTCGCCTGATGTCATGGAGCCACTGGAGGGCACCTAGGGCACCCTTTCTGCACTGCAAAAAGGAGCTCAGAAACGGAGCTCCTTTCCAGGAAGCACTTTGTTCCCGCCACAACCAAATTGTCGTGGTAATGAAGGCAGGGAAAAAGGGGCCAGGAGGCCCCTTTTTTCCTTGCCTCCACTGGTCGGGGTGTCCTTGGGGCATGAAGCCCCAAGGACAGCCCTTTCCAGGCCACGAAGAAGGGGCATTTTGCCCCTTTTCTGTGGCCTAGAAAAGCGGCTGACTGGGGCCTCTGGAGCTGCCAGTGAGGGTTGCCTACAGACCACCCTTTATGAGATTCCTTCACACTCCTAGCCTATACCCATGTAAATTGCATATACATATGCATGCCCATTTTGGGGTCTTGCTTATTCAAGGGTGAATGTTTGTACGTAAATAGCTTAAACATATACTGTCTATGTTATGCATATAGGTATGATAAAACATGCATTTTGCCTGTAAAGCAAAACAAGGCTTTGGGCACAATTCTTCTCCCTTTGTTATATTTATTTATCTCAATGTATGGATACTCTTGCAACTTACTCAAGTCAAGGGAACTGAATGAGCTCTATCCTCTCTCTCATCACTCTCCACATGGCAAGATTGATAATCTAAAGCTTTCTTTATATGTGTGAGGCATGTGATCACAGACCCTGATTTTTCAGGGTCCCAGAAGTGGAAGGTCCATATGCAAATTGCCAGCAGCCATGAAGTCTTGTGGGATTTCTGATCCTGTGGGACTTCCCTGAGATCCAGAATGAGATTTGCCCCAGATGTCACTTGAAGTTTTCCAATGGCAACACCATCACAAGATTTCATTGAACATGGATTCCAAGAAGATGCCCAGAGTCCTCTGTTATTCTGGGGTCAGCTCTAGAGATGCCCAGCACAATAACACCCGACCTGGCAGCATTGACTGGCAAGTTGTACAGAGACCCTCCACAAGAAGAGGAAGGTTTCTTTTCTTAAAATCATAACCATCTAAGTGAAGTGACTGATGGCAATACATTCCTTATCTGGCCTGTTTCCTTAAAGTATGTAAGGAATATCTGAATAATAACCTGAATAATGCCGTGGTCTATCTGGCTAAATGAGTGTCCGATGAACAGTTTGATTAACAGAGCTCTTTTTCAGGACTGAGAAATCATGGAGAAAGAAGGGTTTATACTTTACTATTGCTTCAAAGGAGTCTGCTTAATCCACCATGAAGGTCATCTGAAGTCCCTTGAGTACACATAGTCCCATAACTCTCAAATGGACTTATGTGTGTGACAGTTTAATAATACTTTGAAACTGGAAGAAAAAAATCTCAGATCTAAAAAAGGTACATCAGCATTAACAGCATGATCTACCAAGTGTTTTTCTTCTTCTTTCCTCCCCCTTTGGGGAAAAAAAATCTTAAATGTACCTAAGTTCACTTGTTAAAAGGTTACTCTGCTAAATATAAAGAAGAGCCAACTGTGGCTGGTTGATGGGCAGAATCAGCTTCTTTCTTCTGCCTATGAGGGACAACTGTGAATGAGATTTGAAAGGTCACCAGTTCTTTTTTTATGTTAATAAACAATTAGTATGGCTAAGGGGAAGAAGTGGCATGCATTCCCCTGCTTTATGTTTCTCGGGGAAATTAACTATTCATGATAAGGCTAGAATATTAGCTAAATCAACATGTCCTGCCTAATTTCCATGCCATCAAGTTCAGTCTCTCTGAAAATACAACCATTTTGCCAGTATTTGCTAGCAATTATTACTACTGTTGTTTTTGTTTGCTGTTGTTATAGCTGCATGCCTCCCGAGACAGCCATTCACTCCAGGTAATTCATTTTAGTTTATTTATTTATTTTACAATTTCAGGAGTGATAAGTAGAAGGCATGGGTAAACCGGTGGGGAAGAGGAGGAGATGGAAAGAGAACGCATGATAATAATTGATGTTTCCTTCCAGGCAGTTATATTTCATATGCATACACTGTCGTCTGCAGCGAATCTAAATACAAAATGACTTTCTGTCATTTGTTGTGGGTGTTTGCTGCAGTTCCACACATTCCCATAATTATGATTCTCTCTCCCTTCCCCACAAAGCAATAGCACAGAAACTGACCATCTGGTCAACGTTTTGAAAATAAAACAGCCAGTGAGAAAATGCAGGTGCCCAGCCTGCTAAGCATGAGATATATCCCTCCAAAGAGGTGGCACAAAAGGGTTGTTCTTGGTTATTTTGAAATAGTCCACCAACATCTGCAGCCTGGTAATCATTTCCTAATCATTAGAAAACACATTTTATGAACCACTGAATTGGTTTAGCCCTCATGGATGTTGAAATTGGCTCTCTCTCTCTATTTACCATTGATGCAGAGCAGAAGCAGAAGCAGAAACAGCAGCATTCCTTTAAAGTGCGTGGGTGGGTGGGTGGGGGAACATAAGATGCCTGTAGAACAGAAGATCTCCTTAAGATCATCCAGTCCAGCTGCTAAGTTGACACGAAGCAAACTTATCTCACTATGTAAATCACCAGCGTCTTGCATCTGATAAGTGGATTGTAGTGAAAGCTTGAACAATAGGCAGTCCTATTGTTTGGCCAAAATACGCTTTGGGCAGTCCTATTGTTTGGCCAAAATACACTTTGGGATATTTTGATCTGATATCCCATTGGTTAGTTCCAACAAGAGTAGACCCTTTGCATTAATTATTGAATGAGGTGTCAATACATGAGTAGATCTCACATTTTTGTAATTATTTACAAACAATTCTGGATTCATTGTGTCTATGTGAGTTGGGAGAAGTAATAGGATTCAGGCCTCTATGTGTGTGTGTGTGGGGGGGGGCTTAAATTTCATGTCCGATTCATATCTTCATTCTATCAGAGACCCGTTACTGCTATTCCTTTCTGAGCCTGGAGAAGTCTGTGTGGACAATCCATAATGACCTGTTAAGAGAAGTCCATTTTCATGACAGTCTTGACTAATTTGGAGCAGGCATCATCAGGGCTTACCTTTTATGATTTGTGCAGTCCTTGGAGTGATAGGAATATTAAAAGAGTCATTCTAAAGACATATTTAGTCCAAAATACTGTTTACACCGTAGCCACAGTGGGAACACCACAAGAAGCACATGAGTCCAACAGCACTTTTTTGCACCTCCCAGCAAATAATAACAGAGACAGCCTCTTGTATATCCTCTGTGACTGATTGTCATTGATCTTCCATGAATTCATCCAGTCCACTTTTAAAACTGTCTATGTTGGCAGCTGTCAGTACATTTCATGGTAGCATTTCTACAGTTTAATGATGCATTCTCTGAAGAAGTACTGCTTTTTATCTGTTTTGTATCTTCCATCACTCAAGTTCAGCAGACAGTTTGGTCCCAGCATAAGAAAATCTTCTCCCTACTCATTTTCTCTGCTGTTAACTGCCAAGTCAACTTCAACCTTTGATGACTCCATGAATGAGATACCTCCACATCACACTCTCATCAACAATCCTGTTCAGGTCTTGCAGACTTAGGGCTGTAGCATCCTTTATGTAGTCTATCCATCTGTAATGCAGGCTTCCTCTTTCATACTGCTTTCTCCCTTGTCAAACTAGTGAGTCATGTCTTCTCATGATATGCCCAAAGTACAGCAATGTCAGATTAGTCTTCTTGGCTTCTAGGGAGAGTTCAACTTGATTTGCTCTAGGACCTATTTATTTGATTTTTGGCAGTCCGTGGTATCCATAGAACTCTCTTTCAGCACTATAATTCAAATCTCTTATATTCCTGTCAGAGTTCTTCACTGTCCACCTTTCACAAATATACATAAAAATTGGTAATACGTTGCCATGAATAATCCTGACTTTGGTATTTAATGATGTAACTTTAAATTTCATGATTTTGTCTAACTGCTTAATAGCTGTTGTTCCAAGTCTTAGTCTTCTTTTGGTTTCTTGGCTCCAAGGTACTGGAAATCTTTGATTATATCAGTGTCTTCATTGTCTGCTTTATAATTACATAAAAATTGTGCTCATTATTTTTATTTTCTTAATGTTCAGCTGTGAGCCTACCATTGCATTTTCTTCTTTGACTCTCTTCACTATTCATGCCTAGGTTTTGCTATTTTCTACTAGTATGGTGTTGTCTGCATATCTTAAATTGTTGATGTTCCTTCAAACCTTCACATCTCCTTCTCTGAAACAGATCCAGCTTTCCTTATTATATGTTCATTGTAAATGTTAAACAGATAGGTTGATAAAATGCCCCCTTACCAATTGGAAATCATTCTGATTCTCCATATTCTGTTCTAACAGTGGTCTCTAGTCCTGGGTACAAATGAAATTCTTTCCTTGCCAGAAGCCAATTTGGAGCAAAAAAGGTATTCTCTCCCTTTTCCATGTTCTCATTATATTTGGTTAGTTATGGTGACACTGCTGTTATCTCTCATGGGTACTCCACCAGTGTCACATGCATATACACCACCACTGCTGCTGCCTAGTAGTTTTTGGGTACATTAATGTTATAGCAACATAATCCCTTGACTCAAAGGATCACACACTCCCACCACTACAAAAAGACAATGCTATGGTAAACTATACACCTCAGTTTTTTTCCCTCTTATCTTTTTTTCTAACCAAAACAGCCACAAACATTGCAACTTTATCTCATACGTGAGTTGATCCTTTGCTTTTCTACCCCCTTTTCAGCTCTACTGTATTTCTTTCCATTTCATGATCAGATCTGCATCCGGTATTTTGAATGTGGTTGCATCATAGTTTTGAATACAAGTAGCAGGATATCAACATTTGGTTGACATCTGGGGGAAAGGAGATGCTAGATTAATTGAATCTTCAGTCAGCTCCAGCAGAGCTTTTCTTAGGTTCTTACATTCTAAGTTTAAGGTTATGTTTTAAGATTTTCTTAGGTTTCTTAGGTTCTTCGTGAATTCTTGGAATGAACTGTCCTTCTACTGGTATTTGTGTGATGCTTCTGAATCTTGAACAGCATCTATCTGTGTGTGCACATGTACTTGTGTGTGTATGTCTGAGTGTTTGAAATTAGTGTGTCTTTATAATTTTTTTTGGAGCAACATTATTGGTTCTATTTTAAAATATTGTTTTATTCACTTTCCATCTCACAGAACACTTGAATTGTGTGAGAACGCCTCTTGCATAATTATAGCTTGATGGCACTACGGGATGACTTTTTTCCCCTGGGTCTTCCACTTTTCACTTTCCTTTTCTGTATTGCTTTCTACATTCAAAGCAATCAGACCTCAGCAGGTACAAGACATTAGCACAAAGGGATACAGCGCTAAATTGTAAATAAGGAATCACTGTTGATGCAGAGTTGGGGATTCTTCTTTTTTTAGCTTAAACTATTGATGCCAAAACACCACAGAAAGAAAACTGGTGAAGAAATGGAAAAAATGTGCAAAAAATATTTCATTTCCTTCCCGTTCTTTTTAAATGGTGTGTTCATTCTTATTCTGTTTTTCCATGTCTTTTTTTCCATCATACTTTGTGACATTTTAGATCATGGTGGTAACTATGAGTAACGTTATCCTCCTAGGTGACCTTGGAGGCTTCACCTTCACATCTTCAGCACAAAAAAAAAAAAAAAAAAAAAAAAAAAAACCAAAACAAAATCTAGCATGAAATCCAGTTGATTCACACTCCATTGCCATCTCTAGCTCAGGGTTGGATTTCAGAGGAGAGAGCAACTGTTGAATTTCCATGCCATACAATGTTCTTTGCATGTAGAGGGAAAGTTCACTTGCTTTTGTAAAATGTGTTGCTTTTGAGGTTTCCCATTAGCAGAATTGATAGTACTGATCATCTGTATAGGGAGGGATAAAATCAAGCCCTTATTAAACTTTCCTAGCATAGAGAAGATCATCAGCTATCTTTTTAAGGGGGAGGGGAGGAATCTAATAGCCATCTTTCTGGATTATTTTGGATCTCAAATGTGAAAGTATGAAGTTCAAATCACTGTTTAGGCACAGAACTCAGTGACTGGCCTGAGGCTAATCAGTTTCATACTGAGCTCATCCTGACCTCAGATGCTTTGCAGTGTCAATGAAATTATGAGAATCTTTTTAGACCTCTTTGAGATTGAGAACAGGAACAAATCTCTTTCTTTTTCTTTTAATTCCCCAAACCATTAATAATTTGTGTTATATTTAGATCCCACAGCAAATCTGAAAACAACAGCATTTGGTACATTATACAATTCTAGAATTACACAAAAGGGAGAGTTTCATAGAATCGTAGAATCATAAAGAGTTGGAAGAGACCTTAAGGGCTATCAATGTACTTCATCAAAGGCATGTACTTCATCAAAAAAAGGCACATACACATGTCTAAGTTCCAGCTATGAATGCCCATGTCACTAACAAGATGCTAAGTTTCTTCTCAAAGGAAGCAACATGAAATTTTTGCAATTGTCTACCTGCTGTGAGTCCTCACCTGCAAATATTCTTGTCAGTCCAGGATTCTTTTTTGTCACCAATTCACCAATTTTTCATTTTTTAAAAATTATTATTTCCATCCATACTCAAAAGTAAGCCCCAATAGGGACTAAGACCTTAAAGTGTGTATATAATATGAGCTTGGATTATCACCAGAAGAAATAAATGCATGACACTTTACTTTGTGCTTCAAAAAAGAATGTCTCCTTGCTTTTTGTTTTTCAGAAGCAAACCTGTTGTAACTATTTACACAGCATTCTTGTACATGTCTATTCAGAAATCCCAATGCATTCAGAGGCAATTATTGCCATGTAAATTGTAAAGGATGGCAGTCTAAGCAAATAAAAGAAATGCTGCTAAATTTAATTGCCACCCACTTTCTTCTGATATTCACTATGGCCTTTTCCAAATAACAGCACATTTCCTCTAGTGGTAAATAAAATGGACATGTGATCCTAAATGAAATTGTGAAAAATGATGGATCGGCATTAAATTGTGACTTTTTCCATACCTTTTATTTTAGCAAGCAAAAGGTGGTTGAAAAAATTCCAGGTTGAAACTACACCGTTTAAATAAGTGAAAGAAAATATGGTTCTAATAATAATAATAATTTAAGTTCACACAATGGCTTTCGTCAAGGAAAAGAAAATATCCCATTCAAATGTTACACTTTCTCTAAAGTCAGGGCAATTTGATTGCAATAACTGTTTGTATGACTTTCTCCTTTGCCACTTTGGAATGGAATAAAGATTATTATAATTTGCACTTGTCAATGTTTATTGCAATAACATTTTGCATTGATAGAAGTGTACATTTTTAGTTGTTATTTATCCCCTTCTGAATACAGAAGTATTTCCATGTGCAGTGGAGGTAGATTCAGGGCTAGATTAGCCTTGTAAATACTTCTGCAGAATAGTACACATGTTAGAATAACTTCACAGCCACATAATGTAAATCTCAAAGCCACACAAGTTAATTTACAAATATTCTGTATGGCTTAAAAGGATTTTAGACCCATCCCAGTTTTGTTGTTGTTGTTGTTGTTGTTGTTGTTGTTGCTGCTGCTGCTGCTGCTGCTGCTGTTGTTGTATTAATATGCCACAGTGTCAATAACAAGAATTTTCTTGCATCTTAAGGATGAACTGGCATTAAACTTTTATGGACTTCATCCCATTTCATCATTTGGCAGACTGGTGTGCACAAATATAGACAGGCAATTGCATGGGGGTTGTAATCATTTGGGTGGGATAAAACAAATGAAAAAAATATGACCAATGTGAGATAGCACATAGGTGGAAGCCACTGTGTGGTTCCCCTGCAGCCTAGGGTTTGGGCAGAGCCATATTTTCCCAAGCTAGGCATGGCCTTGGTTGTCCATACCCTCCAAGGTCCCATAAAGTGATCTTCAACCAGGTCTTCAACCTCATCTCCCCAAATTGGATCCAGGCTCCCTGCGAAAACTTCCACATTGTGAAAGCTACCTTCCATCAAACTTTCTGTACTGGCACCAAGCCATAGCTTATAAGATATTGCACAGAACCAAATGTCCTGTCTCTGTCCAATTAATGCAATGCCTCTAGAATACACCCCTCCAAGCAATGCAACAAAGTCCTCAGTTGCTCTTATTGCTGTTCATCTCACAATGCCACCTTGCTAGGTTGTAAGTCCTGCACCAGTCCTTGACAAATAGCACAGATGACTCCAAAGTCTTACATCATTTTGTGTTTAGGTTTCCAGCCACTTGATCTTGTCAAGGTCATGCTTCTCCAATTGAATGATGCCTGCTTATGGAGACCTCACATCTTACACTTTTCTCTATAAGATTGTCATCCAATTTCCCAAACCATTGCAGCTCAACAACACTTGATCTCTCATGCAAAGGGACTTCCCCTAGTAATTTCTGGGCACATATTTTTTTCCCCATGTTTGCTGTTAAAGTGTTCATACTACAAAAATCTTCTCTTGTTTCTTTCTACACGTCCAAACAGTATTAAAGGGAAAGAGAAAGAGGATAGACTTCTGCAGAGAGGAACATCTATTGCTTTTTTTTATGGCTTGATGTGTATTGAAAATGATATGGCACGTACTTTGCTCTGAGACCTCCATACTTGTGTGGGAGAGTTGCTAACACACTTGTCTGGGTGTGAGAGAGGAACTGTTGTGAACAATGAGGCTTCTGCACCTTACCTACCATCTGCAAATGTAGGTTACTGGATCATTCCTGTGTATTTTGTTTATTTTAGTGAGGTTACCTGGAGATTGAATCCTGGCCTACCCCAACCTAGATGATTTACTCACAAGACCACAAGGTTCTTCATAACCAAATAAACAAGTTTATTTAATAAAAGGCTGTGTTTGTTTTTGAGCTTTCTATATGCTCTGATTTACTAGTCTGAGGAATGGAAATGGCATTGCCTCCTTACCTTTATTCAGGTGGGTGTAGAAATTCATAGGTGATGCATGTGGAAAGTGGAATGATAAACATGCAAAGTCTTTGCGATTTCATGGAGTGTTTCAGAATTCTCATGGAGGGAAATGGACTTTACAAGCATGTTATTGAGAAACAGCGTAAACCACACTTGTTGCCAACTATGCTTTTCCCAAGTGTAAAGGAGGGATGGGGGGCATAGTACTTCTTTTCTGAACTGAAGCGGCATGCATGCACCTCTTGCCACCCCTCTGATTCTTCATGAAAGGAAAATAGAATCTGGTTTAGATATAGCACATATTAGGCAGACATGTATCAACACATATGTGCACAAATATCTACACACACATACACAAAGACATGTCACCTGGTCACAGTATTCGTCAGTATGGAGAGAGGTATTCTGATCACAGCTTGGGATGTTAGATTTGCAAATTAATTTGATAATTAATGTTAGAAATTGGAAAGCTAATTCACTACCACTTATGCTAACCATTAAAATTGTTTAATTGGTCAGGTTAGCATTAATTAGCTTGTATTATTTAATGTTTAGCACTGGACCATAGCAGGGGATTTATAAAAAAAAGGGCATGGTGGCTGTCAGTCTTGATCTTAGTTCAGCCTATTTTGCTATTGGTTCTTTTCAAAGGGCTCTTGTATAGGTTTTAAAGTTACCTTCCTCCATCCTGGTATTAATCTCTACATGGGCAACAAAGCCCATAATAGGATTGTTGCCTGGGAACGGTGGAAGTCTAAGGGTTCATATATAATGTAGAAATAATGAAGTTTGATATCACTTTAAGTGATGTAGCTCCATCCTATGATATCCCGGGATTTCTAGTTTTGCAATATCTTTAGCCTTTCCTGCCACAGATTGATGGCATCTCACAAAACTTGTCTACTTTCTCTACAGTGGAATTTAGCCCTATTTCTATGCCTCGTTTCTGGGTGGATGTTTGAAGCCAATAGGTTTGGGAAGACTGGCTTGGAAAATAGCCTGTGCCATGAGGACTCACATAAATGAGAAGGGGAATGTCCACATGGACCAATGATACATTTTCCCCTACCTTCACTGCAACGTGTCTGCACAATGCAGGGCCAAACCCTGATTTAAGAGTGGACTGTCTTCCCAAGGGAAGACTAGTTCTGCACTGAATGCTCTTTATCCCTGCCTAAATTGGTTTAAGAAAACTCACCTTTTGCTCCGGATTTTGCAGGAAAATCCAGAGCACGTCATAATGATGGTGGGCAATTGTTTACACATCCTTCCCACTGTGTTGCCCAATGCCGCCACCGTTGGTACGTCCCTCCCTCTGAAGTCCAACAAGGCAACCAGCCATGTCATTAGTATTGGGTACTTCAATTGCTGATTTCAGAATTGCATCAGCGGCAACAGTGATGGGCAGTAAATGGTCACTGATCATTGCAGAGTACAGAGGTAACAGGGGGGATCCAGGGGAAATCCAGAGCCAGGATAATCCGAAAGCAGCCCCAAGTTTTCTGGCTATTGTAGATGTGCCCAAGGTGTAAACCTCCAGATAGTGCAAAACTGCAACCTCCTACCCAACATATCCAATATCTTGGGATGGTTGATGGGAGGAACTTCCTGACAGTAAGGGCTGTTTGACAGTGGAACGCACTCTCTCGGAGAGTGGTGGAGTCTCCTTCCTTAGAAGTCTTTCAGCAGAGGCTGGATGGCCATCTGTCAGGGATGCTTTGATTTGGAGTTCCTGCATGGCAGGGGGTTGGACTGGATGGCCCTTGTGGTTTCTTCCAACTCTATGATTCTATGATTCTACAATCCATCAACATTCGGTGGGACCCATGTATCCTTGTCCTGCTTTAGTTAACTGAAATCCAAAGATTTTTGTTTGGTGAACTGTGATGAGCATCAAGATTCTTTTGAAGATTATCTCTGCCCCCTGTTGGTATAGTCAATTCTGACATTCATTCTAAAGATCTTCAGTGAACCATGAAAAGGTACTTGGACAAATGGAGAATTGGTAAGATAGGTATGGCACGGCGCACAAACATTTAGTATGTGTGTGAGAGTTTATGCCCATCTCAATAATCCCATACTATGTTTGTGGCTCAAAGAAACATCTGAACAACCTAACCGACTGTATGAAATACTCCCTTGGTAACATATCACTAGAGAATTTGCTCACAAGACTTATTGATCCATTTCAAAGAGACATCTTTTGATTATGTCATAAAAATATGAAATCTCACACATTATTCTTTGGGATTTTTTTGTTCCTCTAGTAATGTACTTTATTAATATTAACTGCTAGTGGAGAGTGACAAAAATGTGATCAACCTCAAACTTTTAATGTATTCCAATTAGCAGATGAATGTGACATTATTATGTCGAAGTCAATCACGCTCCCAAGTGCTTTGCTGCTTTTAAAGAACACTTTGGCTTTGCAAAGCTGAGAAAATAGTGTAAAGCTTTCATTAAATGGGAAGGGGGGTACCATGTAAAGATGATTAATTATTTCAATCACATTCCACTTTGCTTCATTTTTTGGCAAATCATATTTAAATATTACTCATTCACACACAGATGTGAAGCCAGAGTGTAATTTTTGACTGGATTTGTGTCTTCATACATTTATTGATATAATATGCTATATTAATAAAATTTTCTTGCTAGGAAATAAAAGGAAAACAGTTCTTGATGCATATGTAAACCAAAAAGAGAAACGATGTGAATACTTGGGAGTCTGATTACATAAACTGCATTATATTTACATTTTGATATTAAGGCAGCGATGAAGAAATCTGAAATTAATTTACTTATGATTTTTCTCCAGGTTCTAATATTTAATTTTGTTGTTTAACAGGCACTGTTGTCCTGAAATTATTGCTACATGCACAATTTAAAAATAAAATAAAATGTGAGTTTATGCATTACTTTTGCACCTGTTTTGTCAGTATGCATTGAGATTAGATAGCCAATGCCTGTAGCTGTTTTTGCTACATGTTTAGAAGTTGATTACTTTTACTTCTTCACTCTAAAATGAAATTCTGATTGCTATAATAATTGACTGGAATGGTTTCATTTCAGCTTGTTTTTGTAAATGGGAATATAAGTTACTGAACTTAATAAAATAATTTGACTCCCAGAGATGCCAACCAAGTTGATAAATTCCTAGACTAAAATATGAACTCTGAAGGCCTGAATAGGATGCCGAATTCTTATCCAACTTGGGCTTTAATTTAAGGCAAAGAATAATAATCCTACCCACCTTCTTATCCTCCCCCACCCACATGTTTACTTTGAGATAGAAATGGGGGAAAATAGAGGTTTAGTACACCTGCATTCTAAGCATTTCTGTTCCATATTGAAATCATTATCATCATCATCATCTTTGCCAGTTTGGCACTCAAAGATGGTTGCAAAAGTTAAAACAGATTCAGTCTAAAACAAACAACCAACAAAAAACATTTACATCATGCAAAAAATAAAATAAAAATAAATACAAACTATCCATACAATTAAAAGCAGATAAAAACATCTGCTGGACTCCTTTATTATGATGTACCTTATGTAACCTGATGTGCACCGAACTACATAGAAGAGATGATTAGAAACTCTGTTAGTATAATGGGAGAACAGCGAGTGTGTCCCAATGTGCATTGGGCTTTACCAATATGCACCAGTCACTCAACTGGATCTCTCATGTAGCAATGTAATAGCAGCCTTTTACTGGATATGGGTATTATGGAAATGCTCTTTCGAGCAGACTCAAGGCCATCTATGGCGATATAAGTCCCCAACAGGATTCTGGCCAATATTTTTTTGTTTTGTTTGTTGGAATAAAAAGTTTTTAACCTGCCGATAGAAGGAGGGGGTCATCCTAGCCTCCTTAGAGAGGGAGCTCCAGAGTCTATGAAAAGGCCCTCTCTGGTGTCCCTGACCAAGCATGCTTGTGACGGTGATGCTTGTGATGGTCATGAGAAAAGGACCCCCCCCCCCCCGATGATCTGGGCATGCTCAAACAGGGAGATACAGTCTGCCATACAGCCTGAAGCTGAGCCATATAATGCTTTATAGGTCATAACCAGCACTATGAATTGTTCCCAAAAGCAAACTGGCAGCAGCTAGTGGAGCTATTTTAACAGCTATTTAAACAGAGCTATAGTATGGCCTCTGTAACCTGCCCCAGTTAACAATTTGTTTGGATCAGCTGAAGTTTCTGAACTCTGTTCAAAGGCAGGCCCAAGTAGACTACACTAAAGTTTTAATTCAGATAGGATGTAACTAAGACATGCTCCGCCTTGGCCAGATCCAAGTTCTCAAGGAACAGGCACAGGAATGCCTGTTCCTTGAGACATCTCCAGGAATGGTTGCAAGGAACTTTTGACTCGATGGTTGGTGAGCTCATTGATGGTTGTGCAGTGAGTGAGATCAAGGAGCTGGTGTGTATTTAACAAATATTTGTTCAGCGTGGAAGTAATGTTAAATACAAGATGTTGGTTTTAACCTTTAATGCCCTACATGGCTCAAGTCCATCCTATCTTAGAAACTGCCTGTCCCTGTATGAGCCCCCCGCAGACTTTGGTCCTCTGGGAGGAACCTGCTACTGCCCATGAAGACCAGGCTGTTGCAGACCTCTCAGACGGCCTTCTCAGCTGTTGCCCCCAAGGTGTGGAATGACCTGCCGGATGAAATGTGTCTTCTTTCATCCATCAATGGCCTCAAAAAAGTCTTAAAGATGCATCTCTTCCGGCAGGCCTTTCCAGATAAGATGTAATCACCTTCCAGCTCCACATCCAAGCCTTAGAGTTTTCCAGTCTTTCTCTCCTATGCCTTTAGCCTATTCCATACAGCACAAGAATTCTTAGGCCTGATGTTGATATGATATTGTTTGGTATGTTACTGTTTTAACTTACTGTTGATTTAATCCTTTTTTAGAGGTGGGAGGTGGGGATGGAATTGGTTTATTTTAACTGTTGTGTTTTAATTTCTTGCTGTAACCTGCTCCAATTGCTTGCTCAGGGGGTGGGCTATAAATAATAATAATAATAATAATAATAATAATAATAATAATAATAATAAGCAATATCTGCTATTGTAGGCTATATTTTTGTGGAAAGAACTGGCAAAACTATCTCCGAGTATACAGTACCTTGTTTCAGAAAATTCTATGAAAGTCATAGGAAAGCCATAAGTCAACTGGTGACTTAAAGGCATATTCATACACAAAAGAGTGTATAAGAGCTTGGCTCGAATGCTCATGCTACAATTCTATGCCCTTCACATTGCCCCTGATGATTTACTTCTTCCTTGTCAGTTACCAGCCCTTCCTTCTTCTTTTTTTAAAATTCCTTTTCTATTTCTCTCCTTGCACCATACTACCACCCTTATTAATGAACTGTGAAAGCTGACATTTCCAATAAGGAACAATTAAATCTGAAACCAAATGTAATGAACTCATTCATTTACAAAATAATAGCTTACTCGTATGAGACCAGTGAAAAATGATTGCAAGGAATGGGCAGGGGGAAGGAAAAGACGGAGTAAATTAAGTCTGACTGCATTAATATGTTTTAAATACTTTTATTGCCCAGAAAATTAAACAGGAAGCATCCTATTAGCTATCTTGAACAGAGAGTAGTAATGTGTGTACAGAGAATAGCAAATATTGCTAACCACTGATCCTTTCTAGAGAGTCTGACAGAGCATGGTACTCAAATATGTAACTAATTTCCAACAAAGCATTGAGACATGTCAGTGGAAGTGGTGTCAAACTGGACTATTTCTGCAGTGTGGATATATCCATAGTCTATGTCTCCTGTTTCACTTCAGCAATCTAGTTCTGATTGATCCTAATCGGTGAATGTTTGATCTGAGCTACTATTTTCTACCTGACTTCAGTCTGCACCACTTCTCCCCCATGCACTCATTCTTTATGGGAAAGATATCTGGAGTAGCCTGCTGAAGAAGACAGTGGAGCCTCAAAAGCTTGCAATATGTATAATGTGCATTTTGGTTGGCTCAATAAAAATATCGCTGTTTTGTGGATTTTAGTTCATGGAAAGAGACATTGATTCTTCCTGTCCTTTACCTGATGCCTAGTAGTGGCAGATTTCTCTACCTCTGCACCTGATGCTCCCACTCCAAAGTCCTTGGGGAATTCTGAAATGGAGGACGAAAACCGAGTAAATAAATCAACAGAGTCCCCTGAAGTCATATCCTAATTCCCGCTCCAAATCATCACACTCACCTCTGTTTAAAGCTTGCCAACTTGTGATCATGTTGATGTGTATGTGTGTGTTTCATCGCCTGGGAACCCAAACAATATGACACAGAGAATCAAACTCCAGGGCATTCAGTTCATATTTCTTCTCCTTTCTGAAAGGAAGGACACCCAGAACATTTCCCTGTCTAGTCAAAGGGAAGAGTACTTGCCTGATCTTATTATCAGAGAAGGGACTGAATGCTATACATCTCTATGGCTCCAGTTTATTTTACACACATTTGTGTGCACACACCATAGCCTCTGGCAAAGTAAATTCATGTAAATGCTAACATTATGCTCATGTCCTCTAGTTATGGCAGCAGAGTTGATAGAGGGTGTGTTGTTGTTTTGTTTTGCATGCTGATGATACTCCATTTGGTTGGATGGTGCCAGTAAATCCCTTGCCTGGTAGAAATATGTATATGTGTGTATATATATGTGTGTATATGTGTGTGAGAGAGAGAGAGAGAGAGAGAGAGAGAGAGAGAGAGAGAGAGAGAGAGCTGGAGGGGGAGAGAGAAAGGAAAGCTTCAATGGCTAAGCAGGGATTTGAACCCTGGTCTCCTGGAGTTCTAGTCCAACACTGAAATAACTACATCATGCTGGCTCTGTTTGAGCTCCTATATTCCCTGCTAGGTTTGTACAGAACCACAAGCAACATTTGGCTAGGAACACCACACTCTGTGGCTTTCTAGAATGAATAATAACCAGCAATAATTATTTCTGTAGCATTTAATTTCTGCGCACATAGCTCTACGGACATTACACAGCATGTTGGCTGCAAAAATATCCACTTGCTCCATGCATCCCACAGGTCATGGTACCAACCTAGCATAGCACAAGTAATTAGTGAATCACTCATTTTAATGAGTGCATGATAGCTTGAAATGGCTTTGCTTCATTTATCCTAGCCTGCTTATGTTATGGTTCATTCCTAGATATTTTTAACATTCATTATGTAACTCCCTTATTCTCCAAATATTAATTGGTTCTTGTATTAAGCCTTTTTTTTTGTATTAAAAAGCTCAAATTGTGCTTAAACTATATGCAAACATGACTTTCACATTGTGTGTTCCATTGACACCTTTAATAGTGCTAAATAAATTCAAAGTTAGTTCCATGTAGATTTCACCCAATGCATCAATGGAATTTAGATAAGTGTTGAAAGAAGAATTCATAAGTTGGAAATGGATTGAAGGCACACAATGACAACAAATACCAAGATCTTCTTAACTCAGAAGGTCTTCCCTATTAGAGACTCACAACTGGGGTGGGAAGCATGCTGCCCTCCAGATATTTTTAGATAACAGATCTCAGCTTTCCTCACTATGATATGATATGCTAAACTATCCTGACTAGGGCTGGAAGGACATGTAACCCAACAATATCAGAAAGACTATGTGCTTTCACCTCTGGTTTAACACAGAAGCCTGGCCTCCCTAATGGTAGGAATGTTTGTGGATTTTTCTCAGTCTGCATTAGGAGTGGACTAATCCAGATGTGAAATATCACCTGACACCTGCATTAAAACCATATTTCATACGTGAATCAGAAAATGTTCTAATACTAGGATGGTTTTCGCATTTGTAATTCAAAATAAAATTTGGTTTTGATATGTTTTATATTGACTGCAATGACCCACGTATATATGTGGTCTGAAGTATCACCTCTTGTTTGCACCTTGTTTCTTATGTTTTATAATGACTGCAGTGACCCTGAATGTATATTTAGCCAAAGTATCGCCTCTTCCCACCTTGACTATTAAACTGAAGCAATAAATTAACAGGGTGGTTCATGAGTCTGAATAAATTCTCAGCTGCATACCACCCTACACTGTTCTAGTGCTGTATTCTTCTTTAACTGTCATGGCAACATCCTATAATAATCCTGGGATTTTCAGTTTAGGGAGGGGAATTTTGAAAACTATGCAGTTTTCAAAGAGGTCTTGAGTGGGAATACAGTTTCCAGCAGTGGAGGAAAGCAAGACAAGTTAGGATCATGAAGGTTGAAAGAGGATTGTGGAAGGCTATAACTTATAAGATCTGCATCATCATGAATCCTACACACATAAGCCAAAAGTCATGGAAACCGAAGGCCATTGTGGAAGGGAATAGCCTCCCTAATCCTTGGTCAGCTCCCTTCTAATGTCATACTGGCCAAGGATTAGGGAGGCTATTCCCTTCCACAATGGCCTTCGGTTTCCATGACTTTTGGCTTATGTGTGTAGGATTCATGATGATGCAGATGTCATTGTTATTCACCCTCCCTGCTGGGTCATCCCATCTTACTTCCTACCTTGGAGGGATAGAAAATATAAAAATAAAAATAGAAAATATGTGACTCCAGGTTGGGGCAGCAGGAATAGTTCTAGTCTCTATTTGAGGACTGGGAAAATAAAACGAGAAAGGGGTTTTAGGAGGATCTTCTTTACTAGAGTTTTTAGACATTCCAAAATCTTCTTTCTCATTTTCTTGAGTCTTTGAATACTATTTCCATCCCTAATGACTTGAATACTATTTCCATCCCTAATGACTGAAGGATATGAATGTGTTGAGCTTCTTTCAGTGAAGCATTTGTACACAATCATTATGAAAGCATCCTCAGATGTGGGAAGACCGAAAGCAGATGATATTGATTCATTAGGATTTATTCATGGTTCATTTGGAGTTTCTGCAAAGGCATACTGTGCATGTTTACTCCAGCTTTCTGTTCCTTTATCTCATGTACATTTTCTGTTATTTTGTGCATTGCTAAAACTTTGAAAAAAGTAGTTACATTGGGTTATACACATGATTGCATCAGGATCCTTTTTGTATGGTGTTACACCTATCGTCACGTGAACCTGAACGTACCCATAAAACACCACAAGAATTTCATGTAACTCATTATTATTTTGCAGTGTTTTATCACTATATGCATACACATCAGTAAGACAGAGCAGGTGAGTTATTATTTTATTATTATTATTCCATGATATTTAAACCAGAACAAAGGTGGAGGAGGATGCGTGACAGGAAAAACCCAACATCATAACAATAATGGTATAGAAATGAGAGGCAAAACACAGATCTCTGTAGAACAGGCTGTTAATGGTGGAGTGTCTGTGGAGCTTAATAACAACTTTGCTGCCATGGAAGTGAAGATCATATATTTATTTGGGAAAATAATCACACAGTTAATTATCTCACTTGACTTTAATCCTTGTCTTCCTTGCATTCTTGGGGAGATTGGCTTGTTCATCTCATAAAACTACTCTGCCAGTTACTTGAAAGGTCAAAAGACTCTTGTATTGTGGTTTGTAATTACAGGTAACATATTGAATAAAATTATTCCAACATCATTTTAACTCATTGCTCCCGTGTTGCTATTAGCCTGATTATTTCTAGTGTACTTTGTGATTGCAAATAGCTCTGAGGGATGATCCGGAACTTTTCTCCAATTTTCTTTCCTGATTGTGGAGTTCTCATCTTATTCTAAAGTGGCACCTAAGGAGCATGAAAGAATCCTCCTTTGTTCCAGGTCTGTCTTTTTTAATTTCCCAATTTTGTATAGCGTTGTAAATCATACAGGTTTGCCACGGCTTCCAGTTCCTTCATATGATTGCTCCTTCTTCCTTTGCTATATGCAGAAAGACATTAATAAACAAAGGGTGTATCCACACTGCAGAAATAAGCCAGTTTGACACCATTTTTACTGCCATGACTCTCTGCTATGGAATTGTGGGATTTTGTGAGATATTTAGCCTTCTCTATCAGACTGCTGTGATGCCCCATCAAAGTGCAAATTTCAGATTTCAATAGCACTAAGTCATAGAATTTAAAGTGGTGTCAATCCTATGTGGGGTTACATATAAATTCTCATTTGCCAACCGTTTTACTGAAACACTCATATCTTCTTGGATTGCAGATAGGGAATCAAATGTTTGAATAATTATGTACAGGTAAAAGGTCCCTAGATATGCAAGCTTCCTTCCTCCTCATTCAAATTTAAGTACATCCTTGAAAGGTCAAACCAAGTGTTATCTAGTCCAGTTGGTTGTTTCTAGTAGCAACCAGACAGATGCCTCATTTATTGACAGAGCTAGAACTGAGTCTAAATTTCTGAGAAGAGAACATTTCTGCTTTTCCTCCCATCTAGAAAATAGAGGCCATTGTACAGTGCTTTCTCCCAATATTCTCCCAATATATAAGAATATAAATACAGACACTCACACCTCAACCAATATTCCCCTGCCTTCATGCTCTGGAACAGTACTACTGTAGTTGGATGAATTGTGGAAAATGAAAAATGATGCCAAGCTGACAGCATAGTACTTGCAAGCGCCGGCGTCATGGCCGTCCAATGCCTTCTTGAAATTCACTGTTCAACAAGAATGGAAAGAATACTTGAAAACATTTTTAAAAGAGTTGAAAAATATGTTTGTTTGTTTTCAAATGTTGAGAAAGTATGACAAGAAGAACCTTGGACTTGTCAGAATCTTCGCATTTTGGGATGAATTCTATGCAAAATGTGCATAACAGCATTTTCTGTACATGTTACAATATTTCTATGCAGAAATATTACTGCTTGTGCAGAAAATGTTGGGGTTTTTTTTTTGGGGGGGGGGAGGTTCATGTGTGAATTTTACCCACAATTAGTCCTGGATTGCAAGTCGACTTTGAATACTTCATAGTTTTTGAAGAGTTTCTTGCAGGAGGGAGAAAATTGCTAAAATTATTCATTGTTCTCTTCAAGAAGAAATTTAGGCCTGGTACAGACTGCCACTTTACAGCAGCCCAGGGACAAAATTAGGGCTTGGATGAACAGAGCGTCTGAACGCTCTGCGCTCTCCTGGCGCCAATGATGTGTCTTGTGCACTGCATCCAAACAGCGTGGTGACATCTCTTGTGCTCCAGAGTTGTGGTCCAACACTTAAACCACTGTGCCACACTAGCTCTCTGGGACCTAAATATTTACCAGTATAGCATACCATCTCTACATTTTGCAGATGAAAACTGAGATACTGGCTAAAAGACATGGCAGTGGTCAAATCTTGGGAGTATGTTCCTTTGTCCCTAAATTTTACCCTTGATGTGTCTATCACAATTTTCTATCTATCAAAAAGTCATACAAAATTCCCCAATTTTGTCCCTCAGACCTGCCCTTCACTAATTCATGAGGTCAATTTATACACAAGTATATACAGTATAGGCACCATTTTTTATATCCATTGGTTTTTAAATGCAGCAGGGTTTCTCAAACAATGTCTATGTATCAGCTCTGACTTTATAGTTTACATATTTTGTGGAAATGCAGCTTCTGGATGAACCTTATGTTGCCCACTTGTAACCTGAAGTAGTACTGTCCACTGTATATTAGATGGATCATTTGTTGGTGTAGCTCATTGGTTATTCCACAGGCAAATTCCAACTGGTATCTCCTTCTTTCTTCCTCTTATTGATTCCTTGCATGCCAGGTGAGGTGCATATCTTCTTCTTTATCATAAATATAAGAAAAAACAATGTGCTCCAACTCACCGTGTATGGTGCAGATGGAGCAAAATCTGTTATATATTGAGCAATATGCTACACTGAAAGACTTGCATAGCAATAACTAACCTTGACCATTGATGCAAACTATTATCCAAAAAGTTTTTTTAAAAAATTGGCTTCATCTAGCTTCCAGAGAAGTCATTAACTGGTGCACATTGCAGGAAAAAAAATGAAACGCTTTTGATAATTCTTTTTCTGTCCAAAAGAAAAAAAAGGATTTTAAAATGTATTAAATTGCCAACCACAGATGTTAGTTACCTCTGAACCCTTAGCCTCAGCATTCCCGTTTGAATGAACAGGTGTTTATTAATTCCACTAACCTCCCCCTTTACTAAATTGGTGGTAATATGAGCACATCAGGGAACAAATGTGTTCTGCTTCAATTCCCACATAGGTTATTTTTCAATATAAATTTGGAATGAATATCTGCACAGCAGCACATTCTCAGCTAAATTCTGCCTGAAAACTGCATTGAAGTCAGGGCAAGCATTTTAAAAAGGCTGAGAATTAGCACCTGACATCTACAATATCATATTCTCCAACTGTCCCAGTTTGGCAGGAATAATCTCAATTAATCCTTTGTCACCTCACTTTTTCAGATGCCTTTAAGATGCCCTGGGTTCTTTCTCTTCCTCTCATTTCCCCCCTTTGTCTTTAGTTTACTTCATTTGCTGCAAACTGTGTTCAACATGCAAACATAGCTGGCCCGTTTTCTGGTCCTCATTTCAAATTATCTGAGAATAAAGTGTATGTAAAATCTAAGAAGACAAGTGTGTCAACTTGAGCTACAGCCAATAGAATAATTCTCACATTGCAATTAGAAATTGTAATTGCCCCTCTTCTACTACCAGGTGAAAAGAAGACTTAAGTCTATGAAAGCTCATGCTGCCAACTTCTTTTTTTTCAGTTAGTCTCAAAGGTGTTACAAGATCTCTCTACATACTGATTCCACAGAATAGCACAGCTATATCTTTGAATCAAATTATCAATGCATATGCCAATTAATATATCTAAAATACTGACTGAGATTTTAGATGAATGACTTAGTTAATTTAACTAGCATTGGAGCATTGGACTATGACTCAGGTGAACAAGGTTCAAATCCCTGCTTGGCCATGGAAACCCATTGGGTGATCCTTGGCAAGTCACACACTCTCAGCCTCAGAGGATGTTAATGGCAGATCTCTTCTGAAGAAATTTGCCAAGAAAACCCCATGATAGTTTCACCTTAGGGTCACCATAAGTCAGAAATGGCTTGAAGGCACCCAACAATAACAACAATACTTAACTAAGGAGCTGACCCGTAATCTTGGTCAATACCACCTAACTAATTTCTCATGTCATAACTTCAACCCATCCTACCTTACTGGGCATCAGCTACTAAAAATGAAAGGGGTCTGTTTTTCTGTTGATTGGGGCACAGCAGACTCTAGTGCAGCAGTCAGAAGCTTCACAATTTGTCCTCACACTGAAGTTTGCTCATGGAGGTAAGGGTATGGAAACCCCAGTCTGCTATGCCCCAATAAACAGAAGAACAGATCTCCATTGATCTCAGTGACTGATACCTGGTAAAAGAAGTCTGGAGGACTTGTATGATCCCTATGCATTCCTACAATATAGAATAAGTAGGAACTGTGAATACAAATCAGTTATGAATGCTTCACTCTAGATTGCATATTTGTAACTGTGATTGTCAACTCCAGCCCATAGCTCTAAGTGGTGAATTAGGAAGGCTCATTCTGGCAACGGACGAGTGTAGAGGAGTCTGGCATCAGCCGCAGATCTCTTATCCTTACAAAATTATTGTATTTGACAAAGTCTGAAAGATGACCCCTGCACTGTAGAATAGGGCAAGTGTAAAAGCAACACTTGCCTTTCAACATCCCAACTGAGTGCAGCCTGTCCATTCTGAAAAATTGCCCAATCTATCTATATCAAGGCACATGGCCAATTTGCTAACACTGCAAACACAAAACTATTGTCAAAGATAAACAAAGCTTGGATCCGATAGTGTACGTGTGCTGCACCAATTATCCTCTAAGAAAACGTAACTGTACAGCCAGCTTATTACAGGTGCTTGTATACTCTGACAGTGACAAAGTAAAGGGTCTGCATTTGAAATGTTCACATTTATAACTGTTGGCTTACTGAGAAGAAGAAGGGAAAGAAACATCTTGCATAACAAGCTGCTTTGTCATCCAAAGACAGGAAGCACCCAGGTCTTGTATATCCTTTTGTATTAAGGTAAAAACAACAATAAAAATGATCCAAGTGTGAAGAGATTGAATTTTAATAGCTGACATGTCTGAAATATTATTCATAACATCCTGAATACAGTGATTGTAAAGTGCTAGCTTATTTCCAGTTGATTAAAAAACAACAACAACATTTTATACCAGAAATTGTCTCTCACACATACATAGTGAAAAAGTGGGAATAGGTTGGCATTTTCTGAACTACTAAAACTAGACGCCAAGATTCTACACCTTGATCCATGTTGTGTAGCTACATTGCAGAAGTGCGACAAACCCATGTTAGTGAATTGGGAAGATGTCTATTCTGGCACTGGCAAGAGTGCTCCAATGTGTATTGTGTGCTTCCAATGCACTTTGGAATAATGAGCATCAGGTCCTTCTGGTGCACACTGAGTACTTTTGATGTGTGTTGAACACTTCTCATGCTCATTGGGCACTTGTGATACTTATTTGATATTTGTGATGTGCATCTGACACTTCATAGAATCATAGAATCACAGAGTTGGAAGAGACCACAAGGGCCCTCCAGTCCAACCCCCTGCCATGCAGGAACTCTCCATCAAAGCATCCCTGACAGATGGCCATCCAGCCTCTGCTTAAAGACCTCTAAGGAAGGAGGTCTTCTGAGGTCTTCTGAGGTATACTAAGCACTCCTGCTGCACTCTGGAACTTCCTAGCCAGTGTCCATATGTCAATCATGTATAACCCAATGGGTACCAATGCCTATTAGACATTGGGGATGTGTCACATCAGTCACTTCACTGGCTACCCTTCTGCAATGGATATCCCTAGATTGTAACATCATGACAGCCTTCAAATGAATACTGATGTTGCAAAACTACTCAATTTTATTTCCTCTACCCATAAGTCCCCTAAGAAAAATGTGAGTGTGAGGCTAATTCCAGTCAAATTCCCCATTCCCATTTTCTTAGGTGTCCTATGTGCTTAAAGATTTTGTTCAGATCACATTTTAATGGGGAAAAAAGATTTTAATTTCCTGGATTAATGCATGGATTGTAATTTAAGCTTTTAAAAAGACAGAGAAAAAGAAAGAAAAAGATTTCACAGTTCTCTGAGTTTTGTGATACAGTCTTTGCCCAAAAAGTTTTATTAAAATTAGTACAAAACTGTGGTTTGAAATGCACCGAATGAAATCCTAATGTTAGGACCAAGTACAGTAAATTTATTAAATCAGTTGTAGGCTTCCATGTTAGCTGCTCACTCCTATGTCAGCAGGGTAGTGAATCCACTCTGGGTTTTAAGTCAAATGATCAAGATTCAATACCTTGGGCAACTCCTTGATGTCTGATAGGGGCATAAGAGGGTGACATAACTGCTGCCTAGCAAAGTATATATAGGGGCTTTACAGACTGCCCAAAAGGGGCAGTCTGTAGCCACCTCTTTTTTCTGCAGAACATCGCCACAGCAACTGGATGCAGCAGCAAAGCTGCACAGCAAAAAAGGAGCTGGAAAACCCCGCTCTTTTAGTGCTGCAGTTGCGGCACAATGAATGAAAAAGGTGCCATTGGGTGCCTTTCCACTGCCACAACTGCACAGCTCCATCTAAAAGCTGCACAGTTCTGGTGGCGTGCTTACGCACACCATCTAAAAGGCCTTACATGACAATACAGGCGTCGTCATGTGCTAGGGTTAGGGAGAGTGCGGATGCTGTATGCTCCCTAACCCTAATCCTGCCCCATAGATGGCCCTTTTGATCCATCCTTATCGGGCCACTGATTTCTATCTGTCAGTGTGGCTGCTGTCTGGTAAAGGATTTTCTCATTCTTTGCAAAATACAGGAGTAGTTTTGATCGGGTCCAGAATGCCTCCTCCCTGGGCATAGAGGCATGTAATAAAATTCATTTTTAAAAAAGGTTCCAGCCTTCACCTGCTTCAGGAAAAAGGGAAGTGTGACAAACACCTAAATCTGCAATAAGCTTGCTTCTGATTGTTGAAACCTCACTCTATGGTGGCAAGGAATGGAAACATCCTCCTCTTGAATCCTGATCATCAGCTGAACAAATCTCCATCTATCAGTGCTGCTTCTGCCTGTTAAAATAGGTTTGGGAAAGCATCTCAGATTGTGGCAGGATCATGTACTTTGGTACATGGCCATGGATATGTTTTCTGGATATAAGATATCACATTTTAGCCACATCATGGGAAACCTAAACAGAGGGTCAGTGGAATGGGACTTTACCATTTGAGATTTCTACCTCCAACAAAGTTAGAATTTTTTTTAAAAAAAAATGGCATACTTTTGCATGTTTTGCCAAAACAGTACCTAAAACAGTACCTAAAACCTGATGCAAAAACATGGAGGGCTTCCTTAGAAATTCAGTGCTCTCTACCTAACAAAGGAGTTTGTGGTTTCACAAAGGATGGAGGCAACTTTGATCTCAAGAGAAGCATCTCTTTTTGTCTTGCTAATGGAAATTAAAATCTTTTTCTAGAGTACTCTCATGGTCAGAAGGAGGAAGAGCATGAATGTCCTTCCAACAACATCTGAACAGAGAAAAACAACATCTTCAAAACTCAGGATTGTGACTAACATCATCACAATTTTCCCCCCTCTGGTATATTTTTTAACATCTTTGCCTGATGAAGAATCCAGTGGAGCTTCATAAGCTTGCAACATGTATTTCATGCATTTTGCTTGACCCATAAAAGTATCTCTGTTTTGTGGATTTTGGATGTTATTACACATGACTACATAATGTTAGTGAACATGGAGCAGTTACAGATCTGCTATGCTAAGCTATGAATCTGTAACTGCAGTATAGAATGCCAGCCAGTGTCCTTAATGATTAACTCCTTAGATGAGGTTAATTCTTTTATTGCTGCAGCTTTTACCTGCAGATGTGAAGAGAAATGGGTTATCTGAAGTATTTGTAATTAATGCCCCCAAGATCCTTTCTAATTTGCATTACAGATTTGGAGGCTGGTTCCCCCTTATTCAAATATCTCAGTCTGAAATATCTCAGTTCAGGCTTTTCCATTCTTTTACAACCATCCATTTATCTGGGGGAGCCCCCACCTATAAATAATGGCTTATCGAAGAAGCAGTTATTGAGATATTGGGATTAATCATTTTCGGATACAAAAAATGATTTTCATATTTTAGGTATGAAAGTACATGAAAGTGAAAGGAAAAAATAACCCTGTGGAGTAATGTAATTTTGTGAATTTTCTAATTTTCCCTGATTCCAGCACCCAATACAAATCATCTTAGATAGTTTAGACAAGCCTGGTGTTGTTGCTGATGCTGCTGTTGTTGTTGTCTGCCTTCAAGTTGTTTCTGACTTATAGCAACCCTAAGGATTGTAGGATTCTCTTGTCAAGTTTCTTCAGAGTGGGGGTGTCATCACCCTCCTCTGAGGCTGAGAGAGTGTGACTTGCCCAAGTTCATCCAGTGAGTTTGGTGAACAGATGTTATAAATGTGTGCATGTGCTGGAGTCCTCACCACCGAAATCCAATAGCACACACATACATAATAATACAAATGTATCATCTTTCTGTGCCATAGCCTCAAGGAGGTGAAACCTAGATAACTGAAAAAAGGCAAGGATATCAACTGGACCAGGAAGGTGTGCATTTCTGATTATTTTTTTTTAAAAAAAGAGTGTCCAGTTATTTTGAATTACTTAAAAAGTGACTGTAGTTTGCAGTACCCTGTTTGGAAGTGCCCACAAAGAATAAGAAACCAAGGTCCTTGCAAGTAATATTTCCCCCAAATGTGTGAATTTTGCATAGCGTAAGCCCCAAACAACAAAAATTATTGTTAGGTGAGGAGTCTCCTAATTCCTGACACTCAAGAAACACTTTTTTTCTTTTTTAAAGAAATATTATTGAATATTCTTTTCATCTCTGTTGAGGAAACCTCACTGTCTGAAGAACATCAAAAAACTTCAGAGTGGGGAATCTAATGGGGGAAATATTTAAAAAGGGCCAGGACCCTATAAAGGGACATATGATGGTACAATTTCCCATCATACTTTTGGAATCATTGGGAAAGTAGATATCCAGCAGTTCCTCCACTAACATTAATGAAATCTACAGTTCTGACACTGCCAATGTTTATAGTTATGCTCAAATATTTTTTTGCGAAACATTTCCAATATGTGATGAAAAATTGTTTTCCATTTTATTTTCCGACCATTGTCAGCTCAAATCAACCCCTAATAAGCAGAATGAAAGAGAGAGTTTCCAAGATGAATGACAAAAATTATAGGTGAGTTCCTAACGTCCATAAAAGAAACAAATAGGGGTTATGACACTGTCTAGCAGTGCTTCCTCTGACAGGTGAAAACTACAACTATAAGTTTCATCTCTGTTTTTGGACAAGGAAAAGCAAAATTGTTGTGAGAAGTCAGATTTCCCCCATTCACAATCATACGGCGAACAGCTACAGTCAAGTTCCATTTACATTGTATTTAATATGCACTGGAATTATTGTGTTTGATATATACATATATATCAACTTTAAATCTGTTTCAACACAACCTTGAATGCCTTTTGGGCAGTATATCACTTCATCAGCCTAGCTTAACCAGAGCTGCTTTTTTTCCCATTTTTTATGGCCCCCATAAAATCCAGGAATGGAACACTTCGATTTTTCTAGCAGTAATTTTTATTACTTTTAGCCTCTTTTTAAGTACTTGTCAGAGAGATACAGTACTTTGTACAGAGTATATTTTTCCAGCTTTGCATTATATTTTTATTTCAATTTATTTTAGATAGAATGTGCAACATACATCTAAATAATACCTGTGGTATTTCATAGAACCCGGTTGTAGATGTAATTATAATGGATATAAACCCACTCTGTCTATCAGTATTGCTATATTTCATTTGCCTGCATCAGGCTTACAGTCTCTTTCAAGCAGGTCTTTCGAGGATAACTCAAGTCGTGGCTTAAATGTTGCCCATAAAACCCAATTACAATACAAGAGGGGTGAAACGAAGAAAAAGAGGAAGGAGGAAGGAAGGAAGGAAGGAAGGATATACTGCAATCAAAATTCTCATTTAAATTTATTTAGAACTCTTTGTCCCTTTCTTTGGAGAGGGTTCTCACATCAGCGTATAAATTTTTGGGGCTTTTGGGAGACGACAGGTTATCTAAATGAACACCTCCCTCCACACAAACCTCTACTGTTAGTCTGCATGTGTGTGTGGGTTGTGTACCTTCAAGTTGCTTCTGATTTATGGCAACTCTAAGGCAACCTCATTGCAGGGTTTTCTTGGCAGGTGTCTTCAGAGGAGGCTTGCCATTGCCATCCTCTGAGGCTGGGAGTGGGTGACTTGCCCAAAGTCACCCAGTGGGTTTTCATGGCTGGACTATGACTGGAGACTGGTGTTCATAGTCCGACACTCAAACCACAATGCAACACTAGATTTCTTCATTTAAGTGCTGGTGTGGGATAGTGATTTGAGTGTTGGGTTATGACTCTGGAGATCAGCGTCATAACTGCCAATCTCCTCTTCCATAGTCCCTCCCCTCCAGAATGATGCGATTCAGATCCCTCGTTCCCACTTGTTGAACACGCTTTGGAATCAATTCATTTCAAAAGAACTGACAAAAGAACTGGTGTCAAGAAAGAGCGGGATTTTTGCATTTGCTTCGCTTCATCACAATAGAAGTTGATCTTATTAGGACCCAAACCGGTTTTAAGTGGGAACGAGGCACATATAACATGATCAACAATTTGCTTTAAATCATAAAGGAAATAAGTCCTTAGTTTCTAAGACTGGCTGAAAGTGAAAGAGAAACTTGACTAGCTGCAACAACAATAGGCCTCCCTTCCAACTTGTTTAATGAAATGAATATTTAAAAATGCATTTAAAGAATACTTATGATAACAGAATCACAATGGAAGCAATGCTCTTCACTCACAAGTTAGGGTGGATGAATGACATTGGAAAAGGTGTCAGGTTAAATCAACTTCCATAGTAGTAGGTTGAATTAACATAGATTTAATGTCAGTGATAATTTTATGCAATTGTGTGAGATCAGTTCTTTAATGCATTTGGCATAGAACGGGGGGATTTTCTTTCTGTGAAAACACCAAATAAACCCTCCTAATCCTTTTCCGTTAGCTCTCACATCCATCTAGGCTTTGGCTTAATAAAAGGCCAGAGAAATGAGGATTCTGCAGTGCTTTCTCAGTACAAGCCTGGAAGAATGAGATGTTATCTTTATATAGTTGTGGCCCAGAATCATTAAGAAGAGTAATGGCTGGGATGGAGGACTAAGTTTACATTTTCTTCTACTTGAGGATTACAGGAGTGTCTCTTTTTGAAAGGAAGTCACACATTGCCTTTAATCTCCAGCAGCCAGTAAGAGAAAATAGTACATATAGAGATTCCTGCTCTGAATAATTTTTTCATGTCTTATACCAAATATCCCATGCACTCTATCTCACAAGTATTTTAATGCATTTCTTTTTTTAAAAAAAAATGCAGATTTCTGACAAAACAATCCTGCCTTATTTCCCCAAAATCTCTGGCCAAAGAATCTTTAAAGTACATTTATCCCTATTGGCATCATGTAGGGCAGAAACAAGGAAGGGGCATTTCCCCCCTGTTTTCTTCACTCTCTTCGGCCATTGTTTGGAATTCTTTAATACTGAAATCAATGGAAGAGAAATGATCAATATGAGCTCCTTGCCTGGCATATCTCAGGAGTAATTTTTGGGCAGACCTGTGGGCTATGTATTCTTCGGATTCACAGCTAATCCTTGGTAGAGGGTAGATCTTTCTGTCATTCATCACACACCTTTTCCCCATCTACGAATTGTTAATATCCTTTCTGATGATGTTTCTGAGAGTTCTTGCTTTTGGAAGTGTGGTACATATTGCACCAATAGAACAAACTGTACAAATTTGACAAGACGAGGAACTATGCATTGCCGTTTTGGGTCTTCAAGTCATTTCTGACTTACAACAACTCTAAAGTGAATCTATCACGGTGCATTCTTGGCAAGATTTGTTCAAAGGGGTTTTGCCATTCAGCCTTTCTCTAAGGCTGAAGGAAGGTGACTTGCCTAAGGTCATTCAGTGGAGATTTGAATCTTGGTCTTCCAGGATCCTTGTCCAACATGCAAACCACTAAAACACACTGGCTCCTTGGAAATATACATTTGTTGTTGTATGATGTTAGCTGCTTTTGAGTTGACTTCAACCCATGGCAACCTCGTGAATGAGTGGATTCTAGCCTAATGAGATTCTAGCCAAGAATTATTTAAAATTTATTCAAAAGCTTCTATTAAAATAATTTCTTTCACATTTTTGCCCCTCAAGTTCCTTTCAACTCAAAAATAAAACAATGTATTTTATTAAAGTAATCAAAAAGAAAACAAAGGGAAGGGGAACAGAGCACTCTTCTAGTCATTGTTAGCTGCTGGAATAAACTGTTTGCTGTGATTACATTAGGCTTCAGATGTGTCATGTTGTTTCTTTGGCTCTGTTCTTAAGGATGAAAGGCACTCATTCAAGGAATGGCTTATTTATTTACAAGGATTACACTTGTTAACTGCCAGTTAAGTAGGAATTATTGTAGAGTTAAATGGGACTCTCACACTGATAACCTAAAATGGTGGAAAGTATGAAGTACAGAGACAGTTGGAGGGCTAGTTCTTGCATAAAATTTTACAGACCCTCAAGTTGTTAATTGTATTTGCATGCACTGGATAATGTTACCCATACATGGATTATAGATCTTGCAAGAGGAGTGTAGAACAACTCCAAGATTCAAACAAAATTCTCCACTTGAGAAAATCTTACGTCTTGTCAGACTAGTTAGGAGCCAAGCTATGATACATTATTTTAACTTTCAGTTGTCTGCAGCCAATTCGAAAACAATGGCTACAGAAAAAAAAATGCAATTTGACATTGGTTTAATGGCCATGGCTCCATGCTATGGAATTCTGAGATTTATAGTTTTGTGAGATATCAAGCCTTCCTTATCGGAGAGCTCTAGTGCCCCACCAAACTTTGGTCCTACAGGACTCAAAAGTGGAGTCAAAAGCAGCAGAGAGAACTAGTGATAGGTCAAATACATGGGTCCCCTCCACACATTGCTTGAATTTTTGAAGGAGGTTTCTATGCCAGGCACACTTAAAATATGAGGGACTTTAGGACATTGGTGAACTCATGGGCATGGCAAGTATAAAGGTAATGGAGGTTCACTTCAATATTAATTTAGATCAGAGATACCCCAGATAATCAGAGGCACATGAAACCTTCCTAACATAAGGAAAAGCGTGATCACATTTAGTTCAGAAATGAGAAGCCAAGAAAGATTAACACCGTATTTGCCATCACAAAAGTTGTGTGAGAGAGACAGAGAGCAATTTCTCCAATCCCTCTCCAGCATTACAATTGCTAACCAGGATTATTAACCCATGATGCCTTTGGAATTTCTCTGAGATGGGCTCTGATATCAAATTCTACATTTGAGAAGCTATTAAGATGTTAGATGGGTGATAATGGAGTCTCTTTTCACTGGTACCCGGCTGAACTCGAATCTCCTGTCTGTCATTCTTATGGATGCTGTCTATCAGAAATAGTTGTAAGAGATTACACAGCCTAGGCCATTTCATCCAGGCAAGGCTTTCTTTCTGGCAGATAGCAAAAGAAAACTACCTCGCACTGCCCTTAATCCCTTGAAGATGCATTCCTGCAGGAAGAAAAATATATATAATTTCCAGCCTACTCTGGAGACCTTTAAGGGGGAAAAGTACCATGCAATTCAGATAATACAGCACTATCTAATTATTTTTAAGTTGACAAGGCTGACCTTTCTCACTTTAAAAATGTCACTTCCTCCTCTCATAATGTAGGCCACAAATGAAAACTATGATATGCCTTATCCTGAAGGGAAAGAAAGGAGAAATAAGAAAGAAAAGAGAACTTCCGTCCTTTTGAATCCATCTACTTTTTTTAGGACTTTGACAAACAGCACCCCTAAGTACAGAGGTCGACAATAAGAGAAAGGAGGAAAAATTTTGGAAGCTGGAGGAAAGTACATACATCAGATATTGTTAAAACTTATGAGTATTAATCCAGGGATAGACAGGAGGGAGATTTCTGGGGGTTAAGAATTTTTGATTCCTAATTGTTTGACAAGAGATGGAACAAAATAGATTCTCCCAAGTTTGATTATACAATTAAAATTAAGAAAGCTACTGCAGGTAGACTTTTTTTCTGCAACGTTTAGCTTTGGTACTCAAAACAAATTTCTAAACTCATAATTCTTTAATTTTAAGTATATAACTTTTGACCCAAGCTCTAGTTGGTGCATCTCAGGATTTTAGAATTTTTTGGTGAGTTTTTTAATAATAATAATAATAATAATTATTATTATTATTATTTCTATTCCGCCCCTCTGAACAAGCAGTCGGGGCGGAGTACAGCAGAGGTTAAAACAATATCAAGTTAAAATACCCCTTCCTTACCCTTACCACCCTCCCTTAAAAAAGAATTAAATCACAATAGAGTTAAAAAACATAATAGATTAAAATAGCAATACACAATAGTAGGGAGCGGACCCAGCTTTTTGAACTATGTGACCATGCCTGCATCTGTGGCTGGCATCTTTTTGTTTGTTTGTTTGTTTGTTTAAAAGAAGCTGCAAGCCTGAAATTTGCCCATACTAGATGTCATTATTATATTCAATCCTTAGCACTATGCTTTTACACAGAGCCTGGTTGCAAGTAATAAACTAGACTGTTTAAGGGTTTATAAATGTGACTCAGGGAAAGGGATACACCTTGCATTAGTTTTGAAGGTGAGACCAAAAGCATCAAACAAGGAACTGAGAGTTTAGTTCGCAAATGGTATGTGGTCCATACTGCTTTCATTCTTTGGTAATCTGTCGAAGGTTTGGGGATGGTCTCCCTTAGGGATGCAATATTTTACTAATTTTGTCCTCCAAGGAAGCAACAGTAATTTTAGGAATTTTCTTCCCAAAAGAAAGAAAGCCTTCACTAACCATGAAGTTTTCCAAGCCCGTTTTGGGCATATTCTACATAAAATTCACACATATTGGATTTGCACAGGAAACAGCATTTTTCTGCACAGAGATCGGGTTTTTGTGCACAGAAAATAATATTTGCATGTGGAAAAAGCTTTCTGCAAAGAAAAAGTCATTTCCTGCACAGAAAATGTTGTTTCCTGTGCAAATCAACCATGTGTGGATTTTTTGCCAAATACAATTACAGCATCATGGCATTTTCTGTGTAGAAAACAGGGCTTTTTCTGGGCAGAAGAAATAACTGTTTCCTGAGCAGAGAATCCTGTTTTCTGGGCAAAGCAACCATGGACATACTTCGAACTCTCAAGATATAGGCTTCAGTCTTGTTGGCTAAGGTCCTTTGGCCAGATTATCATTCTCTTCTACTTGTCTTTGTCTGGGACTTTCAGGTCATAAGCATGGTTTTCTTTATTCTCATGTCTAACTGAATCTTTTGAGTCCCCAAATGTCCTTAAACCCCCTCAGAGTCTCCTAAAAGAAACCTCTTCTGAGATCTTCTCATGGGAACTTTTGTTCTACTACAGTGTTGGGTCAAGTGTAACTTTCCCTTCCCACTGTAGCAGAGGAGAAGAGAGTTTATATGTTAGACAAACACAATCTCAAATGTCTGAAGAAGAGCTACAGAAACGTACCAGTGGTATCAACTGTGTCTATTCATTTGTTGTAACTGGAGGAAAAAGTGTTCCTTTTCTTTAAGGCTGAAGCTGTATTATCTTGATTGAAACATTAAATGGCCTCCAGTAGCTGGATATAATTCCCTTGGAGGCTGTATCTGGTTTATGAATAGGCACCCAATGGCTGTCTTCATGGACAAGCATCTTTGACACTTAGCCAAAATTAATGCCAGCATTTAGCCTTGTTTCGGAAAATTTTTGACTTCTAATCTTGTCAGGGACCCGATGCGTACTGAAAGATGCTCTGAAACATAGTCATTTTTCAAATTTATATTTTAAAAATACAATTCCATTCTTTTGATTAAATGGCCTTGGTGATGGTACAGCCATAAATAATTCCTGCTGGGGGGAGGTGGATCCATCAGAAGCCTGCAGAGTTTGACTCTTTGGAAAATGGAAGGTGCTAATTTCAGTAAATCTCATTGCATCTTGGATGGTTTAGATTTCTTAGACAGATGTTAATGGGTGCAACCATTTCCCACTCTCCATAAATTATCATGAAACAATATGATTTATCTTGGTTTGTCCTCCCTGCTCTTGCCTGAAAGCAAAATCAGCACATGTAGAATAGAGATTCTTCACTCTCATAAAGGGCTGCACCACTTTGTGCAGATAAAAAGGTTTATCATAGGGACATGGACCACTTTTGGGGGACTGACATTAATTTAACAGGAATTTCCTCCAAGCTGATAACATATTCTAAACATTTTATTGTATTTTTGGGGTCGGCAAAATGAAGCTCCACTTGAGCTTTGACAAAACAATTAGAGGCAGCAATCTTCTACTCAAACACTTCAAACAAGTTTGTTAGATCACATTACTTCACATTTGAAGATTGCATCTACACTGTAGAAATAATGTAATTTGACACCACTTGAAACTGCCATGGCCCCATTTTGCAGAATCCTGGGATTTGTAGTCTTGTGGGGCACCAGCACTCTTTGGCAGAGAAAGCAAAAGACCTTGCAAAATTAGAAATATCATGAGTCCATAGGATTGACCTACAACACTTAAAGTGGTGTCAAACTGCATTATTTCTGCAGTGTATATGCACCCCAGGATGATATAATTTGGGCCAGTAACCACAGATATGTCTGTGTTTATGTTTAAGAATTTATTATGTAACTTTATTCTAACATTATTCAATTCAATGTAATTTTATTCTAACACTATTTATTCAATGTAGGTACTTGACGTCTGGTGGGTTGGGCATGGGCCATGCCAATGTTATGTCTGTGTGGTGGGTTTCCAATGTATGGCAACTCTAAGCTGAACCTTTCATGGATTTTCCTTGGCAAGATTTGTTCAGAGGAGGTTTGCCATTACCTTCCCCTAAGGCTGACAGCATATGACTTGTCCAAAGTCACCCAGTGGGTTGTATGGCCAAGCAGGGACTTGAACCCTGGTCTCCAGAGTTGTAGTCCAACAATCAAATCACTACGCAATGCTGGCAATGTGTACCTTGTGCAATGTGTAAACTTGCAAATGCAGGAAAACAAAACAACAGTTGCAAGGATGTAAAAACAAGAAATCAGTTAATTTTTAACTGATTTTTACATCAGTTAATCTTAATGGTATCACAATATTCCTTATCATTTCCTACTTTTTAGACTAACACAGCTGTCACTTTGCAAACTTTTGCTGAGATTTAGATATAAAATTTGGTGGCATGGTGTTAAGGGGGGGGGGGAGAACAGGTTTGCCCCATTGATTGGCACATGTTCAGAAATATTTTTCAAAGTTTCTGTAGTAGCTGAAATTTCAGCGTAAACGTGTACCTGTGTAAGTCTGTTCCAGCAAAAATAACAGTGTCTACTGGCACTTTAGACATACAAATTTAATTTGGCATAAGATAGGATGGACTGCAGCCCACTTCATCAGATGCAACAGAGTGTTACCTGAGCTGGCTGTTACACAAGTGCTTGGGTAAAATAGAGTGAGAAGGAAGAGAAACATAAAAAGTACAAATGCTTATCATTACATTAATTCAATTGTTCCCAAACTTTGGTCCACTAGAAGTTTTGGACTTCAATTCCCAGAAGCCCCAGCCAATTTGATCAACAGTCAGGAATTATGGGAGCTGAAGCCCAAAAATCTGGAAGTCTATAGATCATTAATGATCATTTAAAACAAACAAACAAACAGTTGGTGGGTTATATGGACATCCTAACATATCTTGAACTTGTTAGCATGTGCATTGTTATGAAAAGTTAAAATGGATGAAGAAAGTTAAACAAGATAGTTTCTATTTATTATAAACAATGAATCTGTATCACTGAACAAAATCTCACCTTGATCCCCACCCATGCATGCAATTACTGTTTTTCATCCTTACTGTCCTCATGTGAATTAGACAGCAGTCATTTTGCAAGACTTCCTGTGATATTGTCATGTATCTATAGGGTTTTTTTGCTATTAGAGGTCTCAGAAAATATCTGTTAAGTAGCTGCATGCGACAAAATGTTGCTATTGTATCACCACCACCACAACATCTGGAATGCATATGATCATATTACATGGTTTTCATCTCCCTATTTATCCCCCCCCCCCCGCCGCTGCCAAATATCCTTTAAGGTAGGCTTGCTAAGAGATAGTGATGGTCCAAGGTGCCAAATCCATGAGCAAGCATGGATTTGAAGTTGGTTCACCCACTACAAGCACAGCAGTTTAAACATCACTCTGTAGTGGTTCTCTCTTGTTACTATAAACCATGCTACTAAAGGCAGAAATAGAATGTTGGAAAAACACACAAAGCAATGAAAGTGTTGAATTTGCATAATTAGAATAATATTTCCATTCGAGCCCACATGAAATGAAATATGGCAACCCCATGCGAGGGAGGCAAGTGAGCAATCAGGAGCATTTTCCTTCTTTTCTTCCTTTGCTCAAAGTTTCTGTTCTTATTCAAACCATGTAGAAGAACTCCCTCAGTTGGTCTCTAGGCAAGTCATCATATTCATTCACCATAACCTCCTTTGGAATAATGTTATTATATATAATTACTGGGAAAATATTGCTGACAGGGAGGAAAAAAAGATGGTGGACTCCAGCTGGTTAGTGGTAAATATGAGACAGGACTTTTTGCTCAAGAATGTGGAAGCTAGAAAGGAGTAGGTGACTGAAAAGGCAGCTTTTGGTTTCCTTAAAGAACAATGATGGTTGTTTTATGCTGCCTAGAGGGCAGGACCAGGTCTAATAGTTTAAAGTTACAGGATGATAGATTTTGATTGAACATTAGAACCAACTACCTAGAGTGGTAAGTGGGGTTTCCTTGGAGTTTATCATACAACAGAATTTGGAGGTATAATGCAATGGCAATCTGAATGCAATCATGGAATTTCACATAATTGCTTATGAGCGTATCTCATGCAATTTCAGGCAAAAGAAAAGTCATTCTGAATGCAATCATAGGTTTTATGTTAATGTGTATAAGAGTATCTCATGCAATTCTGGGCAATGGGGGGGGGTCATTTTCAGGAAATGGGAAGTCATTCTGAATGCATTCCAAACACAATTAGGTTTCACGTAAATTCGCTAATTTATGTGAATTCGAATTGGCTCAATTCAAAATAGGGAGAAATTCCTTCCATGTGATAAACTCTCTTGTCTGGAAATCCTCCCAAAAGGTTAGACAGCTTTCTTTTGGAGATGATTGAAGCCAAGCCCCTCTTGGTACATTGAGAAGGGACTGGCTTTAGTGGCCTATGGACTCCCTTCCAACTCTTGGAATTATTGACAGTCATAAGTGGAACATGAGTGAGCAGTGTGATGCTGCAACAAAGAAGTCAAATGCTATTTTAGCCTGAATTAATGGAACCATAGTTTCCAAGCCAAGAGAAGTAATAGATCCACTATATTCAGCACTGATCAGACCTCATATGTGTTTAGTTCTGGACTTCTCATTTTAAGAAGGATAGAGGCAAGTTGGAGCAAGTTCAGTGAAGGGCAATGAGGATGATAAAAGGTATGGAGAACGAAACATATGAGGAATGTTTGAAGGAACTGGACACGATCAGCTTACTAAAGCTGCCTCAGAGAGTAGGTCTAATGGATTCAAGTTACAGGAAGATAGATTTTGATCAAATGTTACAAGGAATATATGAGAGTGAGTGGTTTGATCAATGGAAGCAATTGCTTAGTGGGGGTCTCCTCTGCATATCTTCAAAAAGGGACTGTATTGGTACCTTCTGTGGATGCTATAGTTGCATTGATCAGGCATTGCACCTGATGATCCATAGGGCCCCTTCCAACTCTACAATTACATGAATTTATTATTCTATGTTGCATGATAAGAACGGAACAACAAGGTAACCTCTATAAATAAGTAGCAACAATAGCAAAAGTCTCACCGGCTCAGATAAAGGGTTCTCTTTTCCTAAATCCCATAATAACATAATGTTTTTCCTCCAGCTTTTCATGTACAAACATTGTAAAGTTCACAATGAGTGATTATCTGTATTTCTGGCTCCCACACACTTGTAGTAGAATGGTAGGATCTAAATAAGATAAAAAATTAATTCTTATTTAAACCTCAGAATGGAAAGATTATTGTATAGAAAAAAAGTGGCTGTATGTTAATCTATTTTCTTAAATGAAAGGGCATGTTGTTTGGGCACATGTAAACTAGACCAAGCTAGTTTGTGTAGTGAAGAGAGAGTGCCCTCCAAATATTTTTTGAAAGACTTGCCCTTTCAAACTCAACACAGGACCATACCTAAGACTTCCATCTTTTAAACCGTGCATTGTTTGTAAATGCCAAATGGATACAGCTGTTTATATATAACAGTAATAACCATCATCGTCACTCTCAAGTGGAGACCTTGTATGTCATTTTGGAGCATGAAATGAATTTTTATCACTGCATTATAAGCCAATCAAAATAAGGGTTCATAATGCAAGTGCTGACAGTTTATCATGTTGGGTTTAATTAAATGGGGCAGTGACATAATTAAAGGTTTTGAGTTATTAATGCATCACTGTGGCAAACATTTAACCTTATAAGAGTGGTAAAACCCTTATTAAAGCGGGGCAGATGAAGACTGCTAGATATCTTGTTAAAAAAGTTTCGACAACCCATTTGTTAATGCAGTACAACCAGAAGGCTTCGTTTTTAAGACTCTGTTTTAGTATGCAGAGGCGCAAGGGGGAACTAGAAATTGTGATCTAGAAATATGAATTCAAGTTAACTTGATTTGACCTTGAAATCAACAAATATTCTTTGGGTAACAGTGGCAGCTTTGGGCTAGCCAAAGCAATAACCATCCAGGTTTAATGCAAACAACTGTTGAAATTGTATACAACATTATGACTGATTTTTGCATCAGATATATGCTTTTCTCCTTTCAGGGATATGTCTAAGACAGCGAATGGCTGCCAGAGTCTGGATTTTAGAATATTTATTTCACAATTGTTTCCCTTATACAGGATGAATTGTCATCCTTTCTTACATACTTAAGCTGCATCTGCACAGCGGAAATAATGCGGTTTAACACTGCTTTAATTGCCATAGCTCAATGCTATGGAATTTTCAGATTTATAGTTCTTTGAGATATTCAGCCTTCTCTGTTGGAGAGCAAGCTACAAATCTGAGAATAACATAGCATAGAGCCATGTAGTTAAAGTGGTGTTAAACTACATTATTTCTGCAGTGCAGATTCAACCTCAGTCTGGGAAGCACAAATCAGGTCAGTTGTCATTATTGTCATTGTTTTAAGTGTATGAAAAAAAGCATCCTTATCCCAAATAAGCAAGACTGTCTATTTGTAACAAAGGATGGGTGATAATTTCATTCACTTCATTTTTTCATTAGAAATTCTCAAAGTTCTCACATGTCTTGAAAGGTATCACAAAAAGAACTTGAGGTTGTTGTTCTTTTTAATAGATAGGTGGAAAGCAAAATGGACACATATGTCCATCAAGGCAAATTGACTTCAAAGTGCAAAAATAATTTATACTTAATTAATTCAATAAGAGGAAGAGGAAGGGAGAGATGAAATCTTGACAGAGTTATGCATTGATGGTGCTGTGTTACCGAGAGTGGATGGGAACCATGCACCTTCAAGCAATTGTGTATCTGGCATTATACCAATGCACACTCCCATCGTGCAATGGCAAATCTGGACTATAGAAAGACATTCAAGGAAGCTATAGATCAGGGAGTTATTCCTAAAGCTGTTTTAAGAAGGAAAACCACCCCTGCTAAAGTTATGCATGCAGAACTCCACTTGCACCTCCATGAAGAGAATATTTTCATGGCACAAAATTCAGCTGCATGAGTAATAGAACCTGAGCTGTTGACTTGTGTACTACTAGCCTGGAAACTACAAGATGGTGTTGAAAGAAGCTACTTTTTCTCTCTAGCATGAGTGATCAGTAGTTCTGTATGTGCATATAAATGCAACTTGCAGGAATTGAAACAACTGGTGAGCTCTGGATGATTTTGAACCATAAAGGAGAATCTTAGTTGCTCCAATTTACCAGTCTAATAAAACTGTGTCCTCTATCATTCTCCGGTGGTCTTCATTTAAATGCAAATGTTAAGTCCATTCTGCTGTAATATGAATTTCTCAATGAAAGTGACACATCACTGACAAACAAATGCTAATGAGATTGTTTATTCCCCACTATGATTTTGCATATCTTTCACAGCAGTGGAGTTAAGTACTTCCCCCCCAAAAAGGATAAAAAGCACAGATGTTCTTGAGAAAGTATGAATTTGAAGATGTGAAGCTAAAATGGCATCAAAGACCATGAGAAAGCAACTGAAATGTAAGCAATCGAGAAGAAAGAATCTCCATGGCTGCAACATTACTACTACTACTACTACTACTACTACTATTGAAATGGCAGTTAGCTGATCCACAATGGTTCCACTTGAAGTAAAGTAACAGAAGCTTTTCTGTCTTGGGAAGAGATGCATCTGTGGGCTGTTGTTGTAAAGTCAATTACCAAACAGCCTTTTAATAATTATCAAACAGCCTTTTGATTTATTTATTTTTTAAAAATTAAGGGATGTGGTGGTTTAGTGAAGCTAAGATGTCAGTCCTGATGATCGGAAGATCGGAAGGTTGGCATTTGGAGGCCGGAGTGCTGCATGATGGGGTGAGCTCCTGCCACTAGTGCCAGCTTCTGCCAACTTAGCAATTTGAAAGCATGCCAATGCAAGTAGTTAAATAGGTATCATTTCTCAGTGGGAAGGTAACAGCGTTCGATGCAGTCTTGCTGGCCAAATGGCCCTTCACTCTATCCCATGACCTTCACAGGTACTTTTGTTAGGAAAAAGGCAGACAGCCTTCTCAATATCTGCCCCATTCCCTTCCCAGAAAGGCTAGATTGGGAACTTATCTTTGCCCAAGTTGATAAACTCCTTTTTATTCCATCAGGCATTTGAGAATTAGGTTTTAGAGGAAGCTTCGTTGTTGTTGTTTTTTAAAATGGTTTGTATTTTTAAGTGGTTTTAATTTTATGATGGTTTCACCACTTTTTAACTTTTGTAAGTTGTGATTTTAAAAACAACAGCAACAAAAACCATGCTTGTTTTAAGTGTTGTAAGCCAAACTTGATTCCCATCTGGGGGAAAGCCAGACAACAACAACAACAACAACAACAACAACAGAAATTGGGAGACAGTGAAGCAAAAAGAAAGAAAAAAAAGAAAAGAAAAAAGAAAGAAAGAGAAAGAGAAAGAAATAAAAGGTAGACTGATAGACAGATGGGAAGAAGACAAAAGCTGCTTTAATTTCAAAATAAATTACATTTGTCCCTCCATATTCACTAGGGTTAGGGCCATAAGGCCCCCATGAATATGGGAAAATCGCAAATAACAAAAACACTATGTTTTTACTTTCCTAGGAATCTCTAGTTCCTTCAGTGCAAATCTGTGGTCAACGTCCGACAGACACTAACCATAGAACTGGAGGAGCTACAAAGGCCTAGGACAGTATTCTCTCTAGGAATCTCTAGATCTTTCAGTGCAACTTTTAGTTAAAGTTGACCATAGAGTTGCACTGGAGGACCTTGATATTCTTAGAGAGAGCATATTAATCAAATCCACAAATCTCAAAGCTGCAAATATGGAGGGATGAGTGTACTTTCAAAATAAAGGCTGCTTTACTCTCAAAATAAATTACTTTCCAAATAATTCAAGTCTCCATTTTTCATGCTGAATTATGACTTGGGTGGCACAGGGAACATTGTTCATGTGCACAGGGAATGCGATTCAGCTTGAATGGAAGATGCATAGTCCTGATCTAACTTGCTTTAAATTGCAGAGTGTTTTTTGGCTACCTAAATTTGATAGCAGTAAATTTACTGGTGTTAGGACCATCACTAAAGGACCTACACACCACCTGTGAGCTGGCTATGATATAGACTCTAGTATTCTCTCATTTTGTTCCAATGGGCTCTCATTTTCTGAGTCACGCAGCTAGGTCGACAGAAACCATCACTAGAGATTGGCACAGGTGCATGTGATTTAGAGAGAGAATTGGGTTCATTCCATTAATGTTCCATGAATGCTCGAATCCATTTAAATAGCATTAGACTTTATATTAATGTGATAGTCTTCCATGCTATACAGGGAAAAGGTCAAGCAGGCTCAGCTAAGTATAAGGATGAATATAAATATCAGAGGATGAACAAAACATCCTGAAATTATCATTATGTCAGGCTAAGTTTGCCACAATGGCTAAGTATGTTTCTAAGAGCTCAGTAGAGGGAAATTATAATCCTTCTAGCATCTTCCCCCCCCCCCCCCAATACCTAAGCTGAAAAGGTTCATTAATGTAAAGGCCAGAAACAGTCCTTTACTTACTCACTGAAATAATATAATCAATATTCTTTTTAAGTTGAACTGAAGGATTTAAAAGGAACATTTTTTTTTGTTATTCCATTCTCATTTATGTTAGATTCTGTGCATCAGTGTTGGAAAGGACATGTGTGTATACCAAAATAATAATTAAATCATAGTATAAGGTTAGTTCTTCTCTGAGTTGAATGTACAGTCTGGATGTTTTTAAAAAGAAAAAAAAATGGGTATCATTTTATTCACTCTTTATGGCTAATTCACTGTCAAACGAGTTAAAACCTGTTTTTTCTCATTTGCAGGCCATGACTCTTGAATGGCTGTTTTAAATAGTTGTGAAATGACAAAAATCTCCCCAATTTAGATTCATAATAATAAAAAGCTAACAGCCATAGTTATTGTCTTCCAGTTGTGAATGCATCATAGGTCTATTCCTGATCACTGTAGCATCCTTGATAGAAAGTGTTCCACCAGGTGCTTCTATAGACACTGCAGTAATTTTCACTCTTGGTTTTGAATGGAGCCGAGATCTTCTCTCCAGATCTTACAAAGAGTTTATCAGTTCTGCTGTGCTGCCTCTGTATGAAAAACTCATTATGTATTTCTAAAAAAGAATGCAAGCAATGTGATTTTCCGGAAGTGTAATTACATTTATAACTGAAAGGTATGCTTCCTTACAACATTTGACCTTTCTAATAGGCTAGGCAGGACATGTAATGGATGCTCAGCCTTTAATGGTCTTAGAGGAATGAGCAAAGCTGACCTTTAAATAGGGAATCTTACTTAGTGATTACACCAAGAATGTATTTGGCATGGTAACATTTATAATGTGAATCCAGGCTACCTCCTCGCTCCCTTCATCTCATTAAAGATTTGTAGTAGAATCAAAGTGCTTGGACACCCGGAGAGGCATAGGCTGATTACATGCCAGCTGGCTGGAAGCAGAAACCCAGGCAACCTCGCTCTCCCTCCTATTTGCCAACCCCTTATTATCTTGAAATTACTAAGAAGGAAGAAGACATAAGGATAAGAATGCTCCTGATTCAAATATTGTTCTGTGAGTCCATTCTATCCTCCATTCCACTCCTAGTTTCACGAAGGGCCTTTTCACACTGCAGAATCATAGCTCTCTTTCCACTTTAACTGCCTTGATAAACAGCCTATGGGATCCTGGGATTTCCAGTTTGGACAGGGGTATTTAAAATTATAATAATATAGATTTATTGATATCCCTCCCAATCACGGAGAATCCGGGCATTCGGAATGACTTCCCATTGCCCAAAAAAGACCCCCCCATCGCCCGAAATTGCATGAGATACTCTAATATGCACTTACGTTAAACCCCATGATTGCATTCGGAATGACTTCCCATTGCCCAAGATTATGTGAGATACACTCATTCGCAATAACGTGAAACCCAACGATTGCGTTCGGATTGCCATTGCATTATACCCCCAAATTCCGTCGTATGATAAACTCCTACAACTCACTTTCTAAAGAAGAAAGCCAATTTAAAACTCCAAAACCTGAGTAGAAACTTTGGTGTGGATTTCTGACGCATCCTAAACCTCCCTAACCACAAGGAACATTTCAGTTCCACTCACTGCAACTGACAAATCATTTACTAGGAGAAATGGTAAGTGTTTACATATGACTAAATTCTTTTGTTGCCAATTGTTGTCATTTTGAAAGCACCAAGAAAAAAAGAATTGCTAACAACAACAGCATCAATAGCTTTGTAGAATATTAGCAGACAATAGCAAACCAAGGCTGTGATGTTGCTAATGTGCAAGTCTTACCCATATGGAAAGGACAAGTACTTGAGAGACATATTGTATGCCATGTGACAGGAAGATTACTTGACAAGTATTTTTAAAGTGTCACCAGCAGAAAATTAATCAGATTTTTAATGTGTGCTTGAATTCATTTATATTGCTGCTGGAAGCCATATCTCTGGAGCCTTCAACAGATGTGTCAAATTTATTAGCAGGCAGAGAAAGTTCTCATTGGATTAGAAGAAATCTTCTCTTCCCTCCTGTCCAAGTTTCCTTTTTTTGGTTTCTAATCATCTCTTTCCCTTCACTCCCTTCCCATTTTTATTGTGAGTGGACATTTAACATTCACTGGATCCTCACCTTTGCTGAGCCTTTGACTTCTGTCTTGGTCTGCTGGCCCCAGTGGAGAATCCCATCTCCGACCTGCTATATCCAAAGGAGCAATCTCCTACTGTCATGCTTTTCTCACCAGAACACAAGTATAATTGAGTTTTCTGCCTAGTGAACTCTTGAAATAGTTCCATCTGTTGATAACACATTGGTGAGAAACTATGATTCAAGAAGTCCAAAGTCCATTTTTGTTAGATCCATATAATCACAGCCAGTTATATATGTTGGATGCTGGAAAGGAACTGATGTGACAGCCATCCAGCATTGGAAATTGTCCACAACTGTTATTGAAATTTGTTACGAACATACCACACACAGCTTCCTTACCACAAAGGCACACATACAATAACACATACACACACACACAGAGTCACAAACCCCTTTATGTTCAATAATTATCCACCGGGCGTCAAAGGAAGCCCCTCCCCCCCATAAGTTTTTTTTAAAGAAAACAAACAACCCATAAGTTATAGATACACATTTTAATTTTTTTGTTTCCTATAAATGGTCCAGAGTCCTTCAAAAGAAGAGGCAGGCATGGGGAAAAATCAATTTGATTTTGGCAGGTGACTCTATAGCACCTGCCAATCACCAGAGTATCTGAGCTATTTTGGAGTCTCCTGAGATCAGCTTGCATTAAAGCAATTTGGATTGCAGCCCAGAATTCTATTCAATATAAAATGATTTGTTGCAACTTTAAAGATGCTTCATCCTCATTCTCTCACTTGCCATTTACATTTTAAACCTTCATTAACAATACAGATTAATAGGACCTCCCACTTTGTTAAACCCTCTCTTCCCCACTTCTCATTGGTGTTGTTGTTTTAAAATAAGGAAAACCGAACAATTTTTAATGTTAGGCTCCTCTTTATAACACTGGTGCCATTCCTCCCTTGCATGATATAAGAAGAGATCAATTGTCTCGGATGAAACTCTACTGGGGCCCTACCACTGCTGCTGTGGTTGACATGCTGTTGAAAGCATTTATTGCCAGCCCAAGGTGACAACGTGAGGTTATTGCAGCTGTTATGAAGTATAGTTTGTTCAGCTCCATAAATGAAATAAAACACAGCACCACAAAGAAACAACTAAATGTCCTTTCAGAGTCTTATGGCCCCATTGCTTGTGCAACCGAAGCCAAAGTAAACTCCAAACAGGAAAATAAGGATTCAGTATGAATAGATCAATATTTAGGAACTGTGTTTTGGAAAAAGAGATTTAGTGCTACCTTTGTAAGCAAACATATTTCCTGTGCTCTATATTGTAACAGTTCAGAGTTGTCGTTTGGGACTTCCAGGCTGAAATGGCAGAGTAAGGTCAAGCCTTGCAAATGATCTGTGGCGGGGCAAGATGCTACATGTATTGCTTTATGATCAGGACCAGTGGAAAAGTTTCCTCTTGGTAGAGAGGGACCAGAGGATCAGCTACTTAGATCTATTTAATTCTAATCCTGGTGGCTCAGCCACGATGGGATCTCGATGAACAATCATGAATGGAAAAGGACTAAGATTGTTACATTGCTCCACTGTGTCATTAGCTGACTCACAATGGACCCAAGTTCCATAAAATCAACTTTAATAAGTAACTAAGTTCTGGAATGTCTTAATGAAACTTTCTGATTCTGATGGGGAGGTTTAACTTCTTACAGCTTTGCTTCTATGTAAAACTAAGAAACGGAGAGTGATTTGACTGAATAAATTCTTTTAAATATCATTAAGAGTAGAGGGCTAAAATTACGTGGAAAACCTCAAATTGAAAGAAAGGAAAAGTAAAGAGTATTGAAGTATTCATTATATGAAGAACTAAAAGTACTAAGAACACTAAAAATTGAGCATGAGAAAGTCATTGTGTGTCTGTGAGTATGAAAAGAACAAGTTCAATCTGTTGTGCCGAAGTGAAGGAAAGGTGGTTGCATAACAGGATGGGTTTTGTGGATAGGATGGTTTTTTAAAGATGGCAATGCTGAAAGAAATGAAGGAGGGATCTTTGAGAGAATCTACAGAAAATGAGGGGTAGAGCTTTGTTGAGCATTATATTACCGTAATCTGTCATTTAGTTTCTCTCAACAGCTGAATTTATATCTGGACAACATTATAGCAAGGAGATCAGTTTTTCAGTGTATTTCAGATAGTTTCAGGATTTGTTGGCAGAGATCTGTAAGACACTTCATACAATTTTCTGATTGATAAAACTGAGCTGCTGTTGAACGCGCCAGGTCAGTGAATGTGAAAACAAATGCCATTCACAGTTTGGTTCTGGATGAGCATGCTGACCTGGCTTGAATAATGGTTGCCTGATTAGATGATGTTGAGGATCATTATTTTTTCCCAGCTTTGCCTGTCAAGTTTTTCTGTGCAGAAGCAGGTCAGATCTGTGGGGTGAGGTGCGAACGTGAAGTTGCAGTGGCCTATCATGATGTGCCCTATCCCAAAGCCTGTGGGTTTTGATTATGTATACCTAAAAGGGTGTGTGTCATGTGTGCCTTCAAGTCCACTTATGGTGACCCCAGCTATGTCATAGGGTTTTCTTAGGCAAGGAAAAGTCAAAGATGGGTTTGCCAATTCCTTCCTCTGAAATATAGCCAAATCACCTCCCATCCAAGTACTAAGCAGGGCTGATGGACCTTGCTCAGCTTCCAAGACCAGACAGGATCCAGTGCCTTTTTAGGCCTGGCAAGTAGGTGTGGCAAAATGTGGATTCTATTGATGCAATGCCCACCCCACTGCTTCCCCTCTCAAGCTAGTTTGGGTGTTTTCAGGGTTGGTGTTGGAGTCTCCTTGGTTAGTAGTACTGGGCACTTCAACATCTGTGCCCAGAAGGAAGTATTGGGTCTTCATCTGTAATCCTCTTTGAATTTCCCTGTCTTGCATTTCTTATACCAGAGTACATGGTCACATCCACTCAAGGGCCCCACTGCTTCCACTTCATTGACCAATTTATCTCTGTTGGTTAGGATCAAATTCAAAATAGACATCCCCTTTGTTTGCTTTCCCATCCTTTGGATGGTCAACACCTCTCATTGCTACTATCCCTCTCCTTTTTTGAATTTTCTTTTCATTTGTTCTGGGAAGGCATCACCCAAATATGCAGTCTGCGTTGGGGACCCATAATGCACTCATCCCCAATGAAATCACTATTGTTTTCTTCCTTTTTAATTTTTACTCAAATGCTCAAATACTCATCCTCTTTTCCATTCACTAAGTCATAGATCTCCTTACAGATGTACATATCTTTGACATATATTGCTACCAATACTGTCCATATATTATACTATCTTGATACCTGACAAGATGCAAAGGGAGAGCTTACTGTACTGGTCTCAATAATCTGATGGTCTAATTCAGAGTACAACAACTTTGACTGATTTCACAATCTTTTTGTTCAAAAGGCTTGCAGTGTTGCAAATATACTGCTATATATTAATGTCTTGCTCTCATTCTGCCACTCTATGACATTCAGCTTCATTAGTATTTAAATCAGTATTTTGGCTTAAATAAATTATATTCTTGATCAATGTAATGCCATGATTTTATGTCTCTTTTAGCCCTTATGGTGTAAAGCAGCTTTATGATAAATACAGAAGATGTGGAAAGAGGTTGATTAAATTAGATGCCACAAAGTATATTAGGCAATCATGCAAAAAAGGCACATGAATGTAAAATTAGGAAAGAAGCTTTTTTTTTTTTAAATCTAAATCTTTATTTTAATGGATTCAAATTCCTGAGGAAAAGTTAAAAAAATAAATCTCCCACTCCAAAAAAAAAGAAAGAAAGAAAAAGAAGATATTAATAAAGACTTTTCTTCCTGAAAATAACATATTGCATATTGCAACTGCACTATGAACAATTTTCACATCTTCTGATGGGGTTTTTTTTAGACGTGCCAAAATGGGAAGGGAGGAGGTGAATTTACACTCCCACATCAAGAATGTTTAAAACAATTTCTCCTTTATTAAGAACATATTTTTGTTCTACAAGTAAAGAATATTTGCTTCAAGACTGCTTTTCTCAAAGACCGGGATATTTCCCTCTTCTTTCCAGGATTGAGTAAGGGAAAAATGCTCTCTGTGTGTATGTTTGTGGTTGAGGGTGAGGTGTTGTGTGTATATGTTACCAGGATTTATCTCTTTCCCAGCTCCTGGAACTGACCTTTTCTGAGCTGACATTATGTTCCAGGCCACAAAAACCATGTTTGAGAAATGTGCTCACTTATATAGGCTGCAAATCAAAAGTTGTGCAATTAAAAAAAACTCCTAGGCAGAAGCAGATATGAGTTGGGGGGTTAAGAAGAAAATTGAAGATTTGTACAAAAGAAATCCATTTGGGGGGGAAATGCATTTCAAGTTTCCTATGTACAGTTAACCTTTCCTGTTGATAGGCTGGAAATCCTCAGCTTTGACTGCCTGCAGATTGCCATACCCCATACTATTCAATGGCAGTGTGTGCACTTGATTGATCTCAAAGGGTGGGATATAAATAACAATAACATCATCATCATCATCATCATCATCATCATCACCACATTTGAATAATATGGGACACAATGTCAGTGGCTTTTGCCATCTGTAGCAGGTCTTGAAACTGAACCCCCACAGATAGGAAAGGTTTGTTACACAGCAATGGGGAAAATTTGTAGTTTGTTATGCAGAATTAGGGGAAATTTGAAGCTTCCCAGATCTCACTGAATACTGCTAAATTCTAGAAGAGATAGTTCACGATGCAAAGTGTTACTCTTAACCAGACCTAGAATGAGATGTCAGGAAGTCCATTACTGAGTATACCATCATTTAAAATGGTAAATATTGCTGCAGGGTTGATATATACAGGGCCATTATTCTATTTATTAGCACTCAGCAAGTCTTTTTCAACCTCAGAAGAAGGAAATGGCAAACCCCTACCAAGAAACCTAGCAAGACCCCCATGATACATTGCCATAGGGTCACCATAGGTCAGAAATGACTTGAAGGCACAAAACAAAAACAACAAAACAGCAACAACAACATGTTGGCAATGCAGCAAAATACAACAAAATACAAAATCCACATAAGAGCAGTACTTTATTGTCCAACCAATATACATCATGCAAGCTTTTGAAGATGCCAGTGGAATTTTGAAATTTGACATGATGTATTTGGGGCATTTTGTTTGGACAATAAAGGTGTTGCTCTTGAATATATAAGACCCTCCATCAGAGTTCTGCTATGTCCATCTTCTGTATAGTTACAAATTAATGACAGAATACAACTCTTCTATTGATTGGCCATACTCTACAACTGAGCAAAGACACCAAATGTGCACCTGAACGTATATCCATAAATGATGCAAAAGGCACAGACATGTGTCATGTGCATCATGCACAATAATATCATATGAACAACTCCACTTCTGCAACCTTGAAGTGAATGGGGCTGCTCCGGATTTCTACAGAGGTATGTAAGGATGTGTAAGATACTGACGGTATAGTGGCTCAAGGCTCAACATAAAACTAATTGTATACATGAGGCAACCTAGCAGATGTCTTTGTCATTCACATTGCCGTATGGGAAGGGGGCATAGGGGACAATTCATTTGGGACCCACTTATGAGGGAGGTTTGCACAGAAGAGACCCCATCAACATTGGCATTGCTGCATTGTTCGTGAAAAACACATTCTGCATATTGTTTGTTATAAATTCCAAAGTATTAAATACAATCCTTTTGTAAGTTTAAGTCAGCTCAGTTTGAATGTCTACACTAATGGAAGATTGATAACAAATAGGGCAGACAAATAGATTGAAAAATGTAAGGCATTTTTCAATTTACCTGACTATCTCCAGTGGCCATTAGCAGAGTAATGGATTTTATACAGTCTTCTCATTCTTTTTACAAGCCTGAAATAAGAGTGAAAATAATGATGTAATCTATGCCTCCCACTGTTTTACAGAGGAAATATGGGGCATGTGGCCAAGCAACATCCAAGTTTGGTCAAGATGACAGAAGTTGTTAATGAAGAATATCCAATCTAGGAGAGGCTGCAGTCATTTGCTTTTGCCTGAGCCTACTGGAAAGTGCAAGATTCTTCTCCCCATATTCTGTCCCAATTATGGAGTTAACTGGGTGTGAACTATTTTTCACTTTGATTTCAGTTTGTAGCAAGTGAAGTAAGTTGAGGACAAAAAAGGAAGGTGGGAGGAAAAGAAACAAACTGGAGGGTTTCAAAAGCAGTTGGAAAAGTGGGACCACAGCAGATTAATTGGGTCTATCCCTGTCAATTTGGGAAAGATGAAGAGTATGTACAACCACACTGAGAGAATACAACACTTACATGAACTGCAGTTCAAAACTCAACAAAATGCCCATGTAAAGAACTGCAGCTTGACATGAGCAAAACACTTATGTTTATACAACTAACTTTCTAAAATTTGATATTATATTTATAAACCTATTTTTCCTTCCAAAGATCCCCAAAACAACTTAGATAATCCTCCTCTACCTCTCCATTTTACCTTCACAATAATCTGATGAGTAAGTTTAGTCACCTAGAATACTTTATGGCATAATGGGGACTTGAATCCCGAACATCCTGCTTCAATATTTTGGAAAAAGCTTTCATAGTAAATACTCGGGGTTTCTATGAGAACAAGGTATTTTCCTATTTTTATGTATGACTATTTGTGGAGCCACTTAATAAATATCAAGTATATCAAGAGTTAACATGGTGGTTTGAGCATTGGATTATGGCTCTGGCGACCAGGGTTCAATTCCCCTCTCAGTCATGGAAGCTCACTGGTGACCTTGGGCAAGTCACATACTCTCAGCCCCAGAAAACCCCATGATAGGTTCACCTTAGGATCACTATAAGTTGGAAATGACTTGAAGGCACACAACAACAACAAAAAGCAGGTGTTTAAATACCCCCCCCCCCCGTCTCTCTGTTTCTCTCTCTTTAGTTCACCAAACTGAAGGGCGGGAAATGGGGAAATGATTCATAATATAGCCAAACCACAATTTGAACAAGATCATATTCTGAACTAGATCATCAAAAAAGGTAAGGAATATTGCTTCCTGGAATGAGATTGTTGAAAGTGCTGAAACAAAATTCCCAGTCCTCCAAGTGAGATTCATCTGAAAAAAACCTCTTTGTTTGTACAGGTTCTTTTGACATGACAGCAATGCCCACGAGTGCCTCGGTATTTTTCGTTCTTTAGCTTGTGCAAACTGATCATGTTTGCAGCATGAAATATTGACAGACCACAGATGTGGAACCCCCCACGATGCCATTTCAAAAGCACAATTTTACAAGACGTTACCACCTTCCAAGAAACACCGTGTCAGGAGATTTGGTTTGCCAAAATTAACTCGCTGCTGTTTTAATTGTTGGACTCCTCTAAGCAGCAGGAGAGCAAATCACAGAACAAACAACAACAGCAAACAACAACAGCAACAACTCCTTAAGGAATTGCCTTTGAAATACTGCTGTCCCACTATCCTCTCCAGCTGGCAAGGAAATGTTCTCAAAGATTAGGGCCATGCAGAGATGACTTCAGATGACTTCTGCAGTTACAACTAGTTTGAAGACATTCCATACCTACAGCAGACAAGCAGTCAATCACGTTATTTCCTCTATCATTATATCACATCAGGGTTTTAAAAATCTTATTTACAGAATCTATTCAGCAAGGCAGTAAAGCACAATCTGGAAATAGCAGAACATTTTTTCCTGTACATTGCATTCAATTCCCCCCCCCCCCCAGTATGGGAGAGTATTGAAAGCTCTACAGGACAATGGGGGGGGGGGAGGAAACTAATCAAAATGCTCTAGCCCAATGTCACAACATGTAGCCGATGGTGAAGGACATGAGCATAAAGCACAGCAATGCAGATGAAAATATTCTCTGAACTATATAATGCCATTTGTGCTATTATCCTCAGGCAATTATGGTGAGGAGAAACAGAATTAACTCCCCTCTTGCACTTTCGCTAGTATTCAGAAGACTTAATGGAATGAACCATATTTGCAAATGGGTTCCATTGTGACTATGGAATCCAGTGTTATACCAGATCAAGTTTTTCCATAGGAAAGACTCAACTGTGCAAGTGACAATAATCAGCTACTTGATAACTTCTGGGATATTTCCATCCCTTGGTTCTCTGATACAGAATCCCCAGGGTTATTCTCGATGACACCTCTTGGAATATCAACATCTTTATTTTTTGTTGTGCCTATCCATGTACTAGTGATGTTAGCTTCTTCAAATTATTCATTCTCACAAGAATGAATGAGCAATTGGATCATTTTCTTTCTCTCTCTCACTGTGATCACATCTCCAAACAGGGGTGGAGTAAGGGGGAGATACAGACCGGCACTTTGGGCTGCCTGTGGGTGGAGTGATGGCATAGCGTCCAAACGCTTGATGCTGTGACCCAATCCCCATGGTGCCATTTTGGAGTGCACCTGTTTACATGGCAAGCACAATGATTATGCCACTCTGGTGCTGCATCTATGTGATACAGTGCCAAAGGTGCAACATAGCGCTGCACAGCTGCAACTATGACGCCCTTTCTGAGGTAGAAAAAGAACCCGCTGATTCTTTTTGCACCGGGTTGGGGGCATGGCATGCAGTTGCCACATCCCCAACCCAGCACTTCCAGGGACAGCATACATCAACCTCCTATGGGCTGTCTGTATAGCCCCTAGGTTTCCACCCACACAACAGTGATTTCTCTTAGTTGTCCTCTTCTGTTCTGCATTGCCCTTGTAGTGGCCAGTGGGAAGGGAGGCAGAGGGGCTCACTACCTCAGTCTCATCTCTTCTGACATAGGCAGCAATGGCAATTCTCACTTTGGCTACCCCACTTCCCCAGCAAGGGTATTGTAATGGCTCATGTGGGGGCAGAGGGCAGACAAATGAGTGTTGTATCTGCTGTTGCTAATGTAAAAAGAACAGAGACAAAGAGAGCAGTGATTAGCCATGCCTTAGCTGGAGGAGACCTCCTTGGATGAAGAAGGAGAAGAGGAGCACCAGGAGGATGAGACCCAGCCAGAGCCAGAGGAGACTGGCAGATTTATTGTGACAGAAACAGAGCTGGTCCATCCCAGGCAGTACTTGTAGATGTGGAAGAGGAATGTGTTTCTCTGTATCCTGTCATATGTCAACAATTTTAATGTCAGGAGCAGAAATATCAGAAACACTCTCTTCCAACTTGTGTGCATCCAAGTGGTTTACAACTTATGGAAACCCTAAGGCAAACTTGTAATGGCGTTTTTATGGCAAGTTTATTCAGAGGGGGTTTGCCATTGTCATCCTCCAAGGCTGAGTGACTTGCCTCAGGTCATCCAGTGGGTTTATATGGATAGCTGGGATTTGAACCCTGGTCTCCAGTGTCGTAGTCCATCCCATAAACCGCTACACCATGCTGTCTTATCTACATTGCATCAATACTGCAGAAATAATGTAGTTTGACAGCACTTTATCTGGCATGAGTCAACTTTTTTATTGTGTCTGAAGAGGACAGAATTCCTTACTGCCTTGTGGCACATTCCTTAAATGAAAGGATTCCTGCTGTAGATTCAAGGCAATGTACTTTTTGTGCTTGGATGTAAATAAGCATGCATCCTAATCATTCACAAAAATTATATCCTTGCAAAAATTATACACCTGCTTTTCCAGATGAATGTCCCAAATGTATAGTGTCACTTGTCAGCCAGGCAGAAATATATGTAGAAGTAATGTAGGCAATTTTGTACAACACTATTCAACAGTTCTTGAATTTAGGTTCAGGATTAGGACAACTGCTTATTCTTGATGCAATGACAAAGTGAATGTAATGTTAAAGAGGGAGAAAGCCGCTCCCACTACAACATTTTCTTTAAAATATAGTCTTCAATGCCAATGTAATGTTCCAGAGTTGGTTATAAATTCTTTCCTGGAGACTTTTTACCCCTATTGAAAATAGATTGAACTTTTTTATGTAACTGCCTTTGAAGACAATAAACAATTAAAGTTTATAAGAGGGAGCAATAAAAAACTGTTCCTCTTTTATATTTGCATTTATGGTGGTGGAACCACCAGAATAACTTACTACTGGAGATGTTTGTTCAGCAAGTAATGGAGGTTTAAAACACTTATATATTGTCAACTAGACAAATTCCATTTTTGTAATATATTGTCCTGTTTAAAAATAAGTCTGGAATATACATTGTGACACATTTATATTAAACAATGAGAGTGTAAATCAGATATGACCATACATGACCCAGATGAGAGGTTACATCATGGCCAACCAACTGAAACTGAATCATGACAGACAAAACTCCTATGAATGTGTTGATCCTGGATTTCAGCATTTGACAGTTTTACTGAAGAAAAGTAATATTGCTTCAAGAACCAACAAATATATTACTACAATGTATGGCAATAAATAGACCGTGTAGTTGTATCAAAACGTGTAACATTCAGGTAAATAACTTAATAATTGACAACGAAATATACTAGAAAATACAATTTATTAACAATATGGTAATTCATAAATGGATTACAGCTATAACAATATATATATATATATATATATATATATATATATATAAAAAAATCAGGATTGTAACAAACATTTTATATGCAATTTTCACCATACTAAATTTCCAAATGTAGCATGCCCAAATATAAAGAACACAGAAAATATTGTGTGAACAATGATAAGAAGTAAAAAAAGAGAACTGTTACTATCACTCTGGAAAATACAAAATTGGTTCAGAATAATATTTCTTCAGTACTTACATGCATTTCTCCAAACAAGTGTGTGAGGGATGAGTGATACAGCCATCTTAATTTCAAAATGTGAAATTTATCCACCGCCTTGACTCCTATCAATAAAAAGTAATCAATAATAAGAATTGCACAGTTTATATGAAACTTAGTAATACAAAGTAAAAATGAAAATAACATATATACGAACTGTGAAACTCCCCTATTGAAATTATTGAGTCTTCCATTGCTTTCTTAGCAATTCCCAGAGACAACAGGTTTATGTTCACAACAGTAGCAATATGACAAGGCCAATATGGAAGAGGGAATTAAAGCAATATACACCAGGAAAAACTTTTTTGTACGTTGTCTTCTACATTCAGAAGACTGGTAGATTGTTCTTGTCTAAGAAGAAAGAAAGAGAGATATTTTCTTCTAGTGGAAGCTACAAATCTTGTAGCACATACTTGCAGATTCCTTACAGAGCCTAAAACTGGTGTTGCTTTCACTGAAGATGGGGGAAGAAATATCAACTATTTTATAGAAGCTAAATAATACTGCACAAGAATAGAGAGAGAATAATTGTCAATTCAAATACATGCTCTCCAGCTCACAGGTGATAACAGCTTAAACATTAATTCATCTGAGAATATTATGTGTTAAGAATGGCGCACAAAGTTAATTAAGACTTGGAAGCTTTTAAGACTGATCCTTAACTGGCATAAATCTGCATAGCTCTATTGACTTTCAGAGGACTTATTCTCGCTTATCCCAGATGAGAATTCTGTCTTTGATTTAAAACACGCATGCACACACAGAGAGACATGCACACACTGCCTTTAGATCTCCAGGGCCTTCAAGGTAAAACTTATGCAGAAACTCCTTTTTTAAAAAAAGAAGAAGAAGCAAACGAGTTTATATATTACTCATTCAGAAGCATGCTATCATAATCTGTCACAGACCACAGGAAGCCATTTTGTTGTTTAACTTAGGAGTGGGACATATTTTTCTCTCTCTCTGGCCACATCTTTTCAGAAGTAAGCCAACAGGGGCCACAGATTGTTGGTAGGTTAAGTCGGAGACAAAATAGGAGGGACAAAAATGGGAACAGATCCACTTTATATATTAGATAAAGGGTAGGACAAAAAGTACACATGTTCTGCATGCGCCTCCTCAGTGGTCCCACTGCAACTCAACATCATACCTGTGTCCCCCACATCCCCCATTACCATTTTCTGCTACCGAAAAAGCTCCCTGTATTTTCTAACAGCTGTGGGAAGGGAAAATTTTGCCTGTGTGTGTGTTTGTGTCTCTGTGTGTCTCCAAATACCGTTTTCGGCTAGTGGGCATGTGTTAAGACTCAAATAGAAAATCTTGATTTTACATTTTATATAAGGGATACCATTTTGCTACGCCATTGTATTTAATGGGATTTGAGCAGCCACAGATTATGTTATCCACAGGTGGTCCTGGAACGAAACCCCAGCGGGCAACAAGGACCCACTGTATTCAGAAACATAGCTGTGAAAGTCTGGAATATCAGATTGCAAAAGGATTTTGTAGCACCTTTGAGACTGACTGTGTGAAAGACATTGTGGCAGAAGCTTTTGTAGACACTGGGGCAGTATAGACTGCCCCAAAGGGGCAGATCTGTGCCACCCCTTTTTGTGCTGGATTGGGGCCAGGGCAGCCTCACCAGCAGCCCTGCAGCCCCAATCCAGCATTTATCCAGGCCACGGAGAAGTGGCGAAATGTGGCTTCTTCATGGCGCAGAACAGGGGTTCCCTGGTGCCTCAGGCACCCACTGCATCCTGACTGTAAAGAGGAGAAAGGGGTGAGCCCTTTCTCCTCTGCATTGTTGGCATGGCTGTGAGGTTGCTGTGCCAATGATGCCCTCGCCAAAAAGGAGCTCTGAAACGGAGCTCTTTTCTGCACCACTGGTAAGGCATGATAAGCGCCCTCTGGCGGCACGATGACATGTCCTGAGTCATCATCACAGGACACATCATGGATGCGTGCCCCACGTGGACAGGGCCACGTAATGATGGCAGCGGCACCCATATGTGCTAGGGTTCTGGAGCCTGCGGTTGCGGTGCGCTCCAGAACCTTAGTATCGGCAGCAATATGCCACTTTTGGGCTGTCTGTCTCAGCCTTTGGTTTACTTCTCCAGCTGCATGCAGTGATCCATGATGTAACAGAGAGGCTGAGAAGACCCACCAACCCCACTTTCCAATATTTCTTCCTTCTGATCCACCTGAGAACCAAAGGTATTGCAAGATATAGCCTTCAATACATTGTAAAGGACTTTGGGGATAGGAGTAGGAAGGTGAAGGACCTTGGAACACATTGAAATAGACAGATTATTTAAAAATGAATTCCCCCCTAGATTGTGCATTTATCTGTGTAGTTTATCTGATTTATGCAACTTATCCCCATTGGCTGAAACATATTGCTGGATAATTTTTTCAATAATACATATTTTGCCCATTTAATATAATATGCACAGTTTTGTGTACACTTTGTATCATGAAAATACTTTTAAAACCTGACAGACAATAAATTATGGAGGATTCCCCCTCACTTCTCCAAGTTCCGCAGGCAGGGGAAGATCTGAAACTGTAGCAACTTTTCTTCAAAGGCTGCTTTATGTCCTCCCTTCCTGCTTTTTAATAAAAAGCTCTTTTTAAGCAAAAAATAAAAAATAAGATAAACAGGCAAGTTTAGGAAGAGTAAGTTTATTGATTCCTTTGAAGGAGCCCTGGATAGCACTAGCTTGATCCTTTCATTCATTTTTTATGGGTAATGAAAAAGAGGTTAATGCTGTTATGTTTATCAGATAATGTTGAAAAACTCACTGGGACCTACAAGAAAGGCCTAAATAAATTGTGAGGCTTAACTGTACGAATGGCTGTGTCCCAAAAGGCTTTGTAAATCTATGGTTTTAAAATCCCAGTTTGAGCTTTACAAATGTTTTATTTAATTCTATACAATATTCGACACCAAGTTCTTTTCCTGGGATGAAATTCAGTCAATCAAAAAAGACAGCCAAGAGCAGTCTTACCTCATGTTTCTAAACACATTTATTTGGAAATCAGCTGTGCAAAATCTCAGAGGAACTTTTGCACCAAAAGCTTTTCCAGCAGAATCAAAATTCAGAGGTTATCCTGGGAGTCTGAACTCTTGATTCTGAGAACGCAGCTCTGTATACCTGAACAAGAGTGTTTAAGGCACATTTCATTATCAAATTTGCAATTCAGAGTAGATTTACTAGGGAGAAAGTCCTATACAGATCAGTGGGACTTGTTTGAGCACGCTTCATCTGTCATGAGTGGCTCATAGTTTTGTTCTATGAAATTATACACTGCCATTCAGAGCTTGGAAAAATGACTTTCTAAGGCAGAGGTGGGCATAATGTGGCCCTCTGGTTGCATGTGGCCACTATGGCCCCCTGGGGTCATAACCTCCAAAATGCATTCAAGGAAGAGCACTTTTTAAATGGCCTCATTTCCCCCCTTTGGGTCAATATAGGCCCAGAAGAGAAAGGGAACCAAAACTGACATCCACTCATTTGCTAGTCCAAGAGGCCACTTAATATACCAACAAATAAAACACCAAGATGTAGGGGAAAAATAAGGTCACAACTTTTATTGGTTACAATGATAAGAGGTAGGTATTGAAATGGGTCCAATTACAGGTATCAGACAACCCTCCTTGGGTTAGTTTGATGAGCAAAAGCTTGGCCACTTGCTTGGTGACCCCAGGAACGAAAGGCCCAGGATACCACATGAGTGGAAGCCACAATGTCGATCCCCTGTCACATGCATCCAATACCACCTAGAGCTGGGTATAAACCCAATTGTTAAGTTCCAGAATGAGATCCCCTACCATAGTTGAACTAGCCAACACCATCACTCCATAATCTTGGACCCAGATCCCATACACACCACCATAAAAGGTGGGCAACCCTCCTCCTCCAACCTAGTGCAACTGCAACCCAAAGTATATCTTACATAAAGCCAAGTGTAACGGATCCACTCAGACAGATTAACCCACTATCATGATACAAGGACTTCCTCTTAAACAAGACTCCATGATGCTCGATCCATCTGCTTTCCAATGAATTTCTTTGAAAATAGCTTATTGAAGACTTGATTATATTTCTAGGAAGATTAAAATGTTCTGCCAGTAGCTTTGGGGAAAATGAGGAAAAAATCTTTATTTTTTTCCTGTTTTTTTAAAAAATCTCAGGGTATTCACATCTTTAGTACCTTTCAGGTAGAGGCCTCACATATTTGGAGGTTTCTTCTTTGGAAAATGCACATGGAGTCCTCATTCCTAATCTATTAGAGTTTGCTTTTGTTGTTGTGTGCCTCCACGTCATTTCCAATTTATGGTGACCATAAGGCACCTCTATCACAGGGCTTTCTTGGTAGGTTTCTTTAGTTGGGGATTGTCATTGCCATCCTCTGAGACTGAGACAGGGTGACTTGCCCAAGGTCACCCAGTGAGTTTACATGGCCAAGCTGGGATTCAAACCCTGGTCTCCAGAATCCTAATCCTATGCTCAAACCACTACACCACACTGGCTCTTTTTATGAGATTACTTTCAGAATAAAATTATTCTATGTTACGTGGGTTTTTATTTTGACATGTGGTCCCTCTAAATTTTATTGCTGCTGTTTATAAGCCAGTGGTATTGATAGGGCATCTCATTTTTATTAGTAGGCAGTGTGTCAAACATTTGGAAATGAATAAAGAAGTAAGATATTGGTGCACAGTGAGGCTCAAAAAACATGGAAAGATTTCACATAGCCTACCCTGGAGGAACCTTGTATCTTCCAAAGTGACACCTGAGGGGATATTTATGCTTGTTCCTCCATCTCTGTTGCATTGTGGCAGGAAACAGCATTTTTTGGCATCCTTCCCTTCTCTGTGATTCTTAACTAACAAGCTAATGGCTGTGATTTTAAAATTCTTAAATAAAGTATTAGCTTTAAAGGAGATGTTAACAGGGCTATTATGGGGCCGTGAGCCTTTGACTTGCATCCTCCAATATGAATAATTTATTTTTATGACAGCTTTAGCTAAAAGACCCAAGAGAGTCTGTCAACATTTTAATATACCATTATGGCACAAAGAGCTCAGATAGAGAAAACAATATCAACTATGCGAGAAAACTTTGCTCCATAATTACTTGAGGGGAAATTGAAGAGTGAGGGAATGGTGAGGTATACATGGAGAAAGTGCTTGCATAGGTGTTTAGCATATTGCCAACAAAAACCATAATGTTGTTATTTGGGGCAATTGGTCTACCATGTCAGTCTTAATCCCCAGAATGGTAAGCCGAGCAGATGGATCGTCAGTCTTCACCCCGGACAACAGGACCAGCAAATCTCATGTGAGCTGCACGAAATTATGTAGAAGCAACTGTCAGCATCCTGAGTGGTCCTACAGGCTACTAAGTTAGCAACCTTATACTAATTCTCGCAGCACACAGAGGAGTTTATCATATGACGGAATTTGGGAGTATAATGCAATGGCAATCCGAACGCAATCAGGAGTTTCACATTATTGCGAATGAGTGTATCTCACGCAATTTTGGGCAATGGGAAGTCATTCCGAACACAATCATGGGGTTTCACGTAATTGCGTATTAGAGTATCTCACGCAATTTCGGGCAATGGGGGGGGGTCATTTTGGGGAAATAGGAAGTCATTCTGAACGCATTCTGAACGCAATCAGGTTTCACATAAATTCACTAAACTAGTGAATTCGCGTAATTGCGAATTGGCTCCATTCACAATTGAGAGAAATTCCTCCCATGTGATAAACTTCTGGGTCACCAACCAAGGAAATGAAATACTGAGTTGTCCTTTCATGTGCATATGTACCCACCTATGTCTGTGCCCACCTGTGATATATATCCTATAGACTGCCACCCACACTAGCTGCTATTAGAGTAATTAATAGATATTGTTGTTATTGCTGTTGTTGGTGATGATGATGATGATCTCACCCAGGCATCACAATGTGGTGTGGAATAACAACAGCAAAAACAACTCCCAGAAAACAAGCTTCAACCCTATCCCACTGGAGTCAGGGAGAGCAAAGAATCAGCCTCGCTAGCTCTGAATGCCAGAAAATATTCTGCAGCTCAGTTGTGCTGTTGCGTAGCAACAAAGGCAGCTCAAAGGCAAAGATGGCTTCCGCAGGCTAAGCTAAGCTGCCTAGCAACTTGACAGTGAGCTGAAATTACCAGTGGCCGGAGTGCCGGAAAGAACAGCCAATCGACAAAAGCAGAGCTCCAGTTTGAAAATAATCACCCAAGCCATGCTTCACAGGCAAAAGCCCCAAATGAAAGCAACCAATTTGCTCCAAGGGGCAAGGAAAAGTTGTGTGGGTGTGTGCTAAGCTCTTTCGCCAACCCCTTTAAAATACAGCATGGTATAACCAAGACACATTAGTTTGGTGTGTGGTTGAAAGAGCAGCCCATGCATTAAATATGTCAGTTCTGGGTAAAATTAAGAAAGGTTGACAGTGAGTTGTCAGAAAGAGGGGCAAATCCAAAGGGTGTCCACCAGCATCATCCTGGGGTAATCCTGACTCTTGGAAGACTAGACAGGTGACACTGCTGGCTAGTCCAGAATGGCCAAAGGATTGTGAGGATAGGCCTTACATAGGCTTCTCCACCCTTTTGTGGGACAAATTTGGCCAACAAACACTTGGCAGATCATCAGACATTATGGAGTTTATCAGATGCCAGAAATTGGAATCTAATGGTAATCCAAACGCAACCATGGGGTTTCACGTTATTGCGTATTAAAGTATCTCACACAATTTCGGGCAAAAGGGAAGTCATTCTGAATGCAATCATGGGTTTTACATTATTGCGTATTAGAGTATCTCATGCAATTTCGGGCAATGGGCAGTCATTTTTGGGTAATGGGAAGTCATTCTGAACGCATTCCGAATGCAATTGGAATTCACGTAAATTAGCTAAACTAGTGAATTCACGTGAATTCGAATTGGCTCCATTCGGAATAAAGAGAAATTCCTCCCATCTGATAAACTCCTTGAGTTAACTTGGCACTGTCATGGGGAAACTCCCCTCTGCTGATGTACCTCACCTACAGAGCTAACACAAGAGGCCACAAACCTTCTCAAGTATTTCAGGGCAAGCAAGATAACAGAAAAATACCTTGGGATGATTTATAGGGACACTAAAGGTTGAAATTGACTCAAAAGTACATAACACACCCACACTGGGTATGGAACAAGAGTTTAAGATCCGTCCAGCTTTTAAAACATGTTTACATTATGGTACTATAATACTGATTTGTACACATGGGTTCTTAAAAGTATGTGTAGTTTCTTAAAATATCCACGTCTTTTTTTTCTCCCTCGTACAAAAATAACAAGGAAGGTATTGAGAACAGGGTGGGTGGTGAACTTTCAGCTGTCAATTTATCCTTTGGATAGGAACAAAATAATGTGCAGTGAGCACAAATAGTGCTATTGCCAGTATAATGACACCAAAAATATATTCTTTTTGTTTGTGTGTTCTTGACTGGGAGCATGACTTTTGAGACAGTAAAAGGAAAAGTAAGAAATTTATTTCAGAAAAGGTTGTCAGATCAAAACTTCAGGGAAAAAAGCACTGGCTTTTGTCTTACTGACCCAAGTAGTCAGGGTCTCAATAGAAAGCCCTCTGTTTCATACCTGAACTCTAGGACAATTTGTGCAACCAAAACAACATATGACTGGTTACAGAATTCATAAACTGCCCACTTGCTGCGATTGTTGTTTTTGTCTCAGGTTGTCTGAGGCTGACCTCAGTTCATCCTTCAAACAAAGCAGACTTTCTTTCCAGGGATCCCTGTAGGATAATATCTGGGAACTACTACAGCCAATGGAAGAACGGATGGGAGAATCATTGCATTGCATACACTCTTCTTGTCTCTGCATTGCCTAAACCCTAGGCGGGAAAGAAAGAATTAACAGTGATAATAGTTAGAATTCTGAAAGCTTAAAATGAAATCCTCTTGTGTGGCATGATTTGAAGCAGCTTTTTTTCTGGTATATTTCAAAACAGGCTTCCTGTTAAGAAAAAGCCCCCTTTTAAGTATCTTCATACATCTTTCATGAGTTAGCTACTGTCTCATTTATTTGGCATTCATTAGCATACAATTAACCCAAGGAACTTAAAAAATGGAGGGGGATCTGCCCCCAAATCTAAGTCCTTATGTATGTAGCTTGAATATTGGATGATGTTCTCATTCACATCGCTAATACTTCTGTGGTATTCTCAAAAATTACAAGTCATTGGAACCTAGCCATAAATACCAGTGGAAAGAGCCTTCCATTCCACTTTGTATATATGACTATGTCTTTTTGTGCCCCAAAGGAGAACAGTATTCCAGTCCTGTTGTAGTAAATAGAGGTCCACAGTGACTACGTTGCTCCACTGATTATCCCCAATACTCATACCTGTAATTTCAAACAAAGAACATCCTGATAATGTCAGTACTCTTCCAGATGGCAACTTCCCATGTGCTCTGACTGGCATTTATGTGCTACATTTGAATCCAGCAAAATGGTAAGCTGTTTTGGAGGTATTATAGCATAGTTCCACCTGTGCTGCTTGCATGAGAAGTGCTCTTTTTTCTTTTTAAATACAGTCAATGAGAAACAGTTTGTGTTGCAATGTCAGAATGAGTCCATATTTGTATGTATATTTTGAAGGGGAGCAGCAGGTCAGTACCAGATACAAAGCTGTCTCTACAAAACTCTGTAGTGCCTTCAAGAATTATGGAGATTATTGCACAACAATTTGCCCAGAGGGTAGACACAGAATTTAAAAGTCCAAAATGGATTTTACCACTGCCCCATAGGCAGGCAGTATGCAACCTTTTTGCACACTGTGCTTCTTTGGGATTCTCTCACAGTTTTTCAAACACAGGAAAATCCCGTGTCTACCCCGTGGGCAAATTACTGTGCGATAGTCTCCTGTGTCATCCATGGGCTGCTAACTATATCTGCTGTTGCTCCTCAATGGAAGCTGTGTCAAGAATTATATCTGCAGTTGTTTCAAACCATTCTCACTCAGCTTCATACAAAAAAGAACTGCTTCAGTGGGTGGAAACAAAGGAGATTATGTTGTATGCATGTGTAACAAAGAGCACAGTACACTCAGCCACTTCATAAATACAGGATATACCACCACCACCACCAACAACAATGATAATGATAATAATGGAGAGTCCTGATAGTAAGGCAAAAAGGCCTCTTCTATGAGGAAGGAAAACTAAAAACAAAAACAAGAACAACATCACAACAACAATAATGAAAAGCACAAGAGCACAGATTTTGGTAAACTACTGCTCTGTCTCACATGGACTCCTGAAGTTGTTCAGAGAAACTGTGATTTGTTCTTGATTGATGTCAAGTTGACTTTGAGTTATGGTGATCCAATGAATAACAGACCTTCAAAACACCCTGTTATAAACAGCTCTGCTCAGATCTTGCAAACCTAGGGCTGTGGCTTCCTTGACTGAGTCTTTCCATTTGTACTGTGGTCTTCCTCTTTTCCTACTGCCTTCTATCTTGCCAAACATTATTGCCAGATAATGCCATTTCAATATTGCACACTGAACTAAAAGTTTAAAGAAGCATTGTCGGGTACTTCCTGAAAATAATTTGTTAGGGAGGAAAGAGGTGCACATGGCTCCACTCCATGTGTTAATATTTGTGCATGAACACTTTTTGCTCATGAACACTTATCAGACATCAGTTGAGGAGGAGATCTAACATAGTACCACAAGGGAGCAGGGCTGCTTTTTATCATCCTGTGGTTTGTGAGCCATGTTTATTCAACACAAGGAGGGGGTTGGGTTTTTCACTGTAGAGAGATGAGGCAACAGCTCTGAAAAGATCTTGATTTGCTACTCTTTAGCATAGAGAACAAGAATGGTGTAATGGTTTGGGAGTTGGACTGGGACACTGGGAGACCAGGATTTGAATCCTGACATAGCCATGGAAGCCCACGTTCTCTCAGTCTCAGTCACATTCTCTCAGTCTCAAGAGAAGGCAAAGGCAAAACCCTCTTTGAAGAAAATTTGCCAAGAAAACTCTATGATAGGTTTGCCTTAGGGTCACCATAAGTTGGAAATGAAGTGAAGGCACACAACAACAGCAAACCACAGCTAAGATGGTGAGAAGAATACACTCTTCTGAATCATGATAGCAGCAAAAGATTTGAATAGAGCCAGTATATATTCTATGGTATATATAGAGCCAGTATATATTCACACATATATTCTATGAAGCCCTACTAAATGTTGTGACTCTTGAATGTTGCTTCATAGAAAACAATCTCCTTACCCAAGCTCCATGGAATTCCATGACCCAGCCGATATTTGAATCCTGGTTGCCAGAGTTGTAGTCCAATGCTCAAACTATTACACCACACTGGCTCTGAACAGTCAAATACATACAAGGTGGAAGGTGCGAATGCCCTTTAAATGTCACACTTTTTACTGGTGTTCAACAGATCTGTAGAATATGTCTATTAATAATAACTGTTAAGACCCTCAGTTGCATAGGAATGTTCAATACATTTAGAAAGAAAAATACTTCTGATGTACAATGTGTGATTCTCTCTCTGCAGTTCTCTTTTTCTTAGGAACAGTCACAGAGAAGGCAGAGATTAAAATGTTCCTGCAATTTTCCAGGATCTCATATTCCTCTCAACATTTTGTACAAAAAGAAAGAAAAAAGACATATACCTCTGTCACCAAAATCTCATTATTCTTGCTGCTGCTCCACTCCATATGGCCTCCCTCTGGAGTTATAGCTAATTGAAATGGCATTTACCACCTGTAGATGCTGCTGAAAAGCACCCACCTCACCCCAACGCAGGTGATTCACACTGAGGAAGGTAATGTTCAAGCATCATTTCAAATATGTGATTTTCCCCCTCTTTCTTATACATCTGCGTTTTCTGAATTTGGAGGTTGCTGACGCTGGCATTCAAATGATGCAGGTGTTTAAAACTGCACATACCAAAAGAGCCTTTTCAGCATTGTTCCTCCTGTATGCTGGGAATGGGTTTCTAAAAGTGAGAAAGACCTTCTTCTAAATCAGGCCTTGGAGTTTCCAAATATAGATAATCCCTTTGGCACAAATCTTCCAACCGTAGATGTAAAGGTCTTGGTTGCATGCCCCCTTTCATTCAACATGGGCCAATTTCATGCAAAGCACAGACGATACTGGCTGATTTGCCAGGGTGAGCATACCTTTTACCTGAACACCCCTTCCTGCCCCACAGGAAGACACAGGCATCCAACATGATAATGTTAAAAGGAGGAAGGAAGGAAGGAAGGAAGGAAGGAAGGTGGCAGCACTTTTAAGATTAAGTTGATGTATTTTTGCAAGAACATTTGTGGCTATAAACCCACTTTTTCAGACGCAGTACCATTTAAATATTTGTGGGAGTGAGATAGAAATCATGACCCACATGCTAAATTTTCAAAGGGCTGCTGCAGAAGGTGATACAGGGTTTATTGTCTTTAGATCTTTCTGTGACATGAGATCCAGTATGATGTGGTGGTTTGAGCAGTGTTCCAATCCTGACTCAGCCACGTAAACTCACTGGGTGACCTAGGGAAAGTCACACACTGTTAGTCTCAGAGGAAGGCAATAGCAAACCTCCTATGAACAAATCTTGCCAAGAAAATCTCATGACAGATTTGCCTTAGGGTCGCCAGAGGTCAAAAATGACTTGAAGGCACAGAACAACAACAACAACATGACATGGTAGTGCTGTGTTGCCACATGAAATGCAGCTACAGGGTGGAGAGGAGACACTCCCATTCTCCAGTCCTTGCAATAAAAAGCGGATACTACTAAATTATTCTCTAGTTTCTTGGCATGTTAGGGAATAAAGTATGCTATGTAGCTTTCACAGTGTCAGTGTGTTCTTTTGGAAGGATTTCCCTATCACTAGGATACACTCCTAGCAAAGATTTAAGCATTTTTGATTTAGTGCATGCAAAGCCATTTTAAGTTCCTCTTTATCCCTCCCTCTTTTTTAAAAATGAAAAATGCTTATATTTCAAAGCGGATACTACTAAATTATTCGGATCTTTCCAATTGAACTTTTCATCCTGTCCTAATACTACATTTTCCAAATAAACTAAAACACTAACATCCAAGAGTGACTTTGGTCACTCTGAGTTCCATTATGAAAGCAAACTGGAAAGTCAAGGTTATAAATGTTACATTCCTCTTATAAATATTGTGTGACAAAATGTTTTCTCCAAACACAGCCAGAGCTCTCCATCAACATGAGGATTCCAGAGAACAAATTGTGTTTCGTGCACAACCCGGGAAATACAGACCAAGAGAAGATCATGGAGTGTCAGGTGGAAATTTGTTTCCTTCTACATCTCAAACTGGATTAAAAGTTGTTCAATGTATAACATAGAATATTATTGTTTAAACTACTCTTCACAATGTAAGAAAAATATGCAACTGTGTCCTGGACAGAAACTCGACGTCTTCCAAAAAGTGGCTTAGTATTGATCCCTCTATATGGTCGTATTTTCCTACCCAAATAGCCATTTAACTCTAGGGGGCTGAGCAAGAATTTTTGTGAATGCTGATTTGGCCCTGGACACCTGCTTTTGCCTAGTACACACTATAATGCGGAAGTTATGGTTTGTTCTGTGTTATCTCTGAGTGGCTAAGCCAGGGTGGTATTAAAGCTTGAATGTTTAACTAGGACTGTGAGAGACCAGGGCTCAAATTCCTGCCAAATGACCTTGACTCATTCTCAGGCTCAGAAGAAGAAAATGGCAAACTCCCCCTGAACAAATCTTGCCAAGAAAACCCTGTGATGTTTTTGCCTTAGGGTTACCATAAGTTGGAAATGACTTGAAGGCAAACAATAACAGCAATCTGACTGGTTGCGTGCTTGTCACACCTGACAGAGATACAAACGCTCAGAGAGCTAAGCAATGATACCCTGGTGAGCAAATTGAAGCAACAATGAATGGGGAGATGCAACCACACCTACCTTTCACTATCAGCCAACTTACAATCAGCCTAGAAGGAGGAAAGCTGGCAGTACTCTTTGCTCTGTTTGTGTGACCAGCAATGGACGGATTCATCTTTAATGTATATAGGCAATGGCAACTTAATAAACCCCTGGTCTATACAGGTTTTGACCTAGGCTGGTGGTTCCCAATAGGGGGCTCTAACTTACCAAGTCTTCCAGCTTGTGTGGCTGTCCAAATTTCCTATTTTGCATCCTAGGGGCAGATTCTGTATGCTGTGCTAATTCAATAAGTTTGTAGTCTTTTTTCCCACAATATTTTTCCTTGTGCCATAGTCCATTAGGTGAATGCAGAATATCATTTTTATAATGATATTGTGCAGTCTATTGTATTCCACATTTCATCACAAATAATAAAAAATATGTGATTACGGACTAATTTTCTGATTTGAGTAGAATCTCTCTCCTCTCTCTCTCTCTCTCTCTCTCTCTCTATATATATATATATATATATATATATGAGGTGGAAACAGATCCTATTGTTTTGCATTATATTCTCATCTCTCCTTCTTCAGTGTGCTAAGTTGGGTTTTATTTAAGAGAAGGTATGTTCACTGAATAAATACCCACACTGTTCTTCGATTTTATTGCCAGATCCTAATACAATGAAAGGTTTCATGAACCTTTTACTGCTCAGTAGTAGAACTATTTTAAACATTTGCCCTTCTGCAGTGTCATTACCTAAGCATTCAATATACACTTTGTTAAAAATGTTCATGGTGAAGTAGATTACTGTATGTACTATGTAATCTTGGCTCTGAATGTCATTGAAATGAAGAGCCATTTGAGAAATGTCCCTACAACTGAAAATTTTGGGATAATCTTAAGAGTTTAAGGCTTAAATAAATGTTGCATATAACCTTAACCTTAAGTCATGGAGATCCTAAGATGAGCATGTGACGAGGAATAGACTTACTCTATACAATGGGACCCTTCCAGAAAAATGTATCTACTTAATAGGAACGTTAATGCAGTCACAGTTTAAAGCATCGCATGCAATTACACCATCATTGATTTTCACCAGTACCTTCTTAGAGCAATGGCATGTACATTTCTTCCCATCCCATCAGGACGTCTTGCTTAGGAAGTTCAATTTTGGACGCAGGTATCATCCACAGGGGAAAGGTTGCAGAAACAAATATATCACTACGCCATTGGGTACCCCAGTGTTGCCTCCAAGCTTAGCTTCTCATGAAATATGATGTCACCAAATCAATGCAAGTTTCCATAAATTATCTGCAGGCTAATGTGAGATCAAAATGCAAAGAGAGGCGTTAAGGAACAAGTGTCTGGTATCTTTGCCACACAGAGACACTTGGTGCCAATTACACAACTTTTTTATTTTTGTTCACTTTAATCAGCGACAGTCATGTGTTGCTAATCATTAACCTTTTCACCTATATTCCTAATGGAATAATTACTAACAGTAATTAGATGGAAAAATTGTCCTAAATGTATGGGCTGATCTTGCAGTCTGACTTTTGGTTGCCTTGTAACAATTTGCACATTAGCAGGAACTAATCTTTCAAGAGGTACAAGCTAAGAGCTGTAAAAGTTTATCCTACAGGAGAATAAAATTATCAACTGATCATATTTAAAGTTAACTCACACGAGAACATTGGTGGCCATCTCTTCCTGCTGTTTTATTTATTTTCATTTTCTTAGAGGGCATGTCCACCTCACACCTTGTTGAGATCCAGAACTTTCCTGTAGAATCAGATTTCATAAGGGGAAAGTGGATTATTGGAGACCTCAGCTCTGATGTGGATGTACCCAGATGCTCCTCTAATCCTGCCTTTTCACTCTGAGGCGTGGAATGTTTATGTAGGAAAGCTTCAAGGGCTTTACAATAAGTCAGAAGAAGGTTTGGTAGGGGCTGCAGTGGGAGGAAGAGAATAGTAACTCCCACTGTGCCCAAAAGGAACATTTGCAAGTATAAAGGGAACTATATTCCCAACAGATCTAACAGAATTCCAGCCTATGTGGGCTTGTCACATTTCTAGCTGGAGCTTCAAAGAAAATAATAGTGACTCTTGAGTGGGTCCTGGAGCATGCACATTGTCTCATTGCCATAGCAGCTGGTGAAACTTCATCTCTCCATTCAAACTACAATTGCTCTGGCCGCTAAGGGTGGCCATGTGTGTACGGACTAGAATACTTTGGGCCTCGGATCTTCTGCAATGTCACCCCATTTCCTACCATTCTAAAGTGACATGACAGGGAGCTATGTGTCACCCCCACCACAGGTCAGTCCCTCTGAGATCAGAAAGAGATGTCTACCATTGATCTGACCTTGGAGGAAGTAACTTGTGCCAGTGGAGATGTGCAGCACATTGAGATGCACTCTGTGTCCTGTTTTGCCCTTGGGAGGCTAGCCCAACCCTCAGTCCTCAGATTCAGCATTTCATGCACTGAAGGAGAGAGAGAAAGGAAGCTCATGTCACCAAGTCTTTGATAGCAAAAGCAGTGCTCATATAATCCAGTTCGGGTTCATACCAATTCAGGCCAGCAGTTTCAAGGAGAAAATCTGAAAGAGTAGTCCAGGTCCATGAAGAGTTCCAGGCAACAGGCGATCAGTCAAGGGTTAAGGCATCAGCAAGGCATTTCCTAAGCGCTGAAAGGAAGAGGGAAGGACATGTTATTTGTCCCATGCAGACATGGTTGTAAAGAAGAGCAACCAGCTTATGCTGGACTCTTGCTGCCATCCTTGTGTCTTGTCTTTTTAGATTGTAAACAGGAGGGCAGGGAGCTGTCAAAATACTCTGAGCCTTTTCTGGATGAAGGGTGGGGTATTAATACTTTAAATAAATAAACAAGTGAACCCCATACGAACATTCATGATGCAGATTTTAAATTATTTTTTGAGTACTTGTGCATCAGAATATTTCCCAAATGTCTGTTTCCCCTCTGTGGATTTTCTATGAGGAAAAGCTATCTGGCAAGGGATAAGCTGGTATGGCTTTCCTTTGCTGTTTAATATTAAATATCAATAGTGTGCTTAAAAGTTATGCATTGCAGACCTTTATTTCCCCCTTGAAGAATGTTTAAATAAGGGGGTGAAACCCCCATGGCTGCGATTATTGTCATGGAAAGCCATGAATCATTTGACCAAACTAATTAAAACAAAGAGAGGTTTAATACTGCAGATAAATCTGAGATGAAAAAGCTTTTTAAAAAAATGAAAAAAAAATGATAAACTGTGGTCTAGGCATTTTTCTTCTTTGACAGTGCAGTGTAGTTCAGTAAGAGCTATCAGGTTCTAGAGAGCATCAGGAAGAATGAAGACAGAGCATGACCACAGAGGGGAAAAGTGCACAGAAACCACAAGGAATTAGAAATGATATCCATCTCTTGTGCTTCCAAAGAATGAGGCATTATGAAGCATGAAGTTAAGAAGCCCCTGTTTTATTAGTGAAAGTAGTTTTCATGTCTGAAGCACATTTTTTGGAGGGGAGGGTGCTGCCACAGAATCTCAGATCTATTGCTTACTACAAAAGTTACTACAAAACAGCCATTCAACCATGTTTGATCAGATATGTGAAAAATAAAGATGGGATCGGAAAGCATTCAAACTCCAGAAATATCCCTATTTCTTTTACGATTTGGTACAAACTTCATGTTTTCACCTTTAAAGCCTTATAGAAACTAGCTTCCCCTGTCTTTCAGCTCCTCCTCCTCTTCCTCCTCCTCCATCCAGTTTGCTTGAGATCTGCACTCTAGGTACTCTAGGCTTCCCATTTAACCAAAGATTTCTTCTTCCTTGGGTTAGCTTCCTCCTTTTACACTTGCTGCTACTTATTCCTGGAATTGCCACCTTGAACATTAGCAGATGTCTCCTTTGTTCATTGTTATTGAAATCCCAATTTTAAAAAGCCGTGTCTTCCAAAGCTTTTGGAATTTTCAATTATATTTGTATTACTTTTCTCTCATTCTGTGTGTGTGTGTGCGTGTGCATGCGCATGTGTTAAACTGTACCATTTGACAGGGCTGGCTGTTTTGTAGTGACATTGTTTTATTTTGTAAGGCCATTTACACTGATGGCACTATATAAATAAATGAATATCATCATTATTGTCATCATCATCATCATCAGGAATTCTAAAAGGACATTGAATAAAGTTTTCTTTATATTTTGTCACCTACAGACATTGAGGACAAATTTCTGAATTAAAAATTCTACACATTTAGCAGGTTCTCCTGTTCCTCTTCCATATGTGAAGAAGCATGGAACTAGTGATGTGGGAAACCTGCTCTTCAGGATGGTTCCTCAGAATCCTACCTTTGGGTTACTTGCCATCCACCTTAGCCTTTTTATTGCAAGAACCTTATCTGAATCCCAGCCAAAGCCTTAAAGTAGCCAGAAACCATTTATTTGAAAGGCAGGGTGTATTTGTGTAGGTTCAACAGTAGCGGATGACCATAATCTGGCTATAGCGATCCCAAACTACACTTTCCATCCAGGTACCAAAACAGAAAAAGATTTTATTCGCATAGGATGTGTAATTTTGTATCTTTATACTGAACTCAGGTATCACCAAGTTTACAGAATAATATTTTTAGTTTAACATTAGTAGAGATTGGCAGCCACCAAAAAAAAAAGAAAGAAAGAAAGAAAAGAAAAGAAAATGGTGGAGAAAATCGAAAAAAAGCTGTAAAACTACCATCTTTTTCTAGTTCAGGAGTATGTTATATGGGTGAAGGATTTTATCAGGGGAAAACAGCCCTTTGAGAAATCTTTATTGCGTCTAGTTGAAGAGTGATTTCATGCTTCATTTTTGGGTTTCCCATAGGTATCTGAATGGCCACTTTGGACTAGATACACAATTGATCTGAATGAGACCATCAGGTCTTTTTAACTGAATGTTCTTATAGTGGAATAAAGCCCAGAAGAATAAAGCAGTGGAATGGAGGAAATCAATACAGAGCTAGTATCTTTACTTCTCTTCTATATTATGAAATAGGAAGCTTCTGGTTTTGTATCATCATGTTCTCAGCTAACAATGTTTCTCTCAGGAGGAGGTTTTGTGTATGTGTGAGTCTGTCTGAACTTGATAGTCCTTGAGAATGTTCCACCCATCCTAATATGAAAATCAATGGGTCCCAAGAGAAGGATATCTCTATCATTAGATCAGCTCCCTACATAACCTTCACACAAAATGACTTGATGTGTAAGCAATCTCATGGTGTTCAGGCTAACATTTATCTGGGAGAGGTTTGTTTGCAGGAGCTCTGTGCTTAAATTTATACCTTGACCCTCTGTCTGTCCTTCGTTCACATTTTCATGCAGATATTTAATGGAAGATTGTTCACTTTTTTAAAAAAATGTTAATATTCAGACAGCAACTTAGTTACGTATGCATAACTAAATAAAGTCTCCTGGTTGAAGACCAGTGCTCTGTGGCACTGTTTCCAATGGTGACACCAAACTCAAGCTGAATGGATCTTAAGGAACTAATATTCTCATATGTGAAACTAAAGTCAAATACAAATACAAAACAATAGAAATACAAATCAAGGGAAGGTAGACATTGTAAAGAAAGAAGTGGAAATCATATGAAAGGACATACTCAGGCCAGAAAGCCCTGAGTTTGTGGAACTAGGATAGGGCTGTTGGTGACAGGATGTCCTGAAGGTCCCTCATTTACAGTGTTGCCCTACATGCAAGATGACTCAATGACAATTAACAATAATAAGAACGGATGAATAAAGGAATAAGACTGGTGGATCAGACTGAACCATTTATAATTTTCTATTCACACAGTCACCAGGATGATGGTGATGGGAAGTGTGGAGGCCGAACTTGCATGCAATAGCACCCTCCTGCTCATATTCTCCAGCAGTGGTTGTCAAAGGCATCTCTGACACTGGAGGTAATACATATATATATAGAGAGAGTGATATTTATTGATAGCCATATGGCAGCTTCTGCCTTCAGACTTCTAAAATAAAATCAGCAAAACACAAGATTTTGGGAGTTGTTTGCCAAGACACCCCCAATGGCATTCCTTCTCTCGGTTAACCTTTTCCCTCACTCCCATTGTCACCAACTGCTTCTCCTCCTCTTCCCCATCATTTTTAGCACCCACTTCTTTGACAAGCAGAAGCAGCGAGAAAGCAGAGAGTGGCAACTTCAACTGTTTTCCTCATCACTGCTTTCTGTTTCTTTGCTTGGCCCTTCTGGACAGAATGAGTGGGTCAATGAGCAAACAGGATACTATGGTGGAACAACTTTTGTAGGCTCTTTATGGACCCTTGATAAACATGGGTCCCAATACACACGATTTATGCTTATCCTTGACACAAGCTGAGTCCCCCTTATCTGAAATTAAGAAATCCAAAATACTCCAAAATCCAAAATTGCCCACATGGGTGGATGAGATAGTAAGACTTTTGTTTCTGATTGTTCAGTGTACCCAAACTTTGTTTCGGGGACAACATGATTTAAAATGTTAAGTATAAAATTACCTACAGGCTTGGTGTAGTTGGTGTATGTGACTTTCATGTTTAGTCTTGGATCCCATCTCCAAGATATGTCATTATAAATACATAAATATTTAAAAAGAAAAGAGAGAGCAAGAGACCAGTATTCAAAATCCTAAACTTCTGTTCCCAAGGATTTTGGATATGGGAAACTCAACCTCTACCATCTTGTCCATAAGAATGTTACTGAAGATGAAGCTACTTCATAATGCAGCATCATTTGAAGGGACATTTTGGCCCGATACAGATGGGCACTATGAGGCACAATTAGGATTATTTATGGCGCCTTTAGGGTTAGGGAGGGCGCAGTGTTTGCACTCTCCCTAACCCTAAAGCGTATGGATGCTGCCATTTTAAAATGGCGGTGTCCATACGGGCGCACCATGATGTCGTCATGGAGCGTGCAGTGTTTAGACAATGCTGTGTGCGTCTCATGACATCACGCCATGGGAGAACGCCAAGTGCACCCTTCCCGCAGTGCAAAAAAGAGCTCCAAAATGGAGCTCTTTTTTTTTTTTTTTTTTTTTTTGGTGCCTGGTCTTTGGCATCGCGTTTAGACAGCCACGCCAGGGACCTGGAGGGGAAAGCGACTGCAGCGGCGGCCCCTTTGTCGCCGAGGAAAGCAGGGTGCAGCGGGCACCTAGGGCACCTGCTGCACCCCACTTTCAGGCTGCAGGGAAGCAGCAAACTGCACAGCCTTCAGAAGCTGCGGGATGGGGCCTCTGGGGCAGCCCTGGCCCCATCTCAGCGTTTCTTGGGGCGGCTGCAGACCACCCCTTTTGGGCAGTCTGTACCACCCCTTTGTCTCTAGGAATGCTCCTGAGGTACTGAAGAATCTCCTGAAGTACCTAAGAGAGATTGTGGAAGTTGGAATCAAAGAATTCTGGAGGAACATCAGTTTGGCTACATCTTTTAAACTTCTTGAAAGAGATGATATGAGACAGCTGGCATAAGATTGCTCAGCCAGAAACAACAGGAGATGGCCAAAATTCAGGCCTTAAACTGACATATTTAGCTTTTAATAAATAAATAGAATCAGTGAACACAATGACGTCTGAAGTAATGCAACAGACGTTCTTCTCCTACAGAATCCTAATGTAAAGGAAAAAAATTGAGCTGAGATTTCACAGACAAAAATACATTGATTTGTAACTTAAACATCTGTAGGAAAGTAGACAAGCTACATTTAAGAACAATTGAAAACGGTTGTTGATGATGCTGTTGTTTGTTGTCGTATTTGAAAAGAAATAAAATACACCAAGAGACACATCTGGAAATGCTCAGCATGGCATTGTTGTTATGTGCCTCTCAAGTTGTTTCCAACTGAGGACAAACCCTATCACAGGATTTTCTTGGCAAGATTTGTTCAGGGCGGGTTTGCCATTGTCTTCTTCTGAGGCTGAGAGAATGAGACTTGCCCAATGTCACTCAGTGGGTTTCCATGGCTGAGTGGGGATTTGAACCCCAGACTCCAAGAGTCCTAGATCAACACTCAAGCCACTGCATCATGGCGACTCCCTGAATATCATATAATAATCTCTAAAAGTGGCAATCTCTTTTCTTTTTGCCTGCATGATTTTTGTTTTTTCCCCTCTCCATTATGCAAATAACAAACATTGTTAAATGAGGAGGAAAACTTTAAGGGGAGACAGTCATTACAATAATGAAACGGAAGGAATATGATAAGCATATATTTTCATTGTTAAAGTTTATAATTAGAAAAATTAACACGCACACCCAGCCAATTTCATTAGTTGTTTGTTCAGTAGGATCTAATTATCACAATGACAAATCTATCAGAACTGGAAGAAACAGGAGGCAATAACCTGTTCCCGAATTCAGAAGGTGGGGAATAGGTAGAGGGTAGTCAAGGCTATTTCCCATATGATGCTTTTTTTCTTCTTCTTCTTCAAATGACTGCTCCCTGAGGATTGAGAGGTTATTGATCCAATCTGCTCAACTACAGTGATAAAAATATGCCACAGTATATTTTGAAGATTTTTCACTAGAGACCCTGATGATCATGTCTCTAGAATTGTTTGCTTTTGCCTATTTTCCAAGCATCCTTAGTTTTGTTGTTGTTGTTCAGAAAATTCTTTTCTTTTTAGCAAACAGTTAAACATGAGACATTTTCACCCAGGGACCAAATGGTTCTTTTGGGATTTGGAGACAATGAACACTCTTTAGGAAATTTAGCATGCTTTAGCAAATTTATTGATATAGTAGGATAATAAAAAGAATACAATTATGATAGCTATAAACCCTAAAAAGTAGACTTATTTCTCCGATCAGCTGTTGGGAGCCTGGCGGGACAACACCCCAGAGCTCTGGTGTGCAGAACCCATGCCAGCTATCCTAATATGCACCAAGCTTTCCTAAGACAAGCCACACTGGAGTACTTGCTACTCTCCACTCCCACTAAATCACACCTGTCCTGTATTGCACATGTGCAATTCTACATATTAAATTAATTCTACCTATGTTACTACATAGATAACACAAGAACCATATCATTCTGCAATGTGCCCTAGCAGAGGTTTAGTACAATATCCTCATTTCATACCAAGAATAAACATGCTAAGCTACCAAGGTTATGAGCAAAGCCGGCCAAGGTGTGAAAGTACAAAGGCTTTTGGAAGAAATGTGCCAAGGGATAGGTATAATGGCAAAAATCTCACATGGCACCTACACCTCCTCATACAATGCTCTTCCAATGCTTTCCAATATGCCCAGGCTGTGGCTTCATAAGTGCTACAAATTGGATAATTGCACTTTCAGTGCCAAACACAACCAGCATTTCCATGTATTTATGCATGAGTTTCCCCCCCTCCCCAGTATGTTTTTTTTTTCTTGTCAATCCAGATATTGTTTTCCTTTATTCCTAATGTGAAAAAAAATCATGACTATACAATGCATTTGGGAAAAGATTTATCCTTTCTCACCACAGCAGTTATTTATGGAATATACTAAGCCCCGAAGCAATAACTGCTCATTTGCTTTCATACAATAGGCTCGTAAAAAGGGGAGAGGTGTACAAATATGAGGGTTATTAATAAAGCCGGTATCTTGCTGAGTGAAAATGTGGATTTTCCTCATCTGAAGTGCTAATGAGGCTACACCGGATGGAAACAGGAAGCCATGAATGTACAGTCTAGACCTTTTTTTGGAATGGAAATTATACATAATGTGATGCAGAGGACCAAGACGTCTTGAGGTGGTGAGAAAAGAAATAAACACACCTTGACAAGTTGCTTGCTACCATCACCCCCCCCCCCCCCGATGCAACCAGTAGGGCATCTATGAGAAAGTCTTGCCATGGAAGGATTGGAGAAGAGACGTAAACAGATTGGTGAATGGTCTCCATCCAATTCTCAGTTGCACCCCTAACTATGAGAAACCATCTTGTCATGAGGACATATAAGAGGGATAAACGGTAACTCTGGGTGTGTCTACACTGATAGGAAAATCCAGCTTATCTTCAGGCTACCCAGATCTGCTTGTCTACAGACACCAAGGCAAGTTTAGGCGAACCATCCACAATCTCTCTTTTGAACTCACCCTGACTTGATAAATCTTAGTATGCATGGCCACATGGTTATTCTTCATTTACCCCTATCCATGAAAGTGTGCAGTCCACATGCATGCACAAGTATCTGGATTTCTGCTCAATAAAGAAATAAATCCCCACATTTCCCCTCTTAATTGATGAAAAGTCCTGAATTTGTTCCCAGTTATCCCATAAGTATTTTGGACAGCTCACGGTGAACACTAGATGAGACTGTTTCATTTGATCCGTGTAGGGGTGCCCTCTTTTAGTTATTTTTGAATGAGAAGCTTTTATTTTAAAATAGGGGCACAATTACAGAAAATACTGATTACATGAGCAACTAATTACTTTTTAAAATTTATTTTCCAGGCTCTGAACCTTTGCCCTCGACCCATTTCTCCTCCCCAAAGTTACTTTTCTCCTGTAGATTTGTGAGATGCAGCAATGATTTTGAGGGGAAAAGGAAAAAAAGAGAGAGAAAATTTCTTCTTACCTTTCCTCTGTTCAAACCCTATTCCTTCTTCTACTGATTTTGGATTTAACACACACACACACACACTTACATTTCACTGTGTGTCACATCTAGTTTGAGCCTCAATCTGCCAGAAATGATTGACAGTCCAGAGTCTCAGAGTCATAAAAATGGATTTAAGGGCTAAGCGAGTACCCTTATAACCTGGCTGATGTGAGGAGAAATGAGAGGATCAAATAAAATAAAATAAAATAAAAATCCTCTTAATGTGAACTTTAATTATTGGATTAAAGGTTCATTTTAATTTTAGAAATTGGGACCTGTTCATTATTCATTTGTTTAAAGGTGGATGGCCATGCTACTCAAGCTCCAGCTGCTGCAAACACTCCTCTTTTACCTGCTGGGACAAAGCGGTGACTGGCGTTCATGGCTGTGTGGCTAATAACAATGAGGGTCACTGGCAGAATTTTAAAGGACTAATTTATTTTAATCCAAAGTACAGCATGGTTCTCTCAATATTTACTTTGCAATGCTTCCTTCCATCCCATATTCCCCCATTTCATTGCAGTTATGTTGACATTTGCTTTCTCACATTAAAACCTCAATTCAGTACAGCAAGAAGGTAGGGATGTTTCCAGATGTTTTTCATGTCCCTTTATCCTTGACCATCTACCATTCAGGATGCAATTGATGGCACATTGAGTACCATAATATCAGGAGGACTATCAGTTCACCACCCCGAATATATAGGGTGGACATATTGCAACCCAGAGATCTTGCCTGTTCCTTTAAACACACAAAGGCAATGAGGGAGGATACAGTCACAAGAGTCACAGCATTTTTTTGTTTCCCATTTTTCCAGCTGTTTTTTTTTAAAAGTCCCAGTTTCTTCTTCCCACTTTCTTCCTTTGTTCTTAACTCACTTCAATGGTTGCAAATTGAGTTTAAAGGGCAAAAGTAATTTGCTTTTAATTAATTCCATGGAAGGGAAAGGAGAAGAGGGTTCACAACCTTTTTATTCCCAGGAAGCTCTGGAAAAAAGCAAACTGCTCCAACCTCTCCTAGTTTTTGTATTGTTCCTTATTAATAACTTGATCACACCCTGATGTTGCTTGGCCACATAGGTCTCAGTTTTCATCTGCAACATGTTAAAATCAATTCTGCTAAAAGTTCATATCATGCAAAATTTAAAAGATAATTAAACTAAATAATAACAAATATTTTTAATGATTTGTATCCCGCCTCTCTATCAAAAATAATCAAGGTGTCTTACAAACTAAAACTTCATCTTTCATCCCATTTAAGTTATTCTTTTCTTACTATTTTAATTGTGTGTCAACCTGAGATCTCATGAAAGAAGGTGGGAAAGAAATTTTTAAACTAAGAAATAAATATAATATCTAGCTAATACTATTTTTTAAACCTGAGACTTTCCCATCAAATATTACCAAATGTTCTTTTCTCCATTTTGAACCTCAGACTAAATTGCTTACAAGTAAAACTCTAAGCCAGGGGAAAAAATTCACGAGAGAAGGAATAGATCTTCCCTATATTCCAATGCAAAAATTAATATATCATTTTCATTTATGTGTGTGAAGTGGAATTAGAAAAGCACAAAAGCATTCTAAAAGAATATAGAAAGCAGATCCCCCCCACTCCCGAAGCCTATAGATGAGGATTATCCCATTCTTGTTGTGCGTCCTCAGGTAGTTTTTGATTTATGGTGACCCTAAGATGAACCTATAATGGGGTTTTCTTGGAAAGATTTGTTCAAAAAAGGTTTGCCTTTGTCTTCCTCTGCAATCCATTGTTAGTGCTAGCTTTATGATTAATTATGGTGACTTGCTTCCACATAATCAAGGAATATGAATATTGAATATTTTTGGTTGTCTCTTTGTTTCCACTCCAGTTCCAACCAATGTAACATTTGAGGTTACAGTAAAGCATTGTTGTTGTTGTGTGTCTTCAAATCATTTACGACTTACGGCAACACTAAGGTGAACCAATTATGGGGTTTTCTTGGCAAGATATGTTCAGAGATAGTTTGTTTTTGCCTTCCTCTTCCACATTTCTTCACAAAATGTGAAGAATCATCAAAAAATTGCAAAAAACTTTTAATCGGTGGGACAAAACTTTAGATTTTCTTTGCTCTTGTATGCAAGAATGAAATAATCAAAGTTCCACATCCTTATTTATTGAACCAATAAATAGTAGCTACATTGCTTAAGGGAACAATCTCTATTTTTGCTGATTTCTATATATTTTCCTCTCGGTCCTAACCATATAGAATAGCTTCTCATGCCAACATTGCATATCAATATAGAAATGCATCCTTACATCTCCCTTTTAACTGTTTCATAAACTGCAGTCGGTTTATCTGTCTTTTGTTGATGAAACAAGTTCCAACTGAGAAGTAATCAAACCACTTTTGTTAAATCCTATGCTCTCAGTAAAATAACTTTTCATGGCCCCACACTCACAATGAAGATGTTAAACAGATGATAACCAAGAGAAATGTTGTGTGTCCTAAAAAGGTCTACATGTTTCAGGAAGATTATCATAACTTGGGAGCTAGAGATGAAATTTCTTTTAGTTCGCATTTTATGTTATTATACCTAATATGATACCTCTCTCTAAGGAGTTTATCTGATGGGAGGAATTTCTTTCTATTTTGAATGGAGCCAATTCAAAATCTTCTACAAGATCAATATCTTGACTACCACACAAGGTTAATTTTGCAACTGGAAAAAATACTGTTTGATCAGATATATCTGCAAGAGAAAGGGGAAAAAGTGTAATTAAATTTAACACACATAATATAATGTCAAAGTAAAGATTTCTGGATGATAAAGAGGGTTTTAAAAAATGAAGTAGGTGGTTATTTGGAACGCTGGATGGCACCCTGTAAGGTATTTACCCCATTGAATTGACACTCCTTAAACCTCCAACTGGTTTTTAATAAAGATACAAAAAAATCTCATTGTCCAAATATAAAACCACATCTTTAAAAAAAATACCTAGTTACAGGTAAACACTGAATTATATCATTAACTATTGTTGAAAAACATAAAGAAAAAGAATATGGATGTTTAAAGATGTGAAAATGAGCAATATGCCAAACTGAAGTTCCCTAATTATCCTCTTATGGAAGAGTTCTAGCTTTTATTATTATTTGATAGAAACAATTATAAGACAGTAAAGGCAGTAATAAAATCCAATTATATCCCCCAAACATTAAAAAAAAATTACTTGACTGTTTCCAGTCTTTGCATTATTCCATAGCCAAACAACGACAGCTTAGACAAATTCTTCTTATGTCCCCCACAAGTATTTTAAATGTGAAGAAATGTTCCAATGGTAGTATTGTCCTAGCTCCATAATTTCATCAGCTATAAGATGTGTCTCGTCCACCCATGGCTTTCTTCAAATTGGTATCTCATCCCCAAAGGCAGACTCCATTTCCCACTGAAATGACAAAGCCAAATACAGGAGTTTGTGAAAGACGGCCACAACTTTATTAAAGAATTGGAAGCACAGCCGCCAATGGGACATGCAAGGACAAATCTATATTGGCAACCTGGTTAAGCTAGATCTCCCAACTGAAGACTTCCACGCTCGAAACCCAGGTTATATTTCACCGGATGCTTCTGACATACTGCAGAATTAATGCATTTTGACATCACTTAAACAGTCATTGTCCAATCCTATGGAATTTTGGGATTTGTAGTTCGTTGTGGCACCAGAGCTCTCTGACACAGAAGGCTAAATAGCTCACAAAACCAGAAATTGCTATTGCTATGCAAAATGGAGTCCCATCAGGCTCATGAAGGCTATTCTACCAGGTTACGTTTTCAAGCACGGTGAGGATCGGGGAATGAGACAATCACTATATGGTCAAAGCAAGTCAGCTAGCATACTTCACTTGTGAATGTATTTTATCTTGAAATATAATACATCTGCCCTTGTTATAATTCCTCATTCATTGTCCCTCTACTGTGGTTAAAAATTTTCATTCTCTAGTAAGGAGTGACTCGAGCAGTCTGCCTCACCCAGATGGTTAGATTTCAAAGAACATCCCCTTAAAATGTCAGCTGAATTTTGAATAATATGTCCTTTGGTTTATCTGCTTGAGTGCCAACCCTTTTGTCTTGAACTTTTCTAAACTTATTTGTTCCCTTTTATGATGAGAAGCTGTCTTTGATTTCTATCCATATTGAAGGAGAAATAAACTTCTCCAGATGGTCTTTTGAAGTTCTCATGAAATTTTTTAAAAAGAGGATGCAAAATGCACCAGGAGATGATAGCATCATCTGGCACTAAAACTTTCAACAACTACAGAATGGATGGGGTATTTTGCCTATAGCTTTATCCACAGAGGACAACAAATGTCAAGGACATCACAGTGACTCTAAGGCCACCCACAGTTCCTCTAAGGGGACAATTATTTAGATGTAGATTTCATTGAACTCATTGATGCATGCAAACTTGCATATGACTGGATTGGATGTTGGGTTTTCACTTAAGATGGATAGCATGCCAGCAATGCAAAAGGAATTAGACAAGATAAAAATATATATAAAAGCAGAAATGCATTCAAACTTGTGGCATCCAAAGTGGGGAAGTTAGTGGGAGAAGATCAAGATGCTGATCTAAATTGAAAGGTGAATATTCTAAACAATTGGATCAATTTTGAATTGGCGATTAGATTTACGTTAGAGCACAGTATTGAAAGCTTTAACAAAATAAAGTGGGGGAACCCATTCATGTTTTACTTCTACCCTAATACAAGAAAAGGTGGTGAAGAAAAGACTTTTCAAAGCTACATTGACTTTTTTTTGAAAAGCCCATCTCTTATCCCCTTGTTTGTTCCTTTTTTATAATTGAAAACTGAAATTCAGTTTCCTGAAAGAGATAAGAAGGCTATATGTATTGTCTGATGTAAAACACAGGAAGATCAGCAAAAATCAAGGAAAACAACGGTTCTTCTGAGCTGCTCTTATTATATATGATATAATATTCATAATTACTCCACTGAGGGACTTTTTAAAACAAAAGTAGTAGTAGTAGTAGTAGTGTACCATAAATTTCAGATTTATGGAGACCCAACGCTAAACTATTGTGGAGTTTTCTTGGCAAGATTTGTTCACCGTGAGTTTGCTGTTGCCTTCCTCTTCGGCTGAGAGAATGTGATTTGCCCAAGGTCACTCAGTGGGTTTCTATATCTGTGTTTAGAAGAAACCTAGACTTTGGGTAAATAAAATCCCACAAAAATCAATTAGATAATGTTAACACTGTATGTGGGAAGGTATGTTGATGCATATATGCATTTATATCCCATCTTTCTTCCATGCTAGCTCTATGGCTCATTTGACTGAGAATTAATTTTGAAGAAACATTAACACTGACATTGTCATTTAAGTCAACACTTGGTTTCAAAAAGAAATGCAATTAACTTACCCCCTTTAAATGACAAATTTAAATTTTAATTCATTATTTTATTGAATTTAATTCATTCCAACCTAATGTTACACAGTCGCACAGCCACCTACACCCACAGGTTGAGTCTCCCTCATCCTTATGCAAAATACTTGGGACCAGAAATACTTTGAATTTCAGAATTTATTTATTTATTTATCTGAATTTTGGAATACCTGCATTTGCATTTATGTGCTTAATGAGATATCTTGGGGATGGAAATGAAATTTAAACATAAAATTCATTTGTACTTCCTATACACCTTATACACATAGCCTGAAGGTAATTTTATACACAATATTTTACAATAATTTGGTGCATGAAGCAAAGTTTCTAAGAGAGAAGAGAAAAGGGGATCAGAAGAAATATGGATATTATGGATATAACCCTTATGTTCTCTCTGTGTGTGTCTATGCAAAGCCACATAAAGTCCATTCTTTTAGTATGTTTCATTAACCTTAGACTTGTTTTGGGGAAATAATAATGTGTGGGGTATATGAGTGCATGCGCTATTCCCCGTGTCATGCTTCTGTCCTGTAATGGATAGAAATGAAATGAACTGGAGCATCCTAGCAGAAGAAATAGTTCTGATTTGAGCCATGACAAATTTCATAATGCTCTTAAATGATTATGTGGACCTTTCATCACCTGAACCACTGACTGCTGAGCTTGACCTGACTATTTTGATCATACCACATCTAATCTTGGCTTTACTATCAGATTACAAGGCTCAACTTGGTGGCTCGAAGATAAAAAATACGATTGCTCCATCTGAGAAAACACAATACTCTGGGAATAATTTCATCTGGCTGTGGGATTTTTCAGGTACTTTTACACTATCATCACATACATTTTTAAAACTCAAAGTGAGATAGCAATTGTACACATCTAACTGCAACTAGGGATGTATCTGCATTAAAAAGCTAAGCCAGTTTCATACCATATTAACGTAAAGTTTCATTCCGTGGAATCTGTATTTGAGGGAGAGAGTGAGAAGACAGAGCTACAGAGCCCTTCTCATCACTGCTCTAAGGAATCTGTAGTATTCAATAAAATAGATGTGTAGTAATTTGAAAATGTAAAACTGAGACCTAAATTGAAGGCGAAAGAATACACAATTATCAATTTCAGAATGTGGCATTAAAAAAAAAAAAAACTCCCTCAGTTTTGCTCTTGTAATTTGAAATGAAAGATTTTCCAAGGAAGGAGATCCTTATTGTGATTTGTTTCCACACACAGTGAAAGTTATGTATAAATCCCTTGTCTAAAAAAGAGAGCTTCTGCAACAGAAATAACTGATTTATCTTTTACCATTTACCACTACTATTAACATGAGTCAGTCAGTCATGACTCATAGATTAGCAAGGCTTTTCAGTTTCAAGAGGCAATGTGTGGGAAGGGAGAAAGGGGGGTACAGAGATACCAGAGTCCATGGAGAGTTTTCATAGATTCTTTTTCTTTAAAGAGCACTTTATTCACAATAAACAGTATTGATCTGTTTCCCATGGTTAGCTGGCAGTAGTCAAGCTCTTTAATTCAAGTACTAGTAGCCCCAGCACTACTAGTATTTGTTCTCTGCTGCATCCCAGTAACTTGTGTGCCATCTAACCGGGAGTTTCCTCTTCTGGCACTATCTCTTGTTTCATTTTTGATCCTCTCATCATTGAGTTTTTTTCTGGTGAAAGACATTGAAAAGAGGATTATTATGCTTTCTTGTGTGCTTTGGTATCTGAGATCCTCCACCAGTGTCACTTTCCACTGCTGCAGCCACCTGGTAGCTGTTTGGCACATTCAGTCGGGTTCTTCAGCAAAAGCCTGTCTGATGTGTAAAATGCTCCTAGCATCACTGCTGCCTTTGGCATAGCCTCTTGCCTCCCAGGAGCATGCAATCCCACAAATCATAGAAAGACAGTGTCATAGGTGGGTGAGATACACTTTGTTGTTGTTGTTGTTAGCTGCCCTTGAGTTGGTTCTGATACATGACGATCCCGTGGATGAGACATCTCCAAGAATCCCTATCTTCAACTGCCTTGCCCAGATCCTGCAAGCCTTTGCCCATACCCCTCTGCTTGAGTCTATCTATCTGGCTTGTGGTCTTCCTCTCTTTCTTCTACCCTCTACATTTCCTAGCATTATTGTTTTTTTCCCCCCTAGTAATCTGTGCCTTTCCATTATGTGGCCAAAGTAAGATAGTCTCAACTTGATCATCTTTGCTTCCAAGGAGAGCCCTGGTCTGATTTGTTCAAAAAAAAAATAATAATTAAAAAAATTGTTTGTCTTCCTGGCTGTCCATGGTACTCTTCTCCAACACCACATTTCAAATGAGTTGGTTTTCTAGATCCACTAGATCCACAGAATTCTCCAGTTCTACCAAACCTGTGTCTGTGTTAAACAGAGATTTTAAAAAATGTGTGTGGTATGATTTGCCTTATTGACAGCATCCTTTTCCATGTGCTTCCTGGCCAATTGTCCAGTAACTGTATTTGTTCTAGAAAGATTCATGGTAATAACATCAAGATTATTGGACAGTGGTTGTTCATGTCTTCCTCCTTCCTTTTGATGTTGTTGCTGACATCTTCAAACAAGGTCTTCATGTCAGATAAACTTGGAAACTGTAGGCGAAACAGGACTGCTACTGTTAGGTGGCAGTCCTTCAGTGTGCAAGCACCTCACATTTTCTCCAAGAATTCTCAAGAGAATAAACATCAAGACTTTCTTTTATACTCCAGATGCAGTTTATCTGATCTTGGAGATGTGAATTTGTTTCAACAAATTGTGCTCACAAACCAACTTTCTCTCTCTCTCTCTCTCTCTCTCTCTCACACACACACACACACACACACAGAGAGAAATCTAGCAAATGGGATGTTCTTGCATAAAACATGTATAAATCCTGAAGGCAACAAGTCATCCTTTATACAACTGTCCCACAAGAAGCTTGTTGACTTATCTCCTGGGGGCATTTGAGAAAGTCTGGTGAGGCACAAGGGATGTTGCTCTCCTGAGACTACAAAACTTGGAAAGGGGAATTCAAAAGAATGACATTGCTTCAAATATTTCCCTTGCTTTGTGCTTCAGTGCCTTCTAGAGAAACTGTGAAAACCGTTTTTGAAAACTGATATTTTCAGTTGCAATACAAGCTGGAGGGTGTAGAAAAAGAAAAAAAAAGGTTTTCCTTTTTTAGAAATAAAATAAAATAACATCACTTACCATTTCCTACCCACCATCGCAGTGAAGGACAGAAAGTTTGTTTGTGTCAAGTCCAGACACAGAGAAAATTGTATAATTACTACTGTTTAACATTTATTTACATTTTAGGTCACTCTATCACCTTGACATATCTCAATATACCATTAAACATACCCTGCCCATCCATTTATTCTCATGACTACTGACTAAAGCTGCACCTGTATATGCAGAAATCATGACAGTTAAAGCGGTGCCAAACTTCATTATGTCTGCATTGCAGACTTAAATTTGATAAACAGGGAATTGCCCAATGTCACCAAGTGGCTTTAATAGCTCAGCAGAGACTTCATCTAACATTTTAAACAGTACTCATTCTAGCATGATGATAGGCATTGTGACCAGTGATCTCTGAAACTTTCCTGATCTCTCAGATCCTGGAAACTGGACCTAGATGGGGCATCACCTTGGGGCCCTGGTGGGTTCAGGGCTGATCCTTAAATGACATATAAAGATATAGATTCTCAGAATAATGACTCGCCTAACCATTAGACAAAGTGGGACAAGCAATTTATTTATCAAGACCTCCAGATGTTATTGGACTGCATCTCTCAGCATTCCTTACTTTTGGCTATACTGATTGAGGCCTCTAGTAATTTCTGTCCAACATCCGGAGGGCCTCCAATCTTTGGGAGATGACAATTACATGCTTTGCCTGAGACAGCAGAAGTTGGTCCAGCATTTTTGTACACTTGTATCGAATTGTGTGTGCCTTCAGACTGACCCGATGTGAATGCTTAGCTCACAAAGGAAGAATTTTTACACAGAAACAATTTTGACAAATTTTAGAAATATTAGGGAAGGCAAATTCTTGATGCTTCATTCTCATTCTGGAGACTTTTCACATGGCTTGAAGAATCTTCTAGTGTGTCAGGATGTCCTGTCTCAACTAGTATCTTGCCAATGGTGAATTTTTGTTGTTTTAACCTTCCTAGAAATGTGTCCAAGAGTCTTCCTACCATATGTGATCCCATTCCATTCAAGGCTTTGCCTTTTGAAAACCAAACTATTCACTTGTGAGATCTTCTGTTTTCCACATCTGAGCAGGTTGTTTCAGGGGGGGAAAATCATTCAACAATTTTAAAATGTGCAAAAAAAAAATATGTAACTGGGGGAAGTGGATCACATGTATGGTTTAGACAATGAGGAAAATGCATAGAAATATGTGTGCACCAGGAAACATGTGTACAACTGTCCATGTGGATAGTGAAAAGAAAGTCTCACAATCTGTTTCCACCAAAGAAACAGATGAATGCAACATTTAGAGAAACACAATGAAACTTATGTTTTTTTTATATGGACAAAAAAAAAAGAAAAAAGGAGAAAAGCATTATTGCAAAATGGTCCTAATACTGGATGATTAGAGAAGAGTAATACTACTAATACTACTATCATGGTAACAATTGCACATTGTTATTACACTATCTCACTTTTGAAAACTCTGGGGAAATGCTCTCAGAGTCTTCTGAGTGCTTTTGCCTTCCATAGTAATGGGCAGAAAGAAAATGTAGATAGTACATCCTTCAAAATCTTTTGGATTGCCAAGGAAACCAGATTTCATTTTCTGCCCTTTAAGCATTATATTGCAATGGAAATGTGACACTCTCCTGGAAGTGTTTGTGTTATTGCATCCCTAAAAAGAATATTTCTTTCTGCTTTCTTGCCAAGATTTAGGACCACAGATAACAAATACAGGTACAGAAAGCTGGAAAATTGATAGCAAAGAAAAGAAAATAATGATAGAAAGACTTTCCAGATGTAACTAAAAAAACATAGTAGTAAGTCATAGTTAATGGAATGAAAGAGACTTTATTTGCAACCAACTTAAATTGCATTCATTTTGATGGCTCATAAATAACCTGAGACCATATATTTCATTCCTTCCCTCACTCCCACCCATCTTCTGGAATTACATACTATTCTTCATTTCCACTCATTACATGTAGTCCTCATTTTAAACCAGATCACAAATTGGTTTGAACTATTTGAAATGATCCCGGTTCGCACATGAACCAAATCGCTGAAGCAATTTGGAGAGGAAGGCCATGTGCTAGATCCATTTAACACAGTGATTTTTCCCCACTAATTTTTTGATAAATCGATTGCATGCAAGTGTGAACCAGACGTGGATCAGAATCGATTTAAATTTGCCTTTTAGTCATCTGGAGCAAGTCCATTTTGAATCGATTCATTCATCAATGTGAACCACAAGTGGGTTATTTTATTTTGTTTTGCAGCAAGAAAATGTGATTGGGGCAAATGTAGTGTGAACCACGCTCCGCTGCCAAACTCATCCACTGATTTGGATTGCAAAACAATTCAATTTGTAAGTGGGAATGCGGCCATAATTGTATAAATGTAATAGTGTAGTGGTTAGGGTTAGGCACTGCAGAGTTAATGAAGTTTGACATTGCTTTAACTGCCATGGTTCGGTGCTATGAAATTCTGGGATTTCTGGTATTGTGAGATATTTAGCTTTTCTTTTTCTTTTTTTTAACCAGAAAGCTGTGGTGCCACAACAAACTATAAATCTAAGTATTCTGTAGCGTTGAGCCATGGCAGTTAAAGTGATGTCAAACTCCATTATTTCTGCCTGGTAGATACTGCCTTAGTGGTGGCTTCAGTGGGGAGGTCAATCTGATCATGTTGTAATCTGAATTTTAAAGCTAGTATTCAAGGTGCTTCGAGCATGATTTCCCAACTGATTATAGATCTATTTAACAGTGTTACCACCTATTTCACATTTAACCAATTTGTTAATCAAAATATTATGGGGGACCTTATCAAACACTTTGCAGTGATGTGCGGCTTTCTAGCTGCTTATTAGCTGCCCACATTGAAGTATGAAGGGACTAGAATTCTAGAAAAACACGAGTGACTATCACTTCTTTTAATGGCTACAGAGGATTATATAACACACAGTAAACCTGGCTAGCTTTTGGTTAGTGGAAAAGCAATAAAAAGATCCTCTGCTGAGCATGCTAATTTATAAAGTAATGAACAATGTTGTTATTGTGTCTTCAAATGGTTTCCAACATATGTGAACCTAAGGCATGATTTGTTCTGGTGGTTTTGTCACTGCCTTCCTTTGAGGATGAGTGAAAGTGACTTGATCAAGGTCACTCCTAGATTTTCATGGCTGAGTGGGGATTTGATTCCCAAAGTGCTAGTCCAACACTCAAACCATTATACCACACTCAATCTAATAAGAAATAAATGTCATTTTTTAGAAAAGAAATTGCCAAAAAGATCATGATAGGGTTGCCTTACAGTCACCATAAGTTGGAAATAACTGGAAGGCACACAAAGTACACAACAGCAAGTAACACGCCAAATTCATTTCAAAAAGTAATAGTTCAAGCTCTCATTGTAACACTGCTAAGGATAAAATCCTAAATTTCATCACTCCCTCATCCTTTTAGCACAGTCCCTTGTCTCTGTTTTGTTGGTTCAGCACCATTCCCTTCCTCCTCATGTATTTCCTCCCCATTCTGCCATTCCATAGTCAGTAGCTGTATGCACGTTTGGTAAGTAGCTTAAGTTTCCTTATCATGGACTTCAAGGGTGACAATTGAGGCACTAAAAATATGGCAGGCAAGATAGGTGAAAAGCTCCGGCTGCTTTAGCCATTCAACATCAGGTGGAAGAAATAATGACTGAGGTATGGAGGCAAAACAAGGTTTTGCAATATCAGACGAAGGAGAGTGTGCCAAGTAGCTAATCCCCAACAACTGCAGTTTCCGGCCTATCTTGCTGGACAACCTAAAAGTCAGGGATTTTGTCTGTTTACCTGTGCTTTCCATGAGCTCATCTCCACTCGGTGCTCTGTAGAATGCAGATACTCAGCATGCAGCAAGCTAGCTATCAAAAAAGCAAATCTCGCACCGACGAGATGAGAGAGACGTTGAGCAGGTGATGCTGAAATGGCATGTGGAGTTTTTTGCTGAAGCTGTACCGGCATGGAAAATTGCAGTAAATAACTTGGACAAACAAAAAAAGAATCAAAGACGATGCTTTACACTGAGTTGCGTACATGATGCCTAGGGAGGGATGAGAATTATGGTCCGCAATATCTCATAGGCACCAGGTTGAGATGTAACTCGAGAAAAAGAAAACATCTCAAATGCCATGCATGAGATACTTTGGGGAAGGGGGGAATAGTAGTTGATCTGAGTCAAGACAATAGAGGGGAATTTGTCTCTTCCCCTGTCTGTTGAAATGACTGCTGTCAGAGGAAACACTAGGAAAAGAAGAGCCAAATAGTTGCTACTTATCTTACTGAGTCATCTCACATCAGTAATTGGGGGAGAACAGCCATTACAGTTGGTTGGGCTGTAGTGGCAATGAGTGTAATGGTTCTAAGTCAATGGATTTAACTACCTTTTACTTTTTCACTGTAATTGTTGTTTTTGCTGTTGCTTCTGCTGCTGCTACCATCATAATCATCATCACCATCATCAGGAGTATTTATATCTGTCAAATACAGGATCACTTCAATCCAGAAATCCAAGCCACAGAAGTAACACTCAAAAACATTATTCAGAAACTGAAGATGTTCACCATAAACATATGTTGTCTGGACTGAAAAGCCAGAGTTAGGACAGTATCATTAGCCCATACAGTAATTCAATTTTGAGCATTCATCCATAAAACTCGTATTTCTCCTCTATCTCAGCATCACCCCTTTCCAACTGTTTTCATGAGACTGACCAGCACAGCCTCCCCTCACGTCTGTTCATTAACCAGCAAAGGATTGTATGCAACAATCTAGCAATTAACTTAACAACTACATGCCCCATCATCCAATATTAATACAACGTAACTCAAGCAAGCATAGCTAGTCACTATTAACTATGACAGGCAAGCTGTGGGACTGAGATCCTGACAGTACCCCTCCCTTCAGCTAAAGACGGTTATTACACACAGTCAATTTGACAATAAACTAGAATGATGGAATTGAAGGCATTGTGGGAATATTTAAGGCCAGCTAGATCTATCTATCTGGCACTGTGTTCATTGTTCAGGCAGAATAATTAAGTATCGCCCAGAGCAGGCAGCATTCATTTCTCCTTCTGACATGAAGCCATTTTTGGGAGGAAAGGATGGAAATGGCATTTTTTGCTGATGAAAACGCTCTCAGATGGGCAGCAGGTAGAATGGCTAGTAGTTGGTTTAGTTCCCTAAACATGGAAGGATACAATGTTAATTAATTCCAAAATATTCTTTTGAAAAGTTACTCTGAAAGTAAAAGGTGAAAAACAAAAAAGGGGAGGAAGGAAGGGAAAAAACTGAGAAAACTTACTTTAGCTGTTACAGATGCTGAGCGCTAAAGAATCTTGATTTAGAACTACAAGCTTAACATCATCTCCACCTTCCCAAACAGATGATGACAGGGTCTGAACCATGTTCATGAATTACTAATTCATTGCTTTCTTTTTAACCTTTTCCTAATCTGGGTAAATGTCTTGAAACCCAAGAGACATTGAACCAATCAGAAAGATCAAATGTGAAACATGCAAGGGTTTTGTCAAGCTGTGATTCGAAAATGCAATGTGACCGGTGTTCCGTCTTGATTTTGCATTCACCTTCAACATTTTGCAAACGGATCAGCCTCTTTTTGAATTAATGAAGGCAGGGCAATTACTAAGTAACATAACAGCAGGTGGAGGAGGAGAGTATTTGAAAACTGCTGCCTCTTTATGTTTGACTTACAGATAGTGTGAAATTTGTTACCTGCAACAATTCTTTTACAAATCATTGGGAATCAAATTCTGTGTCTCCAAGAATAATAAATACATCAGAGGGGGAAACTGGTACTCTGCAAACATTAAGAATTACAAATCAATATGGAAAACTGAAACATGATCAAATAGCTATTTCACCATACTTACCAGAGGTTTCTGGGAAATATATATATATATATATATATATATCATCTATGTTGTGCATTATACACAAAACAGATACAACAGGTTACTTGTGTTGCCATACATTTAATTGTATTTAGGCACCCCCTCCTTTTTCTCTCTGATTTACACAATGTATACTAACAATAAAACTAATTATAAAATGAATATTTTAATACTTCTCTTTCTATGTTTTTGCATTTTCTTTCTTTTCTTCTTCTGTTCTATTTTAAAGGTTATAATTAGCCTTATTTGAATGGTATGGTGAGGTATCCATGCTATGAATAGAAAAATAAAATGCTTGTGTTTATGTTATATGTATCAAAATGCCCACTATTAGCATTTCAATAGGAGACACATTTTGATCCCACATTTGCATTAAAGTTTCTTTTCAAAAGATAACTTAGATGATAGTGAGAAGAAGAAGAAGAAAAAAATCCATCCATGGTAAGAATAGAAGAGGAAGGTGGTAATTTTTCTTACTTGCTAATTGCCTCCCAAAGAGGATAAAACAGTTACTTTAGAAGACTGTAGCATCATCTCTAGAATTGAAATAAAACCTCTGGAGTATAACTTAAAAGGACAGGTAAAGATCCTTCGTTTATTAAGGAAAGCTGAGGCTAAATTAGCTACTGGCTTCAATAAAACTTGCCTGTCATTATACATTCTTTCTATGTCATATTTAATAACATAATAAAAATGGCTGTACGTGAAGAAGCTCTCAAAACAAAACATTAAAGAGCTTCTTTTTATTGTGTTAGGCCAAGGCAGAATTGCTAATTCTGTTCTCCTGTCAAGGGTTGCTATGACTTTTACTGCATGAAGTCAGGGGAAATATAGTGAGTGCCCCCCCCCCATGCCGCCGCTCTTTCTGGTCATTGTAGCTCAAGAATTAAATTTAAAGCAAGGGTTGGAAACCTGTGGCCCTCAAAACATATCCAGGGGAAGCTGTTGGCCATACAGCAAGATACAGCTGCATCCAAAATCCACAAAACAACAGGGAACTTCTGGGTATGGAAATGGCTAATTGTAAAAATAAATGCAACATGTAGAAATCAGTATTGGGTTCCACCACCATACCACTGTGGAGCTACTTGTCCCTCAGGTGTAAGTCATCTAAATAAGTTGTAACTAGCCAGCTATTCATCCTTCAGGGAGACCCTCCCAGATGATATGGACTCAAAGGGTATATATATATATATATAGAGAGAGAGAGAGAGAGAGAGAGAGAGAGAGAGAGCATCTGTGAGCTCCTGAACTTAAAGGGCAAGACCCAAGAACCTGTTTCACCCAAAAGGGTCCTCATGATGGATTGCCACAACCAGCCAAGTGGCTGACAATTTAAACATCATCACCTGAAGCCAATTATCCCAACTCTCTGTAAGAATTAATGCAGGTTAGGTAAAAACAACCAACCTTCTCTAACATGCCAGTTGGGAAAGCGGGGGGTGAAGCCCTAAAACAAGCAGCAGTACCGTTCTCTGCACTGCTTAAACATATGTATGATGAGCAACAGACAGAAGAGGTTTAAATAGCTTCTTCCTCCCTTGCTGTGTATTCTCGGCATATTTCACCTTGGCCTGTCATTCAAAGTGGTGAAATGAGGCCCAGAGGGATACTGTTGGCACAAGGCTAGAGATTTCTCACTCACTGGGCACAGTTTAGATACCCCACTCAATATAAGGTCAAATGAGAGTGATAGCATGGATGTGGGGGCAGTCCTGTATCCTATCCATGTGTTAAGTATAGGCATAGAACAATTATTAAACAAAAACTAAACTTTCAGTGCAGTGAGAATTGGTGCAAACAGAATGCAAAAATGTATGCCTAAATGCTCACGTTAGTCCTTGACTAGAGTAGACCCACTAAATCAATTGGACTTACCTAAATGTTGACTTAGCATTCAACAACTTAGTCAATGAGTTTAACGCGTTTGGGGTATTGCTTTTTTAGCTCTGACTGGAACAAGAACATTGAATATTAACCTAATAACATGTGGGACACATGGAATGTGGAGTCAGTTTGTAGAACTGTTATGTTGCCCCAAAGCCAATGCCTGTGTCAAACCCCTTGAAGGCCCAGTAGTCTTACATTCAGAATGGCATAGTCTATATTCAAGTGTGAGCAAAAGAATGACACAAATAGAGAGGGATGCTCAGAAGGGTTAACTCAAGAGCCTGAAACAAAATGAGGCACGTTAAAGATCTGCAAGTGGATCTCCTGTCTCTTTCAATTTGCATGTACATTGGCATCAGTTGACAGCTTCTTTTCCATGCCAAGTGACATCTTCAATTTTTGTACAGACAATAACACAGAAAGAAAGGGTTACCTCCCTCCTTTCATTTTCTTGTCCTGATTTCCCCCCTACCACATAGCTACTATTTTAAAGGGAAAGAAAAAAAGGAAAGGGAAAAAAAACAAAACAGATGCCCAAGAACAAAGAGTACAAAGTATTTTAAAAGTTTTTAAAATGTTTTTTTTTAATTTGTTGTGCATTGCCTTGTGGGATGGGACAAAATTCAAAAATGCTTCAAATAAAATAAAATAAAATAGGCAAGCTAACCCTAACCCTCATTTTCTATCTACATAGGAGCTGGGGCCAGGGAATGATAGTTAAGAATGGAGCTGCTGATCAAATTAATGGCAATAATTAGAAGACTTGTTAATGCATTCTTTAGTTATGCATCTTTCTGCTGCCAGAGAGATCTCAAGATCATTTTTTAATGTTTGCCTTTTTTGTTTCTTTGTACAGCTGATTGACATATTGTATGAACTGGGCAGAAACAGTATTTGGAAAACCAGGCAGCAACCTCTTAGAAAACAAAATATGAATGCTCTTACTGATCAGTCCAGTCTGTACATATACAGAGAGGTTTCATAAGACAGCATCATGCTTAGAAAACCTTGCAACATACTGGTAGCCTGAAGTCTATATTTCATAAGCTGATGTTCCTTGTTCAGACAGGTTTCTTCTGAGGATGTGTGAGAAATCTACTGCCTCAAGACTTTTTTAAAAATGCATTAATTTAAAACTTACATCCCTAAAGAGAATCCACATCTGGATGTTTTCGGCAGACAGAAATGCCTGCTTCTGATGTTTCCTTGAAATAAAACAAAACAATGATATTGTCTGTCATTTGTGCACATTTCTAAAGTGCACATAAAGATGCTTTAGTTCATGAATGAGCTACTGAAGTGGGTCTGGGTGCCAATTTCATTCCTCTGGGACTGTCCTAGGACAAGACAGACTGCCAGAAATTTGAGGGGGGGGGGCTAAAATTGCCAGATGTCAACATTGGGCTTTAAAAATTTGACTTTTTAATTGAAAATTATCTACAAAAATATAAATCCACATGGAAGCCAGTTGGTCTGTGGAAAAGGAGAACCTTGATGACCTTTCCATCCCAAATTTCATCCCAAATGCATCTCTTGAATCCACCAGAAAGTTTGGATTCTGACAGCCCTAGCTGTCCACAAACCTTGTTTTGTCCCAGTCTGTTAGGCCTGTTATATTTTAAAGTTTGCTCTGTTCCTGTGGGGAAATGTCATGTTGGCCCTTATAAATGAATAAATTGGATGTTTTGCTGGCTCGTAGAAAATCAGAAGGTAAAATGTTAGGTCTGTTTATCTCTCATGAAAGATTTAAGTCCTTATTTCTTCTGCATAAATAAATAGAATATAGGATCACTGTGAAGTTGGTGGAACATTTTCTTGATTCTTGGACAGGGATAGCAATATTGTTTTAAGAGGCAGGAAAAGGAAGAAAGAGAAAAAGAGAAAGCACATTTTCCTCTGTAACTTGGTTGTCATTCAGATTCTTTTCTTTGGGATTCAAACTGCAGAGAGAAAGAGAGAGGGGAAAAAACAGGCAGATGTAAAAGCTTGGTTGAAATAGGGCTACAATTTATAAAAATCCAGGGAGAAGAACTGATGTTTGGTGGCAACCAATCCCAATCCAAAGGCCTAAAGCATGTCAAATTCAGATAAATAGGAGTGGTGTGATGGTGTAGTGGTTTGAGCATTGGAGTAGGGCTCTGGAGACCAGGGTTTGATTCCCAGCTTGGCCATGAAAACCCCTGGCTGACCTTGAGCAAGTCACATGCTCTCAGCCTCAGGAGAAGGCAATGGCAAACATTCGTTGAACAAATCCTGCCAAGAAAACCCTGCGATAGGTTCACCTTAGGGTAGCCATAAGCTGGAAATGTCTGGAAGGCACACAACAACAACAGGAGTGAAGCAAATTTCTACACCTTTCTCTCAATCACAGCATTAAATATAGAGGATAGTCTTCCAAGAAGCATCTTCTTCCATTGTTTCACAGCTACAGACATCTAACCATAAAGATCCAGCTATGTCCTGTACACAGGTCCAATAGCTCCAGAGAGAAGATCTCTGGCTTGGTCAGTCATTGGAAAGAAGCCTACAGGAGCACATCAACATGTCCCTCATACCCACCACATACATGGATTCCTGCCAAATCATGACCAATTAATCTATTTACAAGCAGAGCAGAACTCAAGATAACTTAAGCCAACTGCTAATTAGCCTGTGCAAAGTAGGAGGGAAAGCAGCACAACTGAGCCAAAAAAATCCTACTCATTCTCCTTGGATGACTAGCCAGACTTGCACAGAATCTGGGGAAAGGGGCACACTAGAAAAGAAGCAAGCCTGCATGGCCTTGGTTCCTTTTGCATATAAAACCACTTCTCCCTCCTTTCCCATCTTCTCTGCAAATGGTGTTCCCAAGCCATAGTGCAGCACCATCCAGAGAATGGAATAAGAGCCAGTCATACTCGGCCATTCCCCATGGGAGAGATCTCTCCTTTCAGTTTTCATATGTCTATGTGAATGTATGTGTGCATATGTGATGATAGAGCTTCAAAATGTTCCCTTTGGACTTCATCTCCCAGATTCCCCCTTCCTGGGGAAACGTTGCACACTTACCTTTGTTTTGCTTACAGGTAGAGACCTGTTTTATTGGAAAAAATGTTTCTTTTGGACTTTAGCTCCCAGATTCCCCCCTTCCTGGGGAAACTTTGCACACTTACCTTTGTTTCGCTTACAGAAAGAAGCAGGAGTAAAATATAGAGCAATCTATCCCTACATTTTCTGCCAGGTCTAGCAAGGTGGGATTGCTCAGTGTGTGATAATGCCCCTATGTTAGGGATGGAAAAAACAGTCCATTTTTTTTTTCATGCTTTTGAATTTGGAGACCTAAAGACTTTTCTCTTACAATTTTGCAAATTTGAGTAAGCTCTTGAAAAAAGAACTGAAGTTAAATTATCAGTTATTTTTACCAAAGAACTTGAATAGGTAAGAGCTATTCCAAGCAAGGAGAGGGCCATGTTGTATCTACCAGTCATATACAGTAAATAGTGGAAATAATGAAACTCTCAGGATAAAAAAGAGGTGTCAATACATATCAAATTCTAACATGGCAAAATACAAAGCCAGGGTTATTCAGACAAGACGTTTTAAAATTAAGAACTTAAAACTCCGTACCTGGCTAGCTGGATTCGTCAGTTTTGGTTTCTCCTACATTTGATCTTGGTGGGAGGGCAAGCAGATCACTGTCCCTTGGCTGAGTTGGGAAGTTAGGGCTGATCTTGTACAGCATCATCATCATCATCATCATCATCATCATCATCATCATCATCATCATAAAAACAGCTTCCCAAATGTCCTTTCATGGTGTTAATTCAGAAGAAAAGAATAGTACTCATTCTTGGAAGAAAGTTTCAAGCAAACTTCTTATTTCAATATGTGGTAACAAGGAGGAGTGTAGGGATACCTGGTAGGTTTCCTATCCATTTCATCACTTTTAACTCCCAGCTTATTACCTATGACCTGGAAGTAACCTTGTTTTAAAGGAAACTAAAGGGATAGGACTCTTTGCCATTCTCTTGAAGTTTCTTCACTGCTTTTGATCAGATTTTAAACAAACTCTGTCCTAGAGTAATCAATAATACTGCGATATCATTGCAGATAGATAGCAATTTAAAGGCACCCCACCCACCCACCCACCATGTAATTTCATCTGCCATTCTTTCTTTGGTCATATTGCAAATCCCAGATAAATCTCCTGTAAGGAGATTATGAAATGGTAGATTCTCTAAACAGTATGAATCCAAAAAAAGACAAGAAAACAAGGTTGGATGTACTTCTTCAAAAATCATATTCCCCCCTCCATTTCATTCCCCCCTCCATGAAATTCAGCAATAACCTAAACTTATTCTGTCTTTCTGAAACAAGGTTCAACATGCATTTAGTGTTCACTGCACTGAATGCTTAAAGCGTATTATATGTTGTTACCAGAATCTCCCTTCCCTTTAGTGTGGAGTCAGAATGGGCTATAAAATATTTTATTGGTGTTTTCTCTTCGGTGGTCTCTAATCTCAGATATGCTATAATTTTGTCCCACAACAAGGTCTCTTTAGGGTCTCAAAGCAGTGGAAGTAATGTGTATTTTGTGTTCCTGAAAACAGCACTGATGGGAAACCCGTTTGTTTGTTTTCACTGTTATTGTTGTTTTAAATATGGATAGTTTAATATGGATACTCTATGTGGAAGGGATGGTATTTTTTATCTGTTTTTAAAGATTTAACATCTTAGTGAAAAGGAGGGGAAATGTATATGATGGTAAGGCTTGTATATACATGCATACCATATCTTCTGTACTGTAGCACATGTATTCTTACCACAAATATCACTGCTTGAGTCCTTTCTCATCACGTCATACATTGCCAAAAGTTTAATGGTTGCTATGGGCATGTGCATTCATTCAAAATGAAAGGATAGATTCCATTCTCATTCATTAACACCAAAACTAACACAGTGAGTAATAAATGTTTATGAACAGAAATTTGTTTTGGTTACATATGCTCATGCCCATTCATATAATTCAGCAGTGGGGTGTGCTTAGTTGTCTTCAGTGAGGAGTATAACTATGCTCAACAGTCAGTTCCATGAGCTTCTGTTCTTTTCTATAATTTTCTAGATGGTGCTTTGTCTTTGGCTCTTCAATTTGTTTTTTGGGGTTTTTTTGGGGGGGAGTTGTTAAAAGAATCTATGAAGAGGGATGGTTTCAAACTTCAAACTCTTGGAAGAGTTTTATAATTGTTCTTTGAATTTCTTGGAAGAGTTCTGTATTACCCCCCCCCCCCCCAAATTAGAAGATGTCAAATAATAAGAGATTCTATCTTAATCTTAGGAAGAAAATCTTTACTGTAATAGCTGTTTGAGAGTAGAATGGATTGTCTCAAAAGGTTATGGAGGTCTTAAAGCAGAGGTTGGATGTCCATCTCTCAGGAGTGCTTTAGTTGGTATTCCTACATGGCAGGAGTTGGTCCTTGACATCCTCATCCACTTTGAAAGATGGATAATTGTGCAAAACATTTTCTCAAGATTACCTACTATTGCTAGTGGCTGCCATTCCTCTCCCCACCCCACATGATCTTGTGCAATGCTAGACTGGGGTAGTGTGAAAGATGCAGAATGGTAACCAGACTGTGAAAATTGTTTCTGTCATTTTCAGTGGCAGAAAGAAAGAAAAAAGCTTGATGGGAGGGCAAGAGAAAGAAGATGCGCCGATGCTGAGAACTGTGAGTTTCTCTTACAAGAAACCATTAGTGAAATTTTCATTCCCATGCCAAAAATTCAGCACAATAATTCCCTTTCCCAGTTTCACCTCCCAAGAGCAATCAGAAGAATTTTGGAAGATATCTATTGTGTGCATCCCGCATAAATAAATTTAAAAAAACAACCCTAAAATTAGAATGGATAGCAGATGCCATTTGCGTAACTTCCCAGCCTCACCAGAAGGTGTAATGGCCTAAATGAAATATATTATAATTTGACTGAGATACTATTTTTTTATTATTTCATCAGCACCTCAATCTGCTTTTTTTATTCTGATTTTTAATATTGTGAAACACTTTGGGGATTATATGTTTTTATAATGAAAATTTGTGTAAGAAATGGCTTGACTAAATTAATGGTAAGCAGTGAAATTATTGATATTTTTTACAAATAAATAAATCAATTTTATTTAATGAAAAAGTAAGGGAAACAAAACAAATCAAGTCATTATTAATTTTAAAAGGAGAGGAAATAACTACAAAAATGCATCATAATGCTTCTTCCCATCACACCCGTTCGCTGTACACATACTGAATGTCCAAATGAAAATGCAGTGTCCATGAAATGCTAGCAGACGAATATATCTTGTTGTTTCCAGGGTCCTAGCATCATTCTTTCTAGAAATTATGCATTAGCTGTCTGCTGTATTACATCGTTCTAAAATCCCCACTCTAGTTGTTCTTGGCCACCCGCAGCCAAGCCATCGCTAAGGGTGCCCACATACTGGCATCTTTGCTGGAAACAATTCTAATATGACACATAGGGCAGAAGTCTCCAAACTCCCATTTGCTCCTTGGCTCATATGGCAAGAATAACGGCAAAGGGACCAATTAGTGCTAGTTGCTTATTTACCATCCATGATTTTTTTTTTCCAACAGGAACTGGGCTTAGACACCCACACGGAGGCCATAAATGGCACTCTATCCATTTATTTTCTGTTGTCTCCTCTTTCTGTGCACACACACACACACAATTTTTCAGTAAAGGCCAACTGAGTGTAAACTGAAATCCTCACTAGGATAATTAGGCTAAATTATGATTTCCAACAGAGCCCAATGGGCTTCTCTTATTTTAAACAGATGCCTCTGGTATAATTGAGAATAGCCATAGCATCTGCTGCATCAGGAAGGGAAAAAAGCAGAAGGGCAGGGAGTGATCCTTCACTCCCCAGCTATGTTTGTATTTGTTGTCTCAGATGATATCCTTACTCACACATCCCACTTCCCTGAGCGGTGAGATGTCCCAGTGATGGCACAGCTAGGTTTAGTTTACTTTTGTTGAAAGAGCACTGGAGAAGGCCACTGGAGACTCAACAATCTTCACAATGTTTGCTCTAATTTAGTGAGATGCACAGGGATCCTCTGATATGTCCTCCTCCTTTTGAGGTAGAGAAATGTGGGGGAAAACACTGTCCTGAGTCAAGCAGTGTATAACAATAGAACTGATTAAATTTTCAAATTGGTCGAAAGGTAATTCTGCAGTCAGTATCAAATCTTAAATGAATCCGAATGCAGGAAGGAACTAGTAGCCAGCTAAGCAACTGGGGGATTGATAAGAATGGGAAATGCAAAACCATTGTGCTGAGAAATAAAGGATTTGAAACTTCTACCTTCCAGCCTGAGCACAGATTCAGGCCATTGGGTTTAACAATGGAATTAAGAGGAACTTCCTGATGATAAGGGCTGTTTGACAGAGGAACACACTCCCTCAGAGTGTGGTGGAGTCTCCTTCCTTGGACGTCTTTAAACAGAGGCTGGATGGCCATCTGTCAGGGATGCTTTGATGGAGAGTTCCTGCATGGCAGGGGGTTGATCTGGATGGCCCTTGTAGTCCATTCCAACTCTATGATTCTATGATTCTATGTGAACATTTCCCAGTCTTAGTTGTCCACACAGGCAAAATGGTCCAGCTCCCCATTGGCTTCGTGTCATCTAGTTTAGACCACACAGGCCTAAATACCTGGGGCAGCATAATACCCTTCCCTGCCTGTTTAGACTTGAATCTGGATGATCCTGCCCAATCCTGGGGTAAAGAGCCCAGGATAAAAAAAAGACTTGGCTTTGAGTGGAGTTTCCTTGAAGCCCTACTAGGGGGTTGTTTAGACCCTCCACCTTTGCTCCTTATCTTAATGTCTTGTGATGCATCAGAGAAGCCCCCCAGATGCTGCATATGATGTGGACTATAGGGGTGCATCCAGACACATTCACATTGCACTATGTTGCATGATTCTTCGGCCCTGAGCAGACAGGCCAGGATAGCACAGGTCAAGCCTGTGCTAACCTGACCCAAGTCCCAATGTGGATAGGCTCCTAGGATGGCATGCGGACAGGAAGATGTTTATGAATAACAAATTTAAAAGCTTCCCTAAGGTATGGTGATGCTTCAGCTCCTTTCCAATAAAGTTGACTCACCATTTTGATTGTCTTTGGTTTCCCTTGCTCCCTTTTGTACAAACCACTGCCAAGTCACATAATTTAGTCTGTTATCCTTCTAGAGCAAAACTATAGCTCCTCAATTATTTATGTTGCTGGAAGGGATGAGGCATAAAAGAGATCCCATGGTCCAACCTATTCATTCAAGGTGGGCAAGGCTAAACTCTGCCAAAGATGAAATGGAATGTCTTGAAAGGTCATTCTAATAGGAAAGTACTTGGAAATGGTTTCCTCTATTATTTATGTGAAATGCATTCTGTTCTTCATAGCAAACAAAAGTGATGTTTTGAGGGTATAATGCTGCTGTAAAAGACCAATAACCATTCTTGTTTTATTTAGAGCAATAAAGAAATGCATTTTATTTTAAAGATGTAATAGTCTGTTTCTCTAATCACCCGAAAGAAATTTAAAGAATTTTTTAAACAGACAAAAACCGTAAAATTATCTCTATCACTTTGTCTTCTTGGAAACAACTTGCCCATTCCTTCATCCCACTAGAAGTTACTGTTTCAGTGCCAAAAGAACAACAGTAGAAAAACCTTCTTGGCAAGACAAAATCAGATAAATACGTTCTTCATCCATCAAAAAGAAAAGGAAGAGCCTCTGTAAGTGCAGTGGATTTTTTCCCATTGGGAATAGGATTTGTTATTTATCCCTCCCTGTGGATTTCAGGGAGAACTGCTACTGTTGTCAGCAGAGTTTAAGTGCTGTGTGCTCAGGTTTTATTGGATTGTGACGTTTTCTCAGAGCAGTAAAACATATTTGCTTCCTCTGTTGACAAGATGACTTCTTTTTTATTCTGGGTAAGGGAGATGAAGGATGACACAAAGTAAAAATGGGTGAAGAAATTGCCTGGGAAAGGTATTGATAGTTTGCTTCCCCACACCTTCCCTGCATCAGTGAATATTTGGATCTCTTATACCAGCAGGTACATATGACAGAGATTTTAAGATGTGACCTTACAAAACTAGCGTCTCCTTCTCTCATTATGGAGAAATTCATGGCCCCATCAGTGTTGACTGTGAGAGGATACTGAAGACTTAAAAGGTAAGTTATCATTTGGTTGCTGGATCTCAATTAAATGGTGGAGAGAAAACAAATTTAAGGGTTTTTAAAATATGATCTTAGAATTGTTGTGTTGGCAAAAAACACCCTTGGAGGACCATGCCCTGCAAGACAGGTTAAAAACATTTTTGATAATCCTTACTTACTTGTATAAAATTTTCATTAGATGAAATGAAACAATACATTGCCAACATTCAACTATTTCCATAATAGTTTGGAATCATGCAAATAACAACAATATCTTGGATGGAGATCCATGGTATCCATTAAAAGAAGTTTTTTCTGATAGTCCATATATGTTGCAAATGAGACTGTCCAATGGCTATGTTTAATGGCAATGTAAATATATTTTTACCAATTATATTGATACGTTTAGTAATTTTAGCCATTTTTTAATGTTGCGAGACATTCTTGCCATGCCTTTTCCAAAGCCTGTTTGCAATTTAGAATTAGTTCTCCACAAAATTTGCAAACGGTTGATTTGCATAGAACACATATTTTCCTCCACAGAAAATAATATTTCTGCATAGAACTGTTATTTTCTGTGCAGAAATTGCTGTTTCTGGTGTAAAAAATGCTGTTTTCTGCACAATTCAACAGCATGGGAATTTTCCATAGAATAAATCCTGAACTACAACAGATTGTTGCTGGTTCAGGATACTTTGTCAAGTTTTCTCAGTACTCAAGCAATATTTTGACAATTTTTCAATTTTTGGAAAAAAATATTTCTTCCACCTCTAGTAATGAATTTTTTATGGTTCAATTTTTTAGAGTGCTCAGTAAGTTTAGTGTTGCAAGTGCAAGTCATAACATAAAACATGTAGAAATACATACATATGAGCATAGCAACATCAAAGGTATTGTTGAGAGATAATATCAAATGGCGGTTACAGCATGGAAAAAAAACCCCTATTAAAACTAAAATGCAAACAACAATCTGGCCAAAGATATAGCAGGTACAGTACTCTCTAATTTTAAGATATATGAAAGTAAAAATAGTTAGTAGATAAGTAACATATGGCAGCACATCTGTCACTAAATAGTTTATACATTCCACTTTGAATTTTGTATTATTATAGTCCCATCACATATGCCTGCATGTAGAAATTAAATTACATCTTCTCTAATATTTTGTACTCATGCCTCCATGCCTGGAACAAAGCTTTAAAGAGGTCAAATACCATCTGTATATCAATTCTAGACATCTGTAATTGTTTTCAATAGGCTTATCTTCCATATTCCATATTCCACTGTGCTGGAGTGATAGGAATGCCCAGATCATTGCCCATTATTGTTTTAAACCCCTTGCTTCCTAAACTAATATCTATTAGTATTTTATTTTCCAATAGCTTTATCACGGTGTCTTCATACCATGCAAGGGCAGGGGTTTGCTTGTCTCCTCCTTCATTGGGGGTGAGACTAGATATTAAGACTTGGCACATATGGAACCAGTCAGGGCTCCTAGTCTTAGCTGCTCATTCAACATGACGTGTGATTTTTCACTCAGATGCTGATATGAAAAACCTTGAATTGTTTAGATCCATGGCCTGAGTCTATGAGTTTATCCCACCACAGGATGAGAAGTAGGGAGATTGCCACTAAATGTCTTATGTCATTTCTTCCAAAAATGTAAAACCTGTAGCAAGATATTATTTTATTTTTTAAAAACAACAACAATTCTGTTTTGGGCTGAATTTCTACAAGCGAGTTGTATACAGTAAATCTCCTCTTGTGTTTACGTACCTCGTGTTTAATGGCAATGCTGCACAATTGAACCAAGACACAAAATATGCAATTGTGTATGTATATTAATGTGCTATGTGCCTCTACGTATAACAATGAAACAACTCCACTTCCGCAGACTTGGACATGCTGTTTTGAACAAAAATGTCCAACAACTGTTATAGGTAAACACATGTATCAGACACCAACAATATTGCAGTGTCTTTGAATTATCTAGTCAAAAATTATTTCTCCCTTTTAATAGGCAACAACAACAACCAGATTTATTTGTGGGTGAGTCATAATGCCCAGACCATCAGCTGTTTTTGCCTCCTCCACAGGCACAAAAGGTTAAGGAAATAAATGCTGGAATGGCCAACATAACTCTTTCCCCCAGACTCTTTTTCAGCTTTGTCCACAGTTGTCCAGATCCAATATTGTTTATTGCATTTTTATTAACTGGTTTGATGTCTTCATGGGTGAAACTTGGGGAAAATTAAGTATTGCTGTATAACTGCATTTTCTCTTGCATTTTGGCTAGAGACCTGTGAATTATGTGTCTATTAAAGTGCAGATCAAATTATTTTCTCCCTAGGCTTACATATCAGGCAAGTGCGCTGAAGATGAATCAACCAACTCATCATGTGCTTCATGTGTTCCTTCCTGGAATGTGAAAGCAACAGGTTTGGATATTTCTTCATGTAAACTTTTATCAAAGCTTAGTTCAGATACTTGCCCATTGATGCTTACTATAGAAGATCTAATTAGAGAATTCATTTAGCACATATTTAGAAGAGAAGCTCCCTCAAGTGGCAAAAGATATCTGCTTGCCAAAGCACATCATTGCCTTCATCCACTGTTATCTTTCCTATCCTTCTCTGGTGAAAGGCACCCTGTGTTTTTCTGCTGGCTACCATATTGTTATCAACACTTTTCATTAGGCTTTTTTGGTTACGTATAGGCCACAGGACTCACTCCTTTTAAGCCCCCATGCCTTTAGGTAAATATCAGGAGATACTCTTCAGGGGAAAGATCCATTCCATGGCCTGGCCAGTCCCCCGTTCTCATGTAGCCACCAAGTTTCAGGATATCTGGTTGTGGAATGGACAAACTGACAGGGTAAGCCACTTCCAAATTGAGTCTGACCTGGTTGAGCACTGGGACCATTTTTAAAAAATATTTAGAATCCCCGACGACAAGAATCTTGGTCTGGCAAGAATCTTCACAGATTGGACCTTATTCTGCACAAAATTTGCATGTGGTTGTTTTGCACAGAAAACAACGTTTTTTAATGCACATGAAACCATATATTCTGCAAGGAAAATAATATTTCAATGTAAAAATTCTTACTCTGGCACAGAAGATAGCTGTGTTGACTATACTGTATATATACTGTGTTGACTGTACTATAGTAAGCTTGTGGGTTTATTTGGTATTTTATTAATAAGAATAAACTTGACGTCAACTTCATTTTAAAACTGAAGTTGGGTACAAGGAAGAGGGTACAAGATTAATGAGCCCTTTCTATTTTCTGCTGTTTCCTTTTCTGACGTCCTTCAGGGTGAAAGGCAGAAATGTGGGGTATGAATTTAATACACAAACCAATAAATTGATTCCCTTGGTGCATGAAATAGCAGCTGGCAAGTATAGCAGGCTGAGCCTATTGACTTTTGGTCCTTTCCACACTGGCATAGAAAGTCCTCATGTCACTATTCAGGTTGCGGGGGCTGCTTTGGGGCAGGATAAAAGTCCAGAAAAATGTCTTGTGTTATTTACTCTAAAGTCCATCCACTGCTCCCTTGCACTTAACTGTACTATCAGCCAAGGACCAATATGTCCAATTCCTTCACTTTAAAAGTTTCTGGGAAAGTGTCCCTTCATACTGGAAGCCTGTCTTACTCTGCACAAAGACTTGTGAAAACATTGGCAAAGCAATCAGTGTAATTTCTCCTCCAACACAGATTATGACATGAAAGCAAGTAAACCTGCAACATTGATTGCTGTTGTAATAAGATGACAAGTTTGCTTTTATCACAGCTTTCAGGGGTGATAAAAGTGCCCTTTTCACTCCTTTGCTCTTTCTTTCTTGTCAATATGAGTTTCTCTGCCATCTTCATCCTGGCTGCTATTTCAGTCTGACTCCTATCACTGTCAAGAAAGCTATTTGGGTGGGTTTAATCAAACAGTGATCTGTTCTCCTGAAATACATCAGTCAGTACTGAGCTGTCAATAACTTTCATTGGAGCTGGAGGAGGGGGGCATCTTCATTGCTCACAATATAAGCAAAAAACCACTTCTTTCACTGGACCTTCTCTGTAGTAATTCAGTGTTGCGTCCTCTGAAAGGTAAATGTCCTGAATCCAGAATGACCAGTTATCCCACCACTGTTGTATCTTAGCTTTGTTTTGTGCATTGTCAAGTCATTTTTGACTTAAGGTGAACCTATCACAGGGTTTTCTTGGCAAGTTTTCTTTAGAGGGGGTTTGCCATTGCCATCCCCTGAGGCTGAAAGAGTGTGACTTGCCCAAGGTCACCCCATGGGTTTACATGGCCAAGCTGGGAATTGAACCATGGACAATGTGGCTGTATATATATAATCTTACGTTTATAAGATTTAACACGAAAGAGAAAATGCAAATAATGCCATGTACATGGGCATAAGAAAGGAGAGAGAGCATTAACTAACCTACATATAACTAAAATATTGGCTTGATTCCCAATGGTTACGCCCAGCGACAGTAGACCCATTGAACTGATTGTTCAATAGTATGGCAATATGTGGGTAAATGGCATTGAGTCCTTATGCTATGCATTTCACTCTTGGTCCTCTGTGTTCTCGCTCCCCCTGGCACTGCCTTCAATTGGTTAAAAAACAACTCAGGGATCAAGAGATGTCAGCAATGAGAAGTAGATGGGACCAGCTGGCCAGCAGTGAAAGACAGAAATAGGCAACATTTATTCTCCAGATGCCTCAGTATATTCAGGTGCAAACTATAGCCTAACATAGATCCCAGCATATCTGCAGTACCTGATAATTTCCTACCCAGGTTCTGATCAAAACATCACCAATTGCCAACAAATCAAATTAGCAAATACCACTCCCCTAATAATTATGAAGAAGAGAATCTTTCAGGAACGGAAAGAGTTTCATATGGACAACTGAATGATCTATACCCCCTTCCCTCCCTCCAAAAAAAGGTCCTGTTCAGATTCCAAATGGCCAGGTGGGTAATCCCAAACTATTAAACTGATGAGAGTGCCACACTGGTTCCAAATCTTGCAATATCCCATCCAACCTCTTTCCATCTGGAGATTTGCTTTGCCATTTCTGAGATGGAAACAAACATCTAATAATAAACAGGCTCTGATCAAATCACTGATTTTTAGTTGTGCAGAATTGAATATGTCTGAATAAATCAGGTTTTTAAGATGCCTGTGAAGGCTTGTGAATTTATTAGCCTAAATTCCAACTAGAAGAGACCCAATCAAAATATCATAAGTGTTGACTTGTCAAGTTCGCAATTGACTGAATAGGTAAACTCTAGTTAAGAACCAATAATTGGATTTCAGCCACTGATTTTTCCTTGGTCCAATCAGTGTGGCTCATAGGCTTAAACATTTTGACTGGTAGCAATCTAGTCTCACTTCCTAGGCTGCCACAGGAAACGAAAACTCCTCCCTCCCCACAAGCGATATGTCTATAAAGAGCTTTGCTAACTATAATGACCCCGCCTTCAGCTTTCAGATAGTTAGTAGAAAAGCAGGCTTGTTCTTCTGATGAGCATTTGTCTGGCTCAAACGGATGGAAATCCGCTTGGACAACAATAATGGAAAATGCTGTTTATTGTTTGCAAAAGAGAAAGGAGAGAAAAACTGGGCACCTAGTCCTATTACTTGGAAAGGGAAACATATGATTTTTTTTTCTTTCAAAGATGAATGCTTGTCAATATTTTTACAGTGCAATCAAGCATTTGGTTATAGCAGGGTTGGCAATATCTTTGTTTGCTGGCAAAGCTTTAAGCGGAGAGACACTTTAAGTTGAACCTTCTGTTGTTCCAACTGCATTAGTATTCCACAACCTCACCAATCCAGGTACCACTGTCATGGCATGTTAATTAGTACTGATGATCATTCATCCTTTTCCCTTCACTTTCCCTTTTCACCTTTTCTATTGCCTTTCCTTTCCAGAAAGGCCAAACACTTGTATTCGTGATATATGGTTTATATCTTCTTAGACATTATGCTGACGACACAGGGCAGTTCCTGCCACTTTTGATAAACCATCAGATTATTTTTGGAAAGTCTACATATGCTTATTTTCCCCTGGAGGTACAATTTAGCACTAGGATAATCTATTAAATTGCTTTCTCAGCAATGCCAAGTATTTAGTTGTGCTGCACTTCCACTACTCCTTCTTCCTCTTCATCCTCCTACATGGAGACCAAAGTGACATATTCAATGGGTTATTTCTGTGTCAAAGTGGGAATGACACATGGTTCAACTATATCATAGCTTCATCCTGGAAGGTGCTGAGCAACCTCAGCTTGCCTTGATAGACTGATTCCAGTCAGCTATAACATTTAATTGAATTCCAATGAGTCTATTTCTCTGGACACTATTAAAAGGGAGAGCTTACTGGAGGGTTTGTGAGCCCACCAATGGACTGAATTTCCTTTTCCAGCAAGGAAAATATTTAAGGAATGCTTCCTGTGTCAACTATCCAATGATCAAATCATCCGACTCATTGGAGAGCTAGAAAGCAACTTGTTCAAGCTCTTCTTGAAACAATAATATTGTGGGTTGGCAGTATAAGTTTCTGAACATCTACAAAGTGCCAGGTGGCACCTCCGTCATGCATTTCATTCCTAAATTTAAGAGGACTAGTATGTTTTGTGGATGCAGTAATAACAATTGCCCTAAAAAGCTCGGTGGCATTTTAGATTTTAGCTTCATATAAAACCAGTGAGACAGTTTAAGTGATCGTGATTTGTCCAAAGTCAGCGAACCTTCTAAAATAGTTGAGTCTTGAACCCAAACCTTTTGGTCTAGAATTTTAATCACACTTCAGTCATGCTGAATAACTTGTTGTTGTTGTTGTTCTTGTTGTTTAGTTTATTCATAGAATCCATCAATGCAGAATGTAGCCATCATATTTTGAGCATGTAATGTTCAGAGGGAGAGCCAGGGTGGTGAAGTGGTTTGAACATTGGACTCTGACTATAGAGACCAGGATTCAAATCCCACTGGTTGACCTTGGGCAAGACACAGTCTGTCAGCCTCAGAGGATGGCAATGGCAAACCCCCTCTGAAGAAAAATGCTAAGCAAACCCTATGATAGGTTTGCTTTAGGGTTCCCATAAGTTGAAAATGACTTGACAATATAGAACAACAGCAAAAACAACAGCAACAATAGTACTCATAAGTGTTCTAGGTGCTACTACCTAATGTTCTAACGATTTGGGATCTCAAGATATTCTAAAGGTAACTGCTAGATGGAGAAAATTTTCCCAGAATTTGGTCCTGATCTAGCACCAGACCTGCATAGGTACTGGGAGGGACCAATTTGCTACAGCAACAGAAAAGAAGTTATGGCAATTGTGTCTTAATAGTGAATCACGAGAATAGACTAAGGGGCCATTCCACTCCTGCGTTTGGGTGGTGCTGGATAGTTGGTCACACTGCCCTGCAAAACAGTTTAATAAACTGTGCAAGTTGTTCAACTTCTTTCTCTTCTCCGTCTCATTATTTCTAGTGGGAAAGCAATTTTTTTGGGTGCCTAGGGACGTCCATCCTCTTCTCATGGTCTTATACTAGTGTTTGATATGCTTTGAATGAATGTACAGCTTCCCGTCTTTTTCATTTCATTTTCTGTCTGTCTTGTGCTCTTGTGTTGTGTTTTTAATCTTGGTGACCATTGTTTAGCATTGTTTTACAGTGAAAGGCAGAATGTAAATTCAACATTTCAAGTATCTATCAATGGACAGCAATATATCTATGGACTCCAGACAGCTAGGGTCATTTCCATTCTGAACACAGCTATAGCCGAATAATAGACCCCCACACAAAAAGAGAAGCTGTGAATGATGTTTCTGCTTCTACTAAGTCCCATCCAGTATCCACGGCTATATGTCTATACTTGGATTAGTACTGTAGGCTCTAATCAATTGTACACAATGGTGGAGGGGGGTGTTTTATTTTCTGTGTTCGTTTTAAAAGTCACATTGCTTTCATGTGATCTAGCACATTTATTTCTTCTTGTTGCATGCCTTAAACTTGTTTCTGACTTATGGCAACTCTAAAGTGAACCTACCACAATGCCTACTTGGCAAGGTTTGTTTGGAGGGGGTTTCACCTTGCTTTCTTCTGTGGCTGAGAGTGTGTAACTTTCCAGAGCTCAACTAGGCTGCTTCCAGACTGCAAAAATAGCCCATGTTTGACACCACTTTAACTGCCATCTTGCTGAAGTCATACACATTATTTTGATTATAAAAATGAACACTGTAAAACAAATATATATATATATATATAGAGAGAGAGAGAGAGAGAGAGAGCAGCATTTACAATCTGCAATATGATCTGAAGGGAAACCAGAGTATGTAGAGCAGCATATAAAAAAAGATAGGCATTGTGTGAACAATGAAAGCTTTCTAGCAAGGCTTCTAGAAAATCAGGGTGTAACTCAGTCTTTCAAAATATATTTGTGTCCACAGCTTTTGGATTTTTTTTTTTAAAAAACCTTATATTAAAAAATTGCTTTGAACTAATTAAAGTTCATATGCCAACAGTGAATATTGGCACTGGAATAATTCAACTGAAAATAACTCAGTGTGCACCTACACTGTAGAAATAATGCAGTTTGACACCACGTTAAGTGTTGTATCTCCATTCTATGGAATCCTGGGTAGTTTTACAAGGTCTTCTGCCTTCTCTGCCAAAGATTGCTGGTGCTTCATGAAACTACGGATCCCTGAACCCTGTAGGATGGATCCATGGCAGTTAAAGTGATGTCAAACTGCATCACTTCTACAGTCTAGATGCACCCTAAAGCACTCTTAAAAGATGCCTTTCCAACCTCTGTATGAAGACCTCCAAAGACAGAAAATCTGTTACTATCTAAGGCAAACCATTTCACTGTTGGAAAGCTCTCATAGTAAAAATGTTCTTCCTAATGAAAGTCTCTCAGCCATGATTTTGTGTGTGTGCAAAACCATATTGTCTTTATTTAGCATGCACTTTTTCATTTGCACACTCATGTTTTATATTTTAACATTTGATAAGGAAATAACCTTGTTCAAATTAGAACAGATTTATTTCAGTGAATTAAATATTTAACTCAACACATTTTTTAAATTTTACACATAAAAAAAAATTGGAAAGAGGAGGGGGAGGAGGAAGAGGAGGAAGAATTGGAGCCTACAAGTCTTGCACTCTTGAGCAACTCATTCAGGGTTGAGAACCACTGATTTATTAGATTTGTAGTCCAACTTTCTGACAAAATGAGACTCATTTAATCACTTTCCCATTACTCCGAACCCTCATCCTCCCCCAAACCTCCACTTTTTTGGTTATCTATTGGATAATATGGTTACCAGAAGTGACTTTCCATCAGTTTCAGTTGCCATATTTCTGATATATGGCAGTAACACACACACACACACAAAGGTATTTGTAAAGGTCAGTGGGAGTGTATAGCTTGCCAGGAAATCAGATGGAAAAGTGGACAAGAATACAGTTATTTTTATGATTATCCACTTCACTAGATTCTATAAAGTAACTCTTAGTTCGAAAATGATGAACCAAAAAGTATATGCTAGGGAAATTCCATGTAAAATGCCCATGTAGCAGAAAGCACATACAAGAGTCGTTCCACATTTCCTGAGGAGGAAATTTTTGTTTTAATAAATACTCTTCCTGAACTGAACAATGTGCAAATTCTGTGCATTTTCCCCTAATATATGCATTTTTAATGAGCACTCAATCAAAATGGTGCAACTCTTCCCCACTGGCTTAGACATGTTTCTGCTCAGACAGGGTCACAGTTGAGGCTATGAGTTTAAGTATGCTTTCATTTGGTTCATTCTAGGTAAGAAAATAAATAATACATCCTAACGTTTGACCTAAATAGAAAGGCTCGCTTTGATCTTTCTGAGATTGAACTGTTAGCAAAACTAAATAACCAAAAACAAACACAGCCTACATCCCTCTGGGGATTAAAATATATCTTTGAATCAAAGATTCTCAGGGGATGGAGACAGATACAAAGTTAATTTCCTAAAAGGTCACCTTTTAGAGAAAGGGGGTGGGATGGAGGTGTATTTTTGAATTAAAATGGATAGGCTATGTATGTGGATTGTAAACCCCACTCAACTTTGACCTCTCCATGTACATTCATATCAAATATTCTCCAAGGTTTCACTGATGAAAACTGGGACATGTGTATCCGAACAACATCAGAGTGTGGTTAAGATGCCATAAGTTATTAATAAGGAAGAACACACAAGCTAAGAGATCATGCAGCAGTTTGCTTTTGCTTGACTACTGGGAAGGGAAAACTTCTCTGCTTTCCTTTCCATTCCTCTGTGTTGAATGCAGATTTATTTTGCACTTTGAGCCCAGTTTGCAGCAAACGAGGTAATCTGAGGACAAAGGGGAAAACTTGGAGGAAGAGAGGAAAAACTTGGACATGGTAAAAGCAACAGGGAGTTTCATAGAATCATAGAAAGGTTCTGGGAGGGGTTATATAGAGCTAGGCTGCTAGCTCCACCCCCTAGTGACTCACAGAAGCTCCACCCCCAGCTGGAACTTTCTAGAAAGGTACAGAAAGGCCCTGAGACTGCTAGCTCCACCCCTAGTGACTCACAGGTGTGACTCACAGAAGCTCCACCCCCAGCAACAACACACTCTCCCAAGAGTTTTCAAAAATTCAACTCTCACCCACTTAAAAATAGCCACCCAGAACTGCTCTCCTCCTCCTTCTCTCCAGCAGGAACTGGTCTAGAAAGGCCTAGAAAGGCCTAGAAAGGCTCTGGGAGGGTTTATATAAAGCTAGACTGCTAGCTCCACCCTCTAGTGATTTGTCACTGTTCCTATCACATTCCATCAGTTGGACAATATCATACCAAAGAAAAATAATAATTCTACTGCAATCCACTTGTGTTTTTAATTATTTCAAACTTTCTGCCATTTGGGGACTTCATGAGGTCTACAAAGGACTTTAAAACCTTTTTTAAAAAAAATGTGTGTGTGTAGGGTTGAGAATTTATATCTTATGTGTGTGCCTTTTCTCGTTTTTGTTTGTATTTGATTCTGTTTATTTTTTAATATTCAATAAAAAGTTTTATAAAAATAATTTGATAATCCTAACCCCAATCCTATTCTCTCCTTCTTCCTCATCATTAATAATGCTCATAAATGTTGAAATGAGGTCTGGACCTGATTTACCTTTTCCTATTTGAGGACTGCTATCTGCTGATCTTGCTTTTTCTTCTGATTAATTTTATTTCCCAAGCCAATAAAATGATGAGGAAATTTTTAAATATACATTCCTTGAGACATTAATAAAAACATGGGTTCAGTGTGACACCATAAATCTTTATTTCCCTAGTCCCTCAACTGGATTCTGGAAAAACGCAGTGGTATTTTGCAAGAAAGTGGGTTAGATACCTTCCATCCACCTGATCTGGCAAGAAAAGTTTCAGTTACTGTCCTAGTTTCTCTGTCCTCCTCACACTTTTGCCTTCAGCTTGCATCAACTGCTGAAGACTGGGTTCAAAATGCAAAGAGAAAAGTGCAAAAGTGCAAAGTGCAAAAGTAGTCTCCGATCAATTTAGTCAGTGGGAGGGAAAAAAGAGGAGCACTCTTACCCTTCCCGGTTGACTCAGGTAAAAGCAAACTGCTGCAGCATCTCCTAGCTTGTGTGTTCTTACTTACTGATCACTTTTGCCATTTTGACCACACTCGGACATTGTTTGGCCATACACATTCTGGTTTTCTTCTGTGAAATGTTGGAGGATATAGGATTATAATCAGCTACTTGGCAATTCTAATCAGATACGGTGTTGCAAAGTGTTTGTTTTAATCAAACAGGATGAACTCTTGAAAGGCATCCTCTCCCATGGCATGTGTGTTTATCAAGTTGTACCAAAAGCAATTCAACAATTCAAAAGCAGAGTTTCTGATTTCAGTGTGTGTTTCTGAATGAGGTGGGATATTTTCCTTCAAACAAGCTCATGATAGTTCTCTTCCATCAAACAAACTGCTATGGTGCATAGTACTAGGCTGTTGCACATGCTTCCAAAATTTGGGGGACGGAGATTTTTGGAAATAGACTTCATGATCTTGTGTTGTTGTTGTTGTTGTTTTTCCATTCCCCAAAATGGAAGGAAAAAACGCACAATGGCTAATAGTGCTCCTGATTTTTAAATGAAAGAAGGAGGGAAGGAGACATGTCAGGAAAGGAAAACAGTAGCTATGCTTTTCATTCTGAACTGTTCTGTGTATTAACCTGCAACTTGGAAAGACGCTTAATTTTCTAACTGGCATCTAAAAGCAAACAGCCCGCTTTCTGTGGACACAAGGGATGTAGCACGTTGCAGCCTCCATTTCAGCTGCAACCGGAGAAATAAGTTAATAATATCCAATCTATTTGTAGTCTTCTGATGGATAACAGAATGGGAGCGGAAGGTCTAATTATGCAAAAGCGCCTTATTGTAATTCTCAAATAAGAGGTGTGAGAGAAATGTGAAGTATTCCTTATTGTTACCAATTTACGGAGCCAAATGATAGCTGCTATTTTCAGATCATGGTTCCAATTTACAGGATTTGTGCATAAATTGGAATTCCCCAAGAAAGAAATGTAACCTCAATTTCCATTTATTGACTGTGTGACTGCATGCCTTTGGCCTCCTTAGGCACTGTGGTGTGAAATGGGAGATTAAATTAAAGAAGCAATCACTTTGATTTCTTCTGTACACTGTACCTGGATTACTAAAAGAGGAAAGGTATTCTGCTGAATAGGAAGAAGTAGCTTAAACTAGAAGCAATAGCTCAGATGTCACATCCTGTACTCTTTACCCTTTGCTTAATTAACATGCACAGATCGTTGTACACTCTTTTGCAGTGATAACAAAGACACTGCATATATGTGACTGTAGGAATACTGCTATACCTTTTATATTGGTTGTTTTTGGTTAACCATCCTCAAGCTGACCTCTGTGGATGAGACACCTCCAAAACCCTCTGTCCTCCACTGCTCTACTTAAATCTTGTAGACCTCTCTAATTGAATTTAGCCTTCTGGTGTACAGTCTTTTTCTCTTTCTGCTATCATCAGCCTTTCCTAGAATTGTTGTCCTTTCAAATGAGTTGTGCCTTCCCATGATGAAGCCAAAGTACAATAGACTCAATTTGATCATTTTGGCTTCTAGGGGTATGTCAGGCTTCATCTGTTCAAGGACCCATTTGTTTGTCTTTTTGGCTATTCATGGTATCCTCGGCACTCTTTCCCAGAACCACATCTCAAATTAATTGACCTTATTTTTATCTATTTTTTTTCTCTGTCCAGCTCTCATATCCATGCATAGTGATGGGGAATGTCATGGCTTGCATGATTCTAAATTTAGTGCTTAGTTCTACATCTTTGTTCTTTAATATCTTGTCTGGTTCTTTCATTGCTGCCCTTCCCATTCCTAGAATCCTTCTTATATCTTGACTTCAGTCTCCATTTTGATCAATGCTTGATCCAAGATATGAGAAATCTTTAACTATTTTGATTTCCTCATTGTCTAGGCTGAACTGATGCTGGTCCTCCTTGGGCATTACATAATTTTTTTCCCCAAGAACCTTTTACAAATGACTTAGCCTGAAACCTTTACTGCTTTCAGATGGGGAACATAAAGATGAATGTTGATTCTCATTAGCCTATTCAAGAGCAGTGACTAGAGAAGGGGCAAGGTTTCCATAATACCTGGTTAGCCAGGTTTCACCCAGATTCCAAGAATACCATCTGGTGCCCCTTTGGACTACAGCTTTGCCTGGATTCCAGTCGCTCATTTCAAAATAAGTCTTTACCTAGGTGAGGAAATAGCACAAAGGAGGGAAGAACTCCTTTGAAAGAGGATATAGGAGGGAATGGATGGCTAATTTTGGGGACATTAAAGGCCTCAGTTGCTTTTGAGAAATAAAATAACAGCCACAATGTTACACTGCAGTGGTGGCTCATAAAGTTCAGCCAAGTGTAGGCATGTCTTCTCCCAATTCCCTGTGCACTCAACTTATGTGTAATCCATCTGGGCAAAGATATACCAATCAATACCATCCAATGGTCATTGAAAGGGAAGGGTGTCCAGGCAGAAGCTGGTGTGTACCCAGCAGAGGAAATAAAACATCTGACTCCTGGACTGCTAGAGGATATCTAGAAGGTCTAGGAAGATGCCCGTTCTTTTCTGCAGAGTTGGTGGCTAGCCAATTCTCATCTTGTTATCCCTCTTCTCTCTTGACTTGGAGGGGCACCCAGCAAAAAGATAGGGCAGTGGAACAGGGAGAAGGCCAATGTGAATGAAGATGCTGAATTCTACCTCAACCAAAAAAGTGCATAAACAGGTATATAATTTCCAGTTATGCTTGCATGTGTCAAATGTATTTACATTTCCTATTTAGTAGTTCTAGGTGAAGAGCTCAGCTTTTGGGAAGAAATAGTAGTGCAATATGTTTCACATCAGCTCTGAAAAGCTAATCCTATAACAAGAGCAGGAATAATTTAAAAATAAGAAAAAAGTTGTGCCATGTTACACTGTTTTACATCTTTCATCATGGAGTTTTGTGCAGATGTATTAAATTAATTTTGCCTGGGTCTATATCAGTAGTATTTCCCAACAGCAAGAAATCTCAGTGAGGTAGTGTGCTCACATGATTTCCTCCAGTGGCCCCTCGGCAGATTATGGGGATGTTGGGATAACATTGTTTAATTGATTCATGGATCTGTGTCTCAGCCATGCCAACATTATACAGCTGAAAACATTATAAAATTGTGACACTGCTCTCCAGTCACAAGTTGCATGTCTCTCGCTCCCTCCACCTGGCCCAGCCTCTCAGTACTAGACCCACAAACTAAATAAAGGCATATATATATTGTTTTTTATGAAGAAAACCCTTGTAAACCTCGAAGCAGTTATCTCTGTTATGCGGACTCTGTGCATGTGAGCTAAATGGTAGCCAGATATTTAAAATGCTATTCTATTCTGCTTTGGGTAGACATTACCTGGAGTGCTGCGTCCAGTTCTGGGAACCCCAATTCAACAAATTACTTTTTAAATGTAACCTTTGAAGGTCTAACCCTGCTTCACTGGCAGTGACATACAAGTATCAAACTAACCAGTATTTTAATCCACAATGGTGCTCATAATTAATTTTGTTTCTGTTTCAATGGTGGGGATGAAACAGGGAAACTGATTGCAAATGGCTGTTCACCTCATTATTTCAAAAAATACTAATAGTGGTACCTAACATGAACTTGTAAAATCATGGTTTCAAAGTCCTTGTAATCACAACATTCTGATACCATCCTCATTCAGAGAAAATGGAATGAAAATAGCAACTTAGCTGGATTTGGATCATAGAGGGTTATCATGCTAGGAAATAAATAACTTTATAGGATTTAGACTCCCGAGCTTTACACTCCTTTATTTGAAATAATCGTCCCAGATGGCAAAATCCAAAAGACCTTACGGAATAGATGCTTTGCTCTGTTTGATGACAGAAGACTCATATTATCAGATAAGCTTTTCAAAGAGAATCTGTTGGGAATTTGGTGGTCAGAAATGAGATGATTCTGAAAAGGAGTGGATTATGGGTAAATTGACTAAACTGCTTCAGGGGAGAAAGAATCAGGCAAGATCTTTTTTTGGAGGGAGGGGTGTTTCATAAGCTTTAACAGAAAATTATTTTATCATCCTTTATTGCTTAGAATGAGTATTTCCTTTGCTATTTTTCCCCAAGTGACTGGAAAATTCAGCCACTGGGAAAAAAAAATATCCAGAGTACTTCAAATTAATCTCCTAGGTTACTAAAAGGTCTAGACTGTAGTTAGAACTGGGATCAATACCCAACAGCAACAGTTGGGACTTCAGAATCCCGTGATTCAGATAAGAAACACCTTCACTATGACTCCAGTAAATATTTAATATTTAAATATTTAAACATGCGTATCATGTCTCTTCTCAACCTTCTCTTCTCCAGGTTAAACGTACCCATCTCCCTAAGCTGCCCCCCATAAGGCATTGCTTTCAGACTTTTTACCATTTTGGTTGCCCTCCTCTAGACACGTTCCAGCTGGTCAATATCTTCATGGTCCTTCTCTGATTAAATCTGGGCCCAGTTCTAGCTAGGATCCTTCATAGAGGCATGTGTCAGAGAGCAGATGTCAGGATTGCACTCCTAACATTTTGGTTTTACTTACATACACAATCCATCACTTCAATATTAGCCCAGTTATTTGCAGCTTGTTACTATTGTTATTGGGCGCCCTCAAGTTCTTCAAGACTTATGGGGACCATACCATGGGATTTTTCTTGGAAGAATTTATTCAAAGGGAGTTTGCTTTTGCCTTCCTCTGAGTCTGAGAGTGTGTGACTTGCCCAAGGTCATACAAGAAGGTCGTGACAGCTGTGGTGGATCAGATCAAAGTTCTGTTTGTCTGTTTGTCTAGGAATCCATTCCAACTGTAACCACCCCATGAAAAGTCCATGAATAACCCATAAGCAGGAGATGAGCACAATAACTCCCACTTATCCATGTTCACTAGCAGCTGGTATTCAGAGACATACTATCATAGCTACTTGAACTAATACCTAGTCATCATGACTTACAGAGGCTTATTATAACTAACGAGAATTCATTTACTAGAAGTAGAGCTGGTGAACACAGACATCACTGTAGTGAACACAGACATCACTGCCTCTCTCCTAAAGCTTCAGCCTTGGGTTTGTATGTTGGCAGAAAAGCACTTTAGGTGAATTTTATGACTCCATTCTGGGTTTCAAATGAACTAAGCCAAATGTAGCTTGGACTTTACAATTTCAGAACCTCATTTCAGCTTTGTTTGATTTTTTTCCTTATTAGATCCTGAGCCTTGCCATAATGCATTTCATCTTCTAAGAATACGAAATTTAGTCTGGTTTTGAATCCCTACGCACTAAACATGGTCATGATGCTGAATGACCTCCATTATGTTACTTCTATTTTCTAATAGCCTACTCATCTTAAATAACAATAGGGGAAGTCGGTACAGCTCTCCATGCTGAGTATAACTGTACCTATTGAATATGATCAGGGGAAATATTTGAGGAGTTTGTTTGAATTGTTGTTTGCAAGAAATTTCCAGTATTTTCAAATGTCTTCATAAATTTGTGGGAAACAGTGTTTCTCTGTGTGTTTAAATATGTAAAAGGGGGAAAAGGAAGAGATTGTATTTATTTATTCATATGATTTATATCCTACATTTCTCCTCATGCTGGCCCCATTTATCTATCTGTGACCCACCAGTGGATGACAACTAGCCACAGAAAAAGCCTTCCCCAAAGTTTCATAGAGTACCTCAAAGTCAGAGCTACCTCTGCAAAACAAAATCAGTTTGTCGGCCTTTGAAAAGAGCTTTGTGTGAGACAAACAAGCAACCAACCAAACAAAAGATAACAAAAACCTTGGTATTTGAAGCAGATAAGTGTTATTGGACAAGCTGCCTAGTAACAAAGTGCTTGATCCTTGATTAATTTACAATTGCTCTTCTGGCTTCTCTGCTAGTTTATCTTGATTCCCCAGTTGCTGGTGGTATTGTGTTTCCAATATGTTCTGTAAACAGACCCCCATGTACCATTTAATGCCCTTTTTTTGGTAACAGCAGGTCTCTCAAGCAATTTATACTTCAGTACATATCCTGTATAGAAGACAGATCAAAGCAGGACCACGGGAGCAATTCTGGAGTCTGTGCTTAACTATCATTAAAGTTAGGATTGGTTTATGGGCTTTGAACACCCTCCGCACATGTTGCACATTGCAGTTTTGTGGGCTAGTCATTACTTTGGTAAGATAGAGCATGGGGTCTGCTTCATTCATTGCCCTTGAGTGTCTGTAAATGAAAAAATGAATTTGGGCCTGTAATTTTACTGTAGGAGAAAGCATGGAGAGCAAGGAGCAAGATGGGAAAACCTCCCCAGCATGATTCTCTCTTTCGGTTTGGGCCACAAATCCCTGGCTGCCATGGTCAATTCTTAGGGATGCTGGGGCTTGTAGTCTAGAATGTCATGAAGTTAGCAAAACCTTTTCAGAGTCACTGCTGACTTTGGCTTCTCATATGTGAAAGCTGAACTTGTTTCTATCCAAAGTCAGAGAAGTCTGGGTACTGTAGGCTGTATTTCAGAGGAAGGAACATGCAAACCCATATCTGCGAGAGAGTCATACTACAGTACAGCTTTATGCACTTCAAGTAGTGGTAGCTGCTTGCTTACATGACAATGTGTCCATGAATGTTTTTTCCAGGCAGAATGTACATTACAGGAGCTATCCAAGGTGCTGAATTCAGTCTCTGCAGAGACAGAAGACAGGCAGCTTGTACTTTAGGGGGCAAAGTTTATTGCTTGTGTGTTGTGTTTGGAGGCTTGTGCAGATATTATTGTGTGTTTGGAGCATCGCAATCCCCTGGAGCACATAATCTAAGAGGTTGGAACCTCTGCTGAAAGAAAGTGAGTCACTGACTTGACTGGGGACTGAGCTACTAACTGCTAGCTCAGTATTGCTGCTTCCTCAGTTTCTGAAGCTTGGCAGACAGGAAAAGAAAAACATTCCATGTGGATATTTCCTGGGGAAGTTTGAAAGGGAGACCTGGAGCTGTGTACGTCTATCTATATAGGTGAACTAGACATGAATAGTGCAGGATATGATCTGCTGCATCAGTGCCATTTTTGTTTTCTTGCCTAAGGATGTAGGACTTCTGTCTGCAGTAAATGTATACTAGCTGTCCTGCTGGGCAAAAAGATATGACAGCTTGAGGCCTGTGTTCCCACATTTAAAAATGATCAGGGACATTACAGGTTTCTTTTGGTCAAAGCAGATCAGACCTTCCTGGAAAACACGAGGGATGTCTGGGGAGGGGGATCCCAGACATAGGAGGCAATTACTTGGAAGAGGTTATATATACAGAAGCAAAAGTACCATGCTGCCAGCTTGGACCTACACAATAAATTCAAAGCTCTCCCATTAATCAGTGACGTATCAGGTATAGGGACAGTAGCCTCAGTTTTTGTAGAGCATGGGCATGACCTTGGAGGTTTCTATGGATGAAAGGGTTTCTGAAAATTCCCTGAGGAAGAAGAGGTGTTCAGTGGGTGGGAGGCAGTCTAGGCCTTCTTACTGTAATCTGCCTCCATCCATAGGGAGAGAAGGGGTTATTATTATTATTAGGCTTAATAGCCCTATTCAATAGAACTGAAGCAGTGATGTATGGGCCTGATAAGATGTCCCAGGATCTGAGTTGTCTCTCAGAGTGAAGATCCATTATGTAACCGAGAGTTTGACAGGACTCATCAAGTCTATTTACCAATTCCCCTTATTTCTAACCCATATGGGAACAATTGTTTTGTAAGACATAGCCTTAAGTATATTACAAGTTGATGCTTTACTAGAACAAAGTGCCAAACATTTAAAAAAGGATACTGACAGGAAACTTCATCTACCCTGAAATTTATTGGATATCAAGCTCTGCCATCATAGGTTAGCACCATGGCTGTCAAATTAGTAAACAGCACACTATGAAGTGTTTGCAATTCTATAATATTTCTCTTGAAAGGAGAATCCTGAGCTGGCATTCAGTATTGCAGCTATGGTCTCTAGATAGAGTTACAGATGTTTAACTGCTCTGTATTCATTAATCCTGTATTGTAATAACCAATCTTAAGAGTCATTGTCCCCAGCCCACCTTAAAATCGATCAGTCACTCTGAAGGATGGAGGTCTGTCCTGCTGATGACTGGGTCACAAGGAGGATGTTTCCACTCCCTTCCCATCAGAAATTGAGACTGTAACAATGAATTGACATAGGGCTGTGACAATCAAAAGTGGGATCCCTGTAACAATTCGTTGTCACAACCTCGGTTGTTGGCGGGAGGGAGGTGGAAACACTATCCACATTGTGCCCCAGTCACCAGCAAAACAAATCTCCATCTCTTGCAGTGTCAGCTGACTGGTTCAGTTGGGTCAGCAGATGTTAGTGACACTTATGTAACTATGCAGACAATGTGAAATATGAGCCAACATTATGCCTATATAGTAGGCAAGTAGAGCACAGTTTGTTCTGTGCTGTGAACAGCTGCCTTTGTTGCATCTAGCTGGTTTAAAGAAAAGGGAATTTTGTTCCTGTTCATTTTTGAAGAATTTACTAGAAATGTTTTTCTTTTCTCCTTGTTCAATTTGGTTCGAGGAATTCAGATGTGTGGGAAAGCAAAACTGTCAGATTTTCCTATCCGTACTGGTACTGATTGTACCTGTCTATTTCACAATCCCAATTTATCGTACTCTCTATCTGCTCTCACACAAATTTAAGCCAAGTGTCACCTGTCATCAGGTGGGATCTCAGTCTAAAATATATCTAGCAGAAATCCAATTTTCTCAGCATTTGTTTGCAAACTGTCAGACTCCATCCTCTCAACCTTTAAACAGAAGTAAGCAGGTATGCTGCACCCCATCAACTGGGTCTTCCTCCAGAATCTTCACACTGAGATAAATAACAACAGCGTGAGTTTGTAAATGAATATTTGAAGAGAAAGGGATGTTCTCTGTCCAGACTTCGAATGCAAGCAGACCAAGAAAATGGAACTGCTTGAACAAATTGACTTCCAAGTGATAAGAAGCTCTCCCTGCCTTGTACGCACACACATTGCATCGTAAAATATATTCTATGAAGATTAAGCCCACTTTTCTCCTTTCTCCAAGAAACTTTTTGATGCTCTAAATGTCGCTTACCCTTATAGACCTCTTGGTCTCCCTCAGGCATGTTCCAAGGAAGGAAAAGGAACAACGTGGTTGCTAGGCAACTACTTTGTCAATTCTAGTCCCCACCCATGAAGCTCAGAAAAGAAGCACTGATGGTTTTAAATCCTATTTACCACCACTATACAAAAACACATTTTCAATAAGCCACCATTCAGCGGTGCCTGCTCCAGAATTCACAGATGCTCCTCTTTAACGCTTCCATACGGGGAGACTGCAGGAATCTTGAGAATCCAGGAGGGATGCTCATTAACCTCCCCACCTTGCACTCTCATATGGTTTCCTTGTGAAGTATTCAAAAGACGGCTATTCCAGATGGGCACTTGTACGTCATAATTAATACATTTTAGTTGCTCCTTAAGACATTCAAAGAGAGCTCAGTTTTCATAGGACACCTCCTTCCCCTATGAGTATCCGTTTCCCAAGAATATAAGCTTCAGGATATATACCAGTGCAAATAAATTACCAGCTGTAAATAAACAGAGAAAATAGGTTAATATTTGGGTACAAAAGCTGAGGTTGTCCTATCAGACAACCACAGGTTGACTATGGGAGAAAAGTGTGTTTAGCCTGGAGAAAAGAAGGTTTAGAAGTGAGATGACAGCCCTGTTTAAATATTTGAAAAAGTGTCATATTGAGGATGGAGCAAGCATGTTTTCTGCTGCTCCAGAGATTAGAACACAGAGCAATGGATGCAAACTACAGGAAAAGAGATTCCACCTAAATATTAGGAAGATCTGTTTGGAGATTAAAACACAGGGAAAAGGAGAGAGAGAAGCGGAGTGCTTCCGCATTTAACCTGTCCTTATCATGTCGTGCTTATCCCTTCCTTCTCCCATCATTGAAGTAGAATGGCCCCATCACTTTGTATTAATGGGGATTTCTGTTCCAATAATTTTTGCATAGTCACATGATACGGGTGGCATAAGGATGGGATAATGACACAATAAGTGTGACACCGTCTGATAATTTTTGTGCAATCACGTGATAAGAATGGAAGCACTCCGCTTCACTCCCCTCATTTTCCCTGTGTAATAATCTACTCTGACAGTGGAATACTCTGCCCCTGCTGCACCAGCAAAACACACCTCCATCACTCAGAGTGACTCCACATTGTTAAGGTAAATTGTGGGGTTGGGCCAGATGATACTTAATTATTTTGTTACTTAGGTAATACTTAAGGGGCTAAACAGAATGGCCATAAACGCCAGCATTGGGGTGGAGTGGGGGGCTTGGTGACCACACACTGCACATTCTGACTCTTCCCTGATGTCAGTGCCATGCCACCCGCCTGACCAGATGGCAGGTGGTGTCACGCTGTTTCTTTGGCATAGCATTTATATGCGCTAAACCAAAGAAACCCTAAAAAGACACCGCCATGGCAACAAGGGTGGCTTTTCACCATTTTAAGACAAAGCAGCATTTTGCCAGCCCTGATCATTTTGCTGGCAAAGTGCTGGATAGGGCCCATGGGCAGGGCAGAGCAACTCTATCAGGGTGGTTTGTTTAGCCCCTAAATAAGCTATCAAGGATTTTGGCCGATATTTATTATCTCTTTTATTCTTGCTGAAGTTGGTGCTGAGAAATGTAAAGCAAAAGGAAAAGGAAAAGAAAAGAAAAGAAAAGAAAAAAGGAAAGGAAAGGCAGGGCAAGGCAAGGAAAAACAGCAATAAAACAATAATTGGTCTCTTGAGTATAAGAATGAACTTCTTTAGAGGGTATTTATGAGTGTTATAAGCAACCTATATCTTTTAGGAAAGAAATCATATTCTCAGTGGTACTGAGCAATGAATAATTGCCAAAGTTATCTGTGTCACAATAGCTTATTAATTTAGAAAGATGAAGCCTCTATCCCAGAGGTCAGCCATGACCCTGTAAATGAGAGCATCAAACTTTACCACATATAATTAAATCACACACACTATTTGTGCACGATCTGTAATTTCTTAGACATTCCAGATGAACCATTCCAGTTCTCTACTGGTGAATGCTAAGAGAATAAATAGGTTCACCACACACTTGGATTTAAATGCTGGGGAGGTATGGAGGTTAATGATGCTTACAGTTATTCAGGTAATGAGAACTCGAAAGATTGGGAGGATGTATCCACTCTAGAAACAGACTTATATCAGATTTGTACTTAGTATATACTACATATATACATGCATTCATACATGCATATATTTTAAATCAGTGGCCATGCTCCCAGTGATATCCTTTTGAAGCTGGATTGTACCCAACACTTTTAGTCTTCAGTTTTCCACTGAAATAACTTGCTGTTTCATGTAGCAGAACTGTTCCATGGCAGACACAGAACACATTAAACAAACAATATATTGAAAGCTAGAGTTGTCACTGAGTAAAGTCCTGCTGTTCTACCCTACCCTTTCTCCCCATTCCTCTTTTTACAGTATGATCTTCAAACAATTTGAAGGCAATCCATTTGGCTTTTTAAAAATATATACAATGCACTTTACTTATCGTTGTTGATGTTGTTATAATTTTATTAATTTCCCATATAATGGGATTGAAAGTGGCTAAAAACTATATTTAGAACAATACAAATTAAAAACAATACAAAAAGCATTAAAAGTATAAACATAAGGTTTAAAAAGGAATTAAAGAATTTGCGGAGTTAAAACCATTAAGAAATAAAAAATATTAAAATATAACAAAAGACTGTATACCACCCTTAGAAACAGAACCAAACAGCATTAAAACCTAACTCTAGTTAGTTGGTAGAAGCCTAAAGGCACAGAGATGTTTTGACCTGCCATCAGAAGAGCTTAACCAGGCTGAATAATTTTAGACCCATCTAATGTGATTCAGGCCCAATCCAGGTCACTCTGAATCAGCACAATTTGGTTCAAAGATCTGATTCAGCTAAACCAGATGTACAGCTTTAGTAAATTATATACTTAGAATAGAAATATACTTATATAGAAATAGAGAGGGAATATGTGAGATTCATTTTTGTTTGCATTTCAAGGTTTTTGTAAGCCAAATATGCAGTGTCCAAAGTGTGGCAATTTTTCCAAATGAACGCTCTGAAATTTACACCTGCCAAATTCAGCAGATACAGCTGAATCCTGGAACGTGTTATATCAGCCTCTCATATTGCTATTAAGGATGAAGGGGCTCTTAGGGGAAAAAAATGTAATGAACCCCAATTGAGAGTTAAAATGACTAGACACATTTGGCCAGACAGGGGCTTCACTTTTGCTGCCAAATGGCTGGAAGTCCACTTCTGGTTTTTTAAAAATATTTTTTGGGTCAAAACAAGGTGTGCAGGGCATGCACATTATTGTACAGGGGAATACATTTTTGCGGGCCTCCATAGAAAAGCAATGATGAGGGTAAATTCTCTCAAAACCAAGCTCTATGAAGAAAAAATGATGGGATTGTGTATGTCTAGCCTGGAGAAAAGAAGACTGAAAGGACATGTGCTAGCCATTATTAAATATGAGGAGGTTTTTTTTAAGTGCGCAGTTGCAGCACAATTTTTTAAAAAAGCACCATTTGGTCCCTTTGAGCTGCCGAAACTGCGCAGCTTGTGGTGGTGCCATTACATACGCCGTCTAAATGGTGTTATGTAATGGTGCCGGCGTCATTATGTACTAGGGTTCGGGAGCGTGTAAATGATGCACCTCTTAGTGCCCGTCTAGATCGGGCCATAGTTGACCTAACCCACTATGTCTGTACCAGATCTACTGTATATACTCAACTATAAGTCAACCTAATGTATAAGTCGAGGATAGATTTGGGGGGACAAAATTATGACCTGTGAATAAGTCGAGGGTAAAACCTAAGGGCATGTAACAAAGGATGTAAAGAATGAAACAGATGCCGAACAATTTACAAAATTCAAGCAGACATCACTGTTTGTGCTCACACTAAAGGCTGGATGGATGAGATAATACTGCTTCCAAAACAAGTTCTTGCCATTCATCAGAGGCTGGTCCCTCTTTTTGTAAGATTTAGAGTATGGTACTTACATTGACCCATGGATAAGTCAACTCAAGCTTTTTGGGGTCAATTTTCTGACTAAAATTTCTAGAGTTATACATGAGTATATACAGTAATTCATTCTTTCTAAAAAAAAAAGTCAGCAATCTTCACAGTTGTTCTAACAGTGGCTTACATTCTTGAGAGTTGTGTGGAAACAGCGTAGAAAAACACACTCCAATATTCCCACTTCATTTTTTAATGAATAAATAAATTACAAAATGCAAAGCAAAACTGCCAGTCACTACAGGGAAGTCCTACTTCTCCGATTGTGCTGAATGTAGAAATTAGGAAATTACAGCCATCGAATGAAGGGATTAGCAAGATTTCTCCTTTAGCATGCAGAGAAACCTATGCCGCCGAAGTCCAAGCAAATACCCTTTCACAGCCACTTAATGCCGTTTGTCCCCAAACAATACTGATTGATTTTGTTTAGTCCTGCAAACACAAATTATCCTGTAATCATCTTAGCCTGCGAGACATGCTTATGTTTGACTTGTTTGTGTTTTAAGCAAGGCCATGATTGCAATGAAAAATGGGAAAGGGTTTGAGGCAACGACAACAGAGGTTTTCTTTTCTGGGTCATGTAACATGTATTCACTGTAATTAATGTCCTCCCCATTTATTTATTTTTTAAAGGACTGGAATTTGTTAGGTAGAAGACATGAGGGTGAATACACAAATCAAATAAATCACATTGTTCCTTCCTGTTAAATTGCTGCTTCAGGGTTCCTCCATGAAGATCTGTTGGACTACAGGATAGTTTGTTTTCATGCCAAACAAGAACACACAGCAGGACACTAAAGAGACGATTTCCTAACTACATATAGTTCTCCACAACCAGCAGTTTAGTTGTTTAGTGTCAGCCTCTGTTCTGAAGAATGAAATTGCATGGGCAATTACCCATCATTTTTGAATAGCAAAGAACATCTCCTAGCAGCTACAGAAATGACTGAGGCCAAACTTCTCAGTGTTTCATGCTTATTTTTGATTTGCTACTCTCTCTCTCTCTCTCTCTCTCTCTCTCTCTCTCTCTCTCACACACACACACATTTTGTGGATTTCATTCTAAAAACTGGTACATTTGATCCTGTCATATATATATATATATATATATATATATGAGAGAGAAACTAAAGTTTGGTTTAAGAGGGAAAAAAAACCTGAAAGTTTTGCCCATCCAGGCTCAGACTTATGGGCAATTCTTTCAAAGTCTAAGGCTGCATCTGCACCACAAAAATAATGCCATTTGATAACACATTAACTGCCATGGCTTCATCCTATGAAGTCCTGACATTTTTAATTTGTTGTCACACCAGAGCTCTCTAAAGCTAAGCCGCTCACAAAACTACAAATTCCAGAAATCCATTGTATTGAACCATTTAACATTTCCCTTTTAAGGACTTACGGGAGGGGAAAAACTAACTTCTATTTTAAAAACTCACACACACTGTACATTACAAATAACTGCAGGCATATTGCATGTATTTATTCGGAACCTGCTATTAGCCCTCCTGTTGATTTGATCCTATTAAGTCTCACAAACAAAGCAGGCCTGATTGTGACTGATAAATAATAACTATAAGAAAATAACCAGAGTTAGACTTATTATTCTGAGGAATTTAGACTTCAAGTATTAATTATGACCACAGGACCAACATGGTGCAGTAGTTTGATTGTTGAACCATGACTCTGGAGGCCAGGGTTCAAATTCCTGCTCAGCCATTGAAACCCACAGGGTGACCTTGGGCAAGGCATATTCTGTCAGCCTCAGAGGATGGCAAAGGCAAATCCCTTCTGAACAAATCCCTTCACAAACCCCCTGTGATTGTGTCACTTTGGGGTCACCATAAGTTGAAAATGACTTGAAAGCCCAAAACAACAAAGAGGTATAACATACCTAAATCTCTCTAGGTACACAGTGGTGGAAGCAAAGTGCCAAGACTGGAATAAAGTAATTAGTGAGAGTGAGATGTCTCGACAACCCTTGTTCTTTGTTTCTCCTCTTGGTTTCTTTCTTTGGTCTATGTACTCTAACCTTTTGTTTCCTTTTTTTGTTCGTGTCACTTTTCACCTCCCCCATAAGCTAGTTGGCCTCTTTGGTCTCTTTGTTTGGAACAAAGATGCATCCATTCTCCATGCACCTTGGATGCATGCATCTTCCATGCATCTGAGGAAGTAGACAAAGTCCACAAAAGCTTGTACTACAACTTCTTTTCACACAGTTAGTCTTAAAACAGCTACAAGATCCCTTTGCAACCTGGAATCTTCAGCCACATCTTTATTTCTGACTTGAGATGTGGTTGGCACAATGCAACAGCCATACACACAGGCTTCGATGTAATACCCGATTTTAGTGTGAAATGGAAGATAGTCCCAATACTCAAAGACTATAGTCACACACAGGTAACACCTAACACTACATATTTTGGCAAACTGAAGCCACAAAGAGACAGAAACCTGAATGTATGGCACATACCGGTAGTTAGTTTTTGATAAGAACTTCTGTAGATCTTATCTAGCTTTGCTTTAGTCCTGAAGCTTGGTGGGTGATCTTAAATCAGTTGTTATCTCCCAGTCAAGCCTATCTCTAAAGGCTTGTTGTAATGCTACACTTGAGAGAGAAAAGCATGAATGCTGCCCTGAGATCCTTAGGAGGAGGTTTGGGTAATTATTTTTGCCATAAGCAAATGTTTTTAGTCACCGTTTTTTTTCCGGAGCCAATGCACAATGCATGTATAGATAATTACTAGCAAAAAGTAGCAAAGTAATGATACCAAGCATACTGTCCACAGGGGTGCTTCTAATTGCTCCACACGAGAGAAAGTGAGCATCCCAGGATTTCATGCTCTTTAACTTGGGCCTGTACAGGCACCTGTCACCAGCTTCAGTGTACGCACTGAAGGCCAAAATATATATATACTATAAAATTCTCCAGCATTGTTCCAGTTGGTTGTATAACTAGGGAAGAGGAGTTAATGAAGCAAAGACCAGCAACAGCTGCTGAATCCTGCGACCAAATCAATTCAGCCATAATTCTTACTAGTTCAGCCACTGAGCATGCACATAGTCAGTCCAGTTCTAGGCAGGGACAAAATTTCAGTAAAACAGCTTTCAGACATGCAAACTGCAGTGAAAAATGATTTGCATGTCTACCCAAGAGGAGGCACTATTGCAACATCTTTCCCGGCAGCAAACTATAGCTCTGTTCTATGCATCTGCTGCAACAGCATTGAAGGAGATGTGAAGAAATATTGCAGTTGATGGGAATGGGGAAATGGTGAGATACAGGCCCTCAGCAAAGTGAAGCAGCCTGTTGAGCATTCTCCAGTCCCTGCAAAAATTCTGTTTTCTGTGCAAAGCAATCACATGAAATAAAATTGCATTTCTCTACTGAAGATTCTTCTAGCCAGACTAAACACTCAATAAACACATTTAAAAAAAATATTTTTGAATATTCTCCCTATCTTCACCTATGAATGGTGAGAATCAGGTTCTTATCTCCATTTTTTCCCCAATTGCTCAGTAGTTTCTGACATGGAATGAGGTGTTTCCAAAAACATAGCCCCAACATTTTTTGATTCTGTTTTGTCTTTGTCAATGTTGATAATTATCTTTTGTCTTTGTAATGTGTGATATTTGTTGCATTCTCAAATGGCTAGTTTCAAAAATCTCTAAAAGCTGCTAGGTTTTAGTGTTTAACAGTATTCTATGGGTAGAAGGTGTAAATTTTATTGATTTAACTTCCTAGGCTCTGGTGAATGAAATAAAATATGACGGGGGATGCTTTTCCTTAAAATTTGCAGTAGATTTGAATGTTTCTTGTCCGTGAGTTGAGCCTGGGTATATAGATGACCAAGAATATATTAAAGAATTCACAGTACTTTAAAACCACAATTTCACCTCTGCTAAGGCTGACAGTGTATTAATGAGGTCACCCAAGTTATTTCACTCCAATTGCTAATCTATTCATAGCTTACCATAAGAGGAAGAAAACCCAAGGTCTCCATTAAACAGCCCTTTCCTTAGATACTTACTTGCAAACGTTGGTTATAGATCATGTTCTCTCAACCTTGGGGAAGGAGCCAAGGATACAGAAGCCAAAGAAATAACTAGGCAGGAGAGGCTAACTTGAAAATAGATTGAAATCACTGGACATGATTTTAAATTATAGGTCACTTAGAATGCAATACGAGAAGTCTATACTTGTATGTTCAAAATAGTGTGGATCCAGATAGGATGTTTAGATTTAGGCCTAATCTTGCTTAGATATATATGTATTCAGTTGCCTTTGTTGCTGTGTGCCTTCAAGTAGTTACTGATTTATACTGACCCTAAGGCAACCCTATCATGGGGTTTTCTTGACAATTTTTTTTTCGGGGGAGGAGTTTTCTATTGCCATCCTCTGAGGCTGAGAGAGTATGACCTGCCCAAGGATCACCCAGTTGGTTTACATGGCTGATCCAGGATTCGAACCCCGGTCTCCTAGTGTCCTAGTGCAATGCCCAAGCCATTATTCAGTGGCCTTGGGTGAGTCATTATTACTCAGCCTAAGTTTTTCATTCAAATATGAGAAAAAATTCCTTATAAGGACAGCATGAGGACAAGCAGGATAACGTTTTAAAGTAAGCCGAAAGATTAGATGGAATTTAGACACATTGGTTGTTTGAGTCTATTTGCACATCATCAGAAAGACAATATTAATGCTAAAGAATATAAATAAACCTGTTAAAACTGTACACATAAACTCTGGAAGTGGGGAATTTGGTGAAAGGCTAATAAACTATTAAGCAGGGATGTATGGAAGAGGGTGGTCCTTTAACAGCACAATCCTATCCATTTCAATATGTGATCTGGGCATGCTGGAAAGCACTCATACCCTTACTTTGATTATGAAGTGTTCATCTCTCTACAGGTCTTCTCCCTCCCTCCCTCCTTCCTTCCATCCCTCCCCATTCTTACTATGTATATTTGTGTAACTGGGCCATTTGCCAACACCAGTTTGCCAGTGCTAAATTTAGGGTTGTCTGCCTTGGGACAATAGGCATCAAAGCGTGCACATGTTTTCTGAGTACAAGGCAAACACTTATTTAATCAAAGGAAGTCAGAATGTTGCAAAGCAAATCCAAACAAATTTGTAATGAAATGGGAACAGTGTATCAACCAACATGTTCTTTGATCTGTTCAATTTTTCCCCCACATCCCACAGCAAATATTTAAAAGCGACGAGCAAGCAAATAAAATGGGTGCATTTCATCTACTAGATTGCAATATAAGCCGTTGTTTTGTTTTGCTGGCAGATTCAACATATAAATAAATATAAATGAGAAAGAACCAATTAAGCTTGGTTTTAGCTTGCTGGCATCACTTTGTATGTGTTGCATCAGTTTTTCTCCTCTCAGCAGTGAGTTTGATAAGGCCACACCTTTAGATATCTTTATTTAGATTTAGAATTTCCTCGGAACAGCAATAAAAATGAAGCCAGAAGTATGGCCAGATGTGTACACCCAATTACCAAGGGATAACAGTAATTGGAAGTGTTTCAGTCTTTGGGGATTTATGTGACCACGAGATGAATTAGTTTGAATGAACTGAGGATTTACTTCTCTATAATCCATGGCTAAATGATGACATAATCAATTGGCAACCCATTGCCCTGATGGGTAGAGTTTACAGTCTCATTGACAGTGTTGTAAGCAGAATGAAAGACTAAACTATGCCTCTAGTGTAGCTCATATTTTCATTGTGTCTCCTTTCCCTCCTCACTAGAAACACAAAACTTCATAAGAGGTCCACGGATAGCTACCAATATGGCCCTTCTGCCTTGTCCTCCCATCATTCAGATTGATTTGTAAAATAATTACTCATTACTCTGAAAACAATATCAGAGAAGGAGCCCACTCTTACCCAGAAATGACATTTTTGGCTTTTGTGTGGTTAACAGTACAGTGTATTTTACATTCTAGATGTCATGTTCCATTTTGCCTTTGTCAAGGATAGGATAGGGACCAGAATCCTGTTGGTGCATCCATGTATGTCCTTTCATATGTTTGTTACACAAATAGTAGTGACACCCATCTCAACCGCTAACCTGAGGCAGGAATGCACCTCCTTAGTCATTTAATGCAGTGTACCTACCCAGCATGTAGCCACAGTTTGGAAGAAAAAAGAAACCAACTCCCTCCCAAATCTCCATTACATTCACTGGGAAATGGTCGCAGTTGCATCCTGGTTCATAGAATCATAGAGTTGGAAGAGACCACAAGGGCCGTCCAGTCCAACCCCCTGCCATGCAGGAACTCTCCATCAAAGAATCCCTGACAGATGGCCATCCAGACTCTGCTTAAAGGCCTCCAAGGACGGAGATTCCACCACTCTCCGAGGGAGTGTGTTCCACTGTCAAACATCCCTTACTGTCAAGAAGTTCTTCCTAATGTTGAGGTGGAATCTCTTCTCCTGCAGTTTGCATCCATTGTTCCGCATTCTAGTCTCTGTGTTGTTGCTGCTGCTGTTGTTGCTGTGAGCCTTCAAGACATTTCTGACTTAGGGCAGAGCTAAGACAAACCTATCATTGGGTTTTCTTAGCAAGTTTTTTCAGAGGAGGCTTGCCATTGCCATCCTCTGAGACTGAGGGGAGTGTCCCAAATACAGTCTAGGCAACCAGCCAAAGGCTGTTTGCTACAAAGCTGATACAAGTGACCAAGCCCAGTCACAGAGTAGCTTACAGTTCAGCACAGCACTTACTTTACTTTAATAAACAAAAATCTTAAGACTCAAACAGCATTCAGCAATGTCCAACTCAGGTAAATGGCATCCAGAATCAACAAACATAATCCAGGTCAGGTACACAACATCCAAAGTCAACAAACACAGTCCAGGTGAAGCACAGAGTACAAGAAGACAACAGGGAGTCAGGTAGATCAGATAATCTCCTGGAGGACAAAACTGGGAATTTATGTCATGCCCAGCCTGGAGAATGACTCAGAGGACTCAGAAGATGAGTCAGAGCCTCTGGGACCTGAGTCTGCAATTTGGAAGCCTGAGGCAGGCACTAACTCTGCTGTAGCAGAGTCTGGGGCCTCTCCAGAAGTTTAACAACCAAGTCTCCCTGTGGCCAAGTCTTTGGACATAAAGGAGGATCAGGGAAGTGTGCCTACTTTCAGGGAGCATCGAGCCGAAAAATAAGGCCTCCAATGTTCACATAGGATTTATCAGAAACAAGCTGCTAATCAGACACACCTGAATGCCTGCTGCCTGCCTATTTGGGCATCTGGAGCATGTGTGTCTAGTTGTCAGTGATTATCTGACCTTCTTGAGGAAAAACTCTGTCTCTTGCTCCTGATTCCTTTCTTCTTGGCCTGCTGACCCATCCTGATTATCTGGCACCTTTGACCGCCTTATTGACCTGCCTATCTGATACCCTGGACAACTCATTTGGTAACACCTCTTGTTTTACTGCACTTAGACTCAAAGACGTTGTTACTTAGCTCTGGTTCTGCCAGTCAGGGGTTTGTTTGTCTGGGAGTTCAGCCATTTGGCCACTTTCCCAGACAATTTATAGATCACCAGCTCAATGTAGTTGCTGCTTAGTTAATTACTGCTTCCATTAAATCCACTGAGACTTCCTCAATCCCTTCCTTTATTGTCTCCCCTAGTGAAGGTAGGTAGGGATAAGTGGTCTTCTATACTTGAATGGCCAGGAGTCTCTTCAAGAGCTGGTGCTGCACTCTGGTATGTCTCTGAGATGTGTGGTTCTGGAAACTCCTCCTGCTCAGGTTCAGCAGCAGGTCCTTGCAGGTGCTTCAGTCTCTGAGTCAGTCCATGCCCTTGTTATGGACACAGGACATGACACTGAATGTGACTTGCCTAAGGTCACTGGATGGATTTACCTGACTCAGCCAGGATTTGAACCATGGTCTCTAGAGTCATAGTCCAACACTCAAACCACTACACCATGCCCAAACCATCAAAACCTTGGCCAGTAAAAGACCATCTTATACCATCCCTCCCACTCAATGACAATGGGAGAACACACTTGCTTTATCTAGTAGGCTTGTGTGCCCAGAAATTGGTAGCCAGCAAGAATTGCATGGGAGGAACATTACTCTCCATACCCATGCAGTGTCAGATATCAACCATGGGGTAAAAGACCACGCAGAGCTCCACCTTGACTCTAACTCATGTGAGCATTGGGCTTAAGCAATTACATCCATGTTTGGCTGCAACAGTCATCTGCTCATTTTGTATATTCTAATATATCAGATGTTAACTAAGCAATGAGATATTTGTAGACAATTCTCAAGAATTAGTCAATCTGCCATTCTGGAGCTATTTACAACTATCCATACCTGCATCAACATCCCCTTCAACACTGACTGTGTGTCACACATGAAGCTGTGATGGGTTTACATAGCAGGAAATCCCAGAAGTTCAAGCAAGCCTTTTTGTGGGTCAGCAGCCTCTGAAGAAAAGTGTTGTCTTGCTGTCATTTAGACACAAGGGAAATTGTTTTTGCTGGAGCATGACAATATGCAAAGTCTCTCACTCTTTCTTTTCAATATGTTTTGTTTCCTTTAGCTGTTCAGTGAAAGGTTTTCCAGGTTTAGTACATGGATTGCAAAAAAAAAAAAAAAAAAAGGGAAAGAAAGGAAAAAAAAAGAACAGTCTCATTCTTGCTTGTATTTCATCCTAGGTTCCAAAAAAGAATGGACTAGCGAAAGATGGTTTTTCTAGCAAGGCCTGGGGTAGGTGACTAATGCTCATATCATAGCTACCCTGGTGTGGATGGGATGGGATAAAAGCTTTGTTTCAATTGGGATGTGATCTCAGCCTACAGACAGCCCAAGACTGTCCGTGGAATATCAGAAATAGGCCAAAACATCCCACAAGCACCCTACAAGCACCCTATTTTTTCCCAACCTGGGTAGTAAATTCATGGTCCCTCCCTATCTTATTCAACTTACTTCAACTTTATCCTCAGTATTCCCATTCAACCCTAAATGAATGAACCTGACACTTCACAGCAAGAGACCAAGTATCCAAGTTGCTTAGGTAACTGGGCAAAGCTTGCTCTTGACTTGTGTTGTGATGTGATGTTGCAACATCATCCAAGAAGAGAAGGATCTATTAAATATTGTACTCCGCCCCGATTGCTCACCCAGAGGGGCGGAATATAAATAAACATTTATTATTATTATTATTATTATTATTATTACCACCAGACTAGGCAATCTGGGAATATGCCATTTAAAATGTATCTTTACGTGCAGCAGGAAATTTTGGGGGAAACATCCTCCACTATGGAATAGGGAAATTTTGTCTAGCTTCAACACCCAAAAGAATAGAGTCCAAGATAACACCTTGCAAACAGTTCTACAATGGCATGGAGGCTGTTTTAGCTTCATTTCAGCAATGGGGTGTCCTTTCAAAGGATCTCAACTATTTTCAGGCAAAATCATGTTTTCTGTGCAACTTCTCAATTTGTCACATCCTTTGTCCTGACAAAGGCAATTGAGGAACATGTTGCCAAGTCTATTTGTCATAGATTTCCACTGCTGACAAGAGAAACATAGAAGCTTCTCAATGTTTAGAAGGCAAGAAATAATTTTGATGTTGTACCCATTCCCATTCTATAAATGCCCCACAACTACCATACATGATTTTTCAAGCCCACTGGCCCATCAGGAAATTAAATCCCAAGAGATTCCATAGTTGTGTTTACTTTGATCATATTCCAAAGGATAAGCTAAAAGTGAAATATGAAGATCTTTCATATTGCCCCGCTGTGCAAAGAGGAAAAGTCCATTCATGGGTCTTTTGTTATTATCCACTTGCAAATGTAAAGTAAAGAGTTATGCACCTGGCCTCTTACAAGGTGTCTCTTATTTTCAGAAGAGTCAGAATCTTTTAGGAAGTTCTGTGATTATTCTATCAGCATGGGCTTTGCAAAGCTTAGAACATTTATACACAGTTGGCAAAGTGACTCTTGCTTCAATCCGTATTGTAAGAAGAATGTAGAATCCACTTCAGCCCAAACTTTTTTCAAAAGAAAAGAAATCTTACCTTGGGTTTTGCAGATTTTTGCTCATTTTAATTAACTTGCAGTGGAGCTGAGGTCTTGGCAGGCTTTGATCTTGCAGGTTCAACTTTTGTGAAGTCTATCACAAATGCCAATCACATTGCTTGTCCTTGTAAAGAAAGGAAGAAACTTTAAATGAAACTGGAAAAGCAAATTTGAGATGGAATTTAATACAATGTGCCCAAAACTTGGGATACCTGGGTCACACTTTATTTCTCAGATTAAAATTGGAGGCACACAACACTCATCATTCAAGAAGGTAATGCTGCTTTTCCAGCTACAAAAGCCATAGGTGTTCTGCTGTACCCTAGAGATTAGAGGTTATCTATAATCTATGGCTGAATAAATCCACATATTGTCTGAAGTGATTGTCCAGTTGCAAATATGATTTAAAGGCAGAGTCATGAGAAGTACCTAAGTCACACACAGTGGATGTAGTAGAGAAAAAGAGCCCAGTTTTGGAACAAAGGTAATTGGAAAATAGGCATCAGAACTGAGCAAGGGTCATTAGGCAGTTGGGTTGCACTCAGGTAAACCCTGCATTGTTTAAGCTGTGGAAAGTCCAGATTTTCTCTCATTCTTAAGGAAGGACACTCTTTCAGCACATCCAGAGATGTCAGGATATGGGGAAAATATCTGACTTTAGTGACAGTTACCTTCATCATGAAACCAAGACAAGTATGGGGTCTTTTTTGCCTGAAACATTTCAGTAATTTATGCAGAAACACTTTGTGCAAAATGTGCCTTTCCCCCGTAAGAAGCGTGCGCGTGCACACACACACACACATTTTCTTACAGCTCATATAACAAGGCATCAGTTATTCTAACCTATGCAGATATCACTCTTGGAATAGGGCAAAATTTCTCTCATAAAGAGCATAAACATCATGTCTTTTGGCAGATGAGAGGAGCCTTTGTAGCATTTCTCTTTCTCACACACAAGTTAAGGTATTTGAGGATTTCCATTCCTATTTAATCTCCTTTTGGATGATGATGATGATGATGATGATGATGATGATGATGACTATATTTATTTCTATTCCACCCTTTTCCCAGTTCAGAACTCAAAGCATTTTACAACAAGTTAAACAGCACATCAATAAAAATGCACAAAATACAAAAGTTAAAATAAGTTTTTTAAAACAACATCAATAAAACAAGATTAAATCAGATATCATTAGACACACAGCTGCACAACAGTTAGTAGGATCCAGTGCATTTTTAAGGTGAGATGGGCTTATGTAGTCACTCATGAAATGCCTGCTGAAACAGAATTTTTTTACTTGTCTGCAGAAAAGAGAGAGAGAGAGGGTGCCAGTCTAACTTTTCTGAAAAGAAAGCTCCAGCATCTGGGACCAGCTACTGAGAAGGCCCTCTCCCATGTTCCCACCAGATGTACTTGTGAGGATGGTGGAACAGGAGATTGCAAAACACAGGCTAGTTTGTAAGGCGGAATAAACTCCTTCAAATAACCTGGATCTAAGCTGTGTTAAGTTCTGCCTGCACCCAGTGAAGCTGTTGCAACAAGAGTTGTGTGTTCCCTGTACACAGAATCAGTTAGCAATCTGACTGTAGCTTTTTGGATCATTCAAAGTTTCAGAACACACTTTAAAGGCAGCCCCATGCAGAGTGTTAACAATAACTGACCAGGATGTACCTAAGGCATGTGTCAATCAGGCCAGATCTAACATCTCAAGGTGCAGCTGGCGCACAAGCTTTAACTGTTTAAACACACTCCTAACCACCACTGAAACCTGAATTTCCAAACAAAAAGAAACAGCTTCATTTATATACCGCTTCACACCGCCTAAGGAGTGTCTAAGCGGTTTTCAACTATAAGCTACTTGCCCCCAATAATCTGGATACTCATTTTAGCGACCTCAGAAGGATGCAAGCCTGAGTCGAGCTTGAGCCCTTTTGCTGGTCTTGAACTCACAGCCTTATGGTTGTGAGTGAGTGGCTTCAGTACAAGCATTTAACCACTGCTCCACCAGGGCTCTCAGAACTGAATCCAGGAGCACACCGAAGCTGTGGAACTCATGTCTCCAAGGGGAATGTAACCCTGTTGAGCTCTGGCTGAATCCTTATTCCCTGATCTGCCTTTCGAATGACCAGGAACACCTCCATCTTGTCTGGATTAGGTTTCAATTTGTTCACCCTCAGCCATTCCGTTACTGATGACAAGCACCAGTTTAGGATAAAAACAGCTTACTGGGTATGTGGTGGAAAGGAGTATTATAGTTGGGTGGCATCTACATACTCATGGCACTCACCCTCAAAACTCTAGACAGCCTTCGTCAGTGGTTTCATGTGTATGTTAAACAGCACAGGGAATATAGCCAAGACCTGAAAGACACCACAGATGAATGGCCAGAGGCTTGAACAGGATTCCACAAGCATCGCCTTCTGCGCTTGCCCTTTCAGGAAGGAATGAAGACTCTGTGAAACAATGCCTCTAAGTCTCATCCTGGTGAGATGGCCCATAATACCATGGCCAGTGGAAAGCCACTGAGGTGTTCAGCAGAACCAACAGGGACACATTCCTGCTTTCTAGCTCCTGGCATAAATCATCCATCAAGATGACCAAAGTTAGATCTGTCTTATAACAAGGCTAGAAATCAGATTGAAATACAGTGGTCCCCTGGGTTACGAAGGTAATCCGTTCTGGATTACCTTTCGTAACCCGGAAGCTTTCATTTCCCGGGGGACCGCTTTAGCGAATGGACCGCGCAGCCATTTAAAGGGGCCGCACGGCTTTTTTTTCGTTCGTATCCCGGGGGATCTTTCGGATCCCGGGGATACAATGCCGGTCCCGCCGCCTTCGTATCCCGGGGTTTTCGTAACCCTGGGGATTCGTAAGGCGGGGGACCACTGTAGATCTAGATAGTCCAGCTCATTCGAAAACCTCTGGAGCTGGAAAGCTGCTCCATGACTTTGGTTAAAAGTGAAATTATAGTACCTAGCCAATAAATATCCAGAATGGTGGGATCCAGGGATGCCTTTTTAAGTCATGGTTTTTTAACAGCTTCTTTCAGCCAAGCTGGAACTCTGTTGTGTTTTAGCTGTGCTTTCAACAACCAAACAATACAGAGCATGACTTCATTTATTTCAGATGGCTACATTCTTCAGGTCAGCTCTCCCCACTGGGTAAGGGAGAGTGAACAGGGGAGAGTGATCTGTTTTAATTGTCATTTTTCATTTATTTTTATCCCTGTTTGTCTGTCATTCTTGATTAGAGACTTTTTCCTTGCCTCCTTCTGTGTGTAGTATGTCAGATTTTTAGAATTTGTTTGCTGCTCTCAAGTTATGCTCCTATGTTATAGAACTCCCTTCCCCAGGAGGTCCAGTTGGCCCCCTGCCTGCTGTCTTTCTCCTGGCCACCAAAGACCTTTTCATTTAATGAAGCTTTGGTTTTTAATGTATGTGGCAGATAAAGCATTTAATGAGGAATGTAGTATTTTTTTTATTTTATTATGTTTCAAAGAGTCTTTGAACACTGTTTTAAACATGTTTTTAATGCTGTGGGAGCAGAGAGAGAACTGCAGGCTAAAAAAATGGAGGATAAACAGACTCAGACTAATTGCAAACTAACTGATGACTTAGAAAGAGAGATTCTGGCTAAGACCAACAAACAGGAAACAAAATGAATACAGGTTACGTCTAAAGTCTTAGATATGCAAATTAGCAAATACTGAGTACTAAAGTTGTGACGTCTGATAGCAAAGAACTCCTCAACAAGGTAGAACCAGGTCTTGAGAAATAGAGGATGAATCTTTTAAATTCCAACAGCTTCCTTCAGAAAGGTCAGGGCTAGCAACATTGGCTATGGATCAATTAAAGCTGACCTTTGGCTCCAGAAAACTGCTGGATTGGCATCCTTAGACTACTTGGAGTTGCTTTCATCCAGCTTGGGTATATCCTTCAAAGAAAGCAAAGACAATAGTTCCCTAACCTATGCCTAGTTTCTGGTTGAATTTGACTATCGTGCCTATGAAACCCCAATCTGATCAAGATCATATACCGATGCAATCCCAATCTGAGACAGGGAGAAAGAGGGGAGGAATTTATCTAAACTTCTAAACACCTCAAGATATCTCAATGACGAAGAATTATGTTCAAAGGGACCTAAAGGGCATATTCCCTCAACTATGAAGTCCAAAAGAATGGTGTTTGAACACCTTTTGAAGTAGGTGGATAAAGAAGGGTGGGTGAAATCCCTTTAACACAAGGATGGGCACCCTGTAGACCACCTGTGGCCCCCAAGCCTTGAGTAACCCTTCCCTTGGCGTCATATTTCCTTATGGCTGCATACTGTTGCAGATACTCTGGCCAATGTAAACAGCAATTATTCTTCTTTCCCTTTCCAGTAAATAGACATTAAATGGCCTTAATGTCCTTGGAGAAATGAGACAGTGCAGGAACCTTGTGGAAGTATGCCCACTGCAGTTTATATAATGGGCTGTGTTGCAGTGTTATTGGCAATGTTTAGGACATCTTCTCCTGATTTTCAAGTTGAAATGTACATAGACATGGTGTTGCTATGTGTCTTCAAGTCATTTCTGGTTTATGTCAACCCTAATGCAAACCTAGCACAGGGCTTTCTTCACATAATTTGCGCTGATGAGGTTTTTCCTTGCCTTCCTCTGAGGCTGAGAGAATGTGACTTGCCCAAGGTCACCCAGTGGGTTTCGATGGCTGGGCTGGGATTCGAACCCTGCTCACCCAGAATTCTAGTCCAACACTTGAAGCACTACACCACCCTGGTTCTTTTATTGCAATAATAAGATAATATTATATGACATAGTTTCATTCTCTCTCTCCTGCCGTCTCTCTTAATTTAATAGCATTAGGAATAAAGACATGTGACTTTTTAGCCTGCTGAATTGTTCCAAGAATGAAACAAATTGAAGGGTTTTAAATGTATTAACAATTGCCAGGTCTGAATTATTTTTATAGAGCCAGAGGCTCAATTAACTAACTCAAGGATGATCTTCACTATAAATGATAACCTTAAAACAAAATTGCTGCACAAGTGAGGAATGCAAACTAGGCAAATGACAGATTGCAGGAGGTTTGATTTTGGGGAAAAAAGAAGAGAAAAAGTTTCATATAGCAGATGGGAGATATCCCCCCACCACAAAATAGATACACAGTATGCCAAATACAGTGCTTTCTATCAAACTTTTCAATTAAAAAAATGTTTTAAGATATTGCTGTTCATGGAGGGTCAGGACAATAGCCATGAACAACAGCCCAGCAAAGGGAGTGGGGAACAATGTAAATTAGATGCATCTAAGATAATATCAAAACACCAGTATTCTAAAATAGGTACTTTGTTAAATATATTTCACAAAGGCTGCATCCACACTGCAGAAATAATCCAGGTTGACAATACTTTACCTGCCATGGCTCAGTGCTATGGAATCTTGGGATTTGTAGTTTGTTCTCACACCAAAGCTCTCTTACAGGGAAAGCGAAATGTCTTCCAACACTACAGTGCCCAGAATTGCATAGCATTGGACCATGACCATTAAAGCAGTGTCAACCTGGATTATTTCTGCCATGTGGATGCATCTTAAGTGACATGTCCTGTCCTGCACCTCAGAAAGATTGGGGTCTTCCATAGATCAAGAAATATGAAAGAATCTTCCTGCAACCTGTTGCAGCAATGCAGTTGACTGCTACTTGGCTGACCCTCTGTCATCCCCAGGCAAATGGGTCCTTTATCTGATAATCTACCCCTTTGCTTTCAAGGCTTGTGCAACAAGAAGCCTCACAATGTTGGCGTACCCTCCAAGATTTTACAGAGGAACACCAGGACCAGTGTGATCATGCAACATCTGAGCATGCTTGAGATGACAAAGGTTATTAGTGAGAAACAACACCACAAGCTCAGAGAGGCTCTAGCAGTTTACTTTTGCCCATGTCTACTGGAAAGGAGAAGTTTCCACTGCTTCTCTCTTCAATCCCTCTCCTGATGTGTTAATTGAGTGCAACCAACTTTTGCACTTTGAACTCAGTTTGCAGTAGGACAAAGCAGGAAGAGAAAAGAGAAACTGGAACATTTTAAAAGCAGATGAAAAAGTGAGATGGAAGAGAATTAATTGGGATGGTCCTTGACAAATCACAAGAGTTGGAAGGAATATGTTAGTCCTCAAATCCAAATGGCCTTGCATCTAATGACATGATGGGCCCATGTGTGTCCCACCATCACCCCCCTTCAGTTTTCTCTTCACACTCTTATGTTTGTTTGTTTGTTTGTTTTTGGTATGCTGATATGTGTACAAATATAAAACATATCCAAACATGTTTGTTCTGAGTTGGTGAGCCCTGGCACTAGCTGAATATTTTCATTTAATGAGTGCCTGGTTTTTAATGAATACCCCATAAGAACAAGAAGTCCAGATTGAAATATGTGATGAGAACAAGAGGTTCAAAGTGCAATATGGAAGATCCCCAAGATTTCACTGCTTCAAAAAAGAAAAAAGAAAGAAAAAGAAACTGGCAGAATTCAGTATTTGATTCTATTTAGAGAAGCTCCGAATCGTGATCATGAAAGCAGCTCTTCTATGAAGTACCTCTTCACACCAAGGGTGAAATGTGCTAGTCCCACATATGTTTCAGTAAAAGTGTGAGTTAATTCTGTCTTTGCCTTCCTCTCACTGCAGCACATGAAGTGGCTCCGAGATATATGAGCCACTTTAGACAGGCAGAGAGCGAAGTGGCTCCTAAATAGAAGCCATATTAGACATGCAACAGCTGAAGAGGTACTTCTGGCCTTGGACAAACCATCTTTCTCAAGCTCATATTTTCAATTTGAAAATATGGTAGGAATCATCTCTGTGTGCAATGCAATGCAATTCTGAAACGTATTGCAACACTACAGATTAGTCCTAGACTAAGGTCAAGACCCTATGTTCACTTTGTTATTGATAACTGCCTTCAAGTGATGAATCTCCAAGACTCCCCATCTTCACCTTCTCTTCTCAGGTCTTGCAGGTTCAGGCCTGTCATCTCCCTGACTGAGTCTATCCATTTGATCTTCCTCTCTTTCTACTACATGCTACCTTTCCTAGCATTGTTGTCTTTTCTATTGAGTCTTGCCTTCTCATGATATGGCCAAAATAAATATCCCCAGTTTCATCATCTTGGCTTCCAGGGAAAGTTTCAGGAAAATTTCAGGCTTGATCTGTTTGTTTGCCTTTTTGACTATCCAAAGTATTGTCAGCACTCTTCTACAGCACCCCAACTGAAATGAGTTGATTTTCTTTCTATCCTCTTTCTTCACTGTCCAGCTCTCACATCTGTACTTGGTGATGGGAAATACAATGGCTTGGTGACTTCTAACTGTAGTGCTCCATTGTATATCTTTACTCTTTGGGATCTTGTCTAGTTCTTTCATCACTGTTCTTCCCATTCCTAGTCTTCTTCTCATTTCTTGGCTGCAGTATTCACTCTGATCAATGTTGGATCCAAGATATGGAAAATCTTTAATAATTTCACTATACTGGCATAACTATGCTAGTGGAAACCGTGAAAGCAAGTGGGGGAAAGCCACAAGTGCAGCTCTTATGAACAAAGTAATACGTTTATTGGTGTATTTCCCATCTTTCTGTTTTTACAGGAAAAGAGAAGTAGGATGCTGTGAGCTGGTAGATTTTGTCTGTTTCTATTTTCTAGAACTGGGCATCCTTGAGGTTACAAATACAACCCCTAATATATTGTATGGATAGGATTCTGTCCTGTGCTAGTTGCATATAGGCCAGGGAGAGTTCGTAAGGATTTTAGTGGGACCATTTTGTGGACTGAACTTGGGATGATGATGGACATTATCATAGAGCTAATCTTTATTCTCTGAATTATTACTTAGTATATGCCATCCTAAGATTGTGTGTATTACTTCAGATTGCAAATGGGGCATCCTTCTTGAATATTTTCCCTGTTGAGTGAGATCCTTGGCACGTTGGGGGACTAACTAATTTTTAAGTTCATTTTTGTTGTTAATTGCTGTCACTTTGGCTTTGACTTATGGTAAACCTATGAATGAGAGACCTCCAAGATACCCTATTATTTACAGCCACTGCTAACATTTTGCAAACTATTTGCAGCTCTGCTAACTCTTGATTAAGTCTATCCACTTGCAATGTGTTTTCCCTCCTTTCCTATTGCCTTCCTCTTTGCTGAGCATCATTGTCTTTTTTTTTAATCAAAAGTAAAACAAATTACAATATGCATAAAATCAGCATAGCAAGAAAGAAACGGAACATATCATTCTTCAGTTTCATTCAGATTAATTACAGTATTTAACAATTTGCAAATAAATCTTTCCATAAATTATTGTGTGAAGAAGGTAGGCAATACTGGCTGTTGTTACAGCTAGACTAATTGACACATGGGCCTATATTACACAGAATAAATTATATGATTTATCCTTATATTTTATGCATTTACATGGTCAGCTTTTCCGTAAGAGTCAGAGACTAGGGTCTCTTTTTCCATCTAGAAAGGGGCAAATTCACTGCATCTTTCCAATTACATGCTACTTTTAGTCTTGCTGTTACACCAAAAAACAAACAAAACCAACCCAATTAGCTCTTTGTGTAGGATAAATTCATTGGCTGCCCAAAATAAAATAATGCTAGTAATTACTGTCTTTTCTAATGACTCATGTTGTTTCATTTCTTCTCTAAAGTTTGATAGCTTTGGTTTAGTCATTTTGGTTTCTACAGTAATTGTCGTTTTGGCAATCTGTGGTTTCCTTAGAACTTTCCTCCAACACCACATTTCAGATGAGTTAATGTTGCTCTTGTCTGCTTTCTTCACTATCCAGCTTCCACAACCATTGATAATTATTGGAAGTATTGTGGCATGGATGATCCTGGTATTTAATATTATGTCTTTATACTTGAGTATCTTCTCTAGTTCCTTTATAGCTGTACTGACAAATCCTAATCTGCTTCTTATATCTTGATTACTTTCTCCATTTTGATTCATCACTGAGCTAAGATATTAACCGTTGTAATGGCTTCATCATCCACATTAAAGTTATGTGAGTCATCTGAGCTTATTATTTGTGGTTCCTTAATGTCCAGCTGTAAATCCAGTTTGTTTTTGCATTTTCTTCCTTAATATCTGCACAGTCATGCCAAGTTTTTGCTGTTTTGCCTAACAGTATGTTGTTGTTGTTGTTGTTGTTGTTGTTGTTGTGTGCATTTGAGCTCCCAACTTATGGAGATCCAAAGATAATCAGTGCATTTGAGATGTGGGGTTGGTGGAGAGTGCTGAGGATTCCATGGAGTCCTAGAGCAAATCAAGCCAGAAATCTCCCTGGAAGCCAAAATGACAAAAATTTGGATGTTGTATTTTGGACACATCATGAGAAGAGAGGACTCATTAGAAAAAACAATAATGCTGTGAAAGGTGGAGAGAGCAGAAAGAGAGGAAGACCACATGCTAGATGGATAGACTCTATTAAGGCAGTCACAGGTATGCATTTGCAAGAAATAAGCAGACCAGAAGAGGATAGGGAGTCTTGGAGATGTCTAATCCACAGGATCACCATGGATCGAGATCAACAACAACAAAAGGCAGACCTATCAATAGAAGCACTATGACCAATCTGCTATGGTACCATGCTAAAGTGGTACAGTGTTTGTAGTCCCTCTTCTTCGGAATATGCAGTTTAGCCTTCTTCAAGTTAGTATCATCCAAACTCGATGGACAACAATCAATCCTGCCCCCTACAGCTAGCATATTCATTGGCTCAATTTATCAGGTTTTAGAAGTTTGAAGTGGTCTTTTAGAATCTTAGAAAGTGTATTTCTAGTATAAGAGAGACAGTTGACATTAATGGTTGGTCGCCATGATCTGTACTATGGGCATAGGTTTCGCGCCTTACTTTGTCCTTAAAGTACTCACCCTCTCCATTGCTTGGAAAGCTATTTTCAAAAGTAATTAGCTACATTTCCTGAACTGCTATCCCCTGCAAAAGTAGTTATACAGTTTTAAAGTAATAATTATACCTTTCCGCAGTGGTGGGATTGAGTGCTCCTGTGAGGCAAGAGGCTATGCTGATGGCAGCAGTGCTGATGGTAGGGCAATGAAATGTCAGATTAACAATTAACAGCCTTTTTGGCTGAAGAGTGTGATATAAATATTCTAGATAGATAAATAAATAAATAAATAAATATGCCTTTGCAAAAAGGAAGAGAAGGAAGAATTGGATGGAACCTAGGGCTTGTCTACATGGACAAATTCCCCTGAATTCCCCTTGAACTTACTGCACCTTATGATGCAGGGCCAAAACCACAAATTGGGTGCAGACGGTCAGCCTGTGGCCAGTTCTAAGGATGACATGCATGGAGATAGTAAAACAACCCCTTAAAGAGTTATTTTGTAAGTATACTTGATATTCTGAGACATCCTCTTTATACAAGTATACAGGCAGAAAAAGATAGATGTGACTGCTTAAAGACATGGAAATCTGACAAATTTCGTCACCTTAGTTTTCTATGCTAGCCCATATGTTTTGCTTGTATCTAGGCAATATCTTTCCACTAGTATTGAAATTGCAAGAAATATATTGAAATACTAATAAAAGACTTAGGGTAGCTTCAGGGAACTTACGTGCTGTATATAGAACAATATCAAACATATGGTGGGTTGGTAGTGCTGGTGCTGGCGTAATTCCAAGATGGTATGAAATACTTTCGATGAAGAGAGGTGGAATTAGAACACAGATGCGTTCTGAAAGAATGATGCCTACAGGAGATTTGGCGTTATAGAGAAATAGAGACATTGATCACAGCAGCAGCACTGACAGCTCAGGTAAGGATAAAACATTATCCCAACTTTCCCTATATAGTAATAATAGATCCCTATGAATTAACACCAGGGCACAATCAAGATAATGCTGCTGCTGCTAGCAACAGCAGCAATAATGTCAATAACAATATCGCAGCCACTATGACAGTGGTTTTGAGCCAGACAGGTGAGATGAGTGGAATATACTCTAATGTGGGGATAACTGGACTTCTGCAGTTCTGTTCCTCATTCTTCCACAGGACTGCTCCACACTCCAGCCATGCTGTTGTTGCTGTTTGCCTTCAAGTCACTTCCGGCATATGGTGATCCTGTCACAGGTTTTCCTTGTCATGTTTCTTCAGAGGGGGGTTGCCATTGCCATCCTCTGAGGTTGAGAGTGTCATTTGCCCAAAGTTTCATTTGAACCCTAGTTTCCCAGTGTCCTTGTCCAATTCTCAAACCACTACACCACACTGGCCCTGGAGGCAGAGTAAGGCAGTTGCTCTGGAAGGTACCTAGGGACATAGAGAAACCAGTGACCACAGCAGCTTTGCCACTCCTGTCCACTGAAAGACCAAAGCTTTGCATTCCAGGAAGCCTTTCATGCACCATTTAAGTGCTTACCACACAGCACTGGTATTCAATTACAGCAGTTGAGTAATCTCACCTTTGCCTTAGTGTTATCACACAATGTCATGGCTAACCTGGTGTTTCGTTCTGTAGAGTTTTGGGGAATTTGATTTTGTGTGTCTATGTGTTGGAAATATTCTGTTAATAGTTCCCTTTTCCCACTATGGTTCAGTAATCAGTCTGAGCATGTATGCCTCCTTTGGCTTTACTGAGAAAACTATATTGAATAATGAATAAAATGTGGGTAGTCTGGTTGTGTGGTGAAATAATTTTCATTGGCGGTCTTCATTGGATGTTGGATGGCCATCTCTCAGGAGTGCTTTAGCTGTGTATTCCTGCAGTGCAGGGGGTTTGTTACCCAAAAAGCTAGGAGTCCTGGGAGGGCACCCACAAATTAATATACTTTAGGGGACTTTTGAGAACTTAAATAAAATTATATTTTGGCTGGAGCAACATTCAGCCTAGGATCAACCCTGTGTATATCAGTTCCAAATCACACAGAACTCCAGAGGCAATTCTAAAAGGGATTTTTGGTTTATTAATAAAATAATCAACACACACAAACATACATAAACAAACACACACACAGGAACTAATGAAGCAAAGGTGTGAGAAGGTGAAAAGCAGAGTCCTTGCTCATGGTAATACAATACTGATCCTGAAGTATAATTCCAATAAATGAGCATCTGGAACAGAGATGACTTAATAGCTGCCTTGGCAAGTGGGGTGGCCAGTTAACTGAGGAGTCTAGCTGAATGAACAGGCCGTCTGCCCATTTACAACTTGACCAAATTTCTGGTGTCTAGGTAGTGATATATATACTCAAAATCATACCCTGGGGCAGTAATCTCAGAATGAAGGGATTGTCTAACTACTAAATGGTTTTCCCAAGAAAGAAGATTGGTAGCGACTGGAAAAATGTTTGGACAATTGGCATGAATATCTCAGACAAAAGGAAAATTCTACTACTGGAGAAGAGTCCTTTGTATACGCACAACCCTCTTCTTCATTCAGGTTCCCATCATCACCCTTATGCTGGTGTCTTTGGGTGATCTCATTGTGGTGGGTTCTCCTGCTTCCTTCCATGCTTCAGCGAACCAGATTTCTCTGTAGTGGGGTTGCCTTTCCAGGTCACCCACCTCAGCATCCCTTCTGATATTAAAATGATATCAAAATTAAGGGTGATCAACAATTCATACTGCATGGCTTTTGAGTCCCTTTCAGCTCTATGATTTTCTAACACATTATCAGCATTGTAAAGAAAAATGCTTATTGTAAAAAGAGAAGCACCAAACTAGGAGTAAGATTTAGTACAAAATGGAAGAAGGCAAGTTTTGTGCTCTAAAACAAAACTTGGCAAGCAAAGCCTCATAGCTTCAGAGGAAAGCAATTGCCTTAGCGTTACCAAAGAAATTAGAAGATGCAAATGTGTAAGACTTAAAGCATGTTGATGCTCACATTTTCCAGCATATAGCTTATATGTATGTCAACAAAAACATTAAGAAATAGAATTATCAGCCCACATGATAAAATACAATTCAGAAGCACTGCTAAACCTTTACATAGTTATCACAACATTAACAGGTTAACAATATCAGGCAGCCATCTTAGTTAATGTTGAAATTCAATCTGGCATCAGTTAAATTTCTAGAGGCAGTGTTCAAGTTGTATGTACTTTCATAATTTGCAATATTTATTAAGCTAAAGTGGGATTTTGTGGTTGGCTTGCCAGTGTGTTTTCCTGGAAGCATGGTGATGAAGTTGCAGTCAAGTCCCAATCTGTTCCTATCTTTCTACCATAGAAATAGGTTCAAACTATTATCTTAGCCCTTTGGCTATAATCGGGTTCTCTTGCTTTCTCATCGTCTTGAACAGAGTCCTTGGGAATAAAAGCACTAATTGCAGGGTTGCTTCATCTTGGTGGCAAAGAACCATGAGGCTGGGCATTGGTTTTGCAGGCAGCAAGATTGTCCCAGAGGAATGTGCAACCACACTGGGTGACAGCGTCAAGGCAAATCTCAGAGAATTAATTGCTTCCTCCAAGACTCAGCTTGAGTTCCGGCAATCCAAGCTATGAAATTCTTGTCTTTTTTCGGTTCCAGAATTGGCAGCCAATTTGAACACAGAACAATCAGGATGTAGAAACCTGGCCAGGTGGCAGAAGCTGTAGAGAGGGAAGGAAAGGAAGTTCTGTAGCCCAAAGGCTGTCAATCTTGACCTAGATTTTAAGTGTTTTTAAAACATGAAGAAGCTGACATGCTGTGATTGGTTCTGCTGGTAATATTTTGCAGGCATATATATTGAGATATAAATTAGTCTAAAGCGTACGTTAGCTGCTGTTTATGGGCATTGATGTGAATGCTATGCTTTCCCAATGTTACTGTCCCTGGGGTTCCATAAGAGCAATCTTCTCAAACTGCAGGTAAAGAGTAGATTTGCGAGAAGAAACTCCTATTTGTCTTACAGTGTAATAGTTTAATTCCATTTGAATTGTCATATTGGGACGTTTTGAACTGTCATGTGTTTTTAGACTATAAGACTCTTCGAATCCTAATTTGGGGGAGAAAATTTGATTGATCTAGTAGCACCTTTGAGACTAACTAAAGAAAGAAACTGGCAGCATGAGCTTTTGTAGATTTAAGTCTACTTCCTCAGATGCATTTGGAGATCTCTCTACATATGGATTTCTCAGGCAAACACAACTATATCTTTTAACAACAACAACAACAACATGTAGTCTCAGCCTTTGAGAATAACTGAAGAGAGCAGCATGAGCTTTTGTAGAACTTGGTCTACTACTCAGATGCATTTGGATGCCTGTCTACATATTGATTCAATAGAGTAACATGGTTATATCTTTAAATAATAATAATAATGGAGTAGGGGAGAAGAAGATGATTGATCTAGTATTACCTTTGAGACTAACTAAAGACAGAAGTTGGCAGCATGAGATTTCATAGAACTAGGTCTATTTCCTCAGATGCATTTGGAGATCTCTCTACATATGGCTATATCTTTAAATAAATAAATAAATAAATGATCTAGTAGCACTTTTGAGACTAAAGGAAGAAGCTGTCAGCATGAGCTTTCATAGACTGAGATCTACTTCATCAGATGCATTTGGAACTCTCTCTATATAGTGATTCTTGAGACATGGCTAGGTCTTTGAATAATAACAACAACAGCAATACATGATGGAGCAAAGATGTGAAAGGTAGCCCTTCCAGCCGTGGGCTGGAGGGTGGCTGCACTGGAGAGGGAGCTGGAGGGGAAAGGGAATAATAACAAGCCCTGTGTCTTTAATTTCCTTTCTGAAGGCAGGGAAGCCTGCATAGCAATGACAGCCTGGGCTGGTGCGTGCTTTCCATCGGTGATTTTCTTCTCTCCAGTGGAGGGCACTCAGTGCCTCCCAAACTCCAGCATTAGCACCAGCCAGGCTCCGGAGCATCCCTCATCCCTTTCTCTGGGAAAGGAAAAAGGAGGGGAGGGGAAGAGAAGGGGAAGCAGAAGAAAACAAAAACACAGAGGAGGAGGAGGAGGAGGAGGAGGAGGAGGAGGAGGAGGAAAGCCCTTCTCCAAAGGAACAGAGGAGGAGGAGGAGGAGGAGGAGGAGATGACCAGCAAGCAGCTTTTGCAAAAAAAAAGCTTCCAAAACTGATCTCCTCCATGGCTTGGCAAAAACAACCCATCCAACTCATCCAAATCTAACCCGCCTGTAGATTTATATCTATATATCTATATATTTTTCTTGGTGGGGACAAGGTGACTCCCAAGACCATCATCCTCAGCCTCCTGGTCCTCATTTTGGAGATGCTGAGAAGATGGCTCTAGGCGCCTCGAGATGGCAAGAAGGAGCCGACTGAGGATGAAGGATGCTCTGGCCACCGATGCTGCTGAGGCTGAGGCTGAGGGTGACAAGAACCCAGGGACATCCCTGCCTTTTTTCCCCATCTCCCTAACAAGTTCCTATTTTATCCCCTCTCTCTCCCCATTATTCTGTTTTTTCCAGATCCCTCTGAAGTGAGGCTCCCCCATTCTCTGCTCCTGGATCTGTTGGAAAAGGATGCGCAAGAGGGGCTTTGAAAGCTTCAGCCTCCCTTTCCCCCTTCCTTGACTCCTTTCCTCTCCCCCCCCATACCTCTCAACCTTTTCCTCCCCCAAATTCTTCCCTTGATCCTTTTTTTCCTTTTCTGTCTGACTCTCTGGGGAACTTTGTGGAAAAATTCAGGAGGGATGGATTTGGAGCCCAGGGTGGCATCTGGGCTTGGAGGTGCCATGGAGGCTGTGATGGTTTAGGAAGAAAGAGAGGGAAGAAGAAAGAAGGAGAGAAAGAGAGCTTGGAAGGAGTGGGTGAGGAAGGAGGGAAAAGGAGGAGGGAAGGCCACCAACACAGACACACACACACAAGGACAGCAGCAAAAGCAACCACAAAACCCATCAGGCGGAAGGAAAACATCTGGAAGAAAAGGGGGATACCATTACAGATGACAAAAGGATGGGTGAGTGAACTTTTCTTCCTTTGGTAGGACAGCTGTATCTCTGTGTGCTATGTGTTTATATGTGTGTGTGTGTGTGTGTGTGTGAAAGAGAAAGAATTCATATAAAACTAGGTATCATTTTTTCTCTCTCTCTCTTCCCTTGATCCCTGTCTGTCTATCTATCTATCTATCTATCTATCTATCCAGTCTTCTTTTGCCAAAAGACTCACTTGCTGCTTCTATTATTTTTACATTTCAGCTGGTGAGCTTCCTCCCATCCTCCCCTTCCTGTCCCAATCCTTTCTTTCTCCATGCATCTTTTTTTCTCTCCTCTGCATGCAATTCATCTTGGAATATATGGCCTTAGTTAATTGTTAGAGAGATCCAACCTATATCTCTGAGCAGCCAGGGACTCCCTAACAACCCTCCCCTCCTTTCTCTTCAGGGTGTGTGTGTGCCCATCCAAAAGTACACAAAGCCATGTTGCATCCCTATCTAAGATCTCTACCCTCTTCCCTTCCACCACCAAAAAAAGGAGAGATGCTAGATCCTCAGCAGGCATTAGTCTCCTTCTCCACCACCACAGCCACCACTTCTTCCAATGGTGTGACAGGTTTACATTTTCCCCTCCATCTGTAAATGCTGGAGTGTATTTCTGCTTGGCTGGTACTCCTGGCACAGAAGAGAGAGAGAGAGAGAGAGAAAGGGGGGGGGGCTCAGGATTTAAATGGTGGTGGTGGTGGGGAGGAAGCTAACCATGAAAGTGGAAGAGGGGAAAAGATCAGAGCTGAGAGTCAAAAGCTCTTTAGATTAGGAATTCTCTGCACTTTGCCTCTCTCCAGCACATCACTTCTTCAATTCAGACAGATACATCAGAAATATATGTGTGTGTGTGTGTGTTTCCCCCTCTCTTTTTGCTGTCCCTATCCACCTCTCCCCCAACAATAAAGCTATTATTTATTATGAGGAAGAGGAGAGATGCTTCAATATTTCTCTTGATGGAAGAATGCCATTGCATTTTCAGAAAGATTGCAAAACTCTGGGAAGACCTATTGGCTCATGGGTTATTAGGTAGTCTGGAAAAAGTCCTTCTCTGCCCCCCTACCCTACTCTCCTCTCCCACAACACATACACACACACACACACACATACACAAGCCTTGTGAGCATGCATGCATGTTATGTATGGGCTATGCTTTTCTGGGACCTCTGTATGCTGTTATTCAGAAAACATGGGAAATGTGGGCTGCAGGCAAATTGAAATTACAGTACACTAAGTTGCCTGGTATGTCATTTTTGAAATATGAAAACAGGCAGAAACTGGGAGCAAGTAGAGGTGAGATGCTGGGGCAGGTTTTGCACTTTTGCTGCTGTGACGATGCCATGCGTGTCCAGAGAAATTAATATTACACTGCAACCAGCTGTCTGCGTCACACACACACATACACACACATTAAAATAAATCCATGCAGCTCTCTCTGTCTCTGTCTCTAAAGTATCACACTGTGGATAATACTTATATCAATAAAAATACATGGGAAGATAAACATGCATTTGACATATTTGTGAGGGGGGTTTGTAGAATGGGGAATTGATTGGGAATTCCATTCCTTTTTTTCTTCTATTTAGTGTCTTGAGACTTTTCCTACACAACATAAGGCACATCATCAGACATGCGTGCATGCTACATTGCTCCATGTTTGACCTATGTTTAACCCACATGAAACAGCCCTCCCTTGTATGTTGTCTGAATAATATTTTCCCCAATGCATCTTTGCCTAGTTTTCCAAACTGTTATTTTCTTTTTCCTATAAAGATAAATTTATAAGGTTATTCACATTCCTCTTGAGAGACCAAAGAAAGCTGTGAGATGGTTTTTAGGAAACCCTTTTACTTGTCCAGGGACGGTTAAAACTGCCCTCGACCTCAGGTACATTTTCCTTCCAAAAGTGACATCACAGTGACTTGACAAACATATTTATTGGTCAAATCTCAGCGTCATAGTTGTTCAGGTTATATGTATCATGAGAATGCACATGGGATTAAATAAAAAAACAAGTTTGGGCCTTTATTCTTCAAAGATCATCCATCATACTGAGATAATTGGAGGGGAAACCTTATAGCATGATATTAAACATGGGCTGGGAAGGATAAAAGACTGGATAAAGGAAAAGAACAACAAGCATTTTCATGCAAAAGACTCTAGGGGAAAATGTAGGAGGCAGACAGGGAGCCTTGGATTCAGCTAGACTTGCTAGGCAATATTAGAAGTCCTCCTGGTGAATAAGCTACCTCTGGTTGATTGGAATGGCTTTACAATGTCTGTCTGTCATTTTTCTAATATTACAGGTTTCCATGTAGTTAAGCAGCTGAGAGGCATGAGTGCAGTCTTCGTGCTCCTTCCAACGGTGCTATTTGTGACGTTGACAGGGGCTCAGCGAGCTTGCCCCAAGAACTGCAGATGCGATGGCAAAATTGTGTATTGTGAGTCTCATGCATTTAGGGACATCCCTCAGAACATTTCTGGAGGCTCTCAAGGCTTATCGCTACGATACAACAGCATCCAGAAGCTTAAGCCAAATCAGTTTGCAGGCCTTCACCAACTCATATGGCTCTACCTTGACCATAATTACATCAGTTCTGTAGATGAAGACGCCTTCCAGGGCATCCGTAGGCTGAAGGAATTAATTCTGAGCTCCAACAAAATCACTCATCTGTACAACAAAACGTTTCACCCAGTCCCCAACCTCCGTAATCTGGACTTGTCATACAACAAGCTGCAGGCACTGCAGTCAGAACAGTTCAAAGGTCTTCGCAAGCTCTTGATCTTGCACTTACGGTCAAACTCATTGAAAACTGTTCCGATTCGAGTTTTCCAAGATTGCCGCAATCTCGATTTCCTGGATTTGGGCTACAACCGTCTACGGAGTTTATCCCGCAATGCTTTCGCTGGCCTCTTGAAGCTAACAGAGCTCCACTTGGAGCACAACCAATTTTCTAAAATCAACTTTGCTCACTTTCCACGTCTCTTCAACCTGCGCTCCATTTACTTACAGTGGAATAAGATCCGATCCATTAGCCAGGGGTTAACATGGACTTGGAGTTCCTTACACAACTTGGATTTATCGGGAAATGACATTGCAGGGATTGAACCTGGGACGTTCCAATGCCTGCCCAATTTGCAGAAGCTCAATTTGGATTCCAACAAACTCACCAATATCTCTCAGGAGACTGTCAATGCCTGGATTTCTTTAATATCCATCACTCTGTCTGGAAATATGTGGGAATGTACTCGAAGCATTTGCCCTCTGTTTAACTGGCTTAAAAACTTCAAGGGAAACAAGGAAAGTACCATGATTTGTGCAGGCCCCAAGCACATCCAAGGTGAAAAGGTGAGTGATGCTGTAGAAACCTACAACATCTGTGCTGAAATCCCAGTTGTTGTCACTGAGAAGCCCTACCAGGCACCTAAAACTCAGCAAAGGCCCATTTTTATTCCAAAACCTACGCTTCCCAAATTGGAAGATTATCAGCCAACATCATTTACACCAAGCCCTTCTCCAGAGTTCCCAACATCTGGACCTGAACCTGAGTATGAGCATGTTTCCTTTCATAAGATTATTGCTGGAAGTGTTGCCCTCTTTCTTTCCGTGGCTATGATTTTGTTGGTCATCTATGTCTCGTGGAAGCGTTATCCAGCCAGCATGAAACAGCTCCAGCAACACTCTCTTATGAAGAGGCGCCGGAAAAAAGCCCGAGAGTCTGAAAGGCAAATGAACTCCCCTTTACAGGAGTATTATGTGGACTACAAGCCTACAAATTCCGAGACCATGGATGTATCGGTTAATGGATCTGGACCCTGCACGTATACCATTTCTGGCTCCAGGGAATGTGAGGTATGAACCATGATCCTCCTAAATCCATTTCTGCTGCTGGGAAGGAGAGGTAAATGTTTGAAGCTCTTGAGGTGTCTCTAATCACTAGAAAGATTAATGAGCCTTTTTGCTTTTGGGTTTGCTCAGTGCGAAAGGTTATTTAATTAAATTACAACAAGCAGGAAAGTGACGGTGGTTATTTTCAACCGCTCTTGGACTAGAAAGGAGTTTGTTCAATGGTGAGGTGAGGTTGGAAAAAAAGAGCAGTAACAAAGGCACTTCAGGCTCTCTTTAGCCTCAAGCTATTTTATGTTGGCTTAGAACTCTTGGCTTCACAGGCATTATCTCTGACACACCCTTGATGTAAAGGGACAATGAAGCTGCATTTTGTTAGACCTGAACAGAGGATGAGAGACTTATAATAAAGAGCTGATATAATGTGAGTTATAATAAAATATTCTGGGTTTGGGAAGGGCTTAATGCAAATTGGATGTCTTTTCAGATGCATTACCAAGCCAATGTCTTTATAAATGTTTCCCTTGCCTTTTTGCCTACATTTCTCAGCACGTGCCACCTGTGTGCCTTAAAATATACTTGGACTAGGCTAAGTCTCTTCTGAATTGCCTTGCTAAATAAAGAAGGATTTAAAAGTGGCCTTCCTTTTGCGGTACTTGTTGCTCAATTGAAAGGGGACACAAAGTAAGCACTGAACAGAGGCAACAGCTACTTAATGGGCCATGGACCCTTTTTAGATCTGCAATAACCAATTGACAGTTCCATTTCATCCAACTTTCTTTATATCAGGTGGATAGTTTTGGTTCACGTTTGCACAGGAATATCTGTGGTTTTTTGGGGGAAAGGCTACCACTCATGGAGGACCCACAGCTTTAGATGGTGCATCACAAATTAGGGACAAAGGGAATTCTGTTTATGTTAATGTTTACTGGGAGTAGATCCTTGAAAAGCTTCCTTCTGTGCTGAGAAACAAAAGGACTTATGGCCCCAGTGATGCTTTCCCCCAGCAACCCAACTTGGTACTGGTCTAAAATGTTCCAAAATATATAATATTTTTAAAGGTCTTTTTGGTAGTGGTGGTGGTGGTTTGCATACAAGATTAATGTATCTAAGGTTCGAGGAAGATGGAATCACTTTCTTAGATGGATTATCCTGACAATGCTGATACTGTTGACTACTTTGGCTTCTCATGCTAGCCTATTTCACTTCTGTGGGCACTGCAGTGGAATAAAAATAGGAACTACAGCTAAAGTCATGACTTGCTTCATTGTAGTTTGCACTCTTTTTTGGTTCTGATTTATATAACCTTCAATGATAGATAAGTAAGCAGGAGGAAAGATAGATAGGTTGATATACAATTAAAACAGCCTGCTTTCTGAGCAGGGATTTAGTGACTGAAAAGGGGAAATGAATATCCCGATATTTAATGATATGTACTGTTTCTTTTCCCATCTACTTCAAAAGTGCTTTTATCTCTTGGTCTTTAGGTCAATCTAATTTTACTTTCCTCAGTAAAATCCAGAAACTCACAAAGAGAAGCAAGCTTTTAAGTCCTCATTAAAGCCCACTGAACTCAGTGAATTACTGATTGTGAGTTTATTGGGACTTAGCTAATATTCATAGAGTGCCATGCCTGATGGATCTCTGTAGTTTGAACTTACTTAATGTCAACAGAATAAAGGATGTAGGTCTTACTTGGGGAGGTACAAGGAATCCAGGAGATTTTTCTTCTCTATTGAAACAATAACTTTTAAACTCAATAAGCACTGAAGATTAGTTTCATTAATAGGAGGAAAAGCATTGCCTATATATTGTTTTAGCTTCTGTTTACAAAGATTGCTTTGCTAATGGAACAAAAATATAATTTAAGGTTAGACTATAGACCATATGCCCTTTTCAGTGACGGTAATAAAAGATGGCAAATGCAATATGGCCTTTGACAACAAGTGCTAAAACCTTATCATGGATCTTTAGAAACAATGATAAGGCTGGGCTGGAATGCTTGCAGATAAATTGCACTTGGACAATTGCTTCCTCAAAGCAACCAACAGAGTCAAGGACATTTCATTCAAATTTATATAATTAAATGTTTGTGCTTGCCTGAAATGCACCAAAGTAATCTGGGGAAAAAAAGAGGAAGGGATACAAACATAGACATTGATTTTGGCAAAGAAATTACATACAGGTAGTATTTTGGCATTATGGATAATTGTGATCTGAAATGCATATTGTTAAGGAGGGAACTGCAACTGTGGAAGGCTATGGGGTTGTATTATAGTCCCCCAAGGGAACTGGAGGGATGCACCCCTACCATGCACCCTGGAAAAAAAGAGTTTTGCCTCTAATATCCCCAAACATTGTCTACAAAGTGTGGGGTCATTTTTAGCCATGCTTTTAGGCCCAGGAGTGGCCTTTCTTAACAACAAAAAGTGGGTTACTTCCAGCTTAATTTCTATTTCAAATGAAAGCATTTCCTCTTTCCTGTTTACTTCCTATTTCAGAAGGGACCTCAGTTAACCCCTGAGGGCCCTTTGGTCACAAAAATGGCCCAGGGATCAAGTGTGGTCCATAAGTCACACTTTGCCAGAATGTACCATAAATCAATGCTACTTTTTTGCTTACAGTTATTAGCCAATGTGGGTAATTTGGCATCCCTCCCCATTTCTGTTCCATTTGAACTTAGCTATAGTTCTTACAGAAGCTGGTGAGGCTTTTCCTAGCATGCATATATTGGAGCAAGTTAACCCAGAATGAACTGATCTTGAAAGGATAGTTAACAGCTATTAACTTTACAAAAGCTAGAACTGGCTTCTGGTGTTTTGCACTTTCCTTGCAGATGTGGTTATGGGACCTAGCTTCATGCACTTCAAAATATACTACCATGCCTTTAAGGATGTCAGATAGCCATTCATATTCCCTACAGACCTTACAGTAGTGCTGTCTTTGGAGACATCTCAGTAGGTACCATCTCTAGTTAAACCTTCACCCAAGGACTGTTAGACCTTGCAGACATTCCACATGTTGCTTGGTTGTGACATTCCACATGTTGCTTGGTTGTGACCAAAAACATATAACTAGGCTTTGCTAGAGTGGTTCATCATAACACATCGGTTCCTACTCAAATCTGTTTCTGCTAGGTACACAAATTTAAATACTGTTATTCTTCTGTTACAGTTGCAGTTTTTGAAACTATTGTCCTTTTTGCTACACAAAAACAATCATTTGCTTACTTTTGGGGGGGGGGGGGTAGATCAGAACGCTATAACCCCCTGTCTCGAGGCATGAAACACAGATAGCTAGTGAGGCTATAAAAGTAATTAGAATAGAGTTACACTCCACTAGGAGTGAAAGTATCAATAGTTACATTAAAACCATAGTTTAACAAAGTTAGGCCTCTGTTATATGATCAAGGTAAGTATGAGTAGTGTGCCATTTGTAACAAATTCATAGGGATCATAGATTAAATCCATAGGTAATGAGACAATCCACAGAAGGATGGGAGTGGGTAGGTCGAAGAGCAGAAATCAGAAAAAGAGAAATGAAGCAGAGACCAAAAAGTAAAATAAAATAAAATAAAAAATAGAAATTGATTGAAAGAAGCACTAGCATCAATCAAGAAGTAATATTCATTTCCTGATACAGTAAAAAAAGATTACCTGACCCCAAAGACTGAACGAATAACCCTGCCTGCAGACCATGGACGATTATTTTTTTTCTTGAAATACCAACTAAATGGGACTAGGGCTTCTTGGGAAAGAACAGGAGTTCAAGCTGGAGGCAACCAAATCAAGTTAAATTCTACTTCATTTGGAAATGTTTCACTGTTTGCTCCCCCTAGACACACTCAGCTGCAAAATGTAGCCAGGCTGTGTCCCAGACACACAATGAGTTTTGGGATAAAACAAGACCTGAAAAATGAACAGATATTCACTATGATTAACCTGTCTTCCCTCCCACAATATATTTCTGTGTCTGTGACTTACCCACATTTACCCCCTCCCATGGGATCTCACAAAACACTCTAAAACTGTATTTGAGTGGGGAAGACCATATGCTGTGACAAGCAGACTTCTTTCACCACTTGGTGGAGCACCTCTATAGAAAATGTAATAAATGTATTGTTTCTGCTTGTCGCTCAGGTGACTCGTATGCCTATTTCGTAGAGAGGTGACACATTCAAAGGGATAAACTACCTCAATTTGATCTCCTTTGGAGCTGACAACTCTGACAGCATATGGCTTTTCTTGTAATATCTGTTATATTTACAAATAGATAAGTCTACAGATAAAGTATATGGAAGCAAGCAGTATCTGTACAAAAAAAAAGATGATCATACACATGGTAGTGTGAAAAAGTGGAATGATAGGAATGGAAGTGTAAGAAATACAAATATTTATCATTTCTTTAAATATGGTTGTTAGCAAACAGTAGTTGAGTGGTAACACAGACATCCTAGCATAGATCAGTTGATTAATGCATATACTGTATTAAAAAGTTGAATAGAGAAAAACTACATTATTTTCTAGATACAGTAAAAGATTTCCTGTATCTCCAATGATGACCATACCTTGTGGTGCTGTTCACCTTTATTTTCCCTACTTTCCTGCTATGGGAATCAGATGTGAAGAAGGTGTCAATGTCATTTTCAACTGCCTCCTGTGGTATTTTCATGGATCTGTAGATTCCTCTGTATCCCTCATCATTAAAACACAAAAACCTGACAATAATCTTGTGAGAATGCCACTGTACAACACAATGATTTTTCCTCCTTCTCCATCATCTTTTCCATTTTATATAGTTTCCTCATTCTCATAAATCCCCACAATGGTACTGTAGGGAACCTGGTACGTTTTAGACCTACCAGGGATTTAAACTTGGATCAGCACTTTACACGTTACACTTTGAACAGAAAACAGGAGACATATCTCAAAGTGTTCAGTGATCAATGTTTTAATAATAATAAAAAATAACCAATGCATTTTTCCTCTATATACTATCAGAGGTTTTTTTCAGTGTCTGTGAAAAATACATATTAAAGCAAACTGTCATTTTGCAATGTACAAAATTCTTATTTCCTATGTGCACTGCCTCTACATATAAAATACTGAAATATAACTTCAGAAATTCCTGGAGGTGAAACTGTCATATGATTTAATGAACAGAAAGTTGGAAGGTGGTCTTCATCCCAAAGTATTATCCTAGAACTCCAGGCATTACCAAGGACTTTTCATTTTTACTTCCTAGGTCTGTTTAAATTAACCCAGTATTTCCAGAAATTAAATATCTCTCTACCTGGCTCTCTCTTTGCATCACCCCAGAACTAGCTAAGATGGCTACTGCCAGTAAAAACAGCTACTTTTTACAGGACACTGATTCAATAGAAATCAAGTGAGAGAAAGAGTGATGTTTACACCATAGCAAAATGATCCTAATGTTTAGCAATCATAATATTGCTAAAACACTTTAGCATTTTGATCGTAACTCCTGAATAATAATAAAGAAGGATCAGTGGAAATAGGTGAAATCAATTTCTGATATGTTGCATGCGTTTAGATGTGATAAATCATCAGTGAGAGAGGTAGGAAGGAAAGTAAAAGGGAGAGAAGAAGTGAAGGATACCCAGCTTATTGAAGAAAGAGTTTAGATGCAAGCCTGGGAATACACAGGTAAAATCAAAACAAAAAAGAAATGTAAATTTTTAATATTCCCAAAATGAGACCTTTACTGGCTTTCTCACTTCAGTAGTTACTACTCCCCCCCTCCCCGGTACCAAGGCTAAGATTCTAGATCAAAATATGTAACTCACGGTTACTGGCAAATATTATTTATTTACCAATTTATTTAATTCATTTAATGTGTCTGTTTTTGGATACTGTCCCAAAAACTATTCACATCCAATCACACTCACACACATGCACATGCAAATGTGGCAGCTGTCAGCCTCAAGCACTACGAAAAAGTCCGCTTACTGGCGAGCGGACAGGAGGAGGAACCAGGCTGCACTAGTTCTACATCAGTGGTAAAAGAAATGAAGTCATAGTCCTAGGACAATAACATTTCCCCTCTGCAGACACAGGCCTGGATACAGGATGGGTTGCTTGTTTACCTCCCACTTTTCCCCTCTGGCCAGTAAATGGCCATGGAAGTTTCAGAGCATTGATGTTAGACGGGGTGGGGTGTGAATTTCTCTTGGTTCAATGTCCAAAAACAGAACTATGTTTGCACAACCTTCAGTTATGCATATGTTTATGTCACTGGAAGGACATAAGTGTGTAGGTGGGAGAGAAGCAGCAATTAATGGGCTTAATTCACACAATTAGCACAATAGATTTGTTGAGTTACAGAATGATAGAATTGGAAGGAGCCTCATGGGTCATGGAGTCCAATCTTGTGCTCAGTGCCAGAATTCCAGCTAAATCATCCACAGCAGGTAGCTGTCCAGCCTCTTTTTGAAGACATTTGGAGAAAGAGACTCAACCTCCTCTCTAGACAATTGGTTCCATTACCAAACTGCTCTTACTGGCAAGATATTCCTTCTAATGTTCAGTCAAAATCTACCTTCTTGTAACTTAAAACCATTAGACTTTTTTTCTACCCTTAAGCCAGAGACACAAAACAACAGTTTGGCAGGATTGCTTTTTTGATAAAACTTCTTGACAAAACTATGCTGGCTCCTACTTATCACTGCAATAGAATAATATGGAGATTAGAGATCAGGAATTAAATAACTGAGATATGACCATAGTGTCAGATTATGAAAGTCCCTTTGTATGAGCATGTGTGTGTGTGAACAGGATCTAGCATTTGTCTTCTTGTTTATAGAAAACCTGCCCATCTTCCTCCATTGCCTCTTAAAGCAATACCTGCTCATCCATATTTTTTCCAGTTTCTAAGCCCTTCAAGATGCATTCAGAATAATTATGTGTGCCACCCACTGAAATCATCAAATGAACATAAATCTCTAAAAGTGCACTTAAACATCCTCAAATTCAGTTGAAAGTATGCAGATCGTCAGATTATGTTGCTTATGATTTAGGGCTTCAATGCTGCTCCCCTTGCAGTCAGGGTAGAGTATGAAAGAGACTTATAGAATCATGAGATTAGAGGGGAAGCTAGAGACCCATCTATTCCAACCCCTTGCTTTATTTAGGAAATCCAGAGCTATATGATTCTCAGCCAAAGGTTATCCTCCCTCTGCAGGAGAGTCTCATTCCCAGAAAATTCATTTCATTTGTCAGTCAGGTTAAATTTAACTATAAACACATTTCACCTAATGTTCAATAGAAATATATCTTCCCATACCTTAAGTCCGTTAGAGCTAGTCTTCCCCTCTGGTACAGTAGGGAAGAAATAATTGCTTTCTGCCATGCAATCCTACCACTGGAGACAGGTGATGCCATGGTTTCACGTTGTTGTAGTTGTTGTTGTGTGCCTTCAAGTCATTTCTGACCTATGGTGACCCCAAGGCAAATGTATCATGGGGAATTCTTGGCAAGATTTGTTTAGAGGCAAGATTTGTTTGCCATTGCCTTCCTCTGAGGCTCATGTATGATTAAAAAAAATCAGACCATATATATATATATATATATATCACCAGTATCATTAGATCTGGAGATGTCTTATCCTCGGGTTCACTATGAGTTGAGGTTGACTGGAGGGCAGTTAACAACAAATCACTGGAATATAATTTAAGTGATTATTACTACAGTATACTCAAATTAAAAGCAATTTAAGAGCATGTCAGGAAGTATGACACACCTCCACCCTCTGTTGAAAGTCTTTTCCTCAGCAGCCAATCCATTTTCAAAGGCTTGTCTGAATAGAAAGGTATTTGCCTGTTGGAACAATCCCAGGTTTCTGACATGTATCAGTTAAAGCATTTATTAAGGGGAAAATGTATAAAAATAGTGGGTTCTTTTAAAAAACGATTTGTTTATGTCAGTATAGAACAGGGCTTGGGGACTTTGACTCTTAAGATTTTTTTGGAGTCCAAGAACATTCAGTCAATATGGCCAATAATAAGAGATTGCACAGAATATAGACCAAAACCATTGGGGTATATCTTCTGCACCACAGGTTCAGAGCAATTGGCCTTCAGAGATATGCGGCATTTGGTACATAGTGTCTTGCTGTGCACAGAGGTGCCTTGGTGAAAGAGGAAAACTACCTTGCCTTTTATCAAAAGCAATTCGTCACTCAGCTTGAGTCAGACTGGGAAAAAATTGAAGCCCAAACAAAAAGCATAATGGGGTGGGTGGGAGGGGAGCATTTTTGGGGATGCCTTAATTTTAATGATGGTTGACCCAAATGATAGCTTGCAAACCTGCACTGAATTTAGAATTAAAACTAAGGTTGATATTAATATTGGTGCAGCTGATAGCTTCAATGAAGAAAGGAACAGGAGAGACTATTACCCAAGAAGTAGTGTTCAAGGAGTTTATGAACCCATAGGATGTTCCCAAGCTGGTAACCAAGAGGATCAGGAAGCATGTATCTGTTCTGAGGAACTGTAAAAAGATGGTGAAGAAAACATGGCATATTATATTTCCACAGTGTGAAAAGATGTCTCCTCTCTCTCTCTCTCTCTCTCTCTCTCTTTCTGTCTGTTGGGAGAGTGTCCATAGCTCAGGTCAATGATACTCAGTCCATTTTCTTCTCACTGATAAAGATGATGGCCAGAATCGTTGTTATTTCATTATCTTCTGTTAGATCTGGACAAATTACAGTAATGTGAATATCAGTGCTGAAACACTAGTAAAGCAGTACTGAAATACGGGTTTTTTCTTAGATCTATCATTGTTTGTCTACATAGCTAACTGTTCCCCTGCATAAAGAAGGAAGATAAGCACCATATGGTGCATAAACACTGCAGACAGGAGTCCTGCTTGGTATCTTAAGCCATAGAAAAAAGGGTCCATAAATGGAAGAGGTGACCTTGATGGAGAATATATTCCTTTAAATAATTAAAGCTGTCAGATAAATGTACTTTTGCAAGGCATCATATTTTCTAAGAGGAAATTGTAATTTAGGCCTGTCTCCCTGAAGACCTGTCCCACTCATTGTACCCAAGCTCAGCTTTTACAAAGAGGAACGATTTAGAAAGAGATGGGAAGTTCAAGGTCTTACAATGAAATGTTAGCATTTTAAAAAAAACCCAATGAATTTCTATTAATGTTTTTAGTTTTAAATTATTCAATACATTTATTTAGATAACTTGTTTGAGTTGCTCAACTATGTACAATAAAGGCAAATAAAAGGAAGAAACTGTAACTGACTGTACTAGCTAAAAAGAAATTTCTTCAACATACTAATATTTATTACAGTTTTTGTTGGTGCAGCCTTTTCCCAGTTTCTCCAATGATTACATTTGATTGTTTGTTTCCTTTTTGAAGAAAACTGAGGCAAAGAAGCATTTCACTTTCCTCCCCACCCAATAGGCCTAATGTTTCCTTTTTCTTCCTCTTGTTCTACATTTTAGGAACCTGCTTTATTTTTTAAAAATCTTTCTACGAAATCTGAACTTATTCTAATCTTTAGCTTTTCAGACAAGTACTGACCATTTGTTTGTGTTCCTCTTCTGTGGTGTCCCCCTCATCTATTTCTTGTATTTGTCTCTTTTGAATCTCTTATCTTATCTGAAACTCCTTTGTACATCCATCTTGATTTATATGGACACATCCCACTTTTCTTAATCATTGGAATTGTTAGCAACTGGACATTTAATATCTCACCTTTAGGAAAGTCCCATGCATCATGAACTCCCTTCCCTCTGAACTTTTTTGAACTCACCTCTTATTTCCCCAAGCTTACAGAAATCAGCTTTCTTAAAGTATGGAGTGAATATGTAACTACATTTGGCTTCCTTTCCCCCTCTGTATAACAAACCTTAAGGGGACATAGTGATTCCCACCCAAGGATCCTATTACTTCCACCCCATTGACCCATTCACCCCTGTTAGGTTGAATTTCAAAATGGTCTCTCTCCTTGTTAAAATTGCATGGCAAATGAGAGATCTGACCTTTTTTCCCCTTGGTAGACACTGATTTTCAACAAACATAAGGGCGGTTGAAGTGCCCTATTACTACTACATCTCTCCTCTTTGAATATTTGGTCCTGTATTCAGGAAGACAGCATCCAAGTCTGTTTCATTTAATCTTATGGGGTGGGAGGGGGAATTGGGTTGCTACTTTTTAATTGTACTTGATTTTTTAAAATGTTGTACCCTGCCCTCATTGCTCATTCAGAGGGGTGGGATAGAAATAAATATTTATTATGATAATGTTTTCTCCTCCCCTTTAATTTTTGTCCATATGCTGTCATGGATCCCCTCAGAGGCATACATGTCCTTGAGATATACACTATCCTTGGGATGGTGAACATTGGTGCTCAACAATGGCTCCTCTTTATCCTGAAGAGATGTGACAAGTGACTAGACAGGTCCCAGTGCTATGCAGGATTTTGAAACAGAGGCTGGATGGACATTGTTTGTAGTCGGGAGTGATTTGATTGTGTTTTGTGGATGGTAGGGAGTTGGATTGGATGGCACCTGTGGTCTCCTCCATATCAATGATTCTGTTATTCTACATCTCCTTTCCTTTTTGGTCTAGATGATTGGAATAGGTTAAGCCCTTTTATTGATACATTCTAATCATGAGAGTCATTCCACTAATTCACTGCTGCCTGAATCATCTTGTATTTCTTTGTTAAGAGTTCAAGTTCATCTTGTTTCTTTCCCATGTGGCCTAGTTTTTTAGACATTAAGAGCCCTAGCCATTATCTGATAGCTGCTTCTTTCTTTCCTTAAAAAGGCTATTCCAAGCACAGACAGGCCTATGTGAGAGAAAAAAAAGCAAGCTGTAAATAGCCAGTTGAACCTTTTGGAACTTCTGGAATGCAACGGGTAGTTTACAATCTAAAGATATTTCATGAGGTCAGAAGTTACTACAATATGGCTAGAGTTAGCCTAAGAATGCCTATGTGATCTGTAAAATGCTGTTGCAGCAATATTATGCCTTGGCGGAATTAGTTCCTTCATGCTTCCTTTGTAGAAAGCGGTTTTGTTTGCTGTTGTTTTTTTCCTGGGCAAAAATACTCACATGCAAAGTTTTCACAGAATAAGTATGAACTGTCTTTGAAAACTTCAGCTTTAAAGACTTTTTCACAGCTGGAAGAAAATTGCTAAAATTAGTTGTTCCTTCCTTTGAGAACAAAATTAGCGAAGAGCTACATCCCTAGGGCAGAGATATAGATAAGAGCTGCAAAGATGAAAAAAGATGAAATTTATATACTCCTTATCTAGGAGGAGTATGATGAAACATAGAGCTTTGGCCTTCTGAGTGAAAAGGCCAAGCACAGCCAGAGACCCTCCTGGCCTCAGCAGAGCTAGCACTACCAGAATGCATTGACCTAGTGGCACAGAGAGGACTCTGAGGATGCCACATAACTTGTCCTGGACTCACTAAATAAGTCTGACGCCTCAAGTGTGGTGGAGAATGCTATGGCTCTACCAATGGTGTAATAAAATTAAATGGTCAATAATCTGGGTTGGAGAGAGAACTAAATACTGTTCTTCACTAGAGGCTGTAAAAATTTTTAGCTAGTCTGGCCCTCAGATCTAATTCTTTGAAATGTGTCCTTTTTTGCACCCAAAATGTCCAGCAGTCATCTTCTTCTCTTTCTCCTTCTTCCACCGTCCTCCTTGAAAATGTGTCTTTGGTTGCATAACTGGAGACCTACTTTCACTCTTTTTTTGTAAAACCCAGTTTACGTACAGGGATATCATTTGAGCTTTCCTAAAAAATCTGATCTCTCGAAAATCATAGCATAAGTTCCTTTCAAATTTTTATCTTCCGCATTGTTTTTAGTTGCTAAGCATGAAGCTGGAAGAGAAAACTATAGCAAAGACATGGTGTACTTTCAGCAGAAAAGGAAACTTCTCTAGTTTTAAAGCAAATTGATTGTGGAAAGATCTTTTTACATTTCTGGGTTAACATGAGACAGACCTCCCTTCCTCTCTTCTCCATTGTAACAATACAATAAGCAGTAAGTGAACTCAAACCAGCTCCTGGAGAATATGCCAAATACTATGAGTTTTTTTACCTGTTTATTTCATCAATGCATCTATTTATGAAATACATATATCAAAATGGTGAATGACAACTGCTCTTCTAAAATAATTATTATTAATTGAATAAAATCTATTATTTGATGGAAAATAGTGCAGGTCCAGATCTTCAGCATCAGAGTTTAAAATCTGGGTTTGGAATGGCTTTTTTAAAAAATTGCTTGCTGTTTTCTTTTAATTCATTTTCCATAAGTTGTGTTTATTATTATTATTATTATTATTAAACTGCCAATGGTTTTTAACTGTAATAATTTATTTGAATTGTTAATATGGAGGAATATTTTAAAAATATGCATTTTTGACATTTGTATTTCATAGTTATTTTAAAATTTTATTATTGTTATTCTTCTTTTCTGTCCCAGTAGGGTTTTTTTTTCTCTTAGAGAGCATAAAACTATTGACAGTGATTCTACATAATGGTCTGTATTTTGTAACATTATCAATCAAAAGCTTTGTTGCAGAAACACAAGAGAACCTTGTTAGTAAATTGTGAAGATGCACATCTAGGCACCAGGAGGAATGTTATGATGTGCATTGGGCATTTCCAATGTGCATCTGACACTCTTATGAGCATCAAGCACTTTTGATGCACTTTAGATTTGTCTGGTGCTCAGTGGATAATTCTCATGCTTATCGGGCTCTTGTGATGTGCACTGGGCACTTCTATTTCACATTAGGCACTCCTGTTGTCTTCTGGCATTTCCTAGCCCGTGTCCAGAGATGCACATTGGGAGTACCCCAGTGTGCATCAGAAATACCCAATGCACATGATAGCCATGGTTCATTGGTCACTCAACTGGCTACCATTGTGCAACAGACACATGCATTGTAGCATCTTGGCAGGCCATCAGTGAATACAGATATTGGAAAACTACTCACTTCTAATTCCTGGACATGAAAGTTCACTTACAAAAACCTAAGGTGCACCTAGAAATAATGCAGTTTGACATTACTTTAAGTGTCATGGCTCCATCCTGTAGAATCCTGGGATTTGTAGTTTTATGATGCACAGGTATGCTTTGGAAGAGAAAGCTAAAGACTTTGTGAAATGACAAATCCTAGGATTGCAGAGGATATAGCTACAACACTTAAAGTGGTGTCAAACTACATCTTAAGCCCCACGTCAAACTCCAGACATTCTGAATAAATAAATAGAAGAATTTCTAAGCAAAAATATGCTCTTTACATGTTTGGTGATCCATTCCAACTCTGAACTTTGTCACTGAACAAAGGCACTCTGGCAGAAACTAAATAGCCCCAATAGTTCCTGTGCCCTTTTAAAAGCCAAATTTCCATGGCAAGAGATTTCTTCACAAGATGGAACACGGAGAGACATAAAATCCTTGGTACACCCTTAGATCTTAATGCTCTAAAACTATTTAGAAAATGAATGACTGTGCTGTGGAGATAGGTCCAGAACTTTCCGTAACATTGACCTTTCCTGTAAATGTCTCATTGCTTTTCCTGAGAGGAAAGAATGTGAGGTGGAACAACCTGCTCATTTTAACTCCAGAGCTATTTTTATTTTACGCCGCCACCTGCTGAAAACAAGGTAATGACTAGTTTTAGCCTAAGTTGGAAGGTATAAGGTTGAAGGAACAAAAATAATGGTTACGTGTTACATTGCATACCTTAGTCACCTCTGCTTGAAAAGTCAGAAATCTCTCAGCAAGAAGCTTCATGATATCTATGCATTTTTCTTTGGCCACTACCCAACAATGCTAGGGAACAACAGCAATTACAACAAGAGCAATGCATAGCCAAACACATAGCCCATGCTAGAGAAGCTAAAACACCTACCAGAAACTGAAGCCAGGCACTGAAATAGAAATTTCTATTGAATTCCAGGAGGCAGGGAGGAGTATTTATTATATTTATTTATTGCAAGGATTGATATCCCACCTTTTTCCACAATGGGATTCAACGTTGGTTACAATAATTTGTACACTTGTACACTTACAGAAACACTGAGTCCTATTCTTTTTCTTGTCCTCGTCATTGAATATATATCAGATGGATAGATGGCTCCAGAAAGAAGAGAGAATGCTCCTTTTCTACCTGCTAGGGGCTCAATCGCTGGAGGTTGGTCAGGCAACAAGTATTATTATGTTCTTGATTCCCAAGTGGACATTTAGAGAGACATTTGGGGGCCTGAATGTTTATGCCAATGATCTCAAGAGAGGTGAGCAGATGATGCTCACCATGGGGATGCCAGCTTAGGCTCTTTGATGCATGGAGCTCCACCATCATGTTGCATGTCAGCAGAAGTGAATCCACCCTGATTCAGTTCATCATTAGTGTGTTGTTGTTTTAATATTTCTTTGAGATTTTTGGGAAAAGCTGTATTTCCCCCAAGATTTTTCTTCCAGTTCATAAAGCAAGGTAGGAAAGTTCCCTAGAAGTCCACATACCGATCAACATTGCAGAGTTGGGAGGTTGTAGGTCTGGTGATAGCACCAGTAGAAACCAACCTATTCTAGATGATGCATCACTGACTCAGTTTTAATGCAAAAGGGCAGTTGATAGTATTGGCCCTTAGGAAACATACAAAATTAATGGATTCAGCTAGAATTCTTATGGATTACAAATCCAAGAATTCCCCAGCCATCGGTAATGTTCTGGGAACTGTACTCCATACAAATAAGTCTCCCAACAACTTCTGGTTTTGTGGAATTAGTCATACGCAGCAAATTACATCCCAGATGCTTGTTTCCATCTGCATCAGAAGAGACATTTGGCCAGTTCAGTGGCTCAGAACATGATGGATATTCATATGGATGTCTAGTATATTGACTATGCACAGGAAATCTGCTTCTTTCTTTTCATGTATTCCTCTTGCTGGTTCAACTTCAGGGTGACTGCCTACTTCTATTTGCCTACCAGGAGAAAGGAATGTGTGTAAGCACCGATTCCCTTAGTTCAATTACCAATGCCTTTCTCCAACTGTGTACAAAGAAGCAGAATTTTCCACTTCTTTGCATCTGCTGGGAGAAGTGATTACCAGCCATGGAGAATTTCAATATGAAGGAAGTCACCTGTAAGTGGTGTTCGCTCCCTTGATTCTAGCATTTGTGGCAATATACTTGGCACACATGAAACTCCACAACAAACCATAGTTCGGATTCCTTGCCCATGCTAAAATTAAAGACAGGTGAACTATCAGGTCATCTGTCTCTTAACTTAATTTGACTCTTAAAGGAAATCTGGCAGAAATATTATGATGGTACTGGTTCTCTTAAATATATCTAGGAAACCAGTGAGCTTTGGAATGTTTTCTGTACATTTCAGTGATTAATTCTGAAACCAGGGCAGGCATGTGTTTCCATCAAGAATGTTTCTTTCTTGACTGTTCTCTAGATGTTAAGTGGAAGAATACTAAAACTTCATAGAGATGTACTTGATCACCTTTATCACTTAGTTGCTAATAAATGTAATGTAACAGCAGTCTAACCAGAGACTAGTGTAATGATGTGAGACTACTGCAATGACTTCTTTACAGAGCTGTTTTTCAAGATGGTGTCAAAATTTCACCTGATGCACTTGGAACAATGCTTACGGGAAGGAGGTAAAACAACGTATGGCCTTAATATTGAACCAGTAGCATAGGCTGCATATTTGTTCCTAAATAATGGCTGGAATTCTCTATCGTGGTCTACATTGTGTAGCTTCAAAGATACTTGACTACATAGAAGAAGTTCTACAGTGAATTCCAAAGATGCATTACAGAACTCCAGTAAGAGTGTCCCAATGCTCTCCCTAGCCATTGTCCCCCAGAGTGCATTGGTCCTGATGCACAACAGTCATTTTGTTGGATCCTCTATGAGGTAATAATGCCACAACAGCCCCTTGCAGAATATAGATGTTATGGATCTGCTCAGTCTTGCTTCTTGCAGATGTTAGTCCACTTAAAAGACCTAAGTGAATTCTAGCTAGATTTCTATTAACATTCATTTCAGATACATTCAACTGACACAACAAGGGAATCAGAACAGTAAAAGAATGTCTAAAGCTTGGCTCCAACTACAATCAGGAAGGTGACTGAAGTCAAGGAATCAGAAGATTAGACAATTATGAAAGAACTAGAAAACATTCCAAAAAGTAAAGATATACAACTGACCACTAAAATTACAATTTTACAAACCATGTACAGATCCATCACCTTCCCCTCTTCCTTTTGTGTTGTCTCTTTTAGACTGTAAACCTGAGGGCAGAGATCTGTCTAATTTAAGATTGTATGTACAGCACTGTGTAAATCTACAGCGCTATATAAATAAAGGATAATAATAATAATAATAATAATAATAATAATAATAGAGCTGGACAGTGAAGAAAGAAGCATTTGGATTCATTTGAGGTGTGGTACTAGAGAACAGTGCTGAGAATACCATGGACAACCAAGAAGAGAAACAAACCTTAGAACAGATCAAGCCTGAACTCTCCCCTGGAAGCTAGGATGATTAAGTTGAGGCTGTCTTACTTTGGCCACATCATGAGAAGGCATGCCTCATGGGTAAAGACAATAATGCTAGAAAAGGTGGATGGAAGTAGAAAGAGAGGGAAATCACACACTAGATAGACAGACTGCATTTGGGAGGCCACAGGTATGAATTTGCAGCAAAGCAGTGGAGGCCAGAGAGTCTTGGAGAGATCTCATCCACAAGGTCACCATGAGTTGGGCTCAACCAGAGGGCAGTTAACTGCAACAAATGTTGACCTGTTAAAATGATTTGGGACCAGATTATTTGAATGACTACCCGTGCCCCTTCAAATTTGCAAGAGACTACTTTTGCAGTTTGAACTCAGTTTTTCAGCAGTTGAACTAAGCTGAAGACAAAGGGGAAAAGCAAGAGGAGGAGAGAGAAACCGGGCTGTTTTAAAAGCATCAGAAAAAGTGGCTTGACAGAGGATCAATCAGGAAAATGTAGCAAATGCAAATAATCTATCTAGCTAGCTATCATTTATCAATTAAGACTGTCCCTGTCAAATTGAGACTGTTGGGTGCAGAGGGTATGAGGTGATGGGAAAAACTAGAAGATGAGGAATGCATCTACACTGTAGAAATAATGCAGCTTGACACCACTTTAAGTACTGTAGCTCCCTCCCGTGGAATCCTGGGACTTATAGTTTTACAAGCCCTTTAACCTTCTCTGCCAAAGAGTGCTGGCATCACATAAAACTACAAATCCTGGGATTCTGTAAGCTGGAACTATGGTAGTGAAAATATTGTCAGACTGCATTATTTCTACAGTACAGGTGCATCCGATTATTTTATAGACATGTATAATCTATAGGCTCTATAACTTTGTTTGGGAAACTTAAACATTTTCATATATAGAGATGGCTTTACATAGAAGTGTCATCTAAAGGTCTGTATGAACACACCAGTTTTGTACTATTTTGTTTCATTCTAACATGAGCAGAGGTTGCTTTCCCCTCCCCTGTCTATCTTTCCCTCTTGGTCTTTTAAAAATATCTACACTATATCCATATGTAACAGAGAATTGCCTGCAGCTCCTCAGGTACTGCTTCATCCCAGTGGTTTTCTGCAGTGCAGCAAAACTGCACGATTTTAATGTACATTTCTTATCTTTTCTTCCTGCCTCCAACATTATCATTTTCCCTTTCCCAGAGCCTCTAAATCATACGTTAGGCGCCTTCCATTTCAAAAGCCTTGTCAATGTCACACATGAAATAAAAATGTAGAAATGAAGACAGCTCTTGTGTTCTCACAGTAGGAACACAAATTGCACAAATCAAGCCAAGAACCAAGTTGCTGGCAATTTTAAATTAGCGGCAATTTGCCTATGGAAACAAATTCTACGCTTGCTTTTCTTTTCTTTTTTTCCCCTCTTTCTCTTTATTTGTCAGATTCCTCCACAGACTCCACAAGCAAACTAGAGGGAAAAACTGGCAGTCTAAAGAAATGATTAACCTTTTAGTCTTAATTATTCACCCCATGAACATATTTCTTTCCTTTTTTTTTTCCTATAAAAAAGCCACAAGAGCTAGGTCAGCATTTTAGTTTTTTATTGATATTTTCATTAAGCATTTGTTATCCTAGGCAGTAAAAAAAAAAGAGAGATTTTATGACTGGAAATTTTAAAGAGGACAGAAATAGCTTATATCTGGTTGTCTTGGCTTTTCCGTCAAGGGCCTCTTAAATAGATAAGTGTAGTCACACTGTACAAACAAGACTTAGATGGCTTCTAATTGTGAATAATAAGCAATGATAGAAAGGGCATTTTATTGGGATATAAATAATTCTGTTTTCCACATTAATAGAGTTGCTTTGTGAGAAGACGATTGGTAATAAAACAGGACTAGAGCAGTAAATACCTGAACTGGTATCAAGTAGAGAGGCAGATCCTGGGAAAAAAATGTTTTAGCCCTGATGTCTTAATAAATAAATCCTGCCAGTATAGTGAGAGACAGCATTGCATACTGGTTTGAGCATTGGACTGCATTTCTGAAGACCAGGGTTCAATGCTGTGAAACCCACTGGGTGACCTTGGGCAAGTCACACTCTCTCAGTCTCAGGGCAAGGCAATGGAAAACCTCCTCTGAACAAATCTTGCCAAGAAAACCTCATGGTAGTAATAGCAATCGCACTCATATTTTTATACTTTTTTATAGCCCTGAGCACTCTCTAGGTGGTTTAAAATGTGTTAGCCAATTGCTCCAGACAAGGTGGGTACTCATTTTACTGATGTGCTAAAAGATCTGAGAGCTTTTAGAACTGAAGAGTGGGGTATTATTATTATTATTATTATTATTATTATTATTATTATTATTATTTCTTTACCCGAATTCTTCTATCTGGTAGACAATAACAAGTATACCTTTCCTTCAGAAAGAGTCAGGGCTGTGCCTGGAGCCTCCCAGTTGTGGTTTCATGGAGACTTGCAGAAGGAGGTATTGGGTACCTTCACCTGCAAGGTTTTTTAAAAATAACCAAGTTACACCATGAACAGGATTCCAAATACAGCAGTAAAGTTGGCCTCTCTTTTTCCATGCTCTCTCACTAGGGAGAAATTGCTCCTTCCACTGATTTGTGTCCTTTGAAGTCTTCTTATAGGAGGTTGAGTCCCAGTGACAATGAATCCCAATCCAAATGTTTTATGATCAATATCTAGGCCGAAAGTCAAATTTCATCTGTAGGAAACTAATAATGAAAAGCATTTGTGTTCACAGAATTCAGTTTGGAGATGTGACACAATCCTCTTGCACAAAAAGGGGTGCTGATTCATAAGGTTCAATAATGTATCCCGAAAGGGGTGGGTAAGAATTTTGTCTCGATCGTTTTTTTGGATGAAAGCTTTCCAAAATGCAAGCCAAAATTCACACGTTTCAATAACTTATAATAACAAAGAGGTGCTGAAGCCAAAAGAAACTGAGCAATGAGTCTGGGATTAATGCAGATACTTATGGCATATTTATGAACAAGAGGTTTATGGTTTATTACTATGACAGGAGATGTAAGTCTCCACATGTTATGCCAGAACTGAAGTGTGGGAACCAAAAGGGCTTTACCTATCCATAAACTCTGATTCTTTCAAATGTATGATTCAGCCCCTAGCAACAGCACCTTACTAAAACTTTCTGAAAATTCACTGTGCTTTTCTATAAAACACTAAACTCTGTCTGCCAGGGTTAAATCAGTCCAAAAGAATGAACCTACCATCTTGTCTATGGTTGCTGATGCTTTTTCACTGACTTCAGTTTTGATTGTCCCATTTAATGCCTAGAAGAAAAGGAGAAAAAATACCACAATGTAAAATTGAAGTTAGTTTTGGAGCAGCTGTGTCCGATTGCTCCAAAATAGGAACTGACATTCAACTTGCAGAAACCTGTCAAATGTCTTGAACTAGTGATGTGAGGAACTTTCCTCCATGCCCTGGCAGCTCTTTTTATAAACCTTTCAGGGGTTTTCCAGTGTTCTTTTCTCAAGGATTTTCTTTTGGCTTTTGTTTTTTTAAGTTCAGAAAGAACACTTGACAAATCCAAATGAGTACGGCTCGTGGGCTGTAGGTAGTTGCTAGACCAAAGTAGCAGGAGGGAACCAGTTATTTGAAATGACATGGAGAACCTCAACATGGATATTGGAGAAATGTAGACAGAAGGAGTTCACTAACCTTCTGATGTGATTTCAGTTGCTCCTTTGAACTCATGGGGATCCATTCTGGATCCCCGCAAGTTCAAAATAGCCTTGAATGAGGTGCATGCATGTGGGGCACATGCTGTGGGGGTTTTATAGTGCAAGATTACCCATTCAGGGTAATATGCCCCTCTATTTATTTATTTATTAATTCAATATCCTACATATTCAGCTTGAGAATACCAAAAGAGGGCTTTAAACTTCCTGCCAGAGCTCTTGCACTATAGAATTCCCTGACCAGCTTAGACAGTGTATTTGATGTGAAGAACCTTAAGCTTTTTCCATCAGAAAAAGCTGCAAGATTGGGGGGCTATTTCAGTGAGTGAAACATGACAGAGTTGTATACAGTTATGAGAGGTGGATATAACCTTCTCCCCCAATATCAGAATCAAAGGTCATCCAGCAAGGTTGAATGGTTGGAGATGCAGGAGGGAAGCATTTTTTCCATACATTTTTTCCATCCCATAAATTTGAAGGAATTCTAGTCCTCTAGTGCTCTTGTCCAATACATTGGATGTCTTTCAAACCAGATTGGACAAATTCATGAAGGATATGATGTCATTTTTTAAAATGTATTTTTAGATTTCCCCCCATTGTGTCAACCACAGTCCTTTTCTTTCTTTTAGTTTCAAGTGTCTTTCTTTTATCCAAATACATAATATGGCGGGTACTATCTTAGAAATGTTGTTGTTGTGGTGGTGTGTCTTCAAGTCATTTCTGATTTCTGGTGACCCTAAAGCAGACCCATCATAGGGTTTTCTGCGAGTGTATATTTGTTTTGAGCAGAAAATATGGTTTTCTGCTCCGAAAATATGGCTCCCTGTGTAGAAAATGCTGCTTTCTATATACAGCAAAGCTCCATGTCTGTATTGAGTGAATCCTAAATGGTGCTTGATACTGCTAATGAAATTGCTAAATTGTTTGCATCTTTATGTAACTTTTTTGGTTTTATATGGTTTTAAATTGTAGCATCTCAAGTTGAATCCATTGACTATAAATACAGATTGACTGACTGACGAAAATTAATGAAGAATTACATCCCAACTATAAGCTAGGGTCAGGTTTAAACCAGACCCTTGGGTTTTACATGTAAGATATGATACTTTGGGTAGTATGCACAGTTCAGGGCCAAAAATCTTCTGTGATACTTGGAAGCTTGATGATAACAGCGGAAGATGTGACCCTGACTCCACTGAAGTAATTAATTTAAGGTGTTTTCTACCATCCTCTAATTAGAGTCCTACAGAAGCTGGGTTATTTTCACTCACATCCAATTAAACACTCAATCCTTTTGCTTTTCCCATCTGCTACTGTCTGATAAGCTTTCTTTAGGACTGCAGTCCTGTTGAGAATAGTGCTGGGTTTAATTCTTTTGTTTACTCATAATGTATCCCTTATTTAAAGTCTTGTTGTCTTGCCTAAACAAAGGTCTTTCAGTCATGAGAAGAATTTCATCACAGCTCGGGGCCAGTGTTCCATTGTACATGTGTTAATGTTATCGCACATGCCCTTTTTTTGGAAAATGGTGTTGCTTTTGTTATTTACTATCAAGTCAATTTAGACTTATGGTGACCCTCTTAGAGAGGCCTAAATACCCTAAATGCACCAGATCCTTGCTGGTCTTGGAAGCTAAGTAGGGTCAGTCCTGGCTAGTAATTGGATGGGAGAACACCATCAAATACTAGGTCCTGTTGGCTATATTTCAGAGGAAGGAACTGGCAAAACCAACTTTGAGTATTCTTTGCCTAAGAACACTCTGTGAAATACATGAGGTCACAATAAGTCAAAAAGTGATTTGAAGACACAACTGAGAATCCTCCAAGACTCCTGATCATGAACTGTGGTCAGTTTAACCAACTAAGGATGTAAAGTTACTTCCTGAGATATTGCTATTCAACCAATTTAAAGGCCTCCAAAAAAGGAAAGCCCGCTACACTTTGAGGCATCAACATAGTCCACCGTTCAAAATGCTATTACAATAAAGACGTTCCTTCTAATGTTTAGATGGAATCTCTTTTCTCATAATTTGAGCCCCTTGGTTCATTTCCTAATCACAGGAGCATCAGAAAAAAAGCTTGATCCATCTTCCAATGACATCCCTTCAGATATTTAAAGAGGGATGCTATCATCTCTCAGTCTTCTCTTCTTAAAGCTAAAGAAATCCAGCTACGTAACTTATTCCTTACAGGGTCTCATTTCCAGGCCTCTGATCTTCCTTTCTGAACACATTACATTTTGTCCACACCATTCTTGAATTGTATATTCCAGGTGAGATCTGAACAAAGCAGAATAGAGTGGTAAAACTGCTTCCCTTGGACATTGTACTCCTGTAGACACCGCCTAGAATTCCATTCACCTTTTTTAGCCACATTACATTGTTGACTCATGGTTAGCTTGTGGTTTATGAAGACCCATAGATCTTTTTCAATGTACTGTTATCAAGCCAAGTGTCACAAATCCCATATTTGCGGCATGCCCAGTACTTCCTCGGATCTTTGATGCTATTAACAGGAACGCATAAGGAAAGATTCATATTGCTAATTGACATTTTATGCAAAACAGACTTCATCTAAGGTGTCTTGGATATTATGAGCAAAAACTATCCTTCAACTATAGAAGCAGAACTTGGCCATAGGTATTAAGGTAAATCCACAAGGTAATAAAAATTCAAGCAGGTACATAACTTGTGTTGAAGTTAGCTCCTTATTTCAGCCAAGGGCTGCAAGAAAAGGATCAAAGTGCTAGATCTTATAACAGTGATAGACTGAAATCAATTTAGCATACCCTCATTGGGTAGAAAAAAATGTGTTTTAATTTGTGTTGGTGATTTTTCAACACTTCCCTACTGAAAGAGGAAAGTCAAGTCCCGGAGATATTACTGACGTTCTGAATACTGAAACAGAACAGAGCACATTCCTATATGTTCAATGGAACTCCCAAATTGTTCCACTTACAGAGAAAATTGTGTTCTTCCATTGTATCATAGTGGGTTGAGTGTTGAACTACAACTCTGGAGACCAGGGTTCGATTCCCTCCTTAGCCATGAAACTCACTGGGTGATCTTGGACAAGTTACATGCTCTCAGCCCCAGGGAAAGGGAATGGAAAACCTCCTCTGAACAAACCTTGCCAAGAAAACTGCATGATAGGTTCAACTTAGGGTCGCCATAAGTCAAAAATGACTTGAAAGCACCCAACAGCAATAATAACCAGGCATTGCTGGGGCTCCTATCACCTCCAGAGAGCATTGACAATAGTGAGGCAGGATGAGAGTTGCAGTCCAGTGACATTTGGCCATTTCCCCATGATTCCTTTCCCATTTCAATCCTGATTTAGGGGTAGGATTCTTCATAGATGCTTGTAGGAAATAGAGTAATTTCTTGGTTTTTTTTCCCTTTTCATATGAGTTCAGAAATGTTTTATTTTTAATGTGCTCAAGTAGTCCATAGGATATTACCAAGGTGAGGAACTATGGGAGGAAATGAACATTTAGTTTTAGGTGAGTAATAAGAGCCAAAGGTCAAAAGATATGGAAAATCTAATTAAAAGGTTCAAATACTCTTGATTTATCTTCCCAAAGGATTTGTAAAGTAGCATCATTCCCTCCTCACCCACCCAACCACCCTTCAGAGACTCCAAAGGTGTGACTCTCCCAAGACCTCCCTGAATTAATTTGTTTTCCTGCATCCTTGCTTAATACAGTCTTGGCCACTGACTCCCTCCTATTGGATCCAACCCATGTTTCTGCTCAGACATTCCTTGAAGTATGCAGACAGCAGGGGTTGGTATAGAATCCTCTTAATTAATACACCCTGGTGGGAACTGAAATGTGCCAATTAAGAGATTATCCCTTCTCTCAGATCATCATAAGGGTGAATTGTGCCAAGGAGAGCAGCGCCAGACTGAAAACTGGCTGTTCAGCAACAACATATGACAAAGAAACATGGATGATCTCCCCAGCACCGGCACATATATGTAATACAAACACACCATAATATATACAAAGAGGGACAAGGATGCTTTGTGTCCAGTTTAATTATGTTTGAAAGAAATTTTCATAGATCTCAACATACTGAAAACTGGTGAGAGTTCATGTGGTACAGGATTAGAGTATTGGATGAATATTAGGAAAACCTATACAGTGGTCCTCCGGCTTACGAATCCCCCGGGTTACGAAAACCCCGGGATCCGAAACCGGCGGGACCGCTACAGTATCCCCCGGGATCCGAAAGATCCTCCGGGATACGAAAGAAAAAAACCGCGCGGCCCCTTTAAATCAGCCGCGCGGTCCGTTTACAATAGCTTTCCCCCGGGAAATGAAAGCTTCCAGGTTACGAAGGTAATCCCAGAACAGATTACCTTCGTAACCTGGGGGACGACTGTATGTACGTAAATCCCCACTTATTCATGATGTTCATTTGGTGAATCTGGTTCTCATCTTAATGTAACTCACAAGCTTGTTGCGAGAGTTAATGTATGACATCCCTTCAGCCCCTTGGAGGAAAGATGTGGAGAATAAAACATACAGAGTTTGATGTCTAAGGCTGCAAATTGAGAAATGCATAGCCCAAGGCCTAAATCCAACATCACACTAGCAGAATTATACCATGGGATTATACCATTGTGCAAACAGTTGTACACGAGGATGTACAAATGGTAGTGCAAATGCTTGCAAAACTCCATGCTCAACCTTTTATGCAACCCCTTGCAGAAATGCTTGCACAGTGCTTGTAGAAATATTTGGGATATCAGATTTGCATTAAATCTGAAAATATGCAACTGCTAGTTTAGTAGAACTTGTATGCAATGGACTTGGATATAGATGCATTGATGACCAACCATGAAATAATGAGGCCAGGCATAAGTAAATGGGCTTAATAAGGGACACTTAATTAAAGACACAACTTCTTAATATGCTAAGGAGGATATATTTTGAGTTTTGAAGGGTTCACAAACAACTGAAGGCAAAATATTAAGAGTAGCATTGCCACCATCAGGAGTAGGTTCTGTTCCTAGTAAATCTGATGATTCCAAAATTAGGGTGGCATCTATGTGATCATCAACAAAAAGAAACTGCTGCTGGTAAACAAGCACAATTTTACAGTATGCTGCGGTGATCTAACTGCCAATCCTACGGTTCAGCCTGCCTAGAAACTACAGCATGATTCAGAACTGCCCTTGAGCTCTGGAAGCAATTCAATGGAGAATAAACATCTTTAGAGTTATACCAGGTAGGAATCTGTTCCAGTCTGTCAGACTTCCTGAACAGATTACAAAATCCACACATCTTCAATTAGGTTTTTGTCTCTTATGTGTAGAGACATTCAGCATGCTAAGGGATGTGATTTCAGTCTTCTCACTATGTCAGAATAGTATTGGCATGTGGGAAGTGCCTCTTCTGTACATATTCTGTGTGATGCCTAGAATGGGCTTGTAAAGCAAAGGAAAATTTTAGGCCCGAGCTGGACTTGGGGCCGACTTTTGCCCTATGAAGAAGCGTATCCCCTGCCAGCAATCTATGCCATTTACAATGAAGGAAGAAGAGGAAATTGGCAATATCAGTAGGCTCAACTTTGACCAAGCTGATAAACAGCTTATTGGAAATAACTCAAAAGCATGCCTTAAATCAATTCGGTTTTACCGGATGGAATTCCTTCTAGGAGAATAATCATATTCATATTCTTGCTTTCTTTTCACTTTTTATTTTATTTTTGACCACATTTATGATCCTGAGCCAGCTCTTTTAAAACTTGCTTTATGAAGGACTTTGCCCTACTTGTAAGTAATGGCCAATGTACTTTAATTGGCTAGATCTCATTCGCCTTAATGTTTAATAAAATAATTTAAAGGCTATCTTAAAAAATCCACTGATGTTTATGTTGAACTTAAGCAAACAATTAACTGTACGAGTATGTCCTTGAGCATCTCAATTTACAGTGTTCATTTTCTAGACAGTTTTTAAAGAGCATGAACTGAAGGAGACATCTAGTGAAATACAACAGTGTTATAGTAACGGATGACTTTATTTACCTATACATAGGGATAGTGTACACGAGTGTATTGTGTGCATTGGTGCACATTTTCACACCTCCACATCAATGTTTAATTGTCTTCTCTTTCCTTCACAAATTAACATCTATTCATAGCTGTTTACTATCCCTGTGCCAAAATGGCATGGCAGCCATTCATATCCTTGTGAAGCAGCCAGATGGTCACACATGCGATGATATGCATTTCTGCAGATTTCCATAGATTCACTGGTTAAAAACCATTAAGCCTTTTCCTGCAGTGTTTAAGAGCACAATTCTTTCAAAATCAATTTATGTGTATGTGACCAACAGCCAATAAAAGAACCTCAGCTAGAACACACACCACAGATCAAGAATATTGTGTCCACTGCCAAGTGGATGCCAGCATGATTAACAAACAGAATTAAGGAAGAGGAAGATGATGACCTTCAGAAAACAGATGCCTTATCCAAATGAGAGGAACAAAAGGGACTAGCTACCATTTTGCCACAACTTTGCCTTACTCATATTGCTCAAATTTCATAATATCACAGTCTGACACTGCCTATTAACATTACAGAATTGTTGCACTATTATTTGCAGAACCTAAGCAAAGCAATGGAGGATAGGGATTCTTGGAGATCTCTTGTCCAGAGGTTCGCCATGAGTCGCATTTCACCTCAACTGTTATGGCTCCATATAATCGAATCCTGGTATTGGTAGCTAAGAGAGCAGCATTGAGAATTCTCAGCCAGAGAATTCCGGTGCCTCACCAAAATGCAAACCCCAGGATTCCATAGTATAGAATACTGACAGTTAACATGGAATATTGAGAGCTATATTTCTGCTGTGTGAATGGGCCCCAGATGTTTTGGACTATAAATTCTAGTAATTTATCATTGTGCTGGGTGGAGCTAACAGGAGATGTCAGCCAAAACATCTGGAGAACCAACTCTGGTTTAATATTTTAGAGAGCTAAAATATCTTCTTATTTGGAAGTGGAGTTTTGGTTCACCCTGTGAACTTTCTCCTGAAGTTACTCAATTGTAAGATGAGCATTTTCACAGTGTTTTATGCTTACACACCTCACTGAACAGTTATTCCTATGACATTTCTAGCTGCATATTGGTTTTTGTTACACTTTTTTATTTTAGTTTTTATGACTGGCTTATGGACTTTTGCTTTTGATTAAGGAGTCTGAGAGGCATAACATTAAGGACATGGATATATATGTGAAATTCAATTGGCTTATTTTCAATATTATTATATTTCTGTAAAAGGCTTAAACTCAATTACAGAATAGAATAAGCCATCTGGACCTTGTCACAGCTACTGTATATAACATACATATGGAGGAAATTGCTTATTGATTTAGCTGAGTGTGAACAAACTGCGGCTGTAGAACCACAAACATATTCTTAATACTAATAGATACCATCAAAAACAACAAGCTGTTCTTGAATCTTGGCTACAGGGCATCAAGTTTAACTAAAGAGCTTTTTTTCAAAAAAACAATCATGTACTTTATATAGAGGCATTTAATGAAAAATGTCTTGGCAATAAAGCGAAATGCATTTAGAGACAATTGTGCATGTTTGTTTTAGAACACTAACAGTATATTGGATTGCAGACTGATAGCTTAATAAACTAAAGCATTCAGTAAGTGAAGTGCTTCCATTTGAATGGATAAAGCAAGCACAAAAATAAGATTTCCGCACACAAGTGCAATATCATAACTTTGAATGTATCAAGCTCCTTTTTTGTGTGCTTCCAGACTTGAGGTGATGAGACATAAATACTCATGCATAGATTGCAAATATTTAGGCAGTAAATGTTGTCTTAGGATAAAACCCACAAATACCTTGTTATCCATGCACAACTTATGCATACTGTTGGCTCTTCCCTTTGTTTCACAAAGGGATCCTGACATATTGGTAGCTGAGTACATATAAAACACTCTGCATGACTAGGATCACATGGAACACATACACTTCTGCCTTTCATATATTTGGAAAGAAATATGCAACTAGTGGGGAGTACAGTGGGTTATACTCACAGTGTCCACCTCCACTGTTCTTACTCACATGTATCCGTTGTGTGGATACCCATGGTGGTAATGTCATACAGTCCCATCAAGAACGGTCCTCTTTTCTATTGTGATTCTGGCAGTACACACATCTGCTTGTGAGTAAAGTACCTAAATACATATTGCAAGCTATGGCAAGTTGCATATTCACATGATGGGTCTGGACAAAGCTTGGACAAAGAGGAGAGAGGAGGGGAAGAGGAGGGATACTGGTGCCTCTACCCAAACAATATGAAGTAATGGAAGATAGCCCCCGGAATTGGCTTTTAAGAGAAATAAGTAATTAGTTTAAACCTTGTGCAATGTACAGTCACCCTTCCATTTTCACAGAGGATCTGTTCTGGATCATCCAGCGAAAATGAAAACTGCCAACATTCAAGTCCCGTTGGCTTGAATAGTGGCAGGTGCCTGTAGGCGCTCGTGCATGCCCCACTTTGTCCCCCTCTGTTTGTTGCTTGCACATAAGCAAGGGATGCGGATCCCAAGTCCACAAAAACAGGCTATATATGCAAAATGCCAGGATGCTTCAAACCATAGATGAGCAATTTATGGCCCTCCAACTATTGGACTGCAACTCCCACTATCCAAGAATAGATGGAGGGACTGCAAGTTGTCCATTCCTGCTTTTGATGAGGCTATTTCACTATGTCTTCTCATCTTCTCTGCTTCATCATCAAATCACCAACCTTTCCCATTCTCTCAGGACTTTGGATCCTGAGCAGGGGATACCTTCTCTATCCCTTGCTTACTATTCCATGTACCCTCACCTATCTCTTTAGAATCCACTATAATGAAGAAAGCCAGCCTTTGAGTCTCAATGCATGCAATCTTAGTTGTCAGCCAGTTGTTGGTGCTAGTCTTCCTTTGCCAACAAGCAGTAGTAGAACTAAGGTTCCCAGATCTCAGGACCTGACCAGGAATGTCCACTTTTGGTAGATCATCTCTAGTCAAGAGACAAAAGAGAAGACACAACAGTCAATTCTACAGTTTTGGGGGCTTGGTTCTGGGCAAGATGTAGGGACTGTGGTGAATCTCCACAGTTAGGAGAGCAGAAGCTTGCTACAATTTGCAAGACTTCATTGATTTCTTGCTGCAACTTGCAATGATCCTTCAGATTCTCTGAAGATGTCAGCCACAGATGCTGGTGAAACATCAAGAATACACTCTTGTAAAACATGGCCACATAGCCCAAAAAACTCACAAAAAACTAAAGATGCCAGCCATGAAAGCCTTCGACTTCACAATCTTTTGGATGTTCTGTAGATTTACTGTGTTAGTTTCCTCCTTTTCTCCCAGACATCATGGTACCCCGGGCTCACCTTCCATTATGCACTGCATCCAGTTTCTGATTCGGGGCAGGGAATCTGGATTAAAAGGCCCTTATCCTGTCTCCTTAAGTAAGTGAGAAAGAATGATCCCCTTAGGGAACAGGCTCTTTAGCTAAAATAGTATTTAGCCTTAATTTCCAGATAGGAAATGGTGTTCTTGCTCCCTCTCCCCTGCCTCCGTGTGTGTGTTTTCTAGCCCATGGCTAATGTTTCTCCCCTTTCTCTTGTTGCTTTAGAATCTCCTATGAGCATTTCTGTTTCTTTCTGAGTCATATACTTAGCAAAGGCAGCAAGAGATCATTTCAAAACCTTGATATAATAGGAGGAAAAAAGGAACCTTTACAAAAATAAGCTCTAAAATCCCTCTTTTTTTAATTTAGGAACCATAGACCAGAGGACTTACAGGATACTCTGGGGTCTTTCCCCTCTTGTGTGACATTTGCTAAATCTAATTCATAGGCTTTTGAGTTTAATTGCATGCCTTAAATATATAGAGACTCGGGCTACAATCCTGTGCCCATTTATCTGGGAATAAGCCCTCCTGAGCACAGATGTACTTTCCTTCTCAGAAAACATGCTGAAGATTATGCTGTCAAGTGCCAAACTCCATATTTATTTTATTTACTGTATTTTTATTCTGCTGTTCTGCCAATTACTGACTCCCAAAGTGGCTCAGTCATGTTACATGTATAATTTGCTTCTGATATTTTCTTAGGGATGCTTCCAGATTTCTCCTTATCCAAATTTCTGTCCAGATTGCCTGCTCTTGTTTGTGAATTCATCCATTCTATTATGTGGTCTCTGTTGCTCCATAGTTCATTTCTAAAATCTTCACAGAGAACTTGACAGTTTGCTGCTATATTAAGAACATAAGGCCATAAGAAGAGCCCGGCTGAACCATATCACTTTAACTGACATGGTAGCATTCTGTGAAATTCTAGGATTTGTAGTTTGGCGAGTCTCAAGTGTTCTCTGACTGAGAATTCTAAATATCTGCATCTAAACTGCAGATCCCAGGATTTGATAGGGTGGAATGAGGGTCCCTACTACACTACATGATGATAACACAATGATGTCATTTTAACGACTAGGATCCATCCTATTGAATCCAGGGATTTACAATTTTGATGCAGGTATTTAGAATTCTCAATCAAAGAGCTCCAGGGCTTCACCAAACTACAAATCCCTGGATTCAATAGGATGTTGCTAAGTGGAAACATAGTACTATAATCATACAGTGTGAAAGGACAGGGCACCATGGCAATTGAAGTGGGCGCGTATTTTTATAACTGTATAGTGTGAAAGGCCCCCTGCATTCTGTTCTCCTGATAGACAACCAGGTGTCCACTAGGAGTTTCCAAACATGACATGAGTGCAACAACTCTCTCCCACTCATGTTCCTCAGCTACCGGTAGACAGGAAAATACTAACATGGTATAGCTGTTAAGATTAATAGTTCATAATGGTCATGAAGAGTCTAATGCCATTTCAAAGCTATCTAAGTTGATGGTCATCACTGTTTTGTGATGTAGATAGTTCCATAGTTCAATTATGCATGGCATGAAAAATTACTTCTTTTAATTTACCCTGTATCTTCTACTATTTAGCTAGATTCTGATGAATATAAGTTCTAGTATTATGATAAAGGGAGAAAAGCTTAATTTTCTTTCTCTACGCTATGTTGGCCAACACCTGATTTATAATAAGCTTTCTTTTCTTTCAGTTTGTTTCATTGTTTTGTTACCACAATATGAGAATGCACACAGCATCATAAAAGCTCTATTAAATCAGTCCAAAGTTCTGCCCAGCAGTAGGATATGAATGGAGTTACAGTCTCCATATCACATTCCCCAGTAACTGCAGTTGCTGATACAGAGAAGCACATGTGTACATAATAAAACATGTATACCCTACCACAAATGCCATGAATATATTATCAACATAATGATCAACCTTCAACCCAAACCTCAGGTTGATTTCAACCAATGGTTCTATGTGTGTTTTTAAAAGGCATAAGGAATAATCTTGGGGAACACCACAGGAAGAGAAGCCTTCCAGAATCAAATAAGCATTAATTTTGTTCTTGTTTTGGTGGTGCATTTACTTTCTTTAGATTATTGATCAGTGGGCACCATGTTCATAAACACTAAAGGGGACACACACATACACACACACGTAACACAAACAAAATGAAATTCTGTCCCCATTTCAACTGGCCGTATTCAATGGGCATAGCTCTTCCCCAGTGCAAAGGACCTTAGGGTATCTGATTAACATAAGCTAGTAGCTTTATCATCAGGAACCTCTAAAAATAAAAAAGAGAAAAGAGATGATGATCTTGAGTCCCCATCACAAACATAGCTGGATACTCATGGCTTCAAATAATTTTAAGATATACACAGTCAAACCTCTCAGCATGATCAGACAGATCTGTCAGTTCTGGTGTTCCCCCACACTCTTCTTCCTCTTCCACCTTCTCTAACTCCTCTTCCAAAAATCTAACGTTGCTTCCACGCTGCAAAATTACAATGCAGTTTGGCACCACTTTAACTGCCATGGCTACATCCTATGAAATCCTGGGATTTGTCATTTGTTGTGGAACCAGAGTACTCTGACAGAAGGCTAAATATCTGAAATGACTACAAATCCCAGAATTCTATGGCAGGCAGTGTGGCATCAAACTACATTTTTTTCTATACCGTGACAGCAGCTATACCTACTTTCTTCACTGATCAGATTTGCAGTTTAGGGTATATTCTTATTTAAAATGGACTGAAATGAAATCCACGCATCTCTAATTTATTTTTGTGCCCAGTGATACAGTGACAGGTCCACACCCCCCCATATATATATATATATATATATATCTGGCATGATGTGAGCTGTATTACATATGATGAGCAAATGCATCTCCCCTTGAATGAACAATTGAGTAACAGTACATCTGAGCTTACATTCTTTAAACACACTATTGTGTTCACTGACAGATTTAGCTCAACAAAGGTGCCATGTTGCCATGTTAAGCATATAATGGCTGTGATGCTATTAAATTAATAGGAGTTGTGCCAATGGCTGTAACATATTAATGAGAAAGAGGGAAGAAAATGAATGCATTAGCTGCAAACAAATGCAAGTACAATTTTCTAAATTCTTAATTTGGCCTTGAAAGTGTTCCAGCTCATCTGTTTCCTCAAATGAGAGCTCTCGAGCCATTATTCAATGTCTGGAGAGTTTTAATTTAACAACTTCATGCCAGCAGGATTAAAGCATCCATTAATGGCTGGGGCAGGGGTGGGGAAGAACCATGTCGAGGATGTTTGTTGGTGTCTGAACTTAGTAACGGAAGCTCTAAGGGGTAATCCAGTGTGATCTGCCCATCCGTCAGTTTAGGCACTTCCTTTTAATCAGTGTTAGAAAAGAGATGCAATGCTGAATCTTTGTTTTCATATGCAAACCATTTACTCTGAAGTAATTTGGGTTGGAGGATGATTCACCTGTTTATTCAAGAGCAAATAATTTAAAGGTCACACGCTAGAATCTCGTTGGAGTCCTATGCAAACACAAGGAAGCAGTTGGACATTTTTGTTTGATGTGCAGTATCTATGCTCAGGTCCAGGATGTAGAACTGGAGTTTCACAAAGGAATGGAAATGATATTTGAATATGATTGAGAAAAGGTTTTTGTTTTTTTTTAAACAAACAACCAAATTGTTCTCCAGTGGTGAGACAACCTGACAAGAAGAATTCTGGACTGATCAGAATTTTTGCAATTCAGGAAATAATATTATTGTTATTGTGTGCCCCTGAGTATTTTTTTTATTATTTTGGCCTATGGTGAACCTATTATAGGGTTTTCTTGGCAAATTTCTTTGCGGGGGGGGGGGGGTGTGTGCCATTGCCATCCTCTGGCTTGTCCAAGATCATCCAGTGGGTTTTTTTCTGCTCAAGCTGGGAGATGAACCCTGATCTCCAGAGCTCAAACCACTAAACCACACTAGCTCTCAGTTCAGATGTTATTCTATGCATTCACATATTTTCCTTCCCACTGTGAGAAAGTCCTTGAAAATTTTCAGGGACGTATTCTGTGCAAAAATAAAATTAAAATCCACAGAAAACAGCTTTTTCTGAGCAAAACATAAAATGCTGTTTCCTGCACACACACGAAGTTTTCTGCAAAAAGCAGCCATGTGTGAATTTTGTGTAGTTCAGGGGTTATTCTGCACAAAATAGTAGTAGCTGTTATTTAAAAAAAAAAAAAACTAGTTTGAAATTATTGGATGCTGAATTTACCTAGCATTTTCAGCTTCTGTTTTTGTTTCTCCCTACAACATTTCCAACATTAAATTCTCAGGCATTTCGAAGTTGAGCCAGGGAAGACCATGTGTCTGAAATGCTGGAAAGTAGCTGCTTGTCACTGCCGATAACAGTGTGACCATAGCTTGGGGAAATTACTGTTTTTTATGACCATGCTGCCTGAGAAATTCTGGGAGTTGTAGTTTGATAAAGTAACATTCCCAAGTTTTTACATAGGGAGATTAGTAGACTGATTCAGTGTTAGGCAGCTTCCATCTTGCAATAATGTGCTCTACTAGGAATGGAAAGGATATTTGCACAACGTTGATTTGCATAGCAAACAGCACGTTCTGTAATGAAATAGCATTTTCTGCACAGGCCATAATATTTCTGCCTTTAAATATTGTTTTCTACACAAAAAATTCTGCCATCTGTGCAATACAACCATGTGAGAATTTTGTACAGAATAATTACTGATATCAAAGACTTTCATGCAAAGGGAAGAAAATGACTGAAATTACTCATTGCTCCCTTCAAAAATAAACTTGAATGAAGAATCCCATCTCTGCTTTTGACTTTGTATCGCAAAACATGTTCAGTATTGTGAACATTAAAATAATAATAATAATAATTATTATTATTATTATTATTATTATTTTTACCCCGCCTCTCTGCTCAATGCAACCGGGGCGGCTTACAGCATTAAAACATAGAATCCATATCCCACAGACACACCCAGCTTCATAAAATACAATTAAACAATTTATAATATAAATTATATTTTGCACACAAGAAAACCTTGGTCTAGGGTCATAACTTCCTCCTGTGCAGGTCAGGACTTCTAGTTTTTATTCAGTGCTGCCTGTATATGCATTCCTTTTGGTCGATTAAATATCTGTGAATATAGCAGTAGCTGAAGTTATGGTGCATATTAATTGAGTGTGAATACTCTGTTTAGTTAAAAGTAATACTTAAGTATGTAACATCTTCTACATGCTGTACAAACATTAACTAATTAGTACCCCAACACTCCACCGAGGTGTGTAATTATGTGCATTATTAGAGCTGGTGGAATTATTCCTTATGACTAAATTAGCCAGTAGAATTGGCTTTTTTCCCTGTTAAGGCATGTGTATGAATCTGAACCCTAATATCTTGTTCATCTGTTGCTACAGTAATTGCACCAGAAGGAGATCACCTAGAGCTGGTAACCCAAGCTCTTGCTCCAAGACAAGATCCTTGAGATGGATGATAGGTGACACATCTCTTTCCATGGGAAAAATAGTTTGTCAAGGAAGTGGTAGAAACTGTCATCCACCAAGGGATGACTATTAGTCAATAGCTTGAATGAAACTTTTTCCTAGAGTTTAACAATTTGTGCAGACTCTATCAACAGACAGCTTTCCCATCTTATGCGCCAAAGTCTAATATTCATATTTATTGAGCATAACTGGTAACAATATATGTTGTGGAGTGGAGAGAGACAGGCATATATACCTATGCAGTAGAGTCTCTTTCAGTCAGTGGAGTAGATGATACAGATATAGTCTGTATTGCAAACCTGTATGTCAGTGTATCTCAGGATACTTGTAGCTTGCAGAGATCACATGCCCGAGGTTCATGAAGGATGAGTCTGTGGACAGTCCAAAAAAGGAAGAGGGGGATGAGTATCCAGATGGCATCCCACAATTTGGGAGCTGCTGAAGAATATTGAGCCTAACTTGACTGAAATAGATGTCCCTTATCAGACCTGAGAGTATAAAGTGAATTATACAGTAAAGGTCATGCAGAAATTGCCATTTTTGGAGCAACAGAGGACAGGTGGCATGTCATGGCTCCATTCGGAGGTCTTGCAGGATCCTCAATTTCTTTATGCAACATCGTACCTTTTGTTATCTAGTAGTCACAATTTCTAGCTCAGAACACCGTGTGCTGGCAGAAGGACACATTGCCTTTTGTAGGTCTTTACACCCGTGTGGATTATCATATTCTTGAATCCTAAAAGGGGCCAGTTTTCCCGACACCATTAAACTGGATGCCTTCTTCTGGAAGGACTATACAGAATTTCATTGGCAGTTTATAAGCCAACCTTAAGTACATTTGATTAAGATCCAGACTAACCATGCAATCCTATCTACTACTAGTATATCTTATTGAAATCAATACATACTTATCCCCAGGTATGTACAGTAAGATTATATGTAATTTTCATTGATAAATGGGGCAAATTAGACAAACATTAATTCCCACTGATTTCATTGAGAACAAAGCTCAACTTATGGCACAATTGCATAGGTGCGAAATATCTTAGAAGCATAGAGTTGGTAGAGACCAAAAGGCTCATCTGCTCCAACCTCTTACATCATTGTGACTTAGACATCCCATTGAGTTCAAGTAATTCTGCATTTCAGTCTAACTCTAGATCAAGCCTTTTTTCATTACATTTTTTTTAAACGAACTCTGTAGGTTTTATACTGTTTCAGTACTTCAGCTCCTATTCTGGTGAATTGCTTTAGTTCTGGTCTGTTTTACCTCCATAATATATTATGTCTTTATCTTTGTTTCAGCTTTTACTCTGAAAGGTGGAATTGTAATTAGGATTGCTAGAGAAATCCAATACAAATCTCAATGGTGCTGGATATTTTCTTAGGAATACTAGAGAAATCCAACACAAATCTCAATGGTGCTGGATGTTTTCCATATCAAGCAGTGATATTCATATGAGGCCAGAATCTACAGCTGGTCAGGAAAAAAAAAGTTTTCTATTTCTCTCATTATGTAAATAGATTTGCAAATTCTTGCATGACTTTTAAATTCTCTATATTTATATATTTCTTTATTTATGTATTTATTTATTTGGATCTGCCACCGCCAGGGTTATGAATTGCATTCTTTCTTAGTACTTTACCACTGTACAACATCATCATTGCCAGTTCCTCATCCTTTCTCCTTCCCTTTTTGAAAGTGCAGCCCTGTTTTCTGCAGTGAGAGAGCACAGGTGCAGACATTGTATGTGATATATTAAAGAGATATTGCCTTTCAGGTTTCTATGTTCATGTTCATGTACATGTCTGTCTGTCTGACTGATTAGCTTATCTGAATGTGCCTGCGGTATTCCTCAATAAAGGCAAACACAGCGAGTGGAGGGAGGGAGAAGAGGACTGGAGCGGGAGTGAAAGAGATGAATGGTATCGAAACAAAAAGGAAACATATTTTGGCATAAACACCTGGCTATGAGCAGCTGTTCATTGGTGCACATTCCATATTTATGTGCACATGGCTGCCATAATAATTCATATACAACTCCATCAGTGAAGGTAAAAGAAAAATCCCAAGAAGTCACACTGCAGATGGTGGGGTGGACAGCAGTTGAAAATCTAATAGGACAAATACAAAGTGGCAATGGACCGTTTGCTTGATATAGTACTAGTTTTAACATATTAAATACATTAAACGTGTTAGGAATATATTTCAGGATGAACTTGCCAAAGGTGAGTATTTGATAGTAGATTTGACTTCCTTACAGATGGCAATCCTCTGAGATGTTTAACCAGCAGTTCAATGGTCACCTACCAGGGGCAGTAGTCTATTTCTTGCAACACTGGGAGTTGGACTAGATTTGCTTTCATGGGCTGCATCTGCACTGTGGAAATAATGCAGTTTGATACCACTTTAACTGCCATGGCTGTATCCTATGGAATTTTTGAGATTTGTAGTTGTGGCACCAGAGCTCAATGATGGAGAAGGCTAAATATCTCATTAAAAACTACCAATCCCAGACTTCCATGGCAATTAAAACAGTGTTAAACTGCATTATTTTTGCAGTGCAGATGCAGCCATTGTCTCTTCCAAACATATAAGTGAAGTTCTCAGAAAGGAGAAGAGTTCATCTGCATACTCTTTCCCATCAGCCTTTGCTGAAGTCACTGTGAACAAAAAAAGCAGTAGGGTTGGAGAAAAAGAAAGCTTTTGAGCCAGTGATGTGTGCGGTTATATCCTATATATCTATGATCAAAAACCATGCTCGAAGAAACATCATCAATGGCTGTGCTTTAAACTGGAAGGAGGTCTAAGAAGACATCCATTCAGTGCACATTGCATAAAAGCTATGCATTATAAAGTATAATATCGATCAATAACAATAATCTGTACTGCGGCACTTGTACACATACCTCTTTTTCAGTAACAGAAAGTAGATATTGTAGTTTAGTAATTAGAATCTTTGACAATTATGCATTTGGGACACAGAGGAAAAGAAATTGGATTTCTGTCATATTTTATTGGAATAAAGTCTGCTTCTCATCTGTAATACTTGCTGTTTTTGCTAACTGGACAAGTAGCAACAGTTGAGGATTTTGATAGTATATTTTTTTAGTATTTTAGCATTTTGTAGTGTGGCATGGTAGCATTCATTTTTGATTGTATATGTTATGATGCACTGCACTTTGGTGGAAAGGGCATTATAAATCATCATCATCATCATCACCATCATTATCATCATGTCAGATGACAAAAGACTCAGATGGCCAGTTGGCCAGCACATGTATGCCTACATAAAGAGCTTTGGGTAAGCAGCCAAGTGCCTTCCAGCTGTTTTAGATCAGCATAAGCACTAGCCAACATGGTCAGTTGGCAAAGATACTGGGACCTGCAGTTCCAAACATCTGTAGGGATGGACTGCCTACTTTCTAGTCCAGTGGTCCCAAAACTTTTGTACTCCAGATATTTTGGACTTCATCTACCAGAATTCTTGATGGTTGACCAAGCTGGCTGGTGCTTCTGGGAGATAAGTCCACAACACCTGGAGAACCAAAGCTTGGGAACCAGTTTAAGTTTAAAATAACTAATTCACCATGAAGCTTAGTGTCTGGACTTGGATTTCCTTTTAGATCTTCCAGTCATTGTCTTTTATTCACATTTGCTGTACAGGACTGTTGTCAGGATGAAACAGGAGAGGACAGGAAAACTATATCTTCTTTATCCAGTTCTCTATGGAAGAGACAGGATATAAATGTAACAAATGGACAGAGGTTTATAGAACATACATATAAAATATGTAATTCTTTGTTGATTTTATTTATTTTTCACCCCACATAAACAAATTCTTCAAAGCAGGGAGGTTAGTTTCTCAGTTTCCCCACTTTTATCTGCTAGGAATATTGAGTTAGTTACAATTACAATGTTGTTCCAGCTTAAATTTTGTCAAATAACATTTTAATATCTGTGACTTAAAAAGCTTTGTAGCCAAGATAATGCAACTACTCTGTTTTGTTTTTGTTTTCCTTATCTCCCTTGAATCAATAAATACCTTTCATTGGTGTGGAGCTATTATTCAAATAACAATCTCCAAAACAATTCCACAAAGGAAGAGCAGGAAAAATATGTAAGAAACTCCTGCTTCAGTGCTTCGATGAGGATATTCAGTGAAAACCAGTTTCAATTTCCATTTGATTCTTTTTAAAAAATTGCCTACCTACCCTAAAGACCCTCTGTGACCAAAAATTAATAAACATTACCCAAATGTCATATTAATTAAAGGAAGCATCTCCATGGAAGTATCTCATGTCTGTTTCATGCTAACAGAGCTGTCAAAACATATAAAGTTGTTGTGTTGCTTTTGGCCTCTACATGTCATTTCCAAAAGGCTCCCTGTCTACATGAAGTTACAGTATACACTGATTTTTAACCTTTGATGATTTAATCTAAGTGAATAATATTTCACTATGCTGCAGGTATGAGTGCTTGTTCTGATACAAATAGCATTGCTTTATATACAATTAATACAATGCAATCTTCAAAATATGGTGGTTAGGAACTTGAGCACAATGTATACGCCCAAAGTACAGTAAAGGTAATTTGCTCCAGTGAAATGATTAACACAAAATAATATTTTATTCATTGTCACTTTCATTCTCATCAACATCATCATCATCAGTAGGAATAGCAGCAGCACACCTTCCAAATGTCCAGTTGAGTATGGAAAGTCCTAGTTAATCCCCTCTTCTCCAACTTTTTCAGCTGCGTTTAAAATGTCCCCATTCCGTTCTCTTCCTTCCGCTTTCCCAGTTCCCAGAAATCTGAGTCCATATGACCAATTTTTTGTGGAAAGTGAAAGACTTTGGAAGCTGAAGTTCAACGATATTCAGGGATTTCAAGTTTGGAAACCATTGGAGCAGACAATACTCAGCTGGTTGGATCGTTTGTCGGAGTAGAAAGAGGCTTCCTATGTTCTTAGTGTCAGATAGCCATGTCAGTACAGTGGAACATCCCTGTTCAGAAGGCCTCGGTGTATCTTACTAGTTTGTGTCTCTGTGTGTGTGTGTGTGTGTGTGTATGGGAGAAAGAGATGTATCCTTCATTACTTGCTTGTCAACTTTCAGAAAACATCTGGTTGGTCACAGGAGATTAACTAAATGGGCCTTTTGGGTCATTTTGTTCCACCAAGGCTCAGCTATGAACATTGGTGTAACATTGTGATTGCTTGTGTAAAGTATCGAATGAAACACTCTCCAGTCTAGAAATGGGTTGATGAAATGTTTCTTAGCAGTTACTTTCCAGCCAGCTCTGAGGTGGCTGTAAAAGCTATTCTTATCATCGGGAGAGACTATAAATCATTTACATACAGTTTCACAGAGACGCACTAATGTGAAAAATCTTTCTCTGTTAAACATGAACAATGTGTGGTTCACTTAGAAAGAGAAGCACTTGTGTGGCCCAATCTTTCATTGCTCATTAGCGCAAAAGTCATTTTGAAGTCTCTTGTTCATACAACCTGTCACCGTCATTACACAGTTTTGTTTTGTGTCATTTTGTTATTAAAGCAATACCCATAAAGCATAACAAAGCAAAATGGAGTAAGATGGCAAAAACTACACCATAGTGAGTCAGTTTCGATTCTCACATCAAGTGTTGCTTTTCTAACAGGGGTGAACTTGTTGTCAAGAAAGAAGTGAGCAATGTGAAAAATTGTGTTTGTTTGCTTTAAAAGATGGTTTAGAGGGAAGCAACTTTCTGGCCTTTAAAGGATGCAATTGCCAGACTGAATTTTTTTTAAAAAACTGGAGCTTGAAAATAGAGAGTATGCTGGAAACCCAAAGTGGGGTGGAGTGGATTTATTAAAGTGGGGTAATAATAAAAGAAACACAACATTTCAGTTATTTTATATCACATATTTATTTTCCCTTATCTCCCAGTTAATTCCAATCAATTATAAATTGTGTGTATTCATAAAATGACTTCTCTTTATAACAGATCAGACTCTGACCCTGATGGCATTGACTATTACTGATGTCTCACATCAATATGTCAACTTGGAATGGAACATATATTCAAAAAGATTCCCCCCTCCCCCCCCCAAAAAAAAATGATCAAAAAACACATATTTCAAGGATTGATGAATCTAGATGAGGAGAAACCTGTACTGATAAAAAATTTCAATGGCTCAAACATTGGACTATGTTTCTGGTGGTAGCTGTTGGTTTACTTTGTCTGTTGTAGGCAGACACTAACAGCTACAATAGGATCAACTAGGAAAGATTTCCATTCTTTGCCAGCTCAGGGTTTATTGCATTATTTACACATTGCTGCAACCCAGAAATGAACATCTGTGTTTCTCTAGCCCACTTTCACCATCCTGCCAATGGCCATACTTGCAAACACAAAACAAAACACTTTGCAGCTAGACAAAGGGCAAACATAAAAAGAATGTAAAAAGGAGCTTCTTTGTCAAAGTGTTTGCTAACTGAATTATTCCTATACTGTTTTAATCTCAGCACTTGTATGCTTTTAACCATATGTGATTTTATGGCATTTTCTGGCTTTTAAAAGATTCCTCGAGTCTCAGGCTTCACCTGCACTGCAGAAATAATGCAGTTTGAGGCTGCTTTAATTGCCATGGCTCAACACTATGGAATTTTGTGATTTATAGTTTTGTGAGACATTTAGCCTTCTCTGCCAGAGAGCTGTGGTGCCACAGCAAAGTACAAATCCCAGGTTTCCATAGGATAGAGCCATTGCATATAAAGTGGTGTCAAACTGCATTAATCCTGCAGTGTGGCATCAGCCCCAGTCTGGGGGAAAAGACAGGGTATAAATAAAGATGATGTTGGGTTTATTTTGTTTGCTTTTTGCATGTTTTTCCTGACAACAGGCAGTCTTCTTCTTCACATGTTTTAATAGTGCAATAATCATAATTATTTGAAACTATTTACCCTCTTTTTTCCTGCACATTTCCTTGTTGTGCCCAATATTCAGCCTACAACGGCCTGCTTTTTGAACAGTTTATTGCCTTCGTTGTCTATTGGCAATTATCTTCAATCCACAATGAAGAGTCTTTTTTCTATAACAGGACTCTACTATGCCACAAATAGTACCTATTTCATTTCAATGCAATCGTGCAAACTATAACAAAAATTGAGCAATACCCTTGGTCAGTGTCACTTTCACGGTGAAACCAAGTGCCACCATTCTGAAGATAATACTAATATTTATTTATTTATACCCCGCTCTTCAGCCCTAAAGGCTATCAGAGCGGCTGATGAACTCGGGCAACCTCATTTGCTGTACAGAATTGTTGGTTGTAAATAATAAGGAGGGAAGACATGGACTCCATGTAATATTTCTTCACTTAACCACTTCAAATTGTTGCCAGCAATCACTTTTTTTAAAAAAAGCAGTGCATCTAGGGCACATTTCATGGAATGTCTTCAGGTTTAATGTTAATATTTAGCATGCTGCTTCCCTGGTGATGCCAAGTGCTGTAAAGTGGCATTGCCATTATGAGCATAATTTCTATAATGTCATTTGATGCATCTGGGGAGAGGTTCCTGAATTTTCCTGGATCTTTGACATTTTCTTAAGTGTTATTATGTTTTGCTAAAACATTTTAGAACAGCTTCTGGAAAAGCAGCACAGTGATTTGTGTCATGTTTCTCTTCACTCCTTCTTAGCTCCCAAGAGAATGAATAATAAATATAGATAATAATGTCAATTCCGTTGTTGTTCTGTGCCTTCAAGTTTGTTCTCTCTTTATGATGAACTTATTATGTGGTTTACTTGGCACGATTTATTCAGATGGGCTTTGTCTTTGCCTTCCTCTGAGGCTGAGGGAATGTGATTTGCCCAAGGTAAATCCTAGTTGGCCATAATGTAATCTTGCATCTGGATAAGTTTATCTGGATAAGGAACCACATATACAATCACCTCTGTCCTCCTCTTTCTTTTGATCCATCTGCTCGCTGATTGAAAATCAATGAAAGCATCAATCAACTCTTTAGGAAGGGGAGCAAAGGATTAGATTTAGTTGCCTTTTCTTGCTTGTTGAGCAATTAGCAATCTTTTCAATCATGTTTCTGCATACACTGCTCCACATGCTCGCGTTGAGATGGATCGTGAGCAATTATACCTTCTTGTATAAGATATTTTTCATAACTGTGTGTGTTTGTGTGTGTGTGTGTGTGTGTATGAGAACTAATTCATATCTGTAAAAGCAGTATCCTTTGACGAGCTACAGAGTGATAGAATATGTGCAAAAGTGAAATATGTGACAAAGAGACTATACTAATTGTGGGCGGTAGTAACAGCTGTATAATAATACAACAGTAGTGTTGGTGGTGCTGATATTTATTTATTTAAATATTTCTATCCAGCGCTCTGCCATGGGATCTCAGAGAGGTATACAATTATGCTATTTATATTGACATTTCCAGAGAAAACCAGAATGGTTTAAATGGAATAACAATGTCTGTCAAAATCCTAGAGCATGTCTTTGTGTCATAACTTTAAGAATCCATAGGTTCATTGCAGAAGCACAACTTGCGGGTGAATTGCAAAGATGTCTGTCTGGACAAACAGCAAAAGTGCTATGCTGTGCTGTTTGCCTTCAAGTAATTTCTGACTTACAGTGAATCTAAGGCAATCTATCACAGGGTTTTCTTGGCATGTTGTTTGGGGCAGGGGTGGTGGTGCCATTGCCATCCTCTGAGGCTGAGGGACTTGCCAAAGGTCATCCAATGGGTTTTCATAAAACCAAAAAGGGTCAGAATCATCCATACCTAACTGTAATAACAAGCATACCACAGATACCATGCTAAGTTTTCCAGGGGTCCTGAATCCTCAATAAGTACCCATAAAGCATAATGAGCTACATTGCATTATTTCTGGATCTTCTAAGTCTGTTGACTTGTTTCCATTGATCTTTTTATTATTATTTTTGAAAGCCTCTCTAGTTCTCTCTAACAACATTTCTATCACCAATTAAGCAAAAAATTCAACATTTTAAAGAGTTAAATCCCTCTATTGCCAAAAGCTGTCTGTGAAATTTGGGACCCCCTCTCTAGGTTTACTGTACTGACAACACAACCCCCTGAAAGCCCTTTCACGCTACCCAACAATAGCACTACGATTCCATTTTAACCACCATGGCTGCATCCTGTGCACTCCTGGAGTTTGCAATTGTTTGTACTTTTGAATAGATAACTGTTTGACTTTTTTGTTTTGTTACTATTGTATGTGAATTTTTACGTTGTTTTTTTCTTCTTATTTTTTGCTGTTTTTGTGTTGTCTTTTTTGTAAAGTGGGGGTTGTTGTAGTTGGCTGAAGAGCTCTCTGGCTGAGTATTCTCAATAGCTCTTCTATAACTCACAATTCCAGAATTTCATAGGACAGAACCAAGGCAGTTGAAATGTATACTATGAAAAGTCCCCTGAACATGGCATATGCATGTCTATGTGGTAGTGGGGAGTAGGAAGCATCCAAAAAGTTTGGAAGGATTTCACTACTAACATGTTGGTGCCTGCTATTTGAAATTCTAGAGGTTTAAAAAGAATAAAATAAAACAAGTACATAATGCAACTCAGTGTATTTAAGAGCTTTATCTCTGGCAAAGAGCAATAGTGCACTGCACCGGATGAACAGTCATGTCCTTATTTTTATTGCCTAACCTTGGAGATTATTTTAGAGTTTAGACTGGTCTTTCTTTGTAGAACAGCAATGACCCGATGGTAAATACTGGTGTTAATGCAGAATGGTTGCATATTATACGACATACAATTGAGTGGGGAAGGGACGGCACATCTCTAAATGGTATCCTTGGAAATGTCTAGCTTTCTTCGTCCTCTCTTATGACTGCCCCACAGTGTGAAATTTTATTAAAGCAGCAGAGTATATTTATTACCAAGCTACATGCATTATACAACAGCACTCCTGAAACTCAAGAAGATATATTTTGCTAGTGTCAAAATTATCTGAGTATGACCACAGAATACACCAGTTAATAAAGGCCTAAATGTTTAATGACATCAGACTTGCTAATTTGTGAGTCCCTCTGGGACTGGAATATTTACTAGGTGCTGACTGTTTATCATTAATTTTGCTGTCATGATTGGAAGGCTGCATGATTTAGTGGGCAAGTGAACGAAAATATTATTCTTCCAAAATAAATGAGAAGGTTGGGAGCCTGAGGTGTCGCACTGTGAGGAACTGTGGCAAGTTTCCATGTGGCTATAGAGAAAATGATATAGGAGGCTTTTTTGGATGGATCAAGTCAGCTAGATGTAATAAATGAAGAGGCAGCTACTGCATAAACACACATCTCCCTGTGGGAATAAATTGGCATAACAGCCGGGGTGGTTGTTTATCCTGGCAGCCATGTTTTCACCTGTGGTCATTTCAACAAATATGAAACACCCAATTGCACCTGTTCCAGTTCAGACAATGATACTGGCTTCATAGCATTTCTCCATCATAAATGTAGGAATGCTTAACCTCATGGCCTCCTCCATTAGCTCATCTAGGGATGAAAGTCTTCATTAAAATGAGAACCCTATATTTTGGTAGCGTTCTCAGAATCTAGTCTCTTGACTTTCGTCATAGGTTTAACAATCAGGAAAGTATTACTGAAATATTTGTAAAGTATCAACAAGGTTTAATTGAGGTGCATTCAAAGCTTTGTTTTGCCAGATCTCTGATTTCCTATATCTTGGCTCTTTGATCAGGGCTTTGTAAGGGTTAAAAAGAAGAGCTGAATAATGAGGCCAATGTGGAAAGGTGCACATGAATCTCCAGATGCTGTTTCAGTAGGAATGAGAATCAACTTCATATTAACCCGTTTTCTTTCATTGATTTATCCAACGTACAAGTGTTGAGACAATTAATCTGAGTGTGCACATATCTCTTGTTTTCCTATCATCAGGAGGAAACCATAAGAACACAATTCTTTTTTTGAATATGAGAAAGTAATATATATATATATAGTGAGAGAAAGAGAGAGAGAGAGAGAGAGAGAGAGAGAGAGAGAGAGTCTGCCCTTTGTCATTGGATTTCAATAAAGAATATACTCATCCCTCCACATTTGCTGGGGTTAGGGGCACAGGACACCCGTGAATGTGGACAAACCACAAATAACAAAAACATTATGTCTTTATCTGAGAGAACACCTCTCTAAGAATCTCTAGATCATGCAGTGCAACTCTGTGATCAACATCTGCCAGACATTGATTACAGAATTGCTCCGGAGGAGTGTGACTTTTGGTTAAAGTTGACCATAGAGTTGTGTTGGAGGACCTAGATGTTCCTAGAGAGAACATATTAATGAAATCCATGAATAATCAAATCCGCAAAAGTCAAAGCCACAAAAGTGGAGGTATGAGTGTACATATAAAACTATATACTGCTTAAAACTGCCTATCTTGCCTCTGAGACATCCAGAAAGACTTATTGCTATTGAACTGATAATAGGGTAGTTTTCTCCCTCTCGTGAATCCTGAGTAAGGCATCAAACCCAGAGACCACACTACACTGATATAGTTGGATTATTTCACTTTAAAAACACTCAGTTGCAACACCCAATGGCAACATTCTGCAGAATTGTAGTTTAGTAAGGTCCAGCAGCTATCTGGCTGAGAATGCTAAAGGCCCCTTCCTAAACTGCAAATCCCAGGTTTCCATATGCTGTTGCCACGGGAATTAAAGTGGAGCAATAACACTATAACATTGTAATATGATAGGGCCCTAAGACTATGACAGCCTGAAAACAGACAGTCCATTATGATAAATTTCCCATCAATTCACCTTATTCAATTGTTAATCCCATGGATTAATTGCAGTTGGATTTATATAGTTGGAAAACAGTGTTCCAGTGGCACTGGAAAATTTCCCCCCTCTGTCAGTAAAATTTACCATGCATCATGATAGCATCACATTGGGAATGTCACAACCCACATTCCGCATCATTGACTATAGTTAGCTAGGGATGAGGAAAGATAAGGGTTCATGTCACACCATTCAGGAAGTGCCTAACAGAGTTAACAGAATATAAAGGGAAAGCTTGCCACCATAATGCCGCTTTCAGTAGCATCTTTTGACATTCCTGAAGGCAATTTTTCTTTTAAATGCTGCAAATAAATATGACGCATATATACCTACGAAGTCATAACCCTCTAGCCCTGCATTATCATCTGTCAAAGGTCTTCCTCATCACCAAATATATGACCCCTTTCAACCGGAAATCTTTTGTCTGTAAAGTGTGTGCATGTTCTACAAATGAGTCATGGGACCCCAGTCACAGGTGGCTACCAAAAACAAAACAAAAAACAGCCAGGATGCATCATTTCACAGCTTGAAAATAATAGTAATAATAACAACTTTCAACATGACTCATAATCCTTCCAGAATACTTTGTGTTGAACATTTTGTTAAAACATTGGAATTCTTTATTTTGTTTCTGAAACAGAATTAATACCTCAAGGATAACTCATTCTCTATTTTCCTCTAGTGTCTCTTCTTTTTTTCATACCATTTATCAGATATTTAGACAGTACTTAAGACCATAGCTGATTTCAAAGGAAAAAGGGTCACTGTTCTATCATAGTTCAGGGTTACAAGATGACTCACCCAGATTTCATACTCTTCCCCATTTCCGTACTCATACGGTTGAAATCTGCAAAATAAACAACAAAGTCAATTTCTTTATGCTGCCATTGTAACCTATGTCTATTTCAGTACTAGGAACTTGACAATGTAACAAAAACTCTAATAAGAAATATTAATTTGATTGAACGAGTCAAACAAAATGGCATTATGGATGAATCCAAATTTACTAAAGGTAATTTTCTCAGTTTGTACCACTGTAGTTTGGGGTTGTCCTTCTGCTGATGTTTTGATTGAGGATTTGACATTTTCCATGGTGCTCCCTCCCCCTCCCCATAACTACAATCTTTTGTACAATCTGTTTTAGACTGTTAGCTTTGGTCAAGAAACAGGCTCAGTACTGAATTTTGCAAGCTACTTTGGGAGACTATGGTGATGCATGCAGTGTCACAGGACAAAGTACGAGGGAATATAGAATCATAGCCATATTTCATGAATGTTTTTAAAATGTTATTCTTCCTACCTTGCATGGAAAACTGCCTCATGTTGAATCAATCACTGTCCCTGATTTACAGTAGTATCTACTCTGTCTGACACTAACAATTCAAGGTCTTCTCCCACCAACTGCTCCTGGATGCTTTCAGAGAGACATGCAACTAATTGCATGTAGAATTTTCTACTTGCAGAGCATTGAGCTATAGTTTCTCTGTTCTCTGCAGCAAACCATGTAGGGAGTAAGAAGGAAAGTGATGCTTCTCTTGATCAAAATGGTCAATCAGTCTCAAAAAATGATCAATCAGTATTTAATAAGCCCATGCAGGACCTAAAAAGTGGAGAATGCTTATTGCAAACAGGAGACAACAGTAGTAAATCAAAACAGCATTTTCTTTCTGAGCATCATGCCAAGGGTCATTCAGAATGCCAACAACACAACAGGTTTCAAGAAAATGATTCAGGAACTTTCTTTCAGAATTCATCCCTCCAGGGCTTTTAGCCAAGCATGTCAGACTTTGCCTTTGGTCCTCATTAATCAAGGTTTCTGTAGCTCTCACACTGTGAAAAAAACCCACCAAAATAAAGTGAAAATCACTCCATAATTGCCTTTTCTCTCAAGTGATTCTTCTGCAGCATAAGATACTAATCTCCTTTAGAGACAAGATACTGGCCATTGTTCTGATGAAGGATGGCAGTTCCTCTAGAACCCTCCTCAATGGTCAGTAGAACATATCACTTGCCTTGATTCATTTTTTTTAATACTGTGACAGACAATAATATACTACACTACACTACGCTACACTGGAAGAGGAAAATGAAACAACAATCCAGTTATTTCTTCATCGCCAGTTTCAATTAATAAATGGAATTTGGGGACATGCAATTGAAATATATTTTGATTTCTAGATTGATTTTAATATAGTCTGTCCCAAAATGGTGCCACTCCAAGCCACAGAAATGATGTCCTGTGCCCAAACCTCATTAGAGTTCCCCAACTGAGGGCACGATCACTGATTTGCAATTGTTTTAAGGGACTCTAAAAGGATGTTTCATGTAATCCTCATCCTTACCATGGGCCTAAAGGCTATTGGTTTCCCTTGTCTTTCTTGTGCACTAATATTTTAACAGAAGCCCCCCTTCTGTCCCCTTTCACCCTCACCACCCTCCTGTATTATTCCATCACACCCGGGGGGGGGGTGAACCACCCGCTTTGGGAATCACTGGCTTACAGGATAATACACAGAACCATCATCCACATAGGACAATACAGTGTTCTAAACCTTGGATGAATCTCCTTTTATTTTGGATAGATGGATGGGCAGATAGATAATTAAACTTTTTCAAATGTCATGAATTAACTGAAGTGTCCATATACACATTGCACTTTTCAAGTATTCACATTTTATAGGACACTTGTTGCATGTCCAGTTTTGCAAACACAATGTGTGTATGTTTCGTGTTTACTTCTGGATGGTATGGACTAGGGAAAGAAATCAAAATAATTCATCACACATCCCTGATATATACGGTATGGGTTCAGTCCCCAGCCACTTGGAGGCTGCTGACATATGCAAGAGCCATTATTAATTGGAGTATACAACACTTGGCCAGATAAGTGTCCTGATTCAATTTAAAGCAGTTTTCTGTGCTTCCTATATGCTTCCAGTGCACAAGCTTTCTATGATTCTTGGCATAAAGCAATTTTGAATGCTTCCTCTACATTCCAATGAGTTGTGCCCCAGCATTTCAAATTAAGCACTCATTGTGATGCTTTTCTCTGAGGTCTGACAACTTCTGCTTTTGGAGCTGCCTCTAAAGCCGATATCACCATCTGGCTGTACACTCCTACTTGAAGTTTGGATAAATAAACATATGTCCCTGCTACATGTTCTTGTCACTTTGGTGAATGTTCTGTGAACTGGGGTAAAGCAAAGGCCTGGGTCTGTATTCCCAGAAAACTGGTTGCGCCTCTGAAGCAGTATTTTCATTTTCATTTTAAAAAACTAAAAACAAACAAACAAACAAACCATCCTTTATAAGGTCACTGAGAATGTTTAGCCTCTTCCTTTTTTTTCAGAAGATCTAACAGATGGGAAGCAAGATTGCTATTGCATTTCCAAAGGTTAGTCTTGCGAGTATTTTTCAACATTTTATGAATGACTTCCATTACAGTAACAGTATATTGCTGTATAGGAGAGCCAGCGTGGCATAGTGGTTTGAGCATTGGACTTCGACTCTGGAGACCAGGGTGGGATTCCCAGTTCATCCATCAAACCAACTGGGTGACCTTTGGGCAAATTACACTCTCTCAGTCTCAGAGGGTGACAATGGCAAACCTCATCTGAACAAATCTTGCCAAGAAAAATCTGTGATAGGTTCACCTTTGGGCACAGAGAACAAGAATCCTGAAATATTTATTAATTTATTTATTACATATATTTATGAACTAAGTCTAAACCCAATGGCTGTTCATCCACAGAATTACTGAACAGAGCACTTAACAGCCAGCTGGTCACTGTCTTCACTATTATAAAATTTATTATATTTGCATTTAAATTGTAATAAATATTTCAAAAATGGTATCTATACACAAAAATTAACATTTGTCATTGTTAACTCCATCAAGTCAATCCATCCATTCTTTTAGTGTAAATTGTTATATAACATCATTGCATTGTTCATTAACAAATTAAGAATGAAGTATTTTAAATATTAAAATTATGGAAAACATTTTTAAATGATCCATACCCAATCACATCCCAAAGTAACAAATTAAAATAGCACAAAAATTTAGTTCCTAGTTATCTGATTGACAATTAACAATTAAAATAATGACTTTTGAAATAATTGTTTAAAAACATTAATTAATTGCAGGTAAATTGATGTCAAATGAATTATTTCCAAACTTTGATCAGGGTTGTGTGAATGCTCTACAGGATCTAACCTATTTCCAGATCCTGTGAAACTCTGCTTTCTTTAAAAGCAAATCAATCAAACAATAAGTTCTACTGTTATGATTATAAATAAAAGCTTGCAATTATGTGTAAAATTATTGGTGAAATGAAGATATGAGTAGATTATTTTCATTCTTTCCGTTTATTGTTCTTTTCCACATTTGTACTGCTCAGCATTCCACGTTTTGTGAATTCTAGCTTAACTTAATGCCACTTATCTATATGAGCCATAACATCCAGCTTTTCTGGAAATAAAATTTAAAGGAGTGTTTCGAGCACTCATAGCTGCCCACGTAGTGATTTAGTGTTAAACAACTGTACCAGTTCCCACTGACAGGTGCTGGAGGTTGTAAACTATACAACCCACCCTGAAAAATCCTCACCATTAAACCATTGATTTTTGCAGATGCTTTCCAGTCTCACTAGGCTTAGGCCTACTGCACCCACAAAGCATCTCATGTGTATAAATATTTGCAGACACAACTTGTACACACCATATGTTCTTTGAATCAAAAGCAATATATGAGTTCATCACTTTTAATAATGATAACGATTGCAGGATGGTGTCCAATACCACAAACATAAGGCATCTGTTGTATTGCTGGCATTGACCAGTTTGTTGAAATAGCAGTTGAACATCGCTGAAGCCACAATTTAGACTCAGTATGTGATTTTTCTCTTTGTTGATGCTAGAACATAGGGACATATTTTGCACACAAACATAAATCAGCCCATTAAAATGAACTCAGAGCTAGTATTTGGCCCTGCGGAAGTAGACTGAAGCCTATAAAAGCTCATGCTGCTAACTTCTTTCTTTCAGTTAGTCTCAAAAGTGCTACAAGGTCTTTCTACATACTAGGTCAGATAGTGTTTCAGATGAATATAATTTAGATTAGAATTATTGAAACTCTTTAACAATCTCCTTGCCGGGTGGGGACGGGTTCTCTTGTGTCATTAATGGTGGTGATGAAGGACATAAGTACATTTTCTGCTTTGCTTTTCACCACTCTGGTGAGCAGATGGGAACTTTTGCTACTGTACTCATAATAATATATTTAAATATATTGCAGGGAAGGTAGAATCTTTCTATTGTCCAGTGTCACCAGTTCTGTCTTTTTCTGGAACAGCTGAAGTTTGAGCACATCCAAATCACCTGTAGTTTTAATGGAACCGGGTCAACTCTGTTATATCTTGGAGTAAGTCTGTTCACTGTTAAGTCTCAACTTTTGTTTTTCCTGAATTTAAAGACCTCAGAGAACTACCTACTGAAGTGCCTCTGAGGTGGCTGGGTTTTATTTTCCCAGTAAGAAGCCAATGTGGTGTAATGGTTTGAACACTGGACTAAAATTCTAGAAATCAGGGTCCAGTGCCCTGCTCAGCCATACAAACCCATTGGGTGACCTTAGTTAAGTCACACATTTTCTGGGGCTGTGAGTGTGTGACTCACTTAAGGTCACCCAGTGGATTTCCATGACTGATAGATTCGCCTTATAGTCACCATATCTCAGAAATAACTTGAAGGCATGCAACAGCACGATGATGGCCAAGTTCATTTAGTCTGAATTGTGTTATTTTTCAGTAGTAAGGGGGAAGAAAGAACAGGTTTGTTTGTTTTTTCCAGTGTCCCTGGATCCAAACCATCTGATAGCGGAACATTTTTTTTTCCTACTCCATGGATCCAATTTATTTTTTTTCCTATCCGCACTAAATGGAGATGACTATATTAGTCACTTCAGGGAAGAAAATGATATTTTATCTAATAATAATAATAATAATAATGCTAATTATAATAATTTATATTCTGCTTTTTCACAAAGGAATCAAAACAGATTACAGCATATAAAAATGATACATCAAACAGTTAAAATTGCAATTAAAAGAAACAATCCCAAGACCCAACCCTCCCCCCAGCTATAAAAAACAACGATCAAACCCTAAAGCTACCAGTTTTTGTACAATGCACAAAGAATAGAAAGAAAGGAGTTGAAAATATCTGTAGGTTTAAAAAAATCAGCCATTTCTTCCTAGAAAATAGGAACTAACCTATGTGACTTGTGTTCAGAGGTATATTTGAAATCACCTAATTTGATCATTTACACTTCAGTGCACAAATTCACCCCATTCAGGAATAAATAAAATATGAGATTCAGCTGAGTTGATATCTGTCACTTCAGCTCACTGCGTTTTAATTTTTTCCCAAAAAACTTGTTCTTTTGCCTGCAGTTTTGTGAGTGTTGTTCATTAACTGAAAGCAGAAGCATTCATGCACTGGGACTCTTCCTCCCCAAACCATCTGAATTATTTGCTAAGAAAACTCAAATGATGCATTGAGCATAAATTATGCAGCCCAAAACCTTTATGGACATTTTGGCTGTAACTCCGCATCCAGAGACCAGGATACATACCTTCCTTCCCCAATATGTATCTCTATGTTGAAGTGGAAAAACAACAATAATAGCACCAGCAGCAACAACAACAACAACAACAATAACAACAACAATAATAAATGTCATTCATACTGCTGAAACTACAGTTAATGACTTATCCCAGTCAATTGTCCATCTGAAACCACACTTACAAGTAACTTGCCTCCATTGAGCCATAGCGGTTGGTTGGTTTTGTGCTGAAAAGGAGGTTTTTACATGTCATTAAAATTGTATCACCATCTTAATAGGCATTTGCTCCACAGGACACTACTTTTCCTATACAAAAAAATATATATTTCTGTGTAGAATATTATTTTTCTGCACAGAAAACTCCATTTCCTCTGCAGAAAAGCTATTTTCAGTGCAAATCAACAACATGTGAATTTTGTGCAGCATGAATTCCAAAACATTGAAATTTTCATCAGCCCAGGATTCTTTTCATCAAGGTTTATCAATACAACAAAAGCATATTTTATGATTTTTTTTAAAAAAAGTTATAATCAAATATTCTTTCCGTTTGTATTAAAAGGTCGACATGCTTACTTTTATCAATGGCTTCAGGGGACTTCATTCTGAAGAGGGTCAAGAAGTGTGTCTCTTGAATGTTAGAAAACCCTGAGAAGGAGAATCCTGGAGTGATGAGAATCTTCACCGTTCAAGATTTAATCTGCACAAAACTTGTACATGAATTGTGTGTGTATGCAGGGAACAGCATTTTCTATGCAGAAAATAATATGTTATTTACCGAGTATTATCACATGTACATTTTGAGCAGAATTGGTCCTGACATGTGACTAGCTTTTGAAATCAGTTTATTTTTTTGAGGACTTTCTTGCAGTAGAAAGAAAATTACTAAAAATCCCCATTCTTTCCTTTGAGAAGAAAATTAGGGGAAGAATTATATCTGTAGGTGAAAATCATGTATATATTTAGATATGACAGAATAACAACCTCTGATGTTTCTTATATGTGTCCCCGCTAGCTCTGCTTTCCTAGCTAGGGCTGTATTTACGCTGCAGAAAGAATGCAGTTTGGCAACACTTTAATTGCCATGGCTCAGTGCTGTGGAATTCTGGGATGTGTACTTTGGTGAGATATTTATCCTTCTCTGCCAAAGATCTCTAGTACCACAACAAACTAAAAATCCTAGGAATCCATAGCATAAAACCATGGCTGTTAAAATGTCATTAAATTACATTATTTCTGCATTACAGATCCAACCTAAGTCTCCTGGGAAGGGAGTATAGGACAATACTTTTACACATGTTAAACAAGATGGCAAAACAACAACAACCAAACCCCAAACATCTTCTGTATTTGGGGTGTGGGAGCTTCATAAACATACCAACAACGTGATTTATAAATGTGGATGATATGTTAATTTTACAAAGACAGACATGGCTAAGTTAATTGAAATCAATACTTTCATTTGGTATTTGGGTGGAATGTGAACTTGCTGATAGCTGTTTCCTGCTTAACAACCCTGCATGCTATGGATTTCGATGGTTCCTTATAGCTATTTTGAAAACCTGGCAACACTGGTGACATCTTGAAGACTGCCAAGCTTTATTTAGCACAAATTTTCATTGACTAAGTGCATCTAGCCAGTGAAGGAGTGATTCTGCTGTGAAACGCAATTCATAGGGAATTATTATTATTATTCCCATCTAGTTTCTAGCAGGAGTGAGAACAAAAAGTGCCATGGATCAATGCTGTGGAATTCTGTGGAGTTCAAAACTGTAGCTTTGTGAGACATTTAGACTTCTCTATCGGAAGGCTCTGGTGGCAAAACAAACAACATTTTCCAAAATTCCATATCATTGAGACATGACAGTTAAAGTGGTGTCAAACTGGGTTATTTTCTGATGCAGCCAATGTGTCAGGAGAGTCCTATCTGTATTTGCCCCCTCCCCCCACCCCGGAAGGGTCAGTCCTAGTCTTACTAACATTGCGGGGATAAATGTGGATGCATTGTGATGGAAAGTTTCATGGGAACAAAGAAAATTTAAAAAAACAAACTTTCTAGTTAAACTAAACTATCTAATATTTTCTTCTGAAGGAAATCACATCTAGCTTTTCCCTTGCAATTACTCTTTTGTCCTTACATTGGATCAGTATAGTGGGGAAAAATAAAACTAAACCAACTTTGTATGAGGAGGATGATGATGTGTGTAAATAGTCCTATTGGGTGAACCTTCTTACCCTTATGCCAGCTTTCTTAGCTTGTATCTTCCAGAAACCCCTACAGATTCAGTTGATGCTAGGTGTTAAACTTGTATAACCTTCTGATTATATTTATTATCATGGCACACTTGCCTTTGAAATGCAGGGACGGATTTGTGCCAACCACCAGTTAAGAAGCATCTCTACTTTTTTAGACATGAGCCAGCTATTAGAATATGGATTAATCAGATTGTTTAGATAAACTCCTTAAATATAGGTGCTATCAGATGTCCAACAGACAACTGGCATTATCAATAGGGAATACAAGATTGTCCCTCTGTCTCTAAGCTGTCCTTGGCCTGAGAGAATAGACCAGAAGAGCCAGGAAAGTTGTGCACACCATAATCCTGGAATGTTTCCATTTTTCTTTCCCTAGGCCTAGACTAATTATTGGTGATGTGAGTAGCTTTGTGGAGCTTGCTTTGGGTAGGTATTTTAATATCTGTAAGTCTTGCCTGCTATCCAATAGGTTTGTTATTCCTTCCACCCACTGATGAGTTTATTGCCTAAGAACCAGCTCCTTCAGCATCACAATCAGAGACATGTTATGTGGATCCAATACTAATATTATGCCCACATTTTCAGGACTGGAATATGACATCTGCAGATAGCATGCACATTAGGAATAAGAGGCTTCCATCCACATATGTATATATATTTGGGATAAGTACTGTGTGAGCAAGGGATAGGAATGACATATTGGTTGCATTTTTGTTGCTTTCCACCTTTTAAAAACAGAACACAAAATGGGAAAGCAGGTACTCGTAGTAGAAGAATGAAAGGAGACAAAGCCCCAGATACCAGGTGATGGTCCAAAGACTTTTACTTCTTAAAAAGCCCAACATGTTTTGACATTATAACCAATTGGCCTACTTAAGGGGCTACTATAAAATAAACAAAACACATTTACTATGATTTTTGTATTGTTATAACCCATATGTCATCTGTAAAAACATTATTTAAAAAAAAATTAAATTGTATCTATTATGCATATAAATATATACATTATTAGAAATTTCTGGAATTGCAGTCTCCACTCTTAATCAAAGTGAACTTTCTAATTAGTTTATCAGATGGGAGGAATTTCTCTTTATTTCGAATGGATCCAATTGGAGCCAATTCCAATTGACCTGAATTCGCTAGTTTAGAATGATTTCCCATTACCTGAAAATGACTGCCCATTGCCCAAAATTGCGTGAGATGCTTTAATACGTAATCACGTGAAACCCCATGATTGTGTTCGGATTGCCATTAACTTATACTTCCAATTTCCAGCGTCTCAAAAACTCCAAAGTGTTATTGCTCCATTCTGGTCAATGAACAAAAAAAGAAATCCCATCTCTCAGGAATTACAGATTAGCTCCACATTGTTGGGTTTGAGATAAACTCGCCTCCTCCAGCAAGAAGATCTGTGGTCTTCTGTGCATGACCGCAGCCCATTCACAAACATCATGGTAACCTCAGCCCATTCACAAGCCTCTGTATTTCTCTATGAACTTCAGCCAGTAGAGATAGTGACCTTGTTGCCATGTATGTGCTCAATCCTCTTCAAATATGGAGTGAGAAGCAGTGCATCAAGAATCTATTCTTCATTCTGAGTTGGCTTTTCACTTCCTGTAACCCGAGGCATGAAACACACTTGAAGCTGAATTACATTTAGGAGCTTTAATATCAAGATTTAACCCAGGATGTTTAGAACTAGAGATGTGTCTAAAGGCAACAAATAGCAATGAAATATTGAGAGGCTCTGGAAGGTCTTGTGACTGGCAAAAATACACCTCTCAGATCAATTTTTTAAAAAATTGTTCCTATTCTTCCAGCAGAAAAAAAATCCACCCAATCATATATTAATGTTATTTAAATGTCACACCTGTTGTAATACTCCACACTCACCCATCCTGACATCTTTATTGACACACGCACGTAATAAAATGTGTTTAAAAATTACATATCCATCCTAGGCTAGCATGAGAACTCTTTTGTACCAAGGCAAAGATCTGCGTAGGTTAGATATATGACTCCCATGTGAAAGCGGTAATTTTTATTACACTTGAAGAAACAAAGATCATAAATTCATCTGAAAAACCCAAAAGCAGGAGACAAATGAAATCGGCATAAAATCATATACTTTTCAGCTCTCCTGAATTGGCATGAATAATCCCAATTAACCCACTGTCATTCCATTTTTTTCAGCTGCTTTTAAAATGTCACAGTTTCTCTCTCCTCCTCCCCTTCTCCTCATTGTCATCAGTTTACTTCAACTGCTACACACTGAGTTAAAAGTCCAAATGTAGTTAAAACTGCAAAAGTCAACTCAAGAGGGTGAGAAGGAGATAGAGTAACAGAATCCTTCCCAATTGGCTAATGTAAAACCAAATAGTTGTAGCCTCTCCTAACTTGTCTGTTCTTCTCCATTAGTAACTACACTCTAATGTTGCTTGTCCACGTGTCCATTTTTTTTAATCTGTGAAATGTTGGAGGTTATGAAGTCAACATATGAAGTCAAGCAGTTAAAACAGAGCAACAGTCCACAATCCAAAAGTTGTCATAAAAAAAAAGTTCATAATCTCTTTTAAACCCCAGAAGAAATTGATTTTCTAAGATCCTCAAGTCAAAGTTTTCAGAGCCTGAGAACCATTTCCATAAAGATCTTCTTTCTGACTGCTGCTTCTTTATTTGCATCATGGATGAAAGTGGTAGGAACTAGCCAACTTTTGTCTCCCTGCTTCCTCAGCAGGTGGGAAAGGCTCCTACTGTGAGCATCTTTATCTGAAAGACAGAATTACACTCGAAATCTCTACAGAGCTGGGAAGTAATTGGGTATGCAAAAGAGAAGCCAAAATAACTGGGACAAGCCTTATTCTCCCCACCCCACAAAAAGGAATTAATTTTTATCCGTTGCTCAAGTAAGGAAAGATTGCATTTAGATTCTTGGAAGCATTTCTTGTAAATCTCAGGCGCACTCTGTCCTGAGCTTAACTTAAAGTAGGCAGAAATCTTGTGCCAACATCTTTAAAAATACTACTAGCATCAAAGCAATATGCTTTTTTAAAAATCATTTTTGCATATAATTAAAATTTCCTGCATACTTATGGGTTGAATCTTAGAATTATAGAGTTTCAGGGAACCTTAAGTGCTGTCTGGATCAACTCACAGGAATCCACAGCTAAAGCATACCTAAGAGATGGCCAAAGGAAAGTCAGCTAACAAATTCTTGAACATATCTTACTATTAGGAACATCTTCCTAATGTTTAAGCAGAATCTGTTTTATTACACAGCCAGCCTTTCATATTCAAGAATTCTGCATCCACTGATTCAATCATCCAAATAATGCAGTTTGCCACTGATTTAACAAAAGCACAAAATAGAATCCTTGTTTCAAAAACTCTTCCCCAGGAAAAATCTTAATATTTACAGTATTTTAAAGCAATATCTAGATTTGAGACCATTCTGAGAAATCTGTCAAAAAGCAAGAAAGGCAGGCAAATGGGAGTCTGGTTGATATTTGTATAGCAAATTCCAACTTGAAAGGCAGGATTTTGTCTAATAATAATAATAATTTTGAGAAACAACAGGCTCTGCTTGTCACCCATTGATCAAACATTAATTAATCTTTCATGCTTCTTCAGTATGATCAAATCGTAAAATCAGAGTGTCTTGAACAAGTTGCTTTCCTGGTGAAAAACATTTAAATTTTTTAAAAAAGTACAACATGTCTTATTCAGAAATAATTCTTAGTAATTTCAATAGGATGTATAGTGCAATCATATGTCTACTTAGAAGTAACAATTGGAAATGTGTGTGAGTTTGTGTTTCTGTGAAAGAGAGAGAGAGAGAGAGAGAGAGAGGAGAGACCAATATAAGAAGTATAGCCCAACAAGAGGTGCATCACCTTATACATCTCATTTTGTATTGTAGTGTAATGCAAAGCTACATTTCTCAGAGATAACAACTTCTCCAGATTTCATGCAGACTTTGCTATTCCTGGGAGAGCTCAAGTATAGCAGCTCTTTTCCTCAACCCCCTTCCCCCAATATATGGGAATGGCAGAACAGAGGTATTGTAAATACATTTCCTTAGAAGTTAATAATACTGAACACATTTAAAAAATGGTCAAAAATTTTTTTCAAGTGTTGAGGAACCCGATGAGAAGCACCCTGAACTAAGAAGAATCTTCACTGTTTAGGTCTTATTCTACACAAAATTTGACCATGAGTGTTTTGCACACAAAACAGTACTTTCATCATGGGAATCAATATTTCTGCACTGAAATATTAATGCCTATGCAGAATGCCATATACAGAAAACCTGCACAGAAAATACCATAACTGGGAATTTATTCAGCCTAAAATTTACACATAGTTCATTTGCACAGAAAACAACATGTTCTAAGCAGCAATAAACATTTCATTGCAGAAATATTGACTTCTGTGCAGAAAATTCTGTTTTCTGTGCAAAACAGCCACATGCGAATTTTGCGCAGACCAAGTCCTGAATTGCAAACTGCCTTCCAAAACAGCATGGTTTTTGAAGACTTCCTCATGGCTGGCAGAAAATTGCTGAAATTATTTGTTCTTACTAAGAGTTCTGCTTTACTGGAGGTCTATGCCCTATGCTCACTACAGAAAGGAACAAATCATTCATCCCCCCCCCCGCCGCCTCTCTCTCTCTTTGGACGCAGTAATATATATTTTTAAGAAATGTACAAGTTACAGTCAGTCCCCAGTATCTGTGGGGGATTTGTTCTGGAACCCCCCCCAACACAAAAATCAGCAGGTGCTTAAGTTCCCAATGGTGGTGCATGCATGTTGATGCACCACCATTAGGCACAGGTAGGCAAGACAGAGGGGTGGTGGGGGCAGAAGCCTTTCCCCCTTCAGGAGCTCCAAGTTGAAGACAAAGAAGGGGCAGCGAGGGGGCAGTGTGGAGGGAATCATACCTCAGCAGCCCCATTAGGCAGACCCTCAGAAGGGGGAGAAAAGAGGGAGGGCCCCTCGCACATGCATGGCAAAGGCGGGAAAGTAGGGCTATGGAGCTCATCCTCATCCCCACCAGGGATCTCTTCTGCCCATCTGCTGAAACCATGGACCCCTGAGGAGACCCCAGTGCTGATGCCCGGCCTGGGCTGCCACTCCCCTCTGGGGTCCAGTGGTCTCAAGGACTCCCCATCCTTCTTTTGCAAGCCCCCCCCCCAGCCCTACTGATCATCTGTTCTTGGTGGGCCTCTTCTGCTGGTCCATCCATTTGTCTATCCAATCCTCCATGCCTGACCAATCCTTGCAGCCTGGCCGCTTCTGTTACTTCTGATGCTACCTGCTCTCACCTGCTTCCCTCTGAGTGCTTTGGGGGTGGGATGCCACCATTAGGGACAATGCATGCTTACTGTCTGCAGATACTCAAATCCGTGGATGGCAAGTCCACAGATACTGAGGACCAACTGTAATATGATTCCATACCCTCATACCCCTCAGTGGCGGCCACAGATAATTATAAGTATTGTGATATGAGCCTTTGTTCTTGTCTATAATGTCCATCACAGATGACATGACTTGAAAAAAGATCTTCACTCCATCCCATTTAAATTCTCCAATATAAGTACACCATCTCCTCATGTATTATGGACCAAGCTCTGACAGGGATGAATGAGAATATTGTTTTACTTCATTTTTCAATCAGAATTCACACAAATTATCAAAATACGTGAAAGAAAATGTAACTGACACCATTTGCCTCTCCCTAGCTCATTTATCATCTCTGTCTATCTGATATCATATTCCTCCATAACCTCAGAATTGACCATTAGCCTTGCTTGGCATAAAGAGGCAGTTTAAAATAAAAAATAAGCATCATCTGGGTCTCCCTGGTAACCTGCAATGTTGAACTGGTGCTTCCCACAGGCTGGCAGGCAGCTGATCTGTCAAAGATTTCAGCTTAGCACATTGCAGCAGCTCCTCTCTCTCCTTACTGCCTGTCAGCAGAGTATGCATAGTTAAAGAGGGAATGAAAAATAAAAATATACCTGCAACGCAGCTTAATAAGAACCCTTCTTGTTTTAAATGAGGCCCAAAAATATTGTTGGCTGAGGGGAAAAAAATAGCACACAAACCCAAGCTGGCGAAGCTGCAAAAGAAGAGTGATGCCACAAAAACTTGATGAATGAAAAGAGTATGTGGCACAATGGAGTCCATTAAAAGCCTTACAGGGGTGTAGAAATGCCAGCTCAACTCCATCTCCAAGGCAACTCCATAACTTAGAACAGGGTGAGCAGAAGTTAAGATCTGAATATATGCTGATATATCTCTGAGAGAATAGCAGTAACAGATTGGCAAGGGTTTCTTGCTAGTGTTTAAAAATAGCATCAACAAAACAACTCCCCTTTCCTTTATACTAAATATTAAACTAGATATTAAGGAGAGGGAACATTCCCTACAATTAACATGTTGTCCTTCTCACTGTCATATTCTTTTAACAATCAGACTTCCAAACCGAGTCCTCCTTTACTTTGCAGTAACCAATCACACAATATAACACACTTAATACAGGCTAAAGAAAATGACATATGGTGAATAGAGCATTTTTCACCACTTGGGAAAGCCAGTCTGTCACAAATGAGGTGAAGTTATTTTCTGATTTGACCCCTGGATGTCAGAAATCTCTGATTTGTAGGAACTCAAATATCAGTTATTACCTGAATGGTACAACCTATACTTTTCTGCCATGGACTGCTCTTCCATCATCACTCCATCAGTTGTCAGTGCCACAATCTACACTCTATGAAGGGCAGTGCCAATCATGTAAAGCATCTGATGCTTCTTGATACAGATCCAGTTGAATTCAAATGCTTGACTCTGAAAGATCCTTCTTCTGAACAAGCTGATCTTTCAGTCTGCAAGGCAGTTTGCTCCCCTTTAGGTTCTACTGGCTGAAGCAGGAGCATCACACTGCATAATGAGAGAACCAGTTTTATGAACCATGACATCCCACAGGATTCAAAATATAATTGGCCTTATCCCCAGATCTATCAGTTTCCACTGGGCTCTGGGCCTCAAAGTTCTGGTAATATTGCTACCTCATCTGCCCAAGCTGCGGGATGTATTTTGCAGCCAGACTGATGGAGGCAAGGCTGTTTCCAGTACTAGGCTGGATGTATAGTATATAAATATCTTTGGACATATTTTAGGAATTGGGGCTGCATAGCATCTCTATGATTCTATGATTCTAAGCTCTTTCTAAGAGGAGATTCTCAAACTTGGCCACTGCTCATTACACTACTTTTGATATTTCCTGAATTAAGAAATAAACAAGATTGTCCTGAAAATATTGTCACCACCACCACCACCCCAGCATAGAATACTGATGATGTTTGTATTTCATCCTTCCAGCATGAGAATATATATGTCTGCCTTCCCATTCTTACCTCATAATAACCTGGTAAAATAGCATAAGCTAAAAGACAAAGGTGCCCAGTATATTGTATGTAGCTACCTAACAAGAACACCCAACTCAACTCTCTTTGTCTAAAGAGACCAAGAAGTGACTATGAACTGTGTGATCTTCTAGACATTTTTGAAATTCAACTTTTTCAATCTTGTTCCTGCACCATGCTGGATATAGTAAAAGCTGGAGTCCAAAATTGTCTGAAGGGCCATTGCTTCCCCACCTCTGGTTTAAATCCAAATGTTCTTTTCCTTGCCAGCACTCTCCCTATTTCCTATTTCAGCCACACCGTGGTTGAGTTGAGACATACCAGACATACCATTCAATGAACTAGGGATAGATTGCATCAATCCCTGATTAAATAGTGGGAAGATATTGAGAATGTAGGAACATGTTTGCGTGGACACCTGTGCTCTATAGTTCTTCATGATCCAGCCTTTTTGCTTCATTTTTGGGGTGTTAACTAACTGAGCGAGAAATAGCTGAAACCTGACTCTAGCTCACAGTTTGACTGTAGCATAAATATAATTTTTGAACATAAAATGCCATGAATGCTGCTTAATTACAACCACCCTCTTCAACAGACTATCCAGATTGTTAACATGACTGAATGTGCCTTCAGTTGCAGCTGTTGTATAACTGGATCTATTCTGAGATTAAATGTTCTGTCAAAAGTTCCTTGTTTCTGTTCTTTTTTAAATAGGCAATTGCCACAATCACTTTATTAACTTCCAAAAGAACCTGCTCATAAGAATCATATCCATGTTTCATGGACATTAGATTTACTGGGTGATGATGGTTAGGGGTATTTGCTTGAATGGTGTTGGAGTTTTGGTTCTTAATGTATACACAGTGCAATACACAATATTATGCATATAGGCATGTACAGTTCAGATGGACGCTATTACTGAGAAGAGCAAATAACAAGTATATATATAAATCTGGATAAATCAAGCAAATAACACAGGAATCCTGTATGTGACAAGCTGTTGCAAAGCAAAGACATATATGTATAAGAGACAGACAAAACAGCAAAGGAAGGACTCTGAAACAATATTTAGTTTGAGAAGTGATGATGAAGACTGATGCACATGTCCTTATTTTCAGTTTTGTAAAGGCCTCTACACTACAATTATAGAAGTTAGATACTGCTTTTGTTATCATTGGAATTTAAATTTAACTCATATCCTACAGAATCCTGGGTTTTGTGGTTTACTTGGGTGCTTCAGATTTTCCAGACCCTATTTCTTGATGGGGAGGGAGAAAGGATATATTGATTCTGTTGGGCAGAGAAATATTCTGCGTATACCCAGAGACTCTCAAATTTCAAATTAAGAATTCTCCACTCAGTTCACTGACCAATCTTTGTAGCTATTCCTTTATTGCTGTACTTCCAATTCTTCAATGTGCCCAAACTGGAATAAATCTGTCCTTATTAACCATCAACAAACAAGGTGCATGAAGACTGAGTGAAGCTGATATGTGGATAAGGTTGGAAAGAAAAGGGAGGTGCAGATCAGTGGCTGAACTGAAAAGGTGGTAAGATGAGATCAATCTTTAGGTCAGCCACACCCAACCTGACTGATAGTACTCCTTTTTATGTGTTCACAGACTGACTGTTGAATGATCTGTTCTAGAGCTTTTTCTGTTGTTGTCATTAAACTGACTGGTTGCTAGTTGCTCAGGTGCTCTTTCCCCCCTTTTGGAAGATGGGGACATCATTCACCATCCTGAAGTCTGCAGGGACCTCTTCAGTTTTCTGTGAATTCTCAAAGATGATTAACAATGAGTCCAAGATTACATCTGCAAGTTCCTTTAGTACCCTTGAGTGCCATTCATCTGGCCCTGAAGACATGAATTAATTTAGAGTAGCTAGTTATTCCTTTATTTTATTTGTTCAGGGCTCCAACCCCCTTTGTAGAGCACAGTTTTCCTTGTAGGAGAAAACTTAGACAAATAATGTGTTTAACAGTCCTGCTTACTCTCCGACCCCTGTTACAATTTCACCATCTTCTCTATTTAGTGGTCCTACCATTTCCCTGTTCTTCCTCTTAGTCTGAAAATAGTGAAACAAACAAACCACCATTTTAATAATTTTAACCTCTCTTGCCAGCCTGAGCTCATTCTGGGTTTTCCGTTCCCTGACTTTCTTGTTGCAAGGATCAGTTATTTTTTTCTATTCTTCTTTGGTTATTTCCACCTTCATGCATTTTGTACATGTCTCAGCTATGTGAGAAATCATAGGACCAAGTAATTTCTTCTACCCCATTGGCATCATTTTATTTTATTTTATTTTATTTTACAGATTAAGGTGACTGAAGGATCTAGCTGGGAACAGTGTATCATAGGGCCATAACTGGGATGGGACAGTTAGGGCACACACACACACACACACACACAAAAACCCTCCCCAAAATGCACATAAAGATGCATCATGTTAATGGAATTAAACTACTGAAATGTATGGAACCATATGGAGACTGACCATGAGCATTTCTGGCGATGAACCAAAATTAAGAGGTCACCATGTTGTTTATATTTGTTGATTCTGTAAGTTTTGATAACAAGGCTTTTGTATTATATTTGAACATGTTTTGAGGAAGTTTCATTTCTTGCTTGGGATATAGCTTTTACTACAACATAAAAGGTACATTGTGTATAGTTTTTATGAGTAGTGGAACCATAGCCTAGTTTAGAATATTCTTATTCCTTAAATAATTGTTATATCTTACCAGTTCTTCAAAAATTTCAGTGATCACCAGATTGTTTTCAGGTACTGTCTAAAATGCCCTTAGCCAATACAGCTGTAAATAGGCTGAGACATTGCAAGCTAAAGGTTTGCCTATTCCCATATAAACATGGCCAGTTTTTGAGATCTGCAGCAGCTATAAACGTGGCAATGTTGCCTCCATCTTGCCAGATGAGAATGAGAAACAAATTTATTAGCTGAACACTTCCATTGAAATGAGGATTTATTTTGCTTATCTTGAGATTTGTGAACAGAATAGAATGCATCTTACCATGGAAACAGGTATATCTGCAAACCTTGAGATGCATTCCACAGGGAAACATATCTTAACCCATGCATGCATTATTTTTTTTAAAAAAATGTGGATGAGTATGCTTTAGTCAACACAAAGGGCATAACATAAGAATGTTTAATTTTAATAAATACGAGTTCTTTAATAAGTTAACAAATTCTACTGGTGTTTGGGAGTGGGGAGTGTCAAAACCTAGTACAGAAATAGGAATGGAATGGGAATGCCAATCAAAAATTACAAAAAGCACTGAAAAAATGACTGATGCTGCCAGCTGCTGGTTTTCCTATTGTATCAGGTAAAGGCTGTTCTCTTTCTGTTGTTGTTGTTGTTGTTGTTGCTGTTGTTGTGTTTTCAAGCCAAGTTTGACTTATGTAGATCTAATCATAAGGTTTTCCCAGTAAGATTTCTGCTAGTACCTTCTTTTAAACCTGAGAGGCCCATGGTCCCCTTAGCCTGGGGTTGTCCTATCTGGAAGACATGGGCCATTTCCTCCTGAGCCACAATTGGCCAGTTTGCACACCATTCTAGTGGTCCCAGACTGATCCCAGCCACAAAGGGTCTTAATCAGGTCCAAAATGGCCTGCTATTTGCTGCAGAGTTTTCAGGAAACTCTTCAGTAAGAGCTGGCAGACCAGATGGTCCTGCATGCCTTTACCTGCTACTGCTGTTGTGTCTGTCCCAAAGGTCCTTGCCATGGCCTCTGATGTCAGAAGGGGACATTTGGCCACATGGCTGTAGCCAGGTCCCCCCTTTCCACCCTTACTGGCCATGGTGGGGTCCTTCAGAGCAGATGCAATGGCAACAGCAGAGAAGGGGGTATGGCCGCAGCGGGTCCATGGTGTGGTTGTGGATGGGCATGTATGAACTTGCCCATCATTGTGCCAGTCTAGGACTGACCAGGATTTGGACTAGGAGCAGGATACCATGGACTTAGCCAGTGGTGTCCTGCCCATTATGCTCAGACCCAATATGACCTGTCCAAAGTAACCAAGTAGATTTCTGTGGCAGAATGGGGATTCAAATCCCAGTCTCTAAGAATCCTGGCCCAGCAATATAAGGACTGCATCGCATTGGCTGTCCTCTTTTATCAAGCATCTACTGCCATATGGTATTAGTAGAATAGCTGGTGTCCTTATGTTCTGTCTATGATATCTCTACTGGAGTGTTGTTGTTGTTGTTATTTTAAAAAATCTTTATTATCTTGTGTTGTATGATTATGTTGTGTTGTATGATAGGAAGATGGGGTAAATCTTTTTCTTAAGTGCAACATTAAGTTTAATATTCAGGGTTTTTTTAAATAAATGGTATATTCAGTTTTAAGTGGAAAGTTTGGTATCCTGTACCACCAAGAGCTCAACAGTTGGAGAACAAATTGAATAATATGACAATTTAACAACATACTCTTTTTGCCTCATGAAATGACCACTTAATTGTGTTTAGCATCTGAGTGTTTACATCCCAATTCTGTACACTTTTACTTACAAGAAAGTCCCAATCTGCTTGATAGAGTCTGCTGAGAATCTCAGTTTGAATCAGATGAGAGAAATAAGAACCTTTTAAAATTTCCTCAGCAATTCCCCTCTTGTTCATTAGAGTCTTTGAATGGAGAACTTCATTAGAAGTGTAAAATCTGAAGGATACTTGTATTAGAGTTTATATGTTAGCTGGGAAGTGTGGATTATGTTGAGTCAAATGAAACTGCAAAGCTAACCAATTTCTTTCTCATTGCTACTTGCTGACTCTTCTGACCAACAGCCAGAATGCAGCACGAAAGGAGCTAATGCCTAACCTATAGGTTTCTTGGCTCAAACATTATGCTGTCTGTCTCTTAAATGAATTAATCACTTCCTTTCACCTCTTTCCCCAACATTTTCAAATTAATATCCTCTAGTCAGGCATATCTTCTATGGAAATTCATTGCCCCAGTACCAACTGAACAGTAGACATTTTTCTCATGCCAGATTCTTCAAAGGGAGGGAAAGCCATCCACCTTTTTCATATAAATTTTATGCATACTTCTTCCTGATATTATTGAACTGCAACTCCCAGCAGGCCAAATCAGCATTGGCAATTCTGAGGATTTCTGGGGGGTGCAGTTCAGCAACTTCGATCTGGCACATGATTCTCACCTCTACCTTAAAATGAAGGGTGAAAATATCTGTCAGTGTTCATTTCTCCTGCGTTTAAATATCCCACATTCTTCCAGTCAAATTCATGAAAAGAAAAAAAGGGAGGCTATAATGAAATGAAATGAGCCCAATGGAATTCTTGCTCATCCCTACTTAGGCCACTGGGACCAAGGTTCTAGGTCAAATGGTAGCTCCATGAATTACTGGGCAGAATATGTTATTAATATTCAGGCATAATGTCAACCTGCATGGAAGAAAACATCCTGGTTGGGGGTGGCAGGAGAAGAACTCTACCTCCTTGTTGTGTGCCTTCAAGTCCTTTCTGACTTATGGCAACTGTAAGGCACACCTATCTTGGGGTTTTCTTGGCAGGATTTGTTCAGAGGGGGTTTGCCATTGCCTTCTCCTGAGGCTGGGAGCAGATGCCTTGCCCAAGTCACCCAGTGGGTTTCATGGCCAAATGGGGAATAGAATCCTGGTCTCCAGAATTGTGACCTTATCAGATGGGAGGAATTTCTCTTTATTGAGAATGGAGCCAATTCGAATTCACATGAATTTGCTAGTTTAGCTCATTCACGTGAATTCCTATTGCATTCGGAATGCATTCAGAATGACTTCCCATTACCCGAAAATGACCCCCCCCCCTTGCCCGAAATGGCATGAGATGCTTTAATTCACAATAACGTAAAGCCCATGATTGCGTTCGGAATGACTTCCCTTTTGCCCGAAATTGCGTGAGATACTTTAATTTGCAATAACATGAAACCCCATGATTGCGTTCAGATTGCCATTAGATTATACTTCCAATTTACGACGTCTGATAAGGTCCATTCAGACCCGGTTTTCAAACTCTTTATTACCATCAAACCACTATGCCACAGTGGCCCTCAAACTTTTTATTACAATCAATCAATCAATCAATCAAACAAACAAACAAAATAACATTGGCATCAGTCTGCTGTTTCCCCCCACAAAGCCAGTTACATACTCTGGTCAAACCAACAGCTATATAATCTGCTTGCTTAATTATAGCTTTATTAGTCATCTTTTCCATGCCTCCAATTTTCTGTCATTTATGTTCTTTTTAATTTTCCTTGCTACCTTTAAAAAAAATCCAATGCATGAACAGCAAGGCATTTTCAAATACTGAATGTTAGAATTAATTCACAATCCCATTTTTCCTTCTCTACATCAAAACAACCTTGAAAAACAGTAATGCTGTATGATAACTCCCTAACAGTTCTACCTCTGCTTGATATATAAACTGCATAAAAGAAATATATAAAAGCGAATGGAAGTAATGTGACTGGAACAAGCATCACCCAAACTGGGTGATCAAATGATTCCAATGGAGGAGGTGTAAATTCAAGCTTCAAAAGGAGAGCGGGTTTTATGGATGCATTGAGGGTAAGGATCTAAAGAAATCTTGCCACCAGGAATCTTTGTTGTTCTAAGTGAGACTGGTTATCTTGGCAGGTTGAGATAATACCTCAAGGATTTCCAGCCTCTTGAGCAAACTCACCTCCAATACAAGATGACTGATGTGTCAGTTTTCCTCACTGCAGTTTCTGCAGTTTGCACCTTGCATAAAATGCCTGTCTCTGAACAAAACTAGAGTCTTTCTCCTTTGTGGAGCTAAACACACAAAGAGAAATCAGGCAGTACAAGAAAGTCCGATTGATTGCAATATTGCAACATTGGTTGCAAAGACACAAGCAACCCTTTCTTAGGTGTATGTGCCTTTATGTCACCTTTTGAATTATGGTCACCCTGTGAATTTCATAGGGTTTTCTTAAGTAAGAAATATTCAGAAGTGGTTTTGCCAGTTCCTTCCTCTTGTGACTATTTTAATCAAAGAGACCACTGTTCAGTACTGTGCATTTTACAGAAATGTAGGGAAAAGTCACAAAAATTCACAAGTTTTATCTAAGACACTCACTCTAAGGAGTGAGGATTTGCATTCCTCATCAGGGAGAATGCATTACATTTACTGCCACATTGTATTATCCTTAGTAAGGAAGGCTACAGAATCACCCCCCCTCCATTTTTTTTGGTTTTTGATATTTGGTTTTCATGAAAAGAAAACACAGAGATCCACAAACTGATAAGGAACAATGATAGGAAGAGAAATAACACATCTGTCAAGAGGATGGCTCATAAAAGCTGTAGGTGTGTGTGTGTTTGTGTGTATGTGCATGAGCCTGAATGAACCTGGAAAGCTCTTAACTTGGGAGTGTTAAATCCAAAAGGAGTTTTGTTGTTAATTAACGATTATTAAAATACACACTGGGGATCTAATCCGTGCTTGTGTTGTATGTGAGCATAGGAAGCTGCAAAGGAATATTGTTGCCACTGAGAAGGCAGAGACATTTTCTGTGAGTCTCAAGAGAGCTTTTGTATTTGCAAGAACAATTTGTGCACAATTTGCACAAAATGTGCAAATTGCATAGCTAAATGACAAGTAAGTGCTGCTTGGTTGCATGGACTTTTAAAAATCGGAAGCATTCACAGAGTTGTTTCCATTTTTTTTTTATCTATCAGCCAATTCTTCAATGCTTGTGTTCTGCGTGTTTGTATGTGTATATGTGTACACCTGCTTTGGTTGACAAAAGGAAAAGACAGTAGTTTGGCACAGAAATGTCTTTGCAAAACCTACCTAAGGGGGGGGGGACTCCTTCTTGTCCTGTTCTTTTGCTGAAAGGACGAACTCTTATGGAGGGTTGATGAGAATTGTTGATGAGAATAAGAAATACTGGAAATACACACATTAAACACAAACCAGTCCAGAGGAACTTACTCTAACAGGGCAGGGTTTATCACCTACTCTTCAGTGACTTTGAGAAGTCAGGAAAATGCAGTGATGAATACTTAAACGGACCAGACATAGAACAGTACAGGAGGGAATATCCCATTCATTTTACGCTAAGTCCTTTGGGTTCATGGCCTGGGGAGGAGGGAAACAAACCTGTTTGGGGAGCCCCATGGGACACATTCACCCAGTTCTTGGTGGGCTGCTGATCTGCATTGCTTTCCGCCACAAAGAGCTAATACAAAATGAAACCAGAGACATTGGACTAGTGACAGGGAGAAGTTGGTTTGCCTATAATAATATAATGATGGTATCCCAGTATGACCCATGACTCCAGCACACATACACTCACATATCCTTACTGCAGAAGATTGTTGTACATTTTTAATAAAATTGTAGCCTCAGTTTACTGAACATCTGGTTCTTGCTGCTTTTTCCAGCTGTGAATGCGACAGGGTAATCCAAAAATCGACTGTCTGCTGAATTTTGAAAATAGTCAGCTGCACTTAAGGCTTGGCCTGGTGAAGGCTGAGTAGCTAACTACAAAGTGCTCATATCGCTGATGTGTATCTTGCCTTTTCCTCAACGTGTGTCACATCACGGGCAAGGTGTTAATTTTTATCTCCATTATAGATAGTGCTGGTACCAATTTTCACCTGGAATTTCCTCTGAATGGGCACTTAGCTAATAGAGAATACCATCCTGTTTTGCGGCAAAGGAACCATTGAGGTAGATGGAATGAACTAGACAGAATGAGATGATGGGACTTGCTAATTATTATGGTTGGGGTAGTGAAGTGCAGCAGTGGTTCAGAAAAGGTAATAATTGTAGGTCTTTCTGTATCTGTGAGCTGGAAAAAATGTACCCTAGAATTGCATTAAGTGAGGGAGTGAATGGCTAAAAGCTTGATGATGCGACAAGCAAAAGTCCGCTGATGGCAAGGATGTATTCAGATAATTCAAAGGAGACATTTCACAGATGTGCGTCCAGATTTCTGCTTATTCCTTTGCCTTCTACATTTGAAATATGCAGAAAAACTGGAAATTCTTAGACTTTCCTCTTTAGTTTTTTCCCCCCTTCCTGTTATGATGTTAATTGTATTATTTACTGCATGATGCTGTCTAGATACTGTGAGGAAAGCTGAAAATTCATGTATGTTCTTATGGATATGCCACATAGGATGCATCTACAGAGTAGAAATAATGCAATTTAACCCCAGTTTAAGTGATGTAGCTCCATCCTATAGCGTAGCTTTATAAGGTTTCTCTGACCAAAAGAGTGCTGGTGCCTCACAAAACTACAAATCCCAGGATTCTGTAGGATAAAACCATAGCAGTTAGAGTGGTGTCAAACTGCATTATTTCTACAGTGTAGATGCACCCTTACCTTCACCACTATATTGGGACTCTATATTTAGTGACTAGTTGACTTCTACTGTACATACTCACACACGTATGAGTCTAAAATTTGTAGTCAAAAAATTGACCCCCCCCCCAACAAAAAAACTGAATTGACTTATTTATAGGGCAATGTAAGTATTGTATTTTAACTATTATATATAAAACAGGAACCTGGAAAAAGGCCAGTGTATAATCTGTCCTGTAAATACTGACTCTTCTCTGCTCTTTCATACATCCAGCCTTTAGGGTGAGCACAAACAGTAATACCTGATCAATTTTGTGAGTTCTTTGGGATTGTTTTCTTTTGCTTTGTCTTTTAGATTCTTTGTTGCATATCCCTAGGTTTTACCCTCAATTTATCCATGAGTAATATCAAAATCCATAATTTTGTCCCCCAGACATGCCTGGATTTATACATGAGGTCAATTATAATCAAACATATAGAGTATTCCCCCCCCCCCAATCTTTTGCTACCATATAAGAACTGCTGCTTCCCCAAATGGACTTGATTGTGCACTAAGATCATGGTCAGAATATCAACTCATAGTTTGGATCCAAACTGTGTCTAGCACAAATCATGGATTAGCATGATATCATAGCCGAGTCATATTAAGGATGAAAATATCCCTTCTCTTTGATTTGCCTAAGGCTGAATCCACACTGTAGAAATAAACCAGTTTGACACCACATTAATTGCCACATAGTTCAATGCTATGGAATTCTGAGAAATATCAGTTTGGGAGACATTTATCATTCTCAGAGAGCTCTGGTGCCACAACAAACTATAATTCTCAGAAATCCATGTCAGATTGTGCCATAGGATTGTGCCATGTCTGCCTGCATTGACATCCCTATAGACCATCTTAACTGACCAGAGAAGTAACATCCAAAACAAAACATTTGTTACATTTCCTCTGCTGTACACCTTTGCCTGATGAAGAAACCAATGAAGCTTTGTAAGTTTGCATGATGTATTTTGTGCATTTCAATTTGTCCGGTAAAGATATCACTGTTCTGTAGTTTTGCTGTATTTTGTTGCATGGCCAACACAGCTACACCAGAATATGTTTCCTTGATTTTATTGAGTTTTGCCAACTCCCATTTGCTTTCTTTTCTGTTCTTTTTTGTATCAAATCACCAGATTTTATGTTGTCCTATCATATGGAACTTCATTTAACACATCTTTCTTGATATGTGCATTTATTTTCCCTAATTTGGTTTCCCTAATTTACAAAACTTTTCCCTGTTGACCAAAATGTGCTTATGTTTTCCCACCTAGTTATGTTTATTTTAGCTTGTTTTCAGTTACTCAGAAACACACTGTAAGCCTCACAAATGTGCAAATATTCCAGGAGTAATGCACATTTTCTCCTAACAAGTCTCAGGAGGTGCAAAAGTGCACCTTCCATCAGGACTGTTGAGCCCAAAGAAATTCTCACCATCCCTAGGTTATATTATAGCAATGCTATTCCATGTACCGCAGAAATCTGAGAGCTGACCTATTATGCTTGATTCCCATTTGGTGATGACTGCAGCGTGCTATGGATGGAAACCGAACAAGTCACATCTCACAGCTCCACTGTGTTAGAACAAATGCAAGGGCAGGCACCCACTTAACAGCAGGCGCTTTAGATGAGCAAATCGGGACACTCTTGGGGAGGAAAAGTAAAAGAGAAGTCTGGCATATACGGTGAGTTAGGGGAGAGGAAACAGCATATATTTGAATAGATTGTACAGTGTGCTTCCATTTCAGCACAGTGGGTGTTGCAAGATCCTGCTCAGAATATAAAACCGTAGCTTATACCAGCATGTCTGCCTGTGAATATATATGTCTTTCGGTACTAGTGCCTTGCTGCTTGGAAACTGCTCTATTTGGGGGAGAGATTCTTGGGTTAATTACTATCCAGAAATAGCGGTGAAGTTGTTTGGCAAGGGCTTTGGGGAGAAAAATGAAGGATTCAGAAGTATAGTAAATGTAGATATTTTGTTGCTGCCGCTCTTGCCAGTGTTTTAAATAGAGCATCCTAAATGTACACACATTTTTGCCTTTTCCTTTCTCTGTGAATCCATAACCATAGCCTATACTGGGACTTGGATTGTAGAAAGGGAGACAAACACACATGCTGTTTTTGTTGATTTTCCAGAGCTGTTGTTTGGCTACGGTTACACCAAGTATTTTATTCCAGGATGAAGATTATTTTAATGAGGAAACAATTTTAGTATACACTGTAACAAATATAGCCTAATCATAGAAAAGTGCTTTTTGCAAGGTCAAATTGCTGTTGTGTCTAACTCCATACATTGGCCTGTTCCATCTCTCTAGAATCTCAGGTTTCCCATCAGTGGTTTTGTTTTGTTATGTGACTCCAAGTTGACTCCAATTCATGGTGAATATATCACATGGATTTCATGATAAGATTTATTTGGAAGAGTTTTGTCATTGCTTCTTTGTACGTTGAGAGAATGGAACATGCTCAATGTCACCGAGGGGCTATTCATGGCTGAGCAGGCTTCTAAAAACCTCCATTCAGCATCCATTGCTATATTTTTTATAGTTCAATTAGTACTGTAGGCTCTGATCAACGTGGGGTGAAAATCTTAATTAAACCTCAACATGGTTGATTTAGACTCAGGCTTTTAAAAGGTACATACTCAATGCCTTATCTCTGTATGGATGAAGCTGTCGTTTCTGCCAAAAAAGCCAATGCCCAAATCCCCTCCCTTTGGAAAACAAGGAAAAGCTAAAGACTACGGACCGAAATCCAGATGCTTCTTTTACAACCCTTGATTTAGTCCGGGAAGAAAGGCTCCATCATATGTTTAGTTAAAATTCTAGACCATTCAGTCCTAATGCCTTGTTGAATAGCAGGAGGTAAATTCTTGAACAGCATGCCCAGTTGCTCCTGAGGACAGTGCAGAGGGGATGCAATTGTTTATGGTAAATTTGCCCTCTTAAATGAGGACATGCTGTTAATGAAGCAATGTTAGAGGAGAACTTCATTAGTCATTGCAATTCTTGTCATGGCTCAGAGCAGAGCTGGGATTCGGGAACCAGTATTAAACAACCTCGATTGCAATACATTGGGATGCACAGGAAAATGTGTACACAGCAGTATTCACCTACTGGAAATCCTCATTGTCGATGACTTCACCAGCATACAGGCATCTAATCCCTCCTTGTTCATCTCATGACCTGTATTTCATGTAAATCAACAGTCTCTGTACCATTTTCCATAAGTATACTAATTTACTATTGAGGAGAAAGGAACTGGCCCAATAATCTTTTAGTATTCCTTGCCTAAGAAAACTTAATAGAGTCATAGGTAAAAAAAAAATCACTGGGATTCTACTTTAAGCCATTCTGAGAATCTGCTTTATGTCTTCATCAGTTCAAACCACACCTCAGTAGATGCAACGTGCATATTATGTGATACCTTAGTGTCCGTGTGCATGCGTTTACATGGATGCCCAAAAAACCTGAAACACTTGTACACAGTTCCAGAGATCCTAGACAGACAGTTGAAATCTGAACAACAATTCACACAGATAAAAGTCCTAGTTCTTACTCTCCTTTTTAAAAAGGATTCCCCTGTGTTTGGCCATTCAGGTTTATGTATTGTTGTTGTCGATGTCAGATTTGTGTCCATGTTCTATTCATGTGCGTGTTTGTGCTCAGAAGCCACTCTCCATTCATAAAGAGACCTCTTTCATTTGGTGGGTACCTCTACATCTGGTGGTCATCTAAGTCTGTGCATTTAAATACCACCACTTCTTGAAGAGATGGATTCACATCTGTCTCCTCTGAGACATCTGCCTCAAGGTTCCACGCAGAGTCTATTTATTTTTTAAAATATTTTTATCCCACCCTATCATGAGATCTCTGGTGAAACACAGGATCAATATTTTTAAAAAGATAAAAACATAGCCAACAATTTAAAACAGTTTTAAAAGTCTAAAAGTGTTAAGATTACTCTTCCGGGATGGTTAACCATCTTCCAATGATAATTTATTCAGAAGAGATTTATCCAGAAACTCTGGCTGCTCTGGGAGCCTAAGAATACCTGGAATACTGGGGCTGGTGGATGAAAGAAAAAGTCAATACCTGATATGCTTCAGATTGCTTGACATTTTCAACACACTAATAAAAAAAACACTTTGATGATATTAACTGGAAGTGTTTACTCTTTATTGGCAAACATAGTGTCTACTTTTTTATTGGGAAATCTAGTCAGGGAGAATAACACAGCAGTGAAAGTTTTGCACCATTTCTGTCTGGATTTCACACATCCTGAAGTTTTTAGGGAAATAATTCTATAAAGAAATGCATACTTCTTCTGCATTCCCACAAGGCCATATCCGTAGCACTTGCCAGCTTCACAGGTCTTAATGGCAGACGGATGTCTAGGGTCCTATTCTACAATCTCACACAAAATTCTGTTTGGGAATATATCCTGAAACATTTAAGGATGTGCAAATATTGGGCAAAAATTGCTCAGAAATATTCATATTCTCCAGCAGAAGGAGAATACTATAGGAATTGTTCACGTCCAAGAATGGCATAGTCAAAAGATTTTCATCCTGTTTCTTATCCATTACTCCCATTAAAATGATAAGAAAAGAGTAAAAGTAAAATAGTAAGAGAAAAGGGAATAAAAGGAAGTTAAATGTTTAAGGAGAGCACTTGGAATATCCACAAGAGGGCCACTCATCCCCTTCAGTGGCTTTGGTCCTGTAACAGGAATAACAGAAAGACGTGTTAATGGTGCCTCTAAAGAGCTGAGAATAACCTAGAGGCCTTAATGGCATTTTGTTCGGAGGTCATGAAAATGTAGTCAGAGAACTGCAGACACAGCACCCCTAGCAAAGTAGATGGAATGTGTCTTCCCAATGAATGAATAGATTTTTAAATGTGTAATTAAAAGGTTTTATGTTGTTTTTATTGCTTTGCAATGTTTTCCTGTCATTAGGTCAGTTGTATAGCAAGGCGTACAATCTGAGGGCTAAAAATAGCCATTTTGCAGCAAGGAAGCCATTAAATAACATGTGGCCATTAAAGAAAAAGCAGTAAAAAGAGCAGAGAAGAGGTTCTCTTACTGGCCATATGATATCACAATCGTTCCAGCTAGCATGCATAAGCTAGAGCTAGGAAGCTGACCCCAGAGTATATCACTCAGTAGCATCAACAGACTTGAACTGTAAAGTGTATGAGCAGCATTTTAAAATCAAACAAAAATGTATCTTGTTTTTTATTCTGCAAACATGCCACTATTCAAGTCTGAAAAACAACTGTCATTATAATATTCACTGCGGGACACATGCAATCCAGTTTCTTGCCCTGATTAGTTTTGCTTCTAGTTTCTACCAGAATGTGATATAACCTGAGCATGAAGAAGCAATGCAGGAGTATAGACTTCCATATACCACAGGGATGGAAAGAATATTAATAAATATTCATTTTATAAATAAATATTTTTAAATAGTGGTAGAATTCAAAGATATAGCCATATTAGTCTGTAGAATCAGTATGCAGAGAAATCTTGTAGCACCTTTGAGACTAACTGAAAGAAATTGGCAGCATGAGCTTTCCTAGACTTCAGTCTACTTCCTCAGATGCAGACCGAGGAAGTAGACTGAAATCCATGAAAGCCCATGCTGCTAATTTCTTTCAGTTAGTGTCAAAGGTGCTACAGGATCTCTCTAAGGATTTTTTAAAAATAGTTTACAATTACGTTTTTGAATATTGGAGAACATGGAAAAAAGAATCATGGATTGATGAGAATCTTTGCATTTTGGGACTTATTCTACACAAAATGATGTAAGGCCAGTCTTGCATTAAATCTGCCCTATCTACCCCACTCCTTTAGACCTGTATTTCAAAAGTACTTTTTGATCTAAATTTTGCAGGAAACCCAGAACATTATGTAGCGATGCCAGGCAGCTGTGCTGCCCGCTGATGTTGCTGCTGGCATGAGTCACTCCTTCTGAGGATCATAATGAGATGCCCAGCTATTTCACTTCTGGCCCCAGAGGGAGTGCATGCCAGTAGTGGTGGGACTGGATAACGCAGTGGGGATCCATACATAGATAGCCTCTTGGTGTCACTGGAGAGGGAGGAGGTAAGAGTGCAAATCCAGGGCTGCTCCTGGGACAGAATATTCCAGGAGAAGTATTCTGGCTGGTGTAAGCAAATCCAAACTCTAGAAAAACTTCACAAGTTGTATTTTCTGTGCAAACAACCATATGCAAATTTTTGATAGAGTAATTCCCCAATTGTGCATCCCCTTTGAAAACTGCATAATTTTTGAAGATTTTATCACTTGGAAAGAAAAGTGGTAAAATTACCCATTGCTTCTTTGGAAAGGAAATTAATGCAGATTTATTTCCTTAAGGCACCAAGGTCCTCCTACTTTTGTACATCATTTGTTAATGTAGAGATCATGTGAACACATAATTAAGCTTTCTTAACAAGACTTTGGTAGAACATCTGTGGAGTACATTAGAAGTGTTCTTGAGTGCTTCCATGTCATTTCCAACTTTTTTACAGGGTTTTCATGGCAAAATTTGTTTAGAGAAGGCTTGCCTTTGCCTTCCTCTGATGCTGAGAAAGTGTGACTTGCCCAAGGTCACATAGTGGTTTCCCATGACTGAGCAAGGATTTGAATTCTTGTCTCCAGAGTGCTAGTCCAATATTCAAACCACTACACTACACTGGCTCTCACATTAAAATACATGTAGAAAATACTGTGGGGATAAAATCTTTCACATTAGGAGAAAAAAGTCACCTGTTTCTAAGGAAGAGTGCGAGAAGAAGAACCATCATTATTGTTGCTGCTGCTAAGATGGTGGTCTAACAGAGAGTATTTGCCTTAGACTTTTTTAAAAAATGAAATAAATAGTTTGTATTTGTTCACAAGAAACAGTGCCAATTCTTACTGGAAGCCAGGAAACACATCAGGATGTTTATTCTGACATGCAAAACAATGTCACTGGTGATTTGTTAGTGAGGGTTTTGCACCGAGGTTATTCTCCCTGTACAGAGCAAGACTCCTCTTCCTTCTCAGCTGTCATCTCAAATGCTGACTGATTCTGAGATGTGCCATATTCCCTCATTTAGACCAGCTGTGCCAGGCAGGTATCTCAGCACAAGTCACCAAGGAGGAGGTGACAGCTAAGTGACAGAACACCTGTTTTGCATAATACAATCCCTTGTTATCTCGACTCAGGAACATCAGTTGATGGTAAGGACCTGAGGCCTGTCAATCAGTCTTTGGACCATGGTGGGCTACACTAAACCAAAAGGAGTCAAGTGCTCCCTATCAATCAGTTCTCCAGTACCTGCTGTAGCCACCATAGCAATGATGCTGAAATTGACGGTTGCTGTTGCTGCCGCTGCTGCCAAGGAAACACACTTTTGCCAAAACACAATGGGAAAGACTCCTTACCCTTTATTCCAGAAAGGAAGGAGATTAAGCTTTGCATAACAGCAAGCTCCCACGGTAAGGGTGGGAGCTCTGGCTCCATCCTTTACATAAAGAACCACAGCCATTTGCTGCCAAATTTTGGTGGCAAAATCAGCTGTTTCCGTGAATTTTCAGTTGTGACAATGTGGACCTTAATACATTTCGCAGAATCCAATGTGGCTTCCATTTCCCCCAAACATTTCTCACTCTTTGATAGGTTGAAAAACCATTAATACTGAATGAACACACACACACCTTTATTTTAATTACAGATTTGGCTGTGAAAAAGTTTGAGGAGATGCATGTGTGAACAAACCTGAAGAGGACATTAATTATAATCTCTCGACGTGCTATCTCTTTGTAAAGAAGACTAGATAATTATAATTTCTCTTGATCAAGAATTTCAAAGAGCTTCAAAATCAACACACACATACAGGCAGCATTTTACTGTAAAACAAATGGGCTGTTTTCTCATGTCCATGGCTTTCAGTTGGCATGGAATAACTTCCTATTTAATACTTAATACTTTTTTTAAGGCCCACAATATCCTATATTGGCTACTAAGTTACATCTGCAAAACTCAGAGGGAGAAACAGACTCTATGGACTCTAGGCTGCAGGTGCAAGGACCTGTGGAGTGAAGACAGGTCAAGGAGTCTTTGAGGAGGTCTTCCAGGCTAGAAGCCAAGGGCAGAGCTAATAGGTTTCAGCTGAGAGAAGCAGAGGCCTGTTAAAAGACCACCAGCTGCAGAGGTTCTTTGCAGTCAACAACCAGTTTTGCAGCTTTGTTGTTCCTGTGTTCCTCTAGTTGGCTTAGTAATTGGTCTTACTCCTTGGATCTCAAGATTCTCATTCATACTGTCCAACCGGTTTCCTTTCTAAAACACTAAATTAGTGCCCAATGTGAATCTTGTGGTTGGTACAGACTCCTGCTTCAAACCATATCTGTGGTTTTGAAGAATTTGCCTGTCCGTTGTGGACAATAGGATGCTGAAAATGATGAGCCAGGTAGCAGAAGTTTTTTTTATATTCTTACTGGTTGTATTCTTACCTGGCACGTCAAGTGTAGAAAAGGAGCTCTGTCCACTGATGCATGCAGATAATGCAGACCTGAATACAAAATGTTGTCTTGAAATATAATAGACATTTTTGTCTTATCCCCACTGTTTCTTTACTGTTTCAATATTATCCTCAGTTTTATATTTTTAATAAGGCATACCAATAAGGCATGCCAAGGGCATCCATGGAAACAAGAGATGCTCACAAACCTTTTCCTTATTCATGAGAGGTTGTAATTTCAGAGCAATGGGCTAGTTACCTTTCTTGCTGGTGCAGTCACTCCATTGATTGGCAGAGCAGCCGATTTTTTTGTGCATATGCATGATCCCTGAGGTTGGATTTTGATTAAAGTGATGCTCAGATCAGATTAAAAGGAAATTCTGCCAAGGTTTCACACTGCAGACACTTATGTGCATGCAGATCTTGGTCAGAAAAGGGTACAGAAATCATTTTTGCAGTGCTCATATAAATCTGAATAACTTTCCTTTGATAGTCAGGGCAGAAATCTAAGGACCCTGCTTCCCATCTCTACTGGTGTAGCTTCATGTAAATTAAGGGAACCATGCTCAGAAGCATGCTCAGAGAACCATGAAGTTACAATGTGTGTGAGAAATCACAGCAGAATCTCAGTGGTGTGATGTGTATAAGACATTTGTTCCTGGATTCAGGCTAGTATTTCAGAAAAAAATAGGCTAATAATAGACTGCAAGATATTGGGAAGAAAGGAAACCTGCTAGAGATTGTGTGTAGAAAAGCCAATTTTTTGGCAAACTCAAACTCCCCACATTCATTGGCTTTTGGCAAGTGACAACATGCTTGCAACTTATATGCATGTCAGATAGATACAGAAATTGCAACCCTCCACGTGTTGTTGAACTTATGCTATCCTCTACTCCATTTCCTTTCTTCTCTTTCTTCCTCCTAGGAGTTTATCACATGGGAGGAATTTCTCTCAGTTTCGAAAGAAATGAAAGTTGGGCCAGTTTGGAAATGAGTGAATTTATTAGTTCAGCGAATTTACGTGATTGCATATTGACACTGCATTGTGTTTGGAATGACTTCCCATTGCCTGAAATTAACTGAAATTGTGTGTGATAGTTTCTCATGCAATAACATGACACCCTACGATTGCATTTGGAAGGACTTCCCATTGCCTGAAAATGCATGTGGTAGTTTCTCACGCAATAACTTGAAACCCCATGATTGCATTTGTACTGCCATTGGATTATACTTCCAGTTTCTGTCGTCTGATAAACTCCCTAGACAAAGAAAAGAGAGGATGGAGAAATGGCTAGATAGAAAAGAGAATAAAACGAGCCATCTCATTGTCTGAGAAGGTCATTTTCTAGTTCATATTAGGAAGGTATTTTTTTTAAACATACAAGAAACGAAATGAAAGCAGCTCCTAGAAACTGGTGACAGAATCAAACATACTGATGTTGAGGGCATCACATCCCCCTATTCATCGGATAGATGACATCAAAGAGAAAGATCAGGGATATTTATATGTTTGTTTTTTCAGCAAAGTTGTATAGACAGGAATGCATGGAGACAGCACAATTATTCTATTGGCCTGTTGTTACAGTTGTTTCATGAATGCAGTGGTGAACATTCATTTATTTACTGGATTTGTATCTCACTTTTCTTCCCAAATTGGGAGTCAAGGCAGCACATACCAGAATGGAATTAGGACTACATTAACATACATAATCAGATCCAACATTAAAAGGCAAAATGAAAGTCACAGTTTGAAATAATTAAAACACAATTAGAACAAAGCTCTAAGCAAAATAAGAAATTGGATATTTTCACTATGTAAAAATTAGGATGGAAGAAAGCCACCTACCTGGGTCTCACTGTGTGAAATGGTCTTCCGTCATCTTCAGATCTTGCCACTACCACACTTTTTATCCATTCCTAAATAAACCAATAGACTGTGTCACTCTGTCAGCTTATTTGCTGATGGAAGAGGATTGGGCAAGCCTGAAAGGAAAGTCCACCTCCTTCACATGCTCCACATTATACTTTGATCAAGAATAATATATTGCAGGGAATATAAAGAAATGAGTTTGCAATAAACAATTCCCAGGTTTCTGATTCTTTATTTTATTGTACAGATCAAAGCTCCAAGTTTCAGCTGTGAATTGTCTAACCAGTTTGTTGTGTAGATTCAAGTATAAGTGTGTTTTTAAATTGTGATTTCACTGAACTTGTTGTTGGATGTTTTATGGTACACTCTGAATGTAGCTTTGTGGAAAATTGGTACTATTATTTCTTTATTATTATTATTTAAAAAAACCCTCTTTATAATAAATTATAAACTGAAGATGCAATCCATATCCTTTAAAAAAACACAGCTGAAGACCTTGTGCATCTCCTCCTTAAATGTGAGGTTAGTGGAAACAACAGGAAGGTGCCTGACATTCTTTCCAGATGCACCTATCATTCATATTTGAATAGTTGCACAGGGGCTACCTTCTTGGCATTGGGAGAAAAGGTGAAACGGAACTTAGAGTTTACCTACTTCTATTGCAAGTGCTGCCTTTGATGTATGCCTCTTGTGTAAAATAATAATTCCATTCTATGTTACAACTTAAAATATGTATGATTCTTCAAGGCGATTCAGTGGCCTGTAGTGATGTGCTTTTGATCTGCAGACACTCCACTGAAATAATAATAGAATGCTGGTTACTATAAAGCTGTGGAAGAGCCAATGAATGTACCTTTGCTACGTAAAGCTGCAAATAATGAAGCCAGAGACTTGAAGGTTAAGCCAAGGTGCAAAGAGACTGGAGATATGGGATAGTAATTAGAGGCCAATGGGAGGTGAGGTAGGACCCCTATGGTTATTCTTAAAATATCAAAACAAAATAACAAAAATATCAGGTGGACATGTGAGAGTGTTCCTTTACATTTTAATTTCCATTCTAAGGCTCTAACTACATGGTAGAATTAATGCAGTTTGACACTGCTTTAACTGCCATGGCTCAATGCTTTGGTATTCTGGGATTTGTAGTTTGGTGAGATATTTGGCTTTCTATGTCAGAGAGCTCTGGCATCACAACAAACTACAAATCCCAGGATTCCATAGGATGGAACTATGTCGGTTAATGCAAACTGTATTAATTTTGTAGTGTGGACATAGCCTAAAACAAAAAGACTGTCGACCTCATGGATGAGATACTAAGAAAAAAAAATATGAAATTAGGCAAAAGTCTTCCCCCAGAGAAGGAAGTTGGTGGTCAAAACATATATAGACCCAACTATTCCTCATCTCTGCTCAACTTTAGAATCAAGATGGGGTTTATTGCATTCACTGCCATAAATAATTTGCTGATGGATAGTGTTAACTTCAGAAAACCCCAGTATCAATCTTTCTATAAATGTACTATGTCCTTTCATGTATTCTGTTCTGTATGATACTTGCATGCAATGGTACTTGCATGCAATGGTGCTATCTATAAAGGGAGAATTGCCCCGTTTGTAGTCTATAAATCAACGAGAACAAATTTTCTGTGAACTGATGTACAAACACGTCAGCTGGACTGCACACAGCCAACAGCGGAAGATCAAAGTGAGACCTCTTTTTGATAGTCAGGCAATTGATTTGCAAACCTGCCTTTCTACTGGATGTGAAGATGGGGAGGAAAAAAAAACTTTGCAGACTTAGAAAAAGTACAGCCTTTGAAGAATAAAGATGCCATTTTTGTCCTGCAGGGGGCCTCTTTTATATTTGTTTGTTTGTTTGTTTGTTTTGCTTGTTTGTTTATATGCCTCTCCCAGATATCTTTCTCCCAGGGTGAGGCCCAAGGTAGGTTTTTCCATGCACAGACCTGACATGTTGTTCTTGTGTGTTCTTGCTTCCCCAAATGCATGGAAGTTGGAATGGCTTTGTTGGCTGGCCTGTAACTTAAAATATAAATGAAGTAAAAGGGCTAAGAGCTACAGGTGGCATTTTTACCAGTATGTAAAATGTGCTGATGGCTGCTTTATTGTCCATTAGAAATTTCCAGCTAGGAAATTAATTCCATAATCAGCTTATACTATGCTAAGTAGGTGAAATTACTATGCTTGAAGAGAGTGGGAAATGGGGGGATCTCAAGTGGGAGGTATTGCTTGGGGGGATGAGGAATACCTTCCCGTGTGCATTTGTGTATTTTTAAAACTCTTTGTAGGATAGTTCCAATGTACATATAACTTTAATAATTCCCAGGTTGAGGCTTGGTTTTCTGGCATTTGTCTCATGTAAATAATTGTTCATGGTGTTTGTTTCACATTGCTAAAACACTACGGACAGAATGAATACTTGACATTATTTGAAGGATGGTTTAAAAAATGTTCCTTGAATGTCAAGAGGAATCTTGGACTGGCAAGAATCTTTGTAGTTTGGGGCATAGTTTTTCCAAGGTTTGCATGTGGCTGTGCAGACAATGACATTTTCTGTACCAAAAAATAGACTTTACTGCACAGAAAACAATATTTTGATTCAGAAATATTTCCTGCAAATTATGGGCATGGAAATTTTGCACAGGGTAAATCCCAAACTGCACATAGTCTTCAAGAATTACAGTTTTCACAAAGTTTTTCACAGTGGGAAGGAAATTGCTAAAATTGCGCATTTCTTCAGAAGAAAATTAGCGAAAAATTGTGTCCCTATAAAACACTGGTAGGATTCAGTTGAAGTTGAAGGATTAGGGAAGAATTCAGCTGGAGAACTACATGGCCTCCAGTTGTCATTGGACTTCACTTTAGAGGATAACTGAACTGAATTTTAATATGTTAGAATCTGTCCTCCTTAATTTCCTGAAAGTTTTTCTTCTATGTGAAAAGGGTTCGTTTTTAGTGCCACATCTGTATGGTTATTTGGCATTTATCTTGAACATATGGCTATGAGGTGGCTGTCTGCGTGTGTTTTCTTTACTCTACAAATATTTTCATTATTGTGCAGCTTCTCCAGCTGCCCACACTTCATAACATGAACAAGCCTGATGGGAACAGGTACCATATGAGAGACTCTTGGATTCTCAACTGAAGGATGTGAAGTCAGGGAAGCTGCTGATTTCCAAAGAGGTGACTGTGATGAAAAACACAGAGAAGTCTAATCCGCACTGCAGGAATAATGCAGCTTCATTAACTGTCATGGCTCCATCCCATTGAATCCTGGGATTTGTAGTTTGCAGCAAAAAGATTTGCAACAACAGATATCTCCGATATCCCACAAAATGTCTCACAAAACTACAAATCCTATACTTCCATAGCATTGAGCCATGACAATTAAAGTGGTGTCAAATTGCATTATTTCTGCAATGGAGATTAGATCAAAGAAAGAAACATATACACACAACACACACACACACCGGTTGTAAAACCCTGGAACCTGTCCATGAGAATTTCACTGAAATTTCTGTCTCTTTATTTATTTATTTATTTTTAAAGGCAATTTCCCTTTCTATCAAATTGATTGCCAAAGGGTAGGGGAAAAGATGGAATACATACTGAATTCATCTCTATTGAGAATGGGTGTGTGTGTGTGTGTGTGTGGAGTACATACTCTTCTCTTTCTCAGGGGATCTGTTCTGGACACACACACACATCCGTGTAAGGGAAATACCACATATGCTGGGGGTCCACTGAAAACAATGGGGCTCATGCCTGCGGCATGGCATGTCAGTGCCTCTTTTGGTGTGTGGCTTTCAGCTGAAAGCTGTGTATGGCGCACCTGTGTACGGTTTGGCTGCACTGTACCATAAAATCATGTAACAGGTTTGGAAGTAGATCCCTACTTCCTTCCTTATTGGGCCGATAGCAGCCACCCTGAATGGCCCTTCCTGGCATCCCTTACATGGCCAGGCTGGGCTAGGGCCTGCTCCCTTACTGCTGCTATTCACTCACGTTTGCCATCTTCTGTTACATGCTAGTCCTCCTCCTCACCGCCACCCTGAACTTCTTCACCATCTAGCATAGTATACCTTTTGATGAGCTGAAGACTAACTACAAGAATCCAAGAGACCAGTGTAATACACTTAACCCTCTTGTACGTCAATAATAATAATAATAATAATAATAATAATAGTTTATTTATAGCCCGCTCCTCTGTACATACACTCGGAGTGGGGTACAAGTAAAAAAACATAGATTAAAACGTCTGGAGTACCTTATTCATGCCTTCTTCTGTGTTAGGTTTCTGTGTGCAACAGAGTGGTTCACGCTGGGACTCAATATGTCATTATTGGCTTACCACATTTGGAGGTATATGAGTAGGCCTGTCATGAGTGGACTGGACTCTGTGGCTCAACAACCATGATGAATGCAGACATTTTAGCATATTGCCAGAAAGGGATGGTGCAAATTAGCATTTTACTATCAATCTATCTATCTATCTATTATTACTATCTATATGGCATGATTTATGTTTTGGTGAGCTCCTAAATGGTGATGTCTGTCAGACCTAGTTCCAGCCATGTGCATGCAGAAAAGCCACAAAACAAAGGATTATTTTAGAAGAATCTGGTATCAAGATTTAGCTATGGACTCTAGAGATCACACTTTCAGTAGGGGGAAAATGACAGGACTTCATCTGATCTACATTTCAAAGTCAACTGACCAGAGACGAAGAAGAGAAAAGTATTTCCCCTTTTAAAGACCTTCATCCTCAGCCTCATGGGAGGCATGAATCTAGGAAAGCTTGATGGGGCCTGCATGGTCTTAAAGAATTAGGATTTCAATGGAATATGTTTTTTGCCTTCTGATATCTATCCCTGATCGTGCAGTTTTACCTCCAGATTGTCTCTGTATGCAAAAATTACTGCCCTTTCCAGTGGTCCAGATTCATGGTGCCTGGTAAACTCTGCAGGCTGGAGTCCAGAATCAATGTAAGCCCCATTGAGTTCAACAGGGATTACTCCTAGGAAAACATCCATAGGATTGAAACATTAGAAAACATTTATGTAGCCAATAGCTCTTAGCTTGAATTTCAGAGGTGATTGGTGTCATGAATTGGCAGAAGCTGTTTCATCTATGCCATCAAGTCAAGTTTTCCACAGGCGAATATGATCTTTTAGTCTTTTATTTGCATTATTTTTTTTCTTGCAGGCATTAAATAGGCTTATAAAAACATATGTCCTCTTTACCCTCTCTTATTCTGGTGCCTTGAGCATCAGAGCCATCTGCCTTAATATCCACCCAAGCAGTAGAGGGAGGGGGGGGGAAGAGATACTATTCATTTGCAGTTCTATTCGTGGAAGCTACAGTTACCAATTCAAATCTGGAGAAGAAAGATAATTGCAATAGCTGATTGCCAGACATCCTCCTATATTGACTCACAGGGCAAAGAAGGAGAGAGAAAAGAAGCTGAAATTATAGCCCAACTCTCTTGGGAATATTAATGTAATAGTTTTAACATGATCCTCCTTGCTTTTTATCAAGTAAAGTTAATAAAAAGGCATGGCTCTGGTAATTCTGTGAAATATTACATTTCCCTTGCATTAATTACAACGCAGTGTTCACTTTGTGAACTAATGAAACTTTTACACCTTTTGGGGGAGGAATGCAAGAGAGTGATCTCCCGCTGGGTTGTGAAAGCCCCTAGAAGAATGTAATTTTGTTTCCTAAAACTTTCATGTGCAATATTCTGAAAATATTGCTTCGATAAAACAATATTTCAGGTTCAGAGTTTGTAAAAGTGAACTTTCTATGCTATCATCATTCATACTTAGCTTGTATCACTGCTTGTCTTCAAGCATCTGGATGGTTAATGATGCTTCCCCATCTCAATATCTGCCAAGAAGAGAATTTGCAGACTAAAAATATCATTACATTTTAATCTAATGCCATAAAAGTAGAGAAAGATAACCTGATTAAACAAGTGACACACCAGTATGATGGATTTTCAACATTTATCTATACACAACTGATCGAACAATCAGTGTGCATGTGTCGAAAACTATGTTGAACATTTAGATTCAGTACCTAGTGACATTCCCTTGCACAACTACAGATGTCAAGTAATGATTTGCCATAACTGTCTCTCACATTGGTTTTAAGGAGTTTTGAGGCATTCCTCCTTAAGAGAACAACTTCATCTGGGGGATTCCTGACATGAACATTTTGCCTCACGTCCTACTATAACATGTAAAAGATGGATTAAATTCAGATTTTGACTAGAACATTTCAAAACACGACCATCCTTTGGAAGATCTGCTTGTATATTTAAGATCATTGTCTTGATGCATGACCCAATTTCAGTTTGGGTTCAGTTGTGAGACAGATTGTCTTAAGGCAAGATTGTTTAGTTTTCTGACACAGAGCAGAATGCATGGTTGTGTTGATAATGGTAAAGCATCCAGGTCCTTGGGCAGTAACTATCACATTCCCACCACCATGGTGCATGTGTGTTTTCCAAAATGTAATATTTCTCATTAAGGTAAAGTTCTACTTTTAACTTGTCTGCTCACAGAATACTAAACTAGAAATCTTGGGATCGTTTAGGCAGTCTTTAGTGAACATCTGATGAGCAATAATATCTTCCCTGAAAGCTGTGGTTTCTTTGTGGCTATCTCCAATGAACACATTTCTTATTGTGTGTGTTTCTGATCAATAAATCCTGAATGTTTACACTAACTTTCAGCTCCTTTGACATTTCCCAGAGGTTCTTTGTAACTTCCGGAACTATGTGGCAGTTTGGTATTGGAATCGTTTTTCTGTCAGTCTTGTCCATCGGTCTAACAATGGATTGGTGGACCCCGAAGCCCTTAGAAATGGTTTTGTAATTCTTCCTAGATATTGAACAGAAACAAATGCTCTTCTGAGGTTCTCAGAGTTGTCTCTGGATTGTGGCGTGTGTTTTGACACAACCATAAGATGAAGAACAAACTTTAAAAAGTTTCTGACTTGTTAATAGGGTGAGGCCTCTCGGGATCTCTGCTACAGACCTACTTATTTAATTAAGCACCTGATTCTAATTTTCTTTAACTGAGGTAATACAACTAGGGCTTCATTTGCTTTTTTGCATCTACTCTGACTGTTAATGTACTCATTGTTTGCCTGATTTATGCATTGTTTTGTTTCACATGACACAGAACTGGTTAATATAAACCCTATCATTTTTAAAATTTTATGTTATTTTTAGACAGGCTGCCAGCAAATCACAAAGGCTAACATAGTAAAAAATGGAATTTGCATAATTATAATTAGGAACCTTTCAATGATAGGGAAATGAGGCCAAGAACACATTCTCTTGAACTGAGAATGCACTGCTTCCATCCGTGGTGGGACTACATACTATTTTTATTCATGTATAAGTCTAAAGCTTTTAGTTAAAAAATAAAAAAGACCCCAAAACCTATGTTGACTATACAGTGGGCCCTTGTTATCTGCTGGGGTTTGGTTCCAGGACTCTCCGCGGATAACAAAATCCATGTATGTTCAAGTCCCATTAAATATAACGGCACAACAAAATGGTGTCTCATATATAAAATGGAAAATCAAGGTTTGCTATGTGGAATTTATACATGCATAGCCTGACTTATCTATAGACATGTCCTTAACCGGACATATTGGATTTTTCTTTTAATGACTACATTTATCTAAATATTTTACTCTACTCCCATGGTTCTCTACCACCTTCATCACTTTAACTGCCATATTATTGGGTACTATTTGCCAGTAGCCTTCCGAATATCTTCCAAATGCGGTATATACATGACAGAACTGAATGTTTCCTATTAGATTTCCTTCCTCCTTTCAGTGCCCTCTCCCCACAATCTCTCTGCAAGAGTACTTAATGAGCCCAGTCCAGGATAAAAAATATTAGGACTATGTATGCTACAGCACAGAATGCTAAAGCAACGTATTCGGGGATGGCTTATGTATTCTGACAAAGGGAAGTACCTCCTGGGTGTTCATTCCTGCAAATGAGATATAAAATAGTTTCATATTTCCCTGGGGTACTGTACCATTCACTCCATCAGACTGCTGTGGAATGGGATCCATTAAAAGTTTTAAAACTAATCATCTGCTCAGCTATGATATCCTTTAACCCACTTGGCAAGGTATTGTCAGGATCCCATCACACTGTCAACACTGCTAGCTTGAGATGGTTTAAGGTATTGCAATTTTTGCAGCTAATAACAATCTAATTCCACCAGATTCGCTTCCTACCTGCCAGCTGCCAGCATGTGTTAAATCAGGATTGGTAGCAAATACATTTCCTACAAGCAGGAAATGTTCAAAATGTCTGTCTATATATATATATATATTCCTATTATCAGGTAAGCAAACTGTGTGTGTGGCTGTGTTTAAGGGGGGAAATGTTATAGAATATATATTTTGAAAAGAAAAATCCAAAGGCTGAGGAGAAAACTAGTACATGTGGGCACTCACATTTGAGTTAGTGAGAGAAGGTGTTCTCTTTGGTGGCTGCTTTATCTGCATTCACACTGTAGAAATAATCCAGGTGGATATCACTTGAACTACCATGGCTCCATTCTATGGAATTCTGAGAATTATAGTTTGTTGTGGCATCAGAACTTCCTGTCGGAGAAGACTATATGTCTCACACAACTACACTTCCCAAAATTTCATAGTATGGCGCCATGGTCATTAAAGTGGTTTCAACCTGGATTATTTCTGCAGTGCAGATGGAGCTTTTTCAGACTTTGGAACTCTCTCTTGAAGGAGTCTACTTTCACTCCTTCCGTTATCAAGCAAGGGGGCAACGTATGAGGCAGTTTGTTGCTAAAGAGGATTTTAATTGGTTGGATACTGCTAATTTCTTTTATTGTTCTATTTTGAATTGCATTTTAATTACAAGTTTTTATGTTATGTTTTTTAAACTGATTTTTATTACTGTTAGCTTCCTGGAGTGCTTTTTTCCTGCAGAAAATAAATTAATTGCATGCATACATATATACATATATACTTAGGGCACTTACACTTTGATTCCTTGGGGAGAGGCAAGTGGGAAAAAATTCAAGTGGAGACATAAAAACATTGTAATGTATTGTTGTAATGCTGAACAAATGTGTCCATCACTATTCTGCTCAGTCTTCCTTTGATGAGCTATAGATAAGCCGAATGTGTTGCTGCTAAGGAATCTTTGCTTCTGTAGTATAAAAATGTCAGCATGGATCTCAAAGGTCTGTGATTTGGGAATAGAAGTCCCATTTGTTGTTAGCTGTCCTCAAGTTGATCTCAATCCATGGCAACCCTGCTGATGAGACATCTCCAAGGCCCTCTGTCCTCCACTGCTCAACTCCTGAAAACTCATACTCATGATCTCTTTAATAATTGCATGCAGCCTTCCTCTCTTTCTATTTCCCTCTATCTTTCCTAGCATTACTGTTTTTTCCAGTGATTCATGCCTTCTCACCTTGGCTTCTAGGGAGATTTCTGGCTTGATCTGCTTCAGGACCCATTTGTTGGTCTTTTTGGCTGTCCATGGAAACCTTCGCATGCTTCTCCAGCACCACATTTTAAATGAATTGACTTTCCTATCTTCCTTCTTAACTGTCCAGCTCTCACATCCATACATGGCAAGAAGGTATACAGTGGCTTGCATGATTCTAACTTTTGTGCTCAGTTGTACACTATTATTATTTGCTCCAGCATGCAGCAGCCATTCTGTGTCAAGAACCATTAGGGGAAAAAAGCGTAAAGTCCAAAGAAGGTGGAGTGGGAAAACTGATTCTTTTATGAATCCTTGTAGCAGCTGTATGTAGTGACAAGAGATGAAAAATTGAGTAAACGTCTCTCTGTATCCACTGTATCTATCCATATGAAATTTATTTTGCAATTAGACAGGAAGAGGCACATTAGTGGACACTTGTGAAATACTATTCTTGTCCTACATATAACAATGATCAAATTTGATCTGAATGGGTCCCCAGTGTTGGAATTTATATTGCAACTTTGGCAGGACTGACTGTTGTGTCTAGCCATAAAGAGCTAAAACATTGCAACCCCTGCTTCTAAATCTGTTGGGGGGGGGATATGCTTGATTCCCAGCTGGTGCTATGGCAACAGGAAATCCAGATTTGTGGCAGGACATACCATACCACTTTTCCTCTTTTGAGCTTGAGCTTATTTAATAGCTATCAAACTAATTGTCATGCCCTACTCATGATAGCAGATGGATGATAGCTAAGGGAAAAAACAATCTTTGGGTTGTCTGCCCTGACAAAAAGAAACTGTTTCGACCTGACATGAGCCTTACCTGTTTATATGACACATGAGGCTGAAACAGGAGGAAACTGGAAAGAAACTGTGCTCTGGTGCTAAAAAAAAATGAAGCAAAATTACCCTTGTTTGCTCCACACCAAAGCAGAAAGTGCACATTGTTGCACTGGCATATAAACAGTGCAATGTGGCTGCAGGCATATGGGAAGGCCCAGAATGCGTTTTTGATGCCACGTGATACAGACTGCCTTTGGATGTTTGGCCCATTGTGGGAGAGGGCTGTGCAGACAATGGAGGTTCCTCCTGATTCAGGAAATCTGAAGAGCATCCCAGTTTTAACTCTTCATCTTCTCAGCACCTTACTGGTGCCATCCCACCTCAGTTGGTGGAAGGCATCTCAAGAGACAAGGCACACAAAAATATGTATTTACTCAGATACATTTAAAAGCTTTAAACAATTCCATTGTTTTTGTAATTTTATGATATTACTGCTCCTGTTTTTAATCTTAATGATTCTTTTTTAAAATGTATTTTTTTTAAAAAAAAAAGTGTTCTATTACTTTATTATTGAATTATGGAAGAACTGAAGTACGGTGAAAGCTTTCACCTGGACATACAGCAGATTATCAGCTCAGAGTGAATGTGCATCCTCCTTGTTTTGTTGTTTAAATGAAATTAATACATTGGAAGCAAAAACTGCTATTGTGATGCTGCTCCCTCCTACATGCATTCTTTTTACCCTTCCTGAAATCTGTGTCTGGGGTTTGTACATATAGATAAATGCCAATGAAAAGAGTGAGTTATGGTGAACCAGATCATTCACACACAGAAACCAGCAGCCACTGTAATATTGGCTGCTGCTGCCAATTGTAAAGACTGTTGTGCGCAACAAACTTTATTGCAGCTCTTACTCCGACTGCTATCAGAATAGCTGCAGCTCTTCATTTCACTACTCTGTTGGTGTTCCCCAAAACTGCTTCCCTTCATGCATTTACTCACCAAACCATTTGGTTCCCACTGACATTACAGTCATTTTAATGTTGCAGCTGAAGATTTTGCAGCAGCTGTGGCTATGGAAATGGCTGCCATCATATAAAGCTCTCCCTTGGGAATAATCAAAAACTTTGCAAGAGCTGAAATCTCTTGCCCATTGACTTAGTTCAACTCCTATTTCCCCTCCATGGACACTTTTGATAGGTAACCATAGCTCAAACAAAATCCACACATTAAAACCGGGACCCCCCACTGAATTAACACCACTCTGCAGCTGCTTGAATCTGGCTGTTATGGTTATCCAAAGTCATTCCGGAAGTATACAGGCTCATTGCACCAATAAACCTCAGTAAGGATTGTGATGGGCCACAGCTGTAGAGCAACCCCAAAAACACAGCTAGGAATGTATGGAGCAGTATGGTGAACTACCAGGTTTACAGCCAAGAACATTTCTTTGCAGGTGCACCTTTGCCATTAAGCAGAGTTAGGCAGTTTTCTCAGAGGTATATGGCAGAGATAGCAGTAAGGTGTTGGAATAGACCAAAAAAGACCCACTCTCAGTCTAAGGTAGTTTCTTGCCTTCAGGTTTGATAAAGTATGCTGGCAGTACTTAGAAAATAAGTATTTGTGCATAGAATGGGAGGGCACAGCATCTTTGTATCAAAAGGTGGAGGAAAACCTATTTATTGAACTCTGAAAGCTTCCTTGACTACCCTTTGCTTATTCAAACAGGATGTTGGCTCCACTTGGCATGGAACATGAATCTTTGTTTGTTTCATTCTTCCATGGAGGAGTTGCTCTTGTTCTTCTTCTTCCTTCTCACCTTCTCTCTGATATTGAGACTTACAGTAGCTTACAATTTAGAACAAGAACAATGCAGTTAATGTTAAGATGAATGAAAACTATTCACTATATGAAAACAATGTAAACCTGCACTTAGAAAGATAAAAAGCAATTGCAAATAATAAGCACATTTAAAATGATTCATTTTAAAACAGCACAGAACCTTCAGTGAATTTTCATGGCTGAGCTGGGAACTGAAACCTTGTTTCCAGAGATACAAGATAATTTAGGGTGTCCAGGACATATCTCTCTACTTCAGCATTTCACTTATTCTCCCCATCTCTAGAAAACAGAGCTTTTCACTCTGCTTGGATAAGTCTTACAAATTTTCTGTTTAGCATCTCATAAAATTGTGTTCCTAGTTTCAATACATTTCACCCTCTTTATTTCTTTTTGTAGGAACACTTAGATTTCTCAAATTAGAATGGTCCAGTTTCATAGAACAGACTAATAACTTGCATTAAAAAAACCAAGCAGGTTAGTATTTTAAGCATGGAAGTGTGCTTGCTTGTATTAAGAGCAGCCAGGAACACTAATCATTTACCCAGTTTTATCCTTCTGAAATTTACATATGGATATTTTTCATATAATGGTGCTTAACATGATAAATCCAGATAGATTTGCATTCTAGCTTGGGTTGTTTCCCCAAAATTCTCACCTGTATTTCTTCACAGATTTTGGCATTCCTAATTAGTTGCTCTCCCAAGGAGGATTTGATTTATTCAAAATCTTTCATGAATCTACTGTTATTTTTTAATTTCATACTGTGCATTATATATGGTGCAATCTGATCTAGAGTCAACTACTTGTATGTTTCTCCTCTTCCTTGCCTCTGTATTAACAGTGTTCATACACATACTGATAAAACCACAAAAACACAACTTTGACAAAATCATAAGATGATCTCAGCATGATTCTTTTTAATTTGCAGATGTAGTTCTGTGTATTGACAGAAAAACTACCAGCAGAGAGAACAGTCAATATGATCTTACAATCAGTTATATCAAAATCTTTTTTCTGTAATGTTTTGTTACCAGTGTCAAGGAACACATTTGTACATCCATAAAACACTACAGCAGAAAGCAAACCAAGGCTGATACATCATTTTTTGCATTTCCCCCAGTACTTCACCACTACATGCAAACACATCTCTAACACAGAATGGTGAGGAAGTTGCAATGAATTGAAGAAAGTAGAATATGTGAGAAGCATGCTATATCCCAGTTTTATATGTTGTATAAGTGATTTTACCAATGGAAAAATAAAGGAACAAAAAAGGTATGAGAGAAATCCTTTCGTATCCAATTCTAGAATTCCTAGTTCTAACAGAATATTTTAGCATTATGGAAATCAAATGATGTTAGAGGACCTAAAAACCTAGGATATAGTACAGTGACAGCTACAATACGGCATCTCTGGCAAGTGATTGCTTAAGGTCTGCTCAAATGGAAAAATCTACCATCTCCTGGGTAAATGTGTAAACTTTAAACAATTTCATCTTTGCATATGAAAATAAATAATTTCTGAACGTTTCTCCCTTTCCAGGACATAATGAGTATTTTGTGCAGTTCTTGACTGGTATTTGCATTTCCTAAAGTGTTTCAAGAAATTATTCTGCACTGCATTGATCAACTAGCCAAACCATATATTTTTTTATCTGATGGATAGAAATTTTCCCATAAGTTGTCATCTCTTCACTTGTTGGAAAGATCATGGATGAGAATATCAGTTAGTTTAATCCAGGAGGGCTTTTCTTGTATTTTAAGGGGGCAAAAACATAGAAAGCTGTCTAATATCAACACAGACTATTGTTATATGTAGCTCTGTACAGTCTTCACTTACTAGTGTAAGATTTCAGCCAGTCCCAGATGCAAATAACCTGGGAGTTTCTGAGAAGGAAAAGAAAAGGAAAAGTTTCCTTAAATGCAAAATGCTCTTTACCTGTGATGTTTTCCTCCCCCCTCCATCTTTCACACACACAGAGAGACCATAGATTTTTGAGCTCTGGATGGGTTGAGGCACCCATTGAATTCATATTTACATAACAATATGGTGCCATTTGCAAAGACATTGTATGTTTCAGAATGACAGAATTCCCAACAGCACAACTCAAGATATCCACTGAATAGAAAATTATAAAAGAGGAAGAATTCAAAATATTGGCCGGAATGTGCTGCCGTGGTGTATGTTACATAACTTAATGTATACTTAGCTGTATAGCAGAAGGGCTAAGAAATCCTGCTAGTGAATTCTGTGTAAGGCAAGAATATCCCATTGGCACTCCCTAACCAGCATCCTGAGGTGTAACATTGTAAATCAGTCCCAATGAGCATCATTGTGCATTGGTCACTTTTCTGGCTCCAGTGCTTAGCAATGTAACAGCAGCTCTTTATTGGATAAAGACACAATGGAAATGTTCAGTTCTAATTCCAACAGATAGAACTCTACTTATGAAGATATATATCCCTAACAGTTCTGGCCATCATATGTAGCAGGGTATGAATGTAGATGGAGTCAGAAACAACAACAAGAAAACAAAAAACAAACAAACAGGTGGCACGAGAGCCCAAAGTGGACAATGTTTGTAGGATGAATTCTGTCTCATGTCCTTCTTGTGGGATTCCGATAGGATGGCCACTGTGGGAGCATAACGTTAGCCACTAGTTCACCAGGATGTCAAACATTTTTAAGACAGTACAAAATTAAGCTCAGTCACTGTTTACAAATCCCAGGTATAGATGCCGTTATATATTAATAAACTTGTTCTAAAGGTTCTATGCAAAAAACAAACAAACAAACCCAAAAACATTGGCCATATGTTCCATATGCAGAAGCAAAGGTATAAATGAAATAGATATTTGGGCTAAAGGGGGTTATGGAAACCAGAAAAGGTTGATTCCTGCCCCTCTGCACTTGTATTTGTTGGGCAATGAAATAGTATTGAGAGGAGCCTTTAAAAAAAATTCCTATTTCCAAGTAGAGAAAATAGGTGACAATGAACATGGTAATTTATTTTTATTTTTAATTTCCTCCTCTCCTCTTCTCTCCTCTCAACATTCTCCTTTCATAGGACAAAGAAGCAGTAATGGCCTGCACACTTAGAAATATATATGTCTGTGATCACAGGGTCTGGTTTTTATAAGTCCAAATTGATTTGTTTGCCTCCTAGTTATGCATCTGCCAGTTGCTTTCCTGGTGCTTTAATTAGCCTTTCATGGTTATAAGGTCAATGCCTTGCTGATTCCGCACATATTTCTTTATGGCTCTTAGCATTGACCTCTCAAATTACACAAAGATAAGCAGCAGTCCTTAAACAGCTTTTGCAATAATGCAAAAGGCCAGCTTAGCCCTATTGATTTCAGACAATTTAGTACACCATGCTCTCAGAAGCTGTGGCTGTTTGGAACAGAAAATGACATTTTCTATGCAGGAAACAGAATTTTCTGTGCAGAAAACATAAAATCCTAGATAGAAATACTGTTTTATGCACAGAAAATACTGTTTTCTATGTAAATCACCCACATGTGCATTTTGCACAGAACCAGTCAAGCATTTTTTCCACAGGAAGCAAATAGATTCTATTGTGCAGAAAATTGTGCACCTGGAATACTGTGTCCAGTTCTGGGCACCACAATTCAAAAAGGATGTGGAGAAACGAGCGTGTCCAAAGGAGGGCGACTAAAATGGTGAAGGGTCTGGAAACCATGCTCTAAGAGGAAAGACTTAGGAAGCTGTGTATGTTTAGCCTGGAGACGAGAAGGTTAAGAGGTGATATGATAGCCCTGTTTCAATATTTGAAAGGATTTTATACTGAGGAGGGAGCAAGCTTGTTTTCTGCTGCTCCAGAGACTAGAATGAAGAACAATGGATGCAAGCTGCAGGAAAAGAGATTCCTCCTCAACATTAGGAGGAACTTCCTGACAGTAAGGGCTGTTCGACAGTGGAACACACTCCCTCAGAGTGTAGTGGACTCTCCTTCTTTGGAGGTCTTTAAACAGAGGCTGGATGGCCATCTGTCAGGGATGCTTTGATTTGGAGTTCCTGCATGGCAGGGGGTTGGACTGGATGGCCCCTGTGGTCTCTTCCAACTCTATGATTCTATGATTCTATAATGATTTCTACAAATTTTGTGCAGTATAAGTCATGTACTGCAAAGATTCTTCTCATCAGCCCAGGATTCTTCTCCTTAGGGTTTCTCAACACTTCAAAATGCTTTCAAATATTCTTGTCTTTCCTATTCAGAAACCTCAAGCGGGTGTGCATATTTTTTACTTGTACATAGTGACAGGCATAGCATGGGATTATTAGCCCATTAAGATCCTTGAACGATTTAGTCCAGTTACACCACTGATAATCCAGTCTTGTGACAAAATGCAAATAGAATGCAATTTTGATCAGCATCAAGAGAATATTCCAAATCCTCTGGAGTTCAACTTCATTTGAGAAAGATGGATGATGGTAGCAGGTAAGCTATCTATCAGGAAAGCTTCTCTGCCATTGCTAAGGCCAACTTGACAGATGCCTTATGAACCTTTCAGGCAAAGATTGTGTTTTGTACTATGCCTGACAAAAGGTTTGAGTGTATCTGGAAGGCTTTAAAACAATCCCTAAAGGACATTCAGACAAAATAATAGTGTGCCAGCCATGCAGGGTATATGAATATACAACTGATCCTTGTCATCTCTCTTCCTTCACCTGCTGTGAAGGAAGCATCTGTGAAGTGGATGCTATTGTGTAGATGACGATAATGCTTTGATGCATCTCTGTACGACATTATGCTGCAGAAGCTGAAGTTAGGAAGCTGTTTGCAGCTACATTGAGGTACATTTTATTCATGCACCCACTGTTTTTAAAGTTTAACTCACCAACCATACATTGTGTCATATCTTGTAAAGTTGATAAGGACCATTAAGAAGGGTTTTGGTTGATCATGGTATATGACATTGTGGATTTCTTGTTGCTCCTTCTGAGGTTATTGTGATATGCCTTCAAGTAATTTCTGACTTACGGTGATCCTAAGGCAAATGTATCACAGGGTTTTCTCAAAAATATTTGTTCACATCTTCGCCTCCCTCTGAGACTGAATGAATGTGACTTGCCCAACATCACCTAGTGGGTTTCCATGGCTGAGCTATTGTTCGAACTCTGGTATCCACTACAACGCAATATTTGCAATATTTCTTTAAGGCTAGAATTTCTGCTGAGGAAAAAAAAAAGATAACCCATCTCATCCAGAAACTCCTGGAGCTTAGAGGCCACCACATGCTGCAGGAGTCCTTGCCTAAAAATAGAATGTTACAAACTGGCCAAAAAAATATTGAGAATTCTGGGGTCCAAGGAGGGCTCTTTTAGTAATTGTTTTATAGCAGCCCTTTTCAGGCAAGCTGGAACTCTTTCTTATTTTATGGAGGCATCACTTCCTTGGGTTGCACAAATTGAACATTATTTATCATCACCGAACAAGCAGGAACCAAAGTTACATGCACTAGATCTGTTTTGATTATAGCATCCATATTGGAGCAGATCTGAGTGATGTTATCTGCAAAATGCCTCTCTCTTCCATCACTCTGTTTTATGGTGGGGCTACTCTAACTGCAGCCACACTATTGATCTCAATCTTTTCCTCATCTTTTCTGAAGACCTACAGGGCTCATAGGTAAGGTGGGAAAAACAGGCCTCCCAGTGGTGAGACCACTGAGACCCCCATCTATGTGCCACTGACATGCAGTGCCATTATACATACAGACATGGTTGGTATATGGTCAATTGTGCTTTTTATTCCACATCTGGTGTTTTGGTAGAGTTGCAAAATACAATATAGCCATTCAATATAACAGGTGCATAGCACAACTCCAGGGTGGAGCATTCAGCTGCTCGACCCTGATATAGGATTTTGGTCATAGTTGGGCAAGAGTCTTAATCAGAAAGATTCCAAGTATGATCCTAACTCAGTTCTTCAATACTTGCAGATTACTATGGATGGTGAATTATAAGCACACATGGATGAAGGACACTTTCCTACACTTTCTCTTTCTGAATACAAAAGAGGCCTGCCTTGATTAAAAACAGCAAGGCTTAAGATTTGTGTATGCTCACCTAGATACTGTCCTCTCAGTAATAATAATATGATGGTCTCTTCGTGTCTCATGTAAAATGGAAGACTGGTTGCTTTGACATATAATTCTGTAGCTGGCGCATGACATGACAGTGTATTCCTTGCAAATACAGCCATCATTATAGCTGTGGTTTATGACTTTGACAAGTCATCTTCAAGGAGCCCTGTTTAAAATTGATAGTGCAGTCATCCTTCATCTTTTACAACCTGTATTTAAACAGCAAGATAGAAATCTGGAAAACTGTTGGGCATCAGTGAACTTTGATTTTCTTTGTTAAACCAAACACAAAATTAATCCGCTGGGACCTGGATACCTGCTGATCATATTTAGGGCTGGTTGAAGATATACTTTACTGAATACAAAGATGGTTTATTTTAAAATTACACATATATTAAAATGAAGATGGCTACATGACTGGTTTGGTAACCATCCTGACTATAAAGTACTGGTAAAAATAGGATCCTATGGAAACCAGCATCATTACCTGGTTGTGACATGCCCATTTCAATCCCAGTGCTCATACTGTACTGCCACTACCCTTATGATCTTCTACTTTAAATTTAGTAATTTCTCCCTTCTTCTATGGGCTTTGGAACTATGGACTTCAAGGTCTGGTCTCAGCTGCATCACTAGCCAATTCAGTCTAGGTTTGCCCAATTCCACTTTTCTGTGTTCACTGATACTTCTGTTCTGTCCCGTTCCTACATTAATAAGAAGCTTAATAGTTATTAGCATGATGATAATAATAATAATAATAATAATAATAATAGATTATTTTATTTTGTGATTTTATCAAACATAGGTTTTATAAAAGCTCTCTCTCTCTATCCCCCTTATCCAGATTGGTAATTTTTCTTAGAACATTTGAGAAATGCTAAATGTGATGGATGTCAGCTTAGTCCAGAAAGTTATCCTTAAAAATCTACTTGCATTTTTGTGATAAACACATGACATGGATGGATGGATGTGCCTTCAAGATGCCTGATGACTTATGGTGACCACATGAATTTGATAGGGGTTTCTTTTGCAAGGAATACTCAGAGGTGGTTTTGACAGTTCCTTTCTCTGAAATACAGTCAACCCTCAATATCTACAGATACTCTTATCCATGAATTCAGCCATTCACTGCTTGAAATATATATATTTTCATGTGTTATTGCACTTAATGAGACTTCATCGTCCATGGAGTTTGGTATCTGTTGGGGGTGCTGGAATCAAACAGAGGGCCCACTGTAAAGCCAGAGCACCTGGTATTTGTTGGCAACCTCCCATCCAGTTACTAACTGCTTAACTTCCAAGATGAAAAAAAAATCTGATGTCTTTCAAGTATTTAGGCCATCCCTAACTATGATGTACCACTCCAGATGAAGGTTTATGATTGAATGCACCACCAAACAAATAAGCAGAGCTATCATGGGGAAAACAAGCATGTCACGAATAAAGTAAAACATAATCCTTTTTGTAGGAATACAGACCAGTCCTTCAGTTGGAGTAGAGTCCCATTTAATTCATTATGGCTTACTTCCAATTATTATGCATGTTTACATTTCTAATCTTCTGTACAATTTTTTTCTTTGTTAGAAAAGGTATTCAATAAGGTGGTTTTCGTACCTTCACAAAGGACCAGCCAAACAGTGAAGCAGCCGCCTCAGGACACAGCTTTTCGGTTGTTACTATTGCATTTTTGCTGTCAAGAATGAGGAGAGTTATTTGGGAGATATTTTGTTTGTTTCTGGTGCCATAATACCCTTAGTGTATGTGGGGCTGCTGTTTGCTCTTCTGCTTGTAGGCAAAAATGTGTTGGTCCCATCTGAAATGGTACATCCATTGTGCAGGTTTATCAATCTAGTGGGAACTAGCTTAAAACAATACAACGAAAGCCAGTGAAAGGACTTGTGCTTTATATAAATCAGTTTTGCATGTGGAATAAGATGTCAGACTATTTGTTGATATCACACTGTACAGCATACAGGTATTTAGCAAATATACTGGCTTGCCAATATTCTACTTCATAGGTTTTTATTGATGCAAAGATGCTCCTCATTCTGGACTTACTAGGTTAATTAAACCTGGAGGAAATAGCTGAGTTGGCAATATAGGGAGTAGCCAATGTCTTATAGGGTGGAATTTATTGTAAAGAAACAGCTTGTAAATGATGACACTACATGCCTGCACAAATGGCTTTTAAAAACCCTGACTCATCATTAAAATATCCAGTCCCTCCAATTCTATCTAGACTCTAAATTCTCAATCTAGACTTTTGGATGCCAGCTTAGAGTTTTGGATGGCACAAAACCAAAGAAATAGTCCATTACAGCATTACAGAATTTAAAACTCTAAAACTCTTTCCATAGACTATAAGATTTTGGGCAATTTTCTACACAACCTTTAAGTCTTGCATTATGCAGCTGCAAAGTATTGACAAGAAATTGAGATGTTCTGAAATATACATAACTATCAGCATTAGAGAGCAGAAAATAAAGTTTAACAGAAGTTGACCTTCCTTTCATCGATTTTAACAGTGGGTGGATATATTAATTTCTAAGATAATTATACTGGAATAATTGAGGACTACATAAGTAAAATCTTCAAATGCTAGAGAATCACAACTGCATACTCTCCCATTTAAGTGTCATCTTTTGCCATCCCATCAAATCTGCCAAAGGGAGCACACTTTTAATCTTGCCTAAGTCAACATTCTTCTCATCTTGATATCTGGCAGTTCTACCAGGTACCTTGAAAGTGATAAATATGGAGGAGCCTTAAAATGATCAATGAAAGAGCCTTAAAATTATTAGACTGACAAATCTTAACTTTTCTATCTCAGATTATACCTCTATATTTTTGAGTCTCTGCACTAAGATTCGTTTAGCTAAATTATATCCTTCAGACTAAAAGAAAAGAAGTAGAAAATACCAAAATCAAGGTAACCAGTTACATTGTTTGTTTCCATGCATTTGGGCCTTTGTCCTCCAATACCAACAAAATATATACTGAAACCTTCTCAAAAAAATTTTTAGCCAGAAAAGCAGAGCTAATCTAAGGGGTTCAGCTTTAATAGCCATTGCATGCACTTCCACATAAACTGATTCTGATTTGTTATAGAGGAACTGCCAAAACTGTACATAAAAATTGTTTTGAGCAACACATTTCTACAGTACAAACTAAAACATTCCAGCAATGTACCTAATCCCAGTTGAGTATAAGAAATCAGAAATGAATCAAATAACTGATCTTCTTCAATGATCTCAACTCTATTATATAAACTCTGTGAATAGTCCTTCTTAGGACCATCCACTGGAACAAGATGTGGCTGACCAACTTTATCTTCATTTTTAAAAGGGACTAAGGGTGTTTTCCCTGAAGCCCAAACATCAGATCAAGGTAGTTTAAATGAATGTTCTTCCAATCCCACAATTTATCTGGACTAAAAAGATTTTATTGCTGTGTCCAAAAAGACTGGAGAGAGTATCACTCCTAAACTGTTCAAAAATTATTTTCTGTTAAACAATAAGTACAGAATTTTTCCTGATCTAAATTTAGATTTTTTACATTTGAGGAGGTCATTTCTTTAATGAAAGAAAGAACAATGTTTTTCATAGGCATATATAACAAGGGACTAAAATATTTCAAGATATAATTTGTTGTGTTCCACAATAAAGTACACTCTCTAGAGGGGAAGATAGTTAGACCTACCTTATTAGCTTGGAGGAATAAGATTGAATTTGTAAAAGACCTCTCTTTCTGCTTGAGTGGGTTAAAGAAATTCAGCCATGCCATCCTTATTTGGTGCTCTAATATCACCCTGTTTCTTGACAATAGTCTGAAGAGGGGAAACAGTTTTCCCTCTCTTTACAAGAGACAGAAGATTGTCTATATTGTTAGAAATTTTTAAAGGTTATTATAAACAGTTTGGACTGTCCAAGCCACCAAATTATATTGCTCGGCTGGAATTGTTCTCTCACTAGAGAGAATGTTAGTAGTAGGCTGATCATTATTCATATGCTTGTTTTCATGCTGGCGTGTCTTTCAACCCAAACTCAGGCAGTATAGAGAAGGCATCTATTTTATGTCAGGGGTGGGAAACATACACTGTTAAAAAGTAATTCTCATTAGCCCCATGACCATAAGCAATGGTGATGTGTAGTGAGAGTTGTGGTCCAAGACCATGTGCAGGGCTACACATTCCACAAAACTTTGTTATGCAATCTGTTGAATACTCGCAAGTGGACACAGTGCTGATTTGTGTTGTTGCACCTATTAGTGTGAGTGGAATTCAAATGGCAGATGCCATCCAAGTCAACCAAAATCAAGGAAGACTTTTGCAGCTTGAAAACTGAAGTGTATCCCCCCCAGCACTCAGACAGGAGTGGTTTTGTCCTCTGCTTTATATGGGCCAGAGGAGAAGAGTATGCTCTTTGTACATATGCATACATACCCCTTTGCATAGCCACTTCGGCCTAAATTAGGCAGCACTTCCAAAGCTTTGACCTCTTTTCTCCATAAACCATCCCACCTTCCCTCCTTTTATAGCCTGGCCTTTGCAAGGCATCGTTTGGAGCTGAGTAGGATTTTTTGGCCATGTTCTGATTGGCCTTGGACACGTTTTGATCAATTACTCCATTATGCTTGGGGAATAAAAATGAAAGGCACAGCTATAGGATGGCTGACATCTGGCTTGAATCAGTGCATGCAAAAGGGGTCTAGGAGTCTTAGTGGACCACAAGCTGAACTTGAGTCAGCCACTATGATGTGGCAACTAAAACGCCAATCTGATTCTAGGCTGCATCAATAGGAGTATAGTGTCTAGATTGAGGGAGGTAATAGTGCCACTTTACTCTGCTTTGGTGAGACCTCACCTGGAATACTGTGTCCAGTTATGGGCACCATAATTCAGTAATGCATCTTAACATGCATCTAATTTGTAACTTATTCAGTTGCCCTTGAATGGTAAATGTCAGAATTGATATTTATGTTTCGTGTTTTGAACTGTCATTCATGTAATGAAACTTGGTGTGGTGACCTTGCTGTTATCTGGCAATTTTGCAAGTAATGGCAGGAGGACAGGATTATGTTTCTGAAGCAGATTACTTGTGAAATAGCATTATTTACAACGACTATGGAGAAGTTAGTAGGCAATGTCAGGTTTTTTTTCTCATCTTACACTAAGAACATACAGTGTCTCATAGTTAGATAGGAAGATATAGCCTCTTTAAAACTAACTGTCCCCTAAACACCCGCCAGACTCATATTGCAGCATTAATTATTTACAGAAGAGATCTTTATGCCAGTTTTCAGAAGGAAAAGAAAAAAAAATCTCAAACAGATTTACACTTAAAAATAATAAGCAATAATAAGATAAATAAGATATAATTTCCAGTTGCTGAAATGAAAACTGTTTTAAAATAATCCACAAAAGTAATTATGTAAGGCTTAAAAATGCTACATAAAGTTGCCTTGATCTGTTTTATTCGCACTCATGAACATAAGTACAAATTTGGGACATATTAAAACAGTGTTTCCCTACCTTTCCGGGGCACTTTTTACACAAAATGCTTAAGCATGGGAGAGTATTCTGGAATATGTTCGAGGGAACAGGCAAGTCTGAAGAAGACTTGGAATAAAGAAACATCTGAGTTTGTGGATGATGGGTTAGGGTTAGGGTTAGGCATGAAGTTGCAACCCCAATTGTTGTATGTTCCAACCCTGGGGTGTATAGTAAACTTTCATGCATGGATCACAGAGTTCTGAGCACAAAGGTAACCAAATGAAAATGGCAATAAAGCTTTTATATTTGGAGCCTTATCCAGGATCCTGTGGAAACCATGTAACCATACCGTACTCAGTATGCACCTTCAGGACTAACTGAAAGAAAGACGCTGAGAGCATGAGCTTTCATAGACTTGAACCTACTTCCTCAGATGCATGTTTGGAATGGAGAACCCAGAGACAGACCGACGTAAGCCTGTTATGTGTGAAAATGTCAATTCAAATTCAAAACCGTGTGGGTATGGGGATGAGGTGACAAGTTCAGTTTTAACTATGGCCGTTGTGGGACAAAGGCAGGAGGAAGGACACTGCATAAAGCCAAGGAGAGTAGATAACCATATGAATAAGTATTGGGATGCAGTATAGGAAACAGAGGGGACATGTGATGAACTGTTCAAGGGTGCCTCTTGAGGATGGAGGTTAGATAGTGTTGAAATATCTTTGTCCAGGCTGCATCACCACTGAATCGGCTGGAAGTTCATGGCAACTGCAACTTTTCTCTGTGGCCTGGGGTACCTTGTGTTCTCCTATAGCAACTACATTTTCCACCATATTTGTCACATAATTTGAGAACAAAATTCTTCACACTATTCACTGATTTAGCAAGTATTTGAGCTTCGTTTTCTTTCCTTGCCACACAATCTTTTGTGAGACAACTAGTCATTTCAAAGGATAATCGCAATAATAGCCAAGTGATTAGGATCTAAATGATGTTATATTATAATGATATGCTAAAGAATAACCTATGAAATTATGTGTATCTATATAAGAGATATAATAGTTTCTTATCAAAACTCATTGACATGCTAATTTTCTGATATTAAAATAACTTTTGATAGACTATTCTACATCTTTCTCTGTGAACCTTGTATTGGAAAAGCACAAAGATGTCTGGCAATATGTTCTTTCTAAAGAAATGTTTTTACACTTCAAAAAACTGTTAAAGGACAGTCCAGTCCTATCTGTCTACTTAAAATTCATTTCCATTAAGTCTGGTACACCATCTAATTGTCCGAATTTAGCAAGGATAGTCCTAATTAATCCTCTGTCATCCCACCTTTTCACCTATTTTTTTTTAAAATGTCCCAGTTTTTCTTTCCTCCTTCCACTTCCCCCCTTTGTCCAGAAATTACATTCATTTCTGAAAGCAAGTTCAAATTGCAAAGGTATTTTAAAATCAGTTAATTCCATGAGGGAAGAGGATGGGAGAGGACAGAAGCTGCCCACTAAGCTAAGGCAAGCAAAACTGCTGAAGCCTCTCCTAAGGCCAAGATAGACCACTGGAAAATAGCAGGCTGGAGGCTCCCGTTTGAACTCAGGAGGGACACCGCTGCAGCTAAACCATGCAGCATCCCTCCGGAGTAAAAAGAACCCAGAACAACAGGGTTCTTTTTGCAGTGCCTGGCACACATCACCAATGCATCATTGACGTACTGGTGATGTAACGGACATGCAGCAACATCTGTACACTGTGCATCCCTTACATAAAGATGGTGGCGCCCATGTAAATGGGACACCAACATGATGCCGCCATCTTTATGGACTAGGGCTCGGGAGCTTGCAGCTGGTGCGCACTTCTGAGTCTTAGTATCGGCCCCATGACAGCCTCATGACGGTGCTTCCTGGCCGTCTGTCTCGTGCCCTAGATTGTGTGTTCTCATTCAATAATAACTGCCTATGCATATCCAAATTTCCTCTGCAAAAATTAGAAGACATGGGCTACATCTGCACTGAAGAAACAATGTGATATGGCACCAATTTAACTGCTATGGCTCAAAGTTAGGAAATTCTGGGATCTGGAGTTTTGTGAGATATTGAGCCTTTTCTGTCAGAGAACTCTAGTGCCACAACAAACTACTAAGAGTCTAGAAGCCATGCCAAAGCCACACTCCAGTCCTAAGCTTTGGCACAGCTTCTGGCCTTTTAAGATGCATGTGTCATTTAAACAGCATACCTTCAAAATGACCCAAAGCAGCTTTCTTTTGGCCTCCTCTGGACATTTTTTCCAGGCATTAAAAAAAAATGAGACTTCTGGGGTGTCTGGGGAGTTGGGCAAAGGGATGCATGTTGCTTACAGGTTTCACAAATCCCCATCTCTGGATTTCATTTCATGTCATAATCACATTCTTCTGAATAATTTTCATATTCTTTGGCTAATCCCTTGGTTTAATAACATGCCTACAAACATTTCACAGATGAGTTGGATACAGCGTGAAGCTACAGTCCTATATTCATTTACTTTCTGGGATCAACTTCAAACAGTACCATACCCTCCAGCATTTCACAGGTGAAATCCAGGAAACATGTGTCCAAGCAAAATGTGTGGTCAAGAAAAATGCTATTAATAAGGAAGAGCACACAAGCTCCGAGAGGTTGCAGTCTGTTCCTTTAGCCGAGTCTACTGAAAAAGGCAAGATTCCACTCCTTCATTTCCTTTCCCTCAAGTTCACTTAATTAAGTGCAAACTACTGCACACTGAACTCAATTAGACATAATTGAAATAAACTGAGAACAAAAGAGGAAAGCCGGAAGAGAAACTGGGGCATTTTAAAGGAACTTAGAAAAAGGAGATGAAAGAGAATTACTTGGGATAGTTGGACGGTAAGTAATAATGATTTTTTTTAAAATAGAGCTAAGCCATAAATTAATTTGAGAATGAGGAGCCTGAGATCCTACATGTTTTATTGGGTTAGTACCCTCCTGAGTATGAACCATGCTGGCTCAGAACAATTGGGAATTAGAACCCAAAAACTTCCAGATAGGTCTCCACCCTTGCTTTAAATGAATTTTGTTTGCTCACTTTTCATCTCATTCCAAATATATTTATTTGTGTTTATTGTGATATTTCTACTAGCAATTTGCATAGCACAAGTAAAATATTATGGGGCAAAATGTTTCACAGCCTAAAGAAGCAGCTTCAGCTCAGTAGTCTCTTCCAAATCCTTTATGATCCTGAACTTTGCCATTGTCTTTGAGCCTTGATCATTGTTGTGATCTTTGAACCTAGATGTCATCCCTTTCACTTTTATTACAATGAGGACTGGTTACTTGGTCTATTGAGACACAGTAATTGGGGGTTTCAGGAATGCTGTGGGATGCAACTATTTCCCTGCCTTGTATAGCAGATCTGTAAACCTCCCGCCCTGGCAGCAAGTTTGTTTTTTAATTAATGGGGAGACAGACAAGCCTTTTGTTACTGTGATTTTTCAGAGCCTGTAGAAACTAATAATCTTGCCGTGTTAGACAGGCACTGACACAGCTAAAGGACTTTTACAAGGCTTTGGTGAAGTCATGTCATTCTTTGTAGCCATTTCCTGCTGTCTCTCAGACATGCCTGGAAGCATAATGAAATGATGCATACACCACAATAAAGAGAGCAGATGAGTGTTCTGCTGAGTTATTGATGGTAAGATCTCATCATCTTCTACTCTGCTCCACTGTACAACCCTATTAATTTCAATAGGGATTTGCAGTGTGTGGACAGCACTTGATCCTCTGCCTTCAGTGTACTAAATTTTTAAGTATAGCTCAGGCCCAGGAAGAAGGTCATTGTCATTTTATTCTTTCATTAGCCGTAAATGTCCATGCCAAAGACCTTTCCTGTGAGCAGAACATAAAGGTTTTATTTTGAATGCTGAGTCTTACCATTAACAAGCACATAAACAATTCAGATGTTCCACTGCTGAGCTCTAAATTTAACACAGATTCATAGAATTACAGAGTTGGAAGAGACCATAAGGGCCATCCAGTCCAACCCCAGCCATGAAGGAATATACAATCAAAGCACTCATGACAGTTGAACATCCAGCCTTTGGTTACAAAATAATCCTCCCTCCCCTCCAAAAAAGTGCTAGACTGGAATTGAGAGAATGGACAGATGTGTATAATCGTTTGGGAAGGGTTAACAAATACATATGGCACCTGGTAATTTTTTTTAGGTGTTCATAACACTCTATGCACTATTTTGGGCTCCTCCAGTTTTTTGCGAGCAGTTTATTGTACTGCCCAGAGCCCTTGTTTTCCAAATCTGTTTGTACAAATAAAATGACATTCCTAAGCTCCATGCTAAAACAAATTAGAATTATATGGAAGAGTTCAACAAACAGCATTTTAAATGGGATCCATAATGGGCTTTTTCATTAAATGATGGCTCCCAGAGCCTATCTAGACCTTTCTAGCCCAGTTCCTGCTGGAGAGGAGGAGGAGGAGAGCAGTTCTGGGTGGCTATTTTTAAGTGGGTGAGAGCTGAATTTTTGAAAACTCTTGGGAGAAGTTGTTGTTTCTGGGGGCGGAGCTTCTGTGAGTCACACCTGTGAGTCACCAGGGGGTGGAGCTAGCAGTCTCAGAGCCTTTCTAGAAAGTTCCAGTAGGGGGTGGAGCTTCTGTGAGTCACTAGGGAATGAAGCTAGCAGTCTAGCTCTATATAACGCCTCCCACTATAGTCATTTCATACAAGCAGTTCTCATTAGTGCAGCAATATTGAGATGACCATTTCCTTCTAATTGCGTTGTGTATTTATGTAATTGACTGTATTTTAGGGTTGGTTTGAACAGATTTATATGGAATCATGTCTTGACATTTCATATGCATTGACAGGCAAGAGAATATGGCTTTGCAAAGAGAAGTATCAAGTTGAAGGTATGAGAAAAGATAGCCAGTATTTTTCATTACCTGAACAGACATAAACTCACTTTTTACTGTTATGGCACATTGGTCTGTGTAGGCCAGCAGTGTCCACCCTGCATGTTGCTGGGTCTCTTGGGTCTTCTCTGCCTGAGATCCTTCCATCAAGAGATACAAGAAAATGAATTTTATCCCCCCCCCCCCCATGCAAACATTATGCTCTGATACACCATGAGGAACCCAGTTATGATATGATATCCCATAACAACACTAAAATGTATTATTATAATTTGTTGTTCGCTACAGTTTTTAAAGATTCAAGCCCTGATTGTGTTTGTGGGCCACGTTAGCTATTTGTTTTGAGGAGAGACTAGTATGACTAGATGGAACATTACTAATAGTTGGAGCCTTACTTTTTCAGGGCCAGTTCAGTTCAGTGTTGGATTTCTTTAAGGATGATCCTTTGTTTTATATGAAATAGTTGTAGGCTGATGTTGTTTCTGTGTGGTGCTTGATTTTTCTTTTTCTTTAGGTTTCAATAACAATATGTGGTTATGAGCAAATGACCTTCAAGGTGATATGACCAGGCAATGGTTCTTCCTAGTTCCTGATAGCTGAGGACCTTTTAACATATCCTTTTAAAATATCCACATTGTTTTGTGAGCACTCCATATTTTCAAAAAAGCCCCTAAGAATAACAAAAAATCTGAGGTAAGTTTGATTTCTTTTTGTGATGAGTCTCAAAAGGTGAAAAATACTATTTTTTCAATAGTCAAATCCAGTTACATTATTTTGCTTTCCTAATTTAACTCATGCTGTATATCAAGCATGCACAGCAACATGGAGTGCATGTTAGTGACGTTTCAGAAAATCTAGTGTTAACGTGGGGTATATTTCATGTCACTGATAAATGATACAATTCTGCTCTAGAAGGTCCATTGCCCTTCTTTGGCTTTCCCATGAGATTCATGACTAAGAATCAAATAAGTAAAATCTGCATTTGAAGTGTTCTTCTTTTTTGAGGGGAAAAAATCTATTTCCTATGGAAGAGTAATTTAAATAAATGAAGCATGAATGTTGTCGGTTTTAACACCACAGGCTACCCAAATGGTTTTACAGGGAGTGGTAAAAATGTCAAAGCACAATTTTGAAATGTTAATTAAGTTTCGGTCTTTGTGGACAATACTTGCATTTTCTGCCACTGAGTCAATCAGCAACCCCCAGTGTACTCCATGTCATATCTCATTTAGAGAACAATTCATTTCTCCTCTTAAGTATCTCTTCACTACTGTCTGTTAAATCCTGTATTGTGAGCTGGGGCAGAAGAAGTGATGTCCAATGATGCTGATTTAATGGTTACAGACAGAGAAAATTCTTGTGTTGGAGACAGCCACATTTTATCCCTTTTGGGATAAAATGACTAGTCAGGTGAATGCGACGGTCAGGAGTACCTGTTATCAGCTTCGGCTGATACGCCAGCTGTGCCCTTTCCTGGATGTGAGGGATCTGGAAACTGTGGTACATGCCGTGGTAACCTCACGTCTGCACTACATGGGGCTACCCTCGTGCCTAACCCGGAAACTACAACTGGTTCATAATATGGCAGCCAGACTTGTTACAGGAACATCCAGGAGAGAACACATAACACCTGTGCTCAAGTCTCTCCACTGGCTGCCGATCAGTTTCCAGGAGCAATACAAGGTGTTGGTTTTAACCTTTAAAGCTCTACATGACTCGAGTCCATCCTATCTTAGGGACCACCTCTTCCCGTATGAACCCCCCCCCCCCGCACACTTCGGTCCTCTGGGAGGAACCTGCTACAGCCTATGAAGGCCAGGCTGTTGCAGACCTTTCAGAGGGCCTTCTCAGCTGTCGCTCCTAGGCTGTGGAACGACCTGCTGGATGAGATGTGTCTCTTTTCACCCATCAATGGCTTCAAAAAAGCCTTAAAGACGCATCTCTTCTGGCAGGCTTTTCCAAATAATGTTTAGTCATCTTCCGGCTCCAAGTCCAAGCCTTAGAGTTTTTCCAGTTTTTCTCCTCTATGTCCTTGCCCTGTCCCACACAGCTCAAGAACTCTTAGGCCTGTTGCTGATATACAATATTGTTTGTATTTTACTATGTTTTAACTACAGTTGATTTAATCCTTTTGGGGGGGGGGGTGGGAGGTGGGGATGGGATTGGTTTACTTTGACTGTTGTGTTTTAACTTCTTGTTGTAACCTGCCCTGATTGCTTGCTCAGAGGGGCGGGCTAGAAATAATAATAATAATAATAATAATAATAATAATCCAGAAGCATCCATAGCTATTCTACCATCAAGACCTCCATAAAAATTGGTCCAATTTCCTGCCCACAGTTGTATACCATGTTTAGCACTAACTTGTTTTACTCTTGTCAAATGAAAGCAAATTGCTAACAAGCACTGAAGTGTGTGTATGTTTGTTTCTTTGCTGCTCCTTATGCATGCTTTGAAGCTGTCAAATACACAGAAGCAATGTTGTGCTGCATAAAATTTGTGCTCTTTTGGTACCTTATTTAATTGTCTTATCATAAATATTGCTTATATGATAGATGGGGAAGAAGGGAAGGAGAAAGAGATAGGGATGGAAAAGTGAAAAAAGAAAGAGAGAGAGAGAGAGAGAGAGAAACTTTTTAATCTCATTGTTTCAATTATTTTGATGGCAATGTTGAAAGGTTTGGATTGGACTGGTTTTTGATGGAAATGTACACTACATTTTAAGGCCTCTATATTAAAACTAAATGTTGCTAACTCACCATTAAACTCACCATTAAAGAAAATGGCCAGATATTCAAAGGGTTTTGTTACAACCTCTAGGTTAATGACTGTGATTGCAGTCTTGTTCTTGGCAGTCTTGCTATTGTGTACAAGTGTTGCCTTTTCCAGTAGACTATGCCTGGCCCTCTAATAACAGATGTGTGTAGGAAGCAAGGGGAAAAAAAGAAAATATACAAGACACCAGGGTCATTCAGTTCTTGTAATTTAAATACAAATTACAAGGAGGAAAGGAGATGACCTTTTTTTTGGGGGGGGGGGGGTTAATTTAAAATATAAGGTCAGAGTACATCTGCCAGTAACAGAGACAGTATTCTCAAGAAGAGGAGAATTTCACTGGATAATGCCTCTCATTCCCCTCCATCCACTTCATTTACTCCCATGTTAATTTCTCAGTCTCACTTCATTCTCACCTACATAGGGCCATTCTTGTACAGAAACAAAGGGCTGTACATATAGTGTAATGTGGTTCTTCCATAGGGAAGAGTCCACTGGAACAGTCACATCCATTCTGTCCAGCTTTATCCTTTCAAAAGTAACTTGCAGCAGGATTTTTTAAAAAATAAAATAAAATAAATAAAAACAATTTACAAATAGGGCACAGAGGTAAGAAAGACCCCACACCTAGCTTTTAATCTCCACTGCTATACAGAAGGCAATGGTCTCTCCTCTGAAATGGAAGCAAGCAGCCTTCGGGTGAGCTGAAGGAATAATGGAAATCTGAAACTAGACTCCTTACATTGCTGTCCCTGCTCCTTGTGCTACAGCTGCAGACCAAAGCCCTCTAGACCCTGGAAAGCACTAGGGACTCTGGTGTGAGCTTGAATTGGCTGCGCTCTATGCTTCCTGAAGACTTCATTGCATCACAACTATCAAAGTGGTCTCCAGGGTTTCAGATATGAATGAAACTCTACTTGGAGATGCCAACAGTAAGAGAGCCCTCCCTCCATACCAACTGCCATCCTCTGGCTTGGGAGGGAGAGAAGAGGCAGTCCCAGCTCCATCAGGGCTTGCCTGAAGAAAGAGAGCCCTCCCTCCATGCCAACTGCCATCCTCCAGCTTGGGAGGGAGTGAAGAGGCAGGCCCAGCTCCATCAGGGCTCGCCTGAAGAAATAAAGCCCTCCCTCCAGTCCATCTGCCTTGGTCCAGGCCTCAGAGGGAGAGAGGAAACACTGGACCTGATCCCCTTCCCCACCACCATCCCCTTCTCCTTTTGTGTCGTGTCTTTTTAGAATGTAAGCCTGTGAGCAGGGAACCGTCTAATGAAAATTAATAATTGTAAGGCACACTGATAGCCATTAAGGCTGAAGAGTGGGGTATAAATACTATAAATAAAAATAATTAAAAAATGTAGTCAAACATTGTTGTTGAATACTTTCAAGTCATTTTTAACTCAATCCATCCATCCATCCATCCATCAGTTGTTATATTTTTTCAGAGATGGTTTGCCTTTGCCTTCCATTGAGGCTGAGAGTGTGGGCTTTTCCAAGGGAACACAGTGTTTTCCATGACTGAGTAGGGATTTGAACCCCGGTCTCCAGAGATACTCAAACCACTACACAATACTGGCTTTTCTCATTTTCATTGCTCAAGACACTTTATAAAATATTTTCCCTACTGTGATGCTTTTTACATCTTCAGAGATCAGAGTTTACTAAGCTTCCAACATCTGTATGGAATGTGTGTTTGCAAGTAGAGAGATTCAGGTAACAGAATTCAGGTAACAGAATTATTCTGCACCAGTCTAGAATTATTGTCCTTTTCATACGTCATACAGAGGACAAGTGGTCTTTAAGAAATTTTGAACTTTGCCATGCCCCTTTCCCCCTAAACCTTAATCTTACAGATACCTGTGGGAACTTTCAATGTATGAATAAGAGTCCATGCGCACAAGAATAGTGATTCCACCGAAATATTTAAAGCTGCTCAACAGTGAAATAGATTGCATCAGATGATGGTGAACTCTCCTTTTCTGGAGGTCTCTAAATTGAGGTTGGATATTTCAGTTCATATTTCAGAACTGTTGAGTATTCCAGCATAGGTGGGAGATGGTCTCTTTGAGGTCTCTTAAGGTCCTATGATACTATGCTTCTACAAGAAAGCAACACAACAAGATGTTTAATTTTAAATAAGATCAAATTCTGTGTATCTGTGTATCACCGTCACTGTTGCTTCAAATGCACCAAATGCAACTGTCTTGTCCATGTGGTCTTTAGCCAGAAGTCAATATTTTTATGGAAAATGCTTTCAAATGCTATCATTGCTTTTGCCATTGTTTGTTTGGTTATCAAGTACAAGGTGACAACTCACTTTCACAATTTTTTTTCTCAGTGCTTGCACAGGACAAAACAGTCTTTATTGGTAAAAAATTGTAGAACGGTTTAGATAATCCTGCCAGTAGGATTTAGGTCAAAGACAGCTACTTGCTCATCTGACAAGTTTTAAGGAAGTGTATATATGTGATTATTTGAAAGGAGTTTTCCCCCTGTGCCTTTTGAAGCTTTGGAACTTTGATTTACTTCAGTCCTCCGGGTGTCTTGCTAACACTCGGACACATTACATATAACAAGTATAAATTCTTTTCTGTCATAGCACAAAGATCACCTAATGGAGATCTTTGAAAGCTGGTAACAGACTAGTCACAAAGGCCTCCTTATACATGTTGTATAAGGATTACATCCCAGAATTCGGTTCCCTGGCTGGTGCTTGTCTCCAGTTTGGGAACACCATTGGCAGACAGGATAGGAAGGGAGGGAGTTAAACAATGGCTTTACATGACAACATATGGCACATCAAGGGGAAGCCAGGGCTATTTAAACCAGGCCCTCATCTTGTTTACTGTATATACTCAACTATAAGTCGACCACATGTATAAGTCGAAGGCAGATTTTGGGGACAGAACTATGGATTTTGGTATGACCGATGGATAATTCAAAGTCTATTTCTTGGTCACAGTCTATGTATATTGCTTAATGCTTTTTTCAATAGTGAATCTTTCTCATTCTCCTGCTGAAACACTAATCCAAACAGTAATGGTTTGGATTTACTACACTTTGTTTAATGTGGCCACATCAAAATACCATTGAATCATTATGGTATCCAACCTTCTTATCAACTTCTGAGTCACTCTGAATTATATAGGACTGCACTCTTAAAAAATGGAATTTTCTTGTAGAAAATTCTATGTATCCTTTAATAATTTGTAGTTGTTGTTATGGGTGACCAAGAAATCAATTACTTCCGCCATCTGTTCCAAATGAACCTGACATATGTTTCTTAAACAAATGTAATGATCAGAATTTAGTCAGAAACCAGTCAAAATTCAGAAGCAAATTAAAATCTATATGCTAAGACACATTGAAAAGGTCTTTTTAGTGAGTGAGAAGTTTATAAAAGCATATTTTGTGAAAAAAGTGGTTTTAAAATGTATATTTAAATACATTTTTCCATAGATTTTTGTTTAGAAAATACTGCAAATTAACATGTAAGTAAGGTAGACCACATTTATGGATACAAATATAGAATACTGGCATGTGATAGAAACATATTATAGTGGGCCCTTGGCATCCACTGGTATTTGGTCCAGGATATCCCCTGGATATCAAAATCTTTAGATGCTCCAGCCCTATTATATGCAAGTGTCCCTTGTATAAAATGGAAAAACAAGCTTTATTTTTGGATGGTTATTATTATATTTTCAAGCCATGGATGGTTGTATCAAGGGGTGCTGAATCCATGAATACAGAGGGTGAACAGTAATTCCCTGTACCATATATTAATACCGAATCTGCCACTTCAGTCCTTGTGAGCCACATCTAAATGACTATGCTGGCATGGTTGTACATAGTTTGAGAGCATAATTGATTAATTGATTAAACAATTACTCAGCCAATGCTTGGAAAGGTACTGTGATTTTAATCAATGATTAGTGTGTGAAGCTGAGAATAATTAATCAATGCACCAGACTAATACACACATGTGCTGATTACCTTCTTCTTCTTCCAGATTTGATTAAAGCAAACCTTGGGGATGACTTTGACTTTGTTAGCACTGAGAAAGGATAGACATTTAAAGTAAAATTCAGATATATTTTGTTCTTTTAAAAAATAAATAAATTGGGAAGCAGATAGTCAAGAGAAGCAGAGCAGAACGTGTTCATCTACTATTAATCTCAATAGTAAAACTGATGATCCTTGACCTTCTTTATTTTTAATGTGGTTTCTTCCTGAAGATTTCTACGCTGGAGGCTCATACAGGATATTCCCAAACAAGGAAGAACTGCTTGTTTAGTAGTTAGCCTTTGTTCCAACTATCCCCTTTCTTTAGATTTTTTTAAAGACATCTTGCCATTTAGTTGTGTGCTTTAAGTTCAGTCACTTAATTAACTGATTAACTTGTTAAGAGCCATAGCATAAATCGGGTCTGAAACGAAATTGTTTGGCATAGACTTCTACATTACATTTCTCAAGACAAATGGGACCTGACTTATGGAAGGTGGGGAAGCTATATTGCAATGAATGATGTTGCCAAACTTCAGAATTAGCTAGCACAGTTTGCAATGCTTGGATATATTACCAAGTGAGCATCATTTTGCTCAGATGTTTTTCTCTGACCAGGAATGTAAAACAAGATTCTTTTTTATGCACGTTCAGCATTCAGGTTGACCAGGTTGCTTCCCCAGGGCTTTAAATAATACTCTTTGTAAGCTTTTGCAAAGATATAAGCTGTAATTAGTGTATAGCATATTGAGACTAAACAGATAAAATTGTAAGGGAGAACACAAATCAGGACAGACCTCTTGGGAGACAAGAGAAGCTTACTTTTTCAAACTATTGCTGAGAGAGTGCATAAATCCTGAGTCAATTCCAAATTTAACAGTTCCAAAGGAAATAATAGTTCCAATGGAAATAATAATGTCACTGTTGTTTTAACATAGGAACATGAGATGATGACGTATTGATAGTGGCTTTGTCTACATTGGTGATTTACCATGGATTTCCCCCAATTTCTCTGCTTACACATAACACAGGGCCAATCCCCTGAATTGGGTCTCCAATCTATGGAGTAAATCTGGTTTTAATTCAGAACCAGATTAATCCAGGGGCAGCCTAGAGTGTTATGACAAATGTAGATCAGCCCTGTTTGTTCAAAACCTACTGAGGATATGTTCAGCGTAGTATGGTGGTATAAACATTAGTGCTAAGATTTACCCTTCAAAACTGTAAGGAGGTGTTAAGGAAACATATTTTGACAGTTACGGAAAATGCAATATAATGCAGCATTAGTTTTAATTCTGGTAGCTTAAATTTTGGTCTTAAAAATTGTCAGACATTCAATTTTTAAAAATCAGAATGAGAGCTTAAGCTGAAAGAATTAAAATTAATGCTAGGATGCTAATATTCTGACTTTGTGGAATTAAAGGCAGCATTATTTTAAGAGATATACCTGTTGAATCAGAAATGGTGCTATACTGCTTATATACCTCCATGCACCTATGCTCTGCCTTAGCTTTTTTCAGGTCCATATCCAAATAGGAAGCATGGAGTGTCTGGAGCCATCAGTAGAGTGAGAATGATATGGGTGCTAATGACTTGGAGAGTGGTCCTTTTAGATTTGTTTCTCAGTACTGTTATGATTGCTGATGGTACCAGAAACAGAAAATGTCAAAAGAATGTTTAAAAAGCATCACTTCCATAAATTTTAAAGAGGTACTGTCAGAGTGGGGATTTGGAATGTACTGATTTTGACTGAGCATGACTGAGTTGCTTCATCGAATATCAAGTTAGACAACTGAGTTCACAAACCGTATTCCACACATCTTTTCTGTGGTGATGTAGTTACTGGGAGGATTATTTGAAAACTTTCGTTGGACCTGACATTTGAAAGAGATCTGTATAAGAAATGGAAGAAGGAAGGGATCACCAAAGAGGAATACAAATGCATAGCCAAAATTTGAAAGGAGAAATTCAGAAAACTAAAGCTCATATGAAACTCAGGCTTGCTAGAAAGGTTAAAATATTTTAAAAAAAAAAAGAGTTGATTGTGTTTGGAGTCAGAGGAAAAGGAAAAATAGGACTACTGTGTACAGAAGATGGTGAAATGCTAACAGGTGGTATAGACAAGACCGATCTTCTCAAGACCTCTCAGTCTTTTCCCAAGAAGAAAGAAGTTCTGTACCTGGTCAAAATAGAAGAAATGATATAGTAGGTCAGGATAAATGAGCAGGTAGTACAGAGTTACCTTGCTACTTCAAATGAATTTAAGACTCCAGGGTACTAAATACAAGGGTACTAAAGGAATGTGGAGGTGTAATTTCAGACCCACTGCAAATAAACTGATAATTATTGGAGAACAGAAGTGGTCCTAGAAGAATGGAGAAGTGCAGCTATTCTCCCCATCTTAAAAAAAAGGAGGGTGATGTTGGCTGAGTTTACCAAGCCAACCATAGTGCAGTCTGAGGACAATGCACTCAGATGCAGCGAAAACAGTATTGTAGCAGAGTACAGGGGAAAAAACACTCCCTTCTGTTGGTATTGGCAATGCACTGACCACCTTTCACCCTTTAAAGAAGAACTCACAGAGACAGTTGGTTCATCCAAAGTCCTTGGAGGCTTTGTCTTCACTTGCAATATGATACAAATATTTACAAACTCTCCTCTCTGATTTCTTATTAAGTTCTCCATCTGCTTTACACCAATTCATAGATCCAAACCAAGTCACAACAACCCACAAGTGATCTGTATCCTGGTCCACTTGTATAGCGTGTAAACTGTGAGTCACTATTTGGTGCCACACAGCATGATGCAACCTTTGCAGCAAGTTTGCATCATGCCATGTGCTCTGACTCAGCATTCGATGACTGTCCCATAGAATATGTGTCACCTGTCACTCAAAATATTTTCTAAGTTTGTTAAAGACATGTTGGTTTCCGTAGCATTTTCTGTGCCAAATGTAATCTCCATAATATTGTATCAGCAATAACTGAGTAACTTCTCCTGGCCTGACCTCCCTCACAATGATGGAAATGTTATTCAACTGTGCCTGGTTACGTAGGCGGGGTGGGGGAGGATTGGAGTTGGAATTGTGTCAATAGTGTCAAATTGTGGGAATAGTGTCAAAATCATCACTAAGTAGTGATCCTGAATTCAAAACAATCACCTGTTTTCTGTGCAAAACATCCGCATGCAAAATTAATGCATCATACATCCTGAATTGCAAATAGGCTTCAAAAAATTTGTAGTTTTTGAAGACTTTGTCACAGTAGGAAGAAAATTGCTAAAATTACTTGTTGCTTCCTTTGAGAGGAATATTAGTGAACCCTTATATGAAAAAGCATCTTTTAATATCGGAGTAGATGCCATGTAGAAAAAGGAGTGAGCTTGTTCTGTGCTGCTCAAATTACAAGAAATGATATTCATCCTAGATATTTGGAAGACTTTTTTTTAGAGTAAGAGCTTTTCAGCAGTGGAAGAAACTACCTCAGAGGGTGGTGGTCTCTCTTTCTTCAGAGGTCCTTAAACAGAGGCTTTCATTCAGGAGTGCTTTAGCTGTTTATTTATGCATGGCAGGAGGACCGGAGTAGACAGCCCTTGCAGTTGCTGCCAACTCTATGATTCTTTGATTTTTGGTTGCAATTTGAAGAAAATTTGTTTTGTGTAAGAACATGCTTAGTTCTTCCATTTTTGCAGCATTAATACCATCCAGCCTGATTTACTCCCACAGAACATCTCATGTTCTACATCAAAATGACTTGCAGATGCACAAAAAAATTCTTGAAGCATATGGTTGTGGAATCATGTAGTTGTGGATGCTACTCATCCTTTGTGACTCGCTTGTAGGGAAATTTCAAAATCTTTGTTTTAGAATATAGTTGTTGGACTCCAACTCTGGAGACCAAGGTTCAATTCCCAGCTCAACCGTAAAACCCACTGGGTGACCCTAGGTGACACACAGCCTCAGGGGAAGGCAATGACAAACCTCCTTTGAACAAATCTGGCCAAGAAAACTCCATGATAGGCTCACCTTAAAGTCACTATTAGTCGGAAACAACTTGAAGGCACACACCAACCATGACTGATATGCGCATGGATTAAATTAATGTGTGGGTAACTCAAATATAGGGGAGGTCCATGGCATCCAAGATGCACTGCAATGCAGCATATATTCTCAAGGTCAAGACTACCAAGCAAGAAGATTCTTCGTTTAAGAACTGGCAGGTTGCAAATTATGTGAGAATTACCACCACATAATTATGGACTTCATTTATAAGTAACAGCATCGGGTGATTATGTGCTTTTTCCTCTCCTCCTTTTGTGATCATTAAATCAGCTTTGTTGTTTGGCAGAAACTTTATCTAACACCAGGGCTCAGTTGTATTCATCCAGCACCACTGTTTTGTATGCAACAGCAGTTGATGATAAGCAGGTCCAGCTAACATATAGGGATGAGTTGTCTTTACTGCATCTGATCTAGGTATGGTCCACAGGTAAATCAGGTTGCCACAGGAGTAGCCAGATGTCATTTCAGTCCCTTAACAGTCTTCTTGATCTTGCACTGAGGACAGGCAAATAGCAATTTGGATTTATAAATTTGTATCAAAATACATGTAGTATGTTATCTAATTCATTGTTTTTGTTTGATTGTTTGCTTGCTTGCTTATTTGTGGAATTTTTTTTTGGGGGGGGGGTGTATTTTGATTCTTGATATTGCCTGATTTTCTTCCCACCCAAAGAAGGAGAAAGACTGTAAGGCAAAATTTCAGATTTGTGAATTCTTGTGTAGTCCTGTTTTTCCTTGAGGAACATCCATATATTTGAACTTATTTAACCACAATCTTTTTGCATAAATCCTCATATTGTTAAAAGCGGCTGTGTTCATGAAAGGTAGTCTCCTCATTCACTGAGCAACCAATCTCACCCGTTCCCTTTGATGTTGCATTATCTACCTGAATGCTTTGTAAAAATTATCATATAAACTTTGAAGATGTTTATTAATGCTAAGCCTATTTGCTAAATGCTAATCTCCAGTGGGAATAACTCTATGGAAACATTATAAAAACAAACAAAGGGCATTATGTTTGACTGTAAAGCTCTACCAAGTCAAAGCCTAGATCATTATCCTATAGAATCACAGATTTTCTATCTTGGAGATTAGAGGAATAAAGGATAGAATAGTAGGTAGTTTCACTGAATTCTTCTAAATTATAACCTGCTTAATTATCCATCAGCATTTGGATGCTCATAGCTACAATATTGAGTTATTTTAATGCATAATGGAATTGCATAACCCAGGGAAAGCGAATCATACATAAAAATACCAGTTAGACAGAGCTGTCCCATGGCATTTTGTTGTCTTATGAACAGCAGCAAATGATGGTGCTTCCCTATCCAAGTCAACGTAAGATTAAGCAAATTATTTGTGATATATGAGGCAGAAAATCCTACGAGGGCATTTCAAGGGAAGAAATGCAGTGGCATTAAAAATGCAGTAATAATTTCAGTAATTATTTGCTGTCCTTTCATGACTCATAATTTGTTGCCCTTTCAGGGCCACCCTGAGGCAGCAACTTCATTCTATGTAACAGTTTGGCAGACTGCACAATAAAGCAGCTCACTGGAATTTAGCACAGATGACCATAGGGCATTTATGTTGAACTTGAGATGTCAGATCTGTCCAGGGTCACACATACATTGATTACATCTATGATTCTATGATTCTACATTCTATTTGGATTACTGTAACATATTCTACTATTCCGGCATCTGATTATAGGGATCATATGTATGCTTTGCTGAAAGTGAGGATGGGCAAGGTACATTACATTGTAATGTAATAGTCTGGATCTATGTCATAGCAAGTACTTTGACTTATGCCAGAAACAGACCAGAAGTCAACTCCATTGACTTCTGGTCTGTTTCTGGCATCAGTCAAAGTATGTGCTATGACATAGATTCAGACTATCTGAAAGCCTGCATCTTCCCATATAAACCTGCTCAAGGCTAGCAATTATTATTATTAATTATTATTATTAACCTTTATTTATATAGCACTGTAAATTTACACAGTGCTGTACATACAATCTTATAATTAGACAGATCCCTGCCCTCAGGCTTACAGTCTAAGAGAGACAACACAAAAGAAGGAGGGAAAGGTGGTGGGAAGGGGATGAAGTCCAATGGTTCTTCTCTCCCTCTGGGGCCTGGACCAAGGCAGATGGACTGGAGAGAGGGCTCGGCTTCTTAATACATAATTAAAACTAGGCATCCTGGGGCAGATGGCACAATCCTGGGAATGCTTCCCTAAACTAATGCCAATGGTAGGAGTAGATAGCATCTATGAACTTAACAAAAGCAATGTCACAAACCCCTCCAAAACTAGCCACCCTATTTTAAAAATGTAGGGTAATTCAAGTTTCCTAAGGCTTCAGCCTTTGTTAAGGAAACAAAAACATTTAAATATCAAAAATATCGAGGCCAAGCATGTTAGGGTCTAGCTTTAAATTAGCAAAGTAGCAGAAATGTGTCTTTGTCTAACTATGCATCTCTAAGAACTGAGGCTGACTCAAAAACAACAAACAACAAGCAATCTCTTGGGGATCTCTCTCTCTTTCTCTCTCCATGGAGAAAAAGGTGCACCTTGTAGGCCTTAGAAGACAACCATCTCAGTGGCTCTTCCTAAGCAATGGAAATCCCTTTCAAAGGAGAATTGGTTGGTCCGCTCTTTGCTTTTTTTTCAGACCTTGTTATTCAAATAATGAGCAACTGATTTCGATGTGTGGTAAGTGGCCAGTGTCTTGGTTCTGGTGTGGAATGTGCTAGACAGTATCTGGTTTGTCCACACAAGATTTGGATAGTGTATCGTCTGGTTTCCTTACCATGGGGGGGGGGGGGGAACCAACATATTTGGCCCATGTGGACATGTCCCTAGTCTCATTTCTATTGACCCACAACCCCCACTATTATGCCACTTGAACATAGTGGTCACCTCTTTTGGTGCCAAGAGAGATTTTTTGCCTAAATAGGAAATAGTTATGTAGAGAGATCTTGTAGCACCTTTGAGACTAACTGAAAAAACAAAGTTAGCAACATGAGCTTTCGTAGACTTCAGTTGTTGTTGAAATTGTTGTTGCTGGTGGTGGTGGTGGGATTGTGTGGCTTCAACTTGGTTTTTTTTTTATGTATGGGATTTTCTTGGCTAGATTTATGCAGAGGGTTTTTCCATGGCCTTCCTCTGAGACTGAGAGAGTGACTTGCATAAATTCACCCAACGGTTTTCCATGGCTGAGAGGAATCCTGCTCTCTCGGAGTTGTAGTCTAACCACTATACCACAATACTGGATGGCATTTCCAGTTTTGACCCCCCCTCCCCCAACTAAAAGAGCTCTGTAGGGGCCAAAAACTGGAAAAATCATCTCCCATAATCTCTGGATTAGAATGTATGAGAGCTTCTCTTTCAGTAAAATAAATAAGTAAAAAGAAGATGTGAGACATAGGAAATAAAGGGCAGTGCACTCATATGCAGCTACTTTGCCCATCCTCGCTTTAGATCTCACTTTCTCTGTTGAGCATGTATTTGGACTTCAGATGCTTGTGTCATACTGACTTTGTATTTTGGCATTTGCAAAAGCCTGCAGATTGATTTTAGTACTAACTCTTTTTAATTTGTAGCTTCTCTGCTGTCATACTGCCCAAAGCAAAACAACCTGCATAGGTCTAAGGCAAAAAAAAATCTCCAATTAGTCAGTTTCTCTCATCTTGAAGGCTCCCCATTCACAGTCTAGAAGCCTAGGAAATCAGGCATCTCAAACATGTGGTGAGTCTGATTTGGCGATTTATCATAGGAATCATGAAAATGTGTAGATATGATTAATGAGTCCTGTGAAAGGTACTATGCTTTTCCTAATCCACTTGCAAGTTTTTGGTTTTCTGAGATTGCGGCATATCTTGGGATATATTCAGAAGGAGAGATAGGAGAATGATATACCATAGAAAGAGAAGTGCATTCCTAGTTATGACAGAATATTGAAATTGTTTAGGTATCTTGTTATTCCACTATCCAAAGGGAGAGCTGAAGCTGGGCTGGGCAGGAACGGGGGAAATGGAAATGTGCATAACAAGGCTGTGAATTCCTATAGTTTCATAAATTCTTGTTTCTATTAAGAGTGCCACCCACTTATTTTGAGTTGTGTAAAGATAATGACCATATAATTAAAAAAAAAAGGTGTGTAAATGGTTTCTTATACTAAAGCTAGAAGATAAACCAGGAAAAGTGTACATGATAAGGTTAGTCGGACATTTTGGACATGAATTTATGGAGAGGGGGAATGTGGTCTCAAGATATAAACTTTACTTTGTACAGTAATTTAACTGAAAATTGTATAAAATGATATATAGATGATATCTAAATCCCCAATAAGCTGTCAAAAATGGAACATTTTTCAAATCGATGTTGGGGATATTAAGATAAGGTGGGCTCATTTTTCATATATGGTACATGAAGGTAGAAAGTTTGGAAGAGAGATTCCAAACAATTAAGTTTGGAAGATAGAGGCTCTGGGACAGCATTTTCAAAAGATATTTTTTTCAAGGTTCATAGGGCCATTTTCATGCCAGTCCAAAGGGGAAATGCATTTCTAGATGCGAGAGAAGAATGTGGGATTCCTGTTTGCCTCCAGACCCATATTTTCATGTCCTTTATGTGAAGGTCAAATTAGGTGATAAAGTAACCAATACAATGAGATGGAGTAAATGGTGTTCCTTTGAGTGGTGAAAAGCAACTGTTTGTCCTAGCCTGTTCTTTCTCCCATGCTCTTATCTTCTCTCATCTTGCATTCAATCATGATTTGTTTTGAGACTGGTCCTTGAAAGGCAGACGTAGGCTCCATTTGCAAGTCTGATTGCTGAGGGCATACATCTGTAAGGAAAATTGTTGTTGGAAGGAAATACACGATCTGCTCATCACCCTGAGTAACTATTAGAGTAGACTAGACAACTCCTCAGAAGTAAATCTAATTAAATGTATTGATACTTACTTTATTGTGTTGTATTAAGCCCTACCATATCTATAGATTACTCACAATTCATAGGCACGTAGCAGCACAAATATGAATAAGAGGGCAGTCTAAGATTTTTGCTTTTGTTAACTGTGCTTAAGATGACCAGGACTCATCTTGTGGATGAGATACCTCCAAGGCCCCTTTCCTCCACTGTTCTGCATTGTTGTTGTTAACTGCCCTCAAGCTGATCTAGACCCATGGCGATGAGACATCTCCAAGACCCTCTCTTGCATGTGGCCTTCTTCTCTTTATACTTCCCTCTACCTTTCCTAAGGTAAAGGTAAAGACTTCATTTGCATTTTGGCAATCCTTGAATTTTAAGATCTTTTCTAGTTATGTTCAAAAATATCTGCACTTTCTTCCTTGATCATTCTTAGTAGTTGTTCCTGGTCTTTGAGGTTTTCTGCTAGTGTTGTGGTGTCACCTGAGTATCTCAGATTGTTGATATACCTTCCTCCTGTTTTGACTCCTCCTTCTTCTATGTCCAAGCCTGCTTTTCTTACAATATATTCTTCATATAAGTTGAACAAGTAGGGTGATAAGATGCAGCCTTTGCCAGTTAGGAACCATTCTGTTTCTCTATGTTTTCTTCTGACAGTAGCCTCTTTTCCTGAATACAGATTCTTCATCATGACTATCAGATGTGTTGGCACTGTTCTGCTTAGGCCCTGTATATTCAGACTTCCCTAATTGAGTCCATCCATCTAGCATATGGTCTTCCTCTTTTTTGTCTACCCTCCACCTTTTCTAGCATTATTGTCTTTTCTAATGAGTTGTGCCTTCTTGTCATGTGGCCAAGGCATGACAGCCTTAGTTCCATCATTTTGGCTTCCAGGGAGTTTTCCAGCTTGATCTCCTCAAGGACCCATTTGTTAATCATTTTGGCTGTCCACAGTATCCGCAGCACTCTTCTTTAGCACCACATCTCAAATGAATTCATTTTCTTTTCATCCACTTTCTTCACTGTCCAGCTTTCAGGAGATAGAGAATGTGATGACATGTACATTTCTGACTTTAGTGTTCAGTTGTATATCTAAGATATATAAATGTTCTTCTCATTCTATTGATGAAAGTACATTCCAAGGGAACTCATGGTAGAAAGAATACTGCATTTGAATTAGGGGCATCCTGGTTCTTGGTATTTGTAATTTGGTGATACAATGAATGCTTTCTAAGAATTCCAGATATCTTCTTTAAATGACAAATACCAGGATTCCAGTGGATTTTGCTATGACAAATTAAAGTGGAAACATACTGCTATGCTTCTGGAGTATGCCTCAGTTTCCTAACCATTGTGCTATATTTTCTACTAAGGAATTTGGGGGTATAATGCAATGGCAATCCGAACGCAATCATGTGGTTTCACATTATTGCGTATGAGTGTATCTCACGCAATTTCGGGCAATGGGGGAGGGAGTCATTTTCAGGAAATGGGAAGTCATTCTGAATGCATTCTGAACACAATTAGAATTCACATAAATTCGCTAAACTAGCGAATTTACGTGAATTCGAATTGGCTCCATTCGCGATTGAGAGAAATTCCTCCTGTGTGATAAATTCCTACGAGTAGGGAACTCTGCCAAACCTTCTTTTGCTGCTTTTTGCATTTTATATGCACACATTTTACCTGCATCCTGCTGGCAAACAGACTGCCTTCTTGTGAAAGCTTGAATCTTTGTAGCAAAGCTGCATTACTCTAGAGGTTGTTGTTATTGATTGATCAAGGGGATGAAAAGAATTGTGAGTCATTCAGTGAGTGGCAAGTAATGGAGTTGTCTAGGAAGCTGCCAAATGCTGATGAGGAAATGTGTGTATGTGCAACTTCTTTATATGTGCCAATATAATGTTCAGTTTATTAACAAACTTTTCCCCCTTTAAAATCCTGCCAGTGTTGGCCACAGATACTATGAAAAGGACTTGGGAGAAAATAGAAGCTCTGTTAAGTTTGCCAGTCCAGGGTTGTCCAGCGCTCTGAGGTTTCTTGGCTGAAATTTGAGACCTAGTGATCACCCCAGTGATGTCATTAAGTGCTATTCATTAAGAACCAACAACAGTTTCTCATAGTTCATCATTCAAACACACATATGTTTTCCTGATTACAAATTAAAACAGTAATCATAGCTAAAGGGACTGGACCCAGATCAAGGTGAAATGAGGGGATTATCCATTCTCACATGGGATTTGTTGTTGTGTTCCTTCAAGCTGCTTCTGATTTATAGTTTACATTGTCATGGAGATTTCTTGGCAAGAATTATTAAGGGTATGTCATTGCCTTCCTCTGAGGATGAGTGTGATTTACTGGTGGGTCTCCTGGTGGGTTTTCATGGCCAAGTGAGGATTTATATCTTGGACTCCAGAGTCCTAGTCCAACTTCAAACTACTATATCACACTGGTTCTCAGATAGGTGGGATAAGCAACATTTAATCTAGCCTACATGGTGCTAGCAAGATGAAAGATTCAGAACAGAGTGGAAGATGAGCCCAAAAATGACAACGGCTGGGTGGAAATGTGGAAGCTAACCACATAAATGTATAAACACCCAAGTTGGTCTTTGCAAGCTGCAGCAACAAATCAATTAATCCTTGCAAATTGTATCAAAATGCTACTGTACTAGCTGAGCTGAAGATGGGCACATAGTCTTCTTTATTTTGTCTAGAGCTGAACTCACCAGATCTAGAGAATTCGCATCCACATTTCTTGCCTGGAGTTGACCAGGTCCTGTGATCTAGTGACACACACACACAAGGCCTAATAACAATAAAAATGCCTTTGTGACTTTTCAAAATGGAAATACAAAACTCAGTTCTAGAGCCAAAACATGTGCACACTTGGAAGAAAATATATGGGTAAATAAATGGATTTGAAAAAAATACCCTTCAAATGGTGGTTGTTGTGGTTTTTGTTGTTCTTGTTCTAGTGTCAGGTATTTTCCAAAGACCTTATTACTGACAGCCGTACCCAGTTTTTTGCAAAGCCAGGGCTTTGACTCCCTTGATTGAATCAATATACCTGTAATGTGGTTTTCCTCTTTACATACTGATTTCAACTTTCACAGCATCCATAGCATTATTTTACAATGAGTCATAGCATGTGTTTTTCCCCAATTTACCTCAAATACAATTGCATCAGTTTAGTCATTCTCGATTCTATGAGTATTCTATTTGTCTTTTTGGAATCTAATCTTCTGGAATTCTCCATCACCATCAGCACATTTCAAATGAGTTGATTTGTTTTCCCTGTTAGCTTCCTTTATTTCCAGCTTGGAGACATTGGCTGTATCTCTACTGTACGGATAATCCAGTTTCACACTACTTTAACTACAATGATTCAATACAATGAAATCCTGGGGTTTGTGGCATCAGAGCTCTCATTTGACTAACAAGTTGTAGTTTAACTCAGCTGATTTAAGTTCATTGAAGTCAACTGACTAGACTGAGTCAGAGCAAAGTGCTTTGAGCTACCCAAGATGTGTGTCAGAATTTCCCATTTAATACTGTATGGGATTTATGCCTGTGTAAGTGGACTTACATCTGTGGGAAACAGAACTGAGCATTTTTGGAACATTTATATTCAGCAAGGATATGCTGTGGCATTTCTACATAGGACAGTCAGCAAAGCAACCATTGTCATTTGGGACCAGCAATGGTTCCCAAAGTAGCCCATCTGGAAAATGTCTAGGGACTGTTGATCCACAGCAGTAGTGCCTGATATACATCAGGATGGTGCCCTGATCTGCCTCTTTTCAATTCTCCAGGAAGATTTTTGAGCACCTCTGCTACACAATAAAATAAGTGTAAAGTTTGGCAACATAGATTGCAATACAGAATCATGAATGTCGTTACTAACTAATTATTGTCATTATTGTCACAGCTTTCAATAGTCCACCTGGATAGGTAACAGTATCTTTCTTTTGTGCTAGAAACTCACAAAAAAGCGAGCAAAACACATCTTGAAACGAGCTTAATGCAGGTGGACAGCTTGTAATATTTTTGTACTTATCTGGAGGCTGAGTTACAGTCAAAAATGCAGCGCAATGCCTAACCAATGTAATACCATTGGACAACTGGCCAATGTTCTTTTCCTTGTTGTGTCTTGACTCATTCTGTAATGTGAAGGAATCGTGTTCTTCTGACTCATCTTGTCTTTTATGCAATTCAACATCTATATGAAGTCAATCTTGTACTGAAATTTTATGAGAATGCCAAAAGCATATTCTTTTAAGAACTTTTAAAATACATTTCCCCAAACATTTTGTAAATTGTGAAGTCAAAGGCTTTCCTGGCTGGCATCCATAGTTTTTTGTGGGTTTTTCGGGCTATGTGGCCATGTTCCAGAAGGGTTCCTTCCTGATATTACACCAGCATCTGTGGCTGGCATCTTCGGATAATGCTTTTCTAAATTGTTATATTTTTGAGAGTTTGGATGATTACCCTTTAAAAGTACTGTTTATTTTATATGCTGTTTTCGATTGCACTGTAGATATCAAGTTTTCTGTATACTGCTATTGAAATCATCATGTATAGAGATGAAGCTGCAATATTTAATTTTTTAATGCATAAATAAATGCTAGACTCTGATAGTCATTGGATTGCAGAGCAGCAGTGAAAATCCTGAACTGATTCCATGATAGTGATCAACTGATTATATCTACATAAAAGCCGGTGTGTGTAGTGGTTTGAGCATTGGACTATGATTCTAGAGAACAGTGTTTGACCATGAAACTCAATGGGTGACCTTGGTCAAATCACATGCTCTTAGCTTCAGAAGATGGCAATGGCAATGCCCCTTTGAAAAAACTTGCCAAGAAAACCTTGAGATAGTGTCTCCTTAGAATTCCCATAAGTTGGAAATGACTTTAGGGCACACCACAGCAACAACAACAAAATGGAAATATTGTCCGATGCTCTGCTGATTCATGTTTGGGCTTTCATCTTCTTCTGAATAGGGTCTGAAAAATTCTTTTGAATTATTCTTCTGAATAAGAAATTATTCTCCAGAATTTTTAGTTAATTAGTTAATAATTACACTTCAGAATTCTTTATAGTGTCTCTTGGCTATGAATGTCTATCGAGGTGATAGCACCCCTCTCTTCTTCTGCATGATATCAGACTTGTAGACTGCATATTTGAAAGATATTGAGCTTCATGGTGTTGTTTCTACTCTGAGTGCACATGAACTGGTTAGGGTTTGGCTAATTGCACAAGTTTAATTGTGCCAGTTGTTTATGTCACAACTATTACCGTTACATTCAGTTATATCTAGGAATTATTTTTTTGAGTAACATTAGTACCAAAAATAATAATAATTACTAAGGATTCTGTATGGTATGTTATGGGAGGAGGTTAATGTGGGGGTGATCCCATGAGTTACTGCACTGGATGACACTAACGTTTGTGATGCCACTGGCTAGTAAACCCTTTGAACTGAGATTTAGGTATCATAGGAACAGGTAAGTATATGGGATTTGTTTAGGAGACTGGAGAGGAAGGTAATCCATATGAGGAGGGACAGAAGCCCCATCTGTCCTCTGGATTCTGCCCTGATGTCCCAAACAGACATTGCAACATTTTTTGAAGTTTCTTAAAAGGGGAATATTGACGGTCAGTCTAAACAAGTGTAATTAGATGTAGCTTGGCAAGGTTGAAGAATGGATTTTAATCTTAGAAAAAGAAGAAGAGAATTGTAAAGAAGGTTGGTTCAGGTTCAATACATTTAACAATACCTGGATCTCCCCCCTCCATTTCTCTTTTTTTAATTGCTAAGGCCCCTTTTACAGTTACTGTCAACATTCTCTGTTGAACGGAATAATTTACCCTTTTAAACTGACAGGAGCTGTCATTATAAAAATTGCAGGGCCACATTTGACAGGATTCGCACAATAGAGGGAACTTAAAACTTTCAACAGGCTTTGCGACAGCCTAGACTTTTCTGCATGTCTTGTCAGACTGTGCATGATCTCATCTCTGCCTTGTGAAAAGTTGGCAGATTAGAAAATTATATCTGACAGATCTGAAGTGGGGCTGATGACATCCTTCGACAATAATATCACTAGGGGAGGGGGGAAGCACAGGAGGAAAAATGATAACATAATGAAAAAACATCAATAGAAAATTAGTAAGCAGTTTACAAATTGAGCAATGCTTGGTACTTGCAGATCACTGTTTATTGCAGCCTCACAAAGTGCAAATTTGAGATGGCTAACATATCATAGAATCATAGATTACTCTTGTTATGGGTGAGTGGGATTAGAGCTAACCTGGGTGAAGGCTTCATTTTGGTCCACTTTCTGCAGATAAATTCAGCCACTCATCTTAGCTTGGTGCCCCAATCCAGCTGGAGGAAGAAAGTGCAGGAAAGTCCTAAGCAGTTGGGGTTCCTCTTAAGAGATGCCATTCCATCTCTGTCGTCCCAAATATGTTCAGCAGCAGGTGGGTTTTCAGTGGTCAGCAAACAGGTTGACTGATTCCTGGATCCAGGCCCATGCTGGGACCAACCCATGCATCCTCATCCTCTTTTTTGTTCCAACAATCATTGTCAGTGTGTTTGTTGAGGGAGCACCCCACCCCACTATTGATCCTACAAGCCCTAGGAGGCTCGTAGAGAAGAATCCTTTAGATATATTAAACTGGGGTGAGTTTGTGTCAAGGACCAGAAGGACATTTTTGGCAACTGGAAATTATGTTTCTAGCAACTGCAAGACTACAAGACATTTGCAATCACTTTCAATCTCCTTTAGAACTTGTTCTTGCTCTTTTTTGTTCCTTTTCTCTTTTCCTTTCCATTCCTTTCCTTTGCTTTCCTTTTCTCCTCCTCCTCCTTCTTTTGGCTATACCAGGGTTCAGGGACACTATCTATCTGTCTGTCTATCTATCTATCTATCTATCTATGAGCAAACCTACATTCCCCAAAAGCTTTTTTTTTTAATGAAAACTGATTTGGGATTATTTCTTTTTAAAAAATAAAATAAAGTAAGCAGTAGCCTCCAAATGTCTATGCAGTTAAAAAGAGGATGGGGAGCATTGACAAACAGAGAGATAGAGCATGGGCTGTACCCACTGTTGTTAGCTTTAAATGTTCAGCCAATTGGGATGGTTTAGATCATGTAATGAATCAGGCCATGGTTGCATCATGTGATGGTACTGCAATGGTAAGAGAAGCTGCATCAGCTTCTCTGTAACCCTAAGGCTGAACCACCACAAGCTCATATGTCCAACTGGATTCCAGGGAACTGTATCCATATATTGGTTCCAGCCTGTTTGGTGATTTTTTTCTTCTTCTTATTTTCACGAGCTTTCATTGAATAACAGGATGGATAATGTCCTCATATTACCTGGCTTGAAACAGAGCATTAAATAAGGAGACAATTTAAGGTGGCCAGGTTCAAAATCTCAGGTTAAATAAAACAGGGGTAATTTTCATGTCGAATGTAATGTATTGACTTGAAATCAATCTCCTTACTGTAATAAAATTAGCTTGATCCCCACATTCATTATTTTTCAGAGACGAAGCCTGTCTTATCTAAGTTAGAGCAGTTTTATAGCCTAATTTATTTTACTGTATAAACCAGTGTAAAATGCAGGGGAAAAAATAAAAAGTATTTTTAAAAAAGAAAAAGAAAGAAAGAAGCCCTCCTACACCTTAAATGACTTTCCCATGCTTTAAACAAGATGGGCATTGTGAAATGCTTCTGACTGACATGTAATTACTTATTAGCTGTAATATTTGCCAGTGAGATCAGAAAACATTGTCTACAGTTCACCTTGTACAGTTAACCTAAATGAATCAGCGAAGAGAATGGAATTATACTTCGAAAGCTATTGGTTGGGAGAATATTGCTCTGTAGCTTTTTAAAAAATCTTCTATATTCATTTATTTTCTTCAGACATACTGCCAGATTCTATCTTGTAGGTGTTTTCTTATCATGCATTTTCTTTTACTATTTGTAGATGAATCCCTCTTTTCAATACAGATAGGCCAATTCCATAGTTTACCAAAGTAGGGAAATGAAACATTGCATATATAACTGCATTGGATTGATTCAGATGTGTCAAAGGGGGCTCTACAGATTACAGATCTTCAGGTCAAGGATCAACATATTACTGGGAATATCTTCAGTAAGTGGTTAGGAATAACCCAAATCAAGGCATAATCCAAAATGCTTAAATTATTCTGAAGATGTTAGTTTGGCAATATCCTTCTTATATCTTCTTATGGAGATTTTCAGTTAAAGACAGTTGTTTATGGACAGAAAGCTTAAAATTGGGTGGGTTGCATTCCGCCCTCTGAAAAATCTACCCTCCATTTAACTGTTTGAGTGCATTTGAGATGCCTGAAAATGTGTTCATATCTCTGTTAGTACTATCAAGCATCCCTTCTATTCCATCTCCTATTAAGAAGGGATTATTTTTGTTACATCACAGATTACAATGGTGAGAAAAATAGATTTATCCTTCAGGATTGTCACATATTCCATCCTAAAATGTTATTACGTCTTAGTCTAATTCCATAATCCTAACAACTTCTTTCCATAAACAACTTATTTCACACAGCCTCAAAGCTGCTACAAAATCCCTTCACATAGTGATATTCCAGACTAACATAGCTTTGCAGCAACTGTAGTAAGATAGAAACAAAAGGGGGGGGGGGTGGCATGGGGGGAGGAGAGAGAAACTGGAACATTTTAAAACAGTAGAAAATAAATAGAATTAGATTTAAGAACAGTTGGAAGGTAGGATGGAATGTTTGGATCTACAAATATATTAGTCTTCAGTTTACTCTATTATGCTATCAATTCCTTCTGTTTCTCTATCATTAGCCATGGTGAATAGGGCTACTGGAAGCTGTAGGACACGGAAAGAACATGATTATCATTGAACTGTATTTCTGCATGTCACTGGGATTGCCTTTGTGGTATATTCCAACTGTATGATTCTGTGAGACTATGATCATGGTGGCTAGAGCTACTGAGACTTGTAGGCAAAAATATACGGAGAGCCAGATTGACAAGTTCATTCAAACATTTGGTCCTTATCATTGTCCCCCAAGATAAAGTCAAAGACAAATGGAGAGAGACAGGATATTCTACTATCCTTCCACCCACAATGCCTTTTACTTAGGACGGAGGGGAAGGATGTGGAGAAAAGGCTACAGTTGTGTTCATATTCATATGTATTTATCTAGCATTATTGGTGAACAAGTACGTATGTTCTCAGGTCATGCCTTCTACTCTGGAAGGTAAAAGCTCTGGAAGGTAAAAGCTCTGGAAACCTCCTTAGAGAACCTTTCACCATCCAAGAAATGGGTGGAAAAGGAACAAAATGTCACCACAAGACAGAGTGAATTAAGAATGGGATGAATGAAGGTCATAATCATGTTCTTTCCATGCCTCACCTACATGTATTATCTCCTCTGTAGAATGTTCTTATTGTTTTTAAGCCTTAAATGAAGTCATCTAAGTTAACTTCAGGAGTGGACTGATCTGAGAAACAGGTACTTGTAGAAGCTGCAAAATCCAACTTTTTCAAAATTTGGTTTATTAATAGTACAAATCCAGTGTTATGTATTGAATGAGATGTCTTGTGCTGACCAGTATTCACTTTCGATAGTTAAATGCTGCTTTTGTCAGGGGGGACAAAAATGCACTCTTTAAATCAAGAGGGTAATTAATTTTCCTGACAAGCTTTCAAAGTGCTGGATTGAGATTTTAGGCATCATATATATGACTTGACAGTTTGCATTTGCTTGGGTTATTTTTTTTTCCTTCCCTTTCTCCCCTGGAGCTAAAAAAGAAATAAAGAGAGTAAAAAAAGAAAAGCAAAGCAAGAGTTGGAAATCCAGCTAAGCAGCATTGTTAATGTGTATAGATCTTATGAACTCCAAGAAGCTGGCTTACAGCTATAAAGGATCATAGCCATTTTTATTTTCATTTGCTCTTTGTATCTCCCTCTGCAAATAAATAAATAAAATGCATAATCAGGACTTTGCAACCTTCAGAAATTGTTGTTAAATTAGTTTAAACTTCTAAAGAACCTACCCTAAATGAACGAAGCATAAAGCCTAGACAGAGGAAAAGTCTGTGTCTAAAAGACTGAGTGCAGACTTGACACAACTATAATTTGGTCACATCAACCACACTTTTTGTATCATTCAGTATGAGCACACACATCAATAAGAACAGAAGAAGAGAGAAGAAAAGTCCTATCTAATCCAACACTCTTCCCACAGTGACCAATCATAGAACCCTGGAAAGCCAATAATCAGGGAATGAGCACAATAGCAGTGTCCTACTCATGTATCTTAGCAACTGGTATTGAGAAGCATACAGCCTCTGAAACTGAAGGCAAGATATAACTACTGTGACTAGTAGCCATTCATAACTTTATCCACCATGAAATGAAATAATTTCTTTTCAGAGCTGGCCACATTGGTGGCCACCACAACATCCTGAGGTTGAGCATTCCATAGTTTTATCATGGGATGTATGAAGAAGTAATTTATTCTGTTTGTTCCAGATCCCTTCCAGTTTTTTTCTTTTCTGGATGACCCAGGTTGAAGTGTTTCTCTATATCATGCACCTTTTATCAAAAGGACATGCAACATCTTCCAAATACATTTCAGAGAGGTTCTTAGTGGGGTACATTACCGCTGGAAAATGTGATCATAATGGATCGCTCAAAGAAAGTAGTGGAACTGGGAGCCTGAATATTACCCAATACCACATCCATTCCATTTACAAGGACTAGAAGAGGAAGAAACAACCTTTATTGTCTACATTTCAAGGCAACTTGATTTACAGATATTTACAAACAGAGGAGAGAGAGAGAGAGAGAAGCAAAGAATGTCTGCAGATTAAAATGATACAGGAAAAGAGGATAAAAATAAAGCAATAAGGAAATCATCATAGATATACATATATTATAACTAAACAACAGGCTGTCCCTTTCCATGCTGGATTGGGCTGCAGCAACATCAACCTCAACCAAATATAAGGCATTAGGAGAAGAATATCTGTATCTACATCAGTCTCTTTCTCTCTCTCATCTTCCTGGGATCCAGGTTGGCCTTTTTTAAAGCAATACTTTTAAAACAGACTCCTTCAGGCAAGTTTGAACTCTGCCTTGTTTTAGCCAGACATTATCCATTCCCTTTATCCACTCAACCAGACCCCCTTCAGCTTTTTAATAAGTCAGGAAGGGCAAGGATCTAACACACACGTGAAGGCTCTCATCTCTCTAAGAATCTTGTCCGCATCCTCAGGTTCCACATACTGAAAAGTATCCATTGCCATTGGACTAACAGTATCCAAAGTTACAGCCACTGGATCTGTATCAATTATAGCATTCAAGTCAGTGAAGATTTGAGGGATTTTATCTGCAAAGTGCCAGGCAAGTTGTTTACAGCAGTTTATTGAGTGATCTGAATTCTCCTCTCATGGGTCTGCATGTAAAAGACTGCTGACCACTCAAAACAGCTCTGCTAGTTGGCTCTTTGCCGATTCAGTGGTGAGAACAAATTTATTTTTCCACGCCTGTGTTGCCATGGAATAGGCCTCTAGATAAGTTCTTGTCAGTTTTCAGTTACCCTACTACAAGCTTTCTTCCAGCATCACTATAGCAATAGCAGTAGCACTTATATTTCTATAACACTTTATAGTGCTAACCACTCTTTAGGCAGTTTACAATGTGTTAGCCAATGTATAGTAGCCATGTCACTTGTTTCAGCATCACTAGCTTACTGGAAAACCACAGAGTTGCGCTTCTTGTATTTGTTTGAAATGGTCTGCCAAGTGGTTTAGATTTTCTTCTCTTGGGGTGGATGGTGGTGGTGATGGTGATGATGATGATTGTGGTGGTGGTGGTGGTGGTGGTATTCATTTGTTTCCCACCTTTCTCTTAATAATGAGACCCAAGACTGAATGGAAACCTGGGCCAAAACAAATTGCATGAAAGCTACATGCAAATGTCTGAATTTAGGAGAATCAGTAGCATGAATACGGTTGACACCATTTGGCAGCTGTACATGTGTAAAGGACTTAGTGGATTTGGGAGAGCACAAGCAATACATGAGAAAACATTGTGTGGAAGTACTGCATTCAATTCTTCGTTCTTGAGGGGAAAAAAACATGAAGAAAGGGTAACACAAGTCTACTTTTCCAATTACAAAAAAGTAATAATGGTGCCACACTTTTCTGCTTTATTCTAGCCATAACTCATTGGGAGTTCTGGACACTACAGTTTAAGAGATGACCTTATCAAGTTCTGAAAGAAAGATTTGAAAGGAAGAAGAATCCAATAAAGAAAGTTGAAACAGTTGTGCATGTTTAGCCTTGAGCAGATCTAGTTAGTCATCTTCAAATATCCAAATAACTGCTAGATAAAGGAACACATTCAATTTTTAATAAGTTGCTTTTTTGTTTCTCCCAAGGGTGAGACTTGAACCAATGGGGTTTAATTTACAAAAAATACAGAATACAGCTTAACTTTTGAAAGAACCTCCTGATAGTACAAGCTGTCTGAGATTGGAATAGATTGCCTTAAAATGTGATAGCCTCTTCGGGATGGCCACCCATCAGAGATGCTGTGACAGATTCCTGTCATTGTCAGGAGGATGGCTACATGATTTATGATTCTATGGTTATCATGCTTAGAAACAGTAGAAACCTTAAGTTTAGGATTGTAATGATTTCCAAAAGCAACCATGCCAATTTAGTCCAGATAGGTTTGTGTGAGTTGTTACCTTACAAGTTTAATTTAGATTGGATCCTAGAATTAATACTCATCCCCACTCCTTTCATTAAAAGGAGCCAAACATTTCCCCTTCTTTTCACAGAATCACATATGTTCATAAGTACACATTCTTTCTCTTCTGGGGAATTTGTAAAAGACAGTTTTGATGATGAAGAGAGAAGTGACTTAATGGTGCATGGCTCTCCAATTAGAGAACCGTGTGGTTTACGGCTACTGTGCCGAATGCCAGTCTGCTGCTTAGACTTGTTTTGTCATTGGCACTAGGACTGCTATTTGATTAATGAAATCTGAGATGATGAATCCACTGAATCCTCATGACTGATTGATAAATTAAAATAGTCTACAGTTGCATATTTTAATCTGCTCAGAAGCAAAGAGCACGTTGTTGTTGTTGTTGTTGTTTTAACATGTCAACTAAAAGTCATTCCTTCAGCTCTTTGACAAGGGATGATTTGCCCTACTCGCATTTCTCTCACATTCAGTGAAACGTGAGAAACTCAGTTGTTGCTGTTTTAAAGTGGTTGGTGCACAGAGAATTAATGGCCAAGAAGCCTGCCATTGTAAAGTGTCCATAGAGGTGATCTGGAAACAAAAAAAACCCATTATTTGATACATTGAAACACTGATTTCATTGGATTCTTCTGTCAGTTATCACTGCTGTAGTTAGGTGGTAGCAGAGAGAAATTAGAATAATGTCCATTCCAGCTTTATCAAGGTCCTTCTCTCCTTGTACTGATTCCAGCAAGTCAGTATTAGAATTTTTATTTTTTTAAAGATGGTTGTCATAGTTTGCTTGCTTTTCTTTACCCTCCACATCCTATTTCCCTTTTATGTTGTACCTTTTCACTTTCCATTTCCCTTTTGTGTGCCTATGGGAAGGGACTGTCTTCTTTCATTGATTGCTGCAATCTTCCATGATTCAATGTACCATAGCATAGTATGCAAAGGGATCTTGTAGCACATTTGAGACTGAGAATGAAAGAAAAAGTTGGTAGCATAAACTTTCATAGATTAAGTCCACTTCCTAATCCTACATCTGATGAAGTAGCTTAGGGCCCGAGCAGACAGGCCAAAATAAAGCTGCTTCAGGTCACTTTGGAGGTATGCTGTTTAAATCATGCATGCGTCCTAAGAGGCCAGAAGCCACCCCAAAGCCACGCTCCAGTCCTAAGGATTGGAGTGCAGCTTTGGTGCAGCTTCTGGCCTCTCAAGATGTATGCGTCATTTAAACATCATACCTCTAAAGTGACCTGAAGCAGCTTTATTTTGGCCTGTCTGTTCGGGCCCATATTCTACAAAAGCTTATGCTACCAACTTCTTTCTCTCTGTTAGTCTTCAAGGTGCTATAGACTGCCCCTGCATACTGATCCAGACTAACATGGCTGTCTTTGAATTCTACCACCATAGTGTAATAGTTCCACATGTGAACTATGCTATGCTGAACAATTATCAAGCCTGGGATGGACTGTGGAGCTATTGAACCTACCCACCCCTAGTCATTTGTACCAGGAGAAGAGTGGGATGGACCACAGAGATGTCTAGGTGTGTCCCCATAGCCAGACATGAAACAAATAGTTCAGCCACTATGGGGTTTCCTGGAGGTCTCAGTGACTGATGCAATCATTTTGTATTTGGCTATGAGGATATAGCCAGATGCTTCAATCATCTCCTGTTTCTCTTCTCTGGGAACAAATGGTGGTGGGCCTTCATCAACTATACAGTAGATCTGTGAGGGGCGTGTGGAGGGAAGGAGGGAATACCAACCTCTGCAGCAAGCAAAAATAGACCTGCGAAGCTAGAGAGTTAGCTTACACCTACATATGCTATTACTAGGATGTCAGCCATTGTTCACTAAAGAAGCCTTTTCAGCTGAACAGAAGAGTAAAACTCTTTACAAAAATCCATGCATATATACATGGAAAACCCACTCCATAGAATGACAGTCCCCTCCCCCCAATGCAATGGTATTAGATTAAAGAATCATTCCAAAAAGCAGAGCATGATTGGGGAAAGAGTCTCATCTGATTTACTTTTTTCCGCACTTCTCCATGATGCTCAGAAAGAAGATATCTATTGCCTTTTTTCAAACATAGTGAACTAAGAAAAAATAATTAATCTACACATTTGTCTATATGCCTCTCAGAGGCATGAAGCCACCAGACCTCTCTGTAGAATATGGACCACAGATATTCTTTCCGTATAATAGTTGGGCTGCTTGGCTATCAGGACAGGAACAAACACTTGGTTGTGCACATTTGGTGGCTGAGGGCAGGTTGGGAGGAGGAAGAAACTTTATTTCCCAGAGAGGAAATTACTCAACTAAACTAATCAAGGGTGGGTTAATGAGAAATCTGTCAAATTACTGTTTAAATAGCTTTCATATTTACAATTTACAGTGAATGTCTTATAGCTAGAAGGACTGCAGATTTTGAACAAATAATAATAGAGCTGTATATTGTTTCCTTGCCATTATCTTCTCAGCTCTCCGGAGAAGTCCTGTTTCAAAAAGGAATTGTCATGGATGATTGTGCAGTGAATAAGGTAGGAATTCATTACAGCTGAGACATTCTTCTTATTGTTTCTCCTTATTATTTTATATGGATGAAGGCCACCTGAGGGTCATTCTTGAGATGACCTTGTGTTTTCCTGGAGGAGTTTTCCCCCCCTCTCCCACAATAATAAATGTTAGTAGCATAGATCACAACCATGATTGTCATAAAATAGTGAGAGGCGGAAAGCCCACTTCATCTCTTATTCAGTTGCATTAGCTAATTCTCCTGAGAGTTATTTGTGCTCATATTGCCAGTTTTTCAGAACCATATCCATTTGTCTTTTCCAATGATGGAAAAAGAGTAACAGAATCATTGACTGTGTTCTGATTCAAAATAATTTCATATATGACTATTCCAGCTTGACTTTGAAGTTGGTCTTTCACATGTTAAGAATCAAATGACCATCAACTTATGTCCTACTTCCTTCTCCTTAGATGGATCCACTTGCAATCTTCACACCAACTCTAGAAAGAATGTGAATTTATTCATAATATGTTTGGCCTGATACAAAGGGAGGGGGAATATGTGTGAAGTAAATGTTGGTAGGTTTAGGGAGGCATCTGAAGCAACATCTAAATCAGTGATTTCCAAACTTTGGTCCTCCAGATGTTTTGGACTTAAGCTCCCAAAATTCCTGACTGTTGATCAAGCTGACTAGGGCTTCTAGGAGCTGAGGTCCAAAATACTTGGATGACCAAAGTTTTGAAAACTGTGATCTAAAGCAAATGACAATCCAGACTTTGTTGGTATCCCAGGAAACCTAGCAGCACAGTTACTGGTGAGGAATGCTGGGAGTTATAATCCAAAGACATGTGGAGGGTCATATCATTCCCATTCCTCTTCTAAACATTCTCTGTGGGTCCTATTGATGTCTGTGAGAAATGAGAAAAAGTAACTACATTCCAAAATTCCTGCAAATTTGTTGTTTGACAGGCTAATTGACCCAGAAGATATGAAATAATTGGTCCAATGAACCAGAGGCCTTGGGATATTTTTTTTCTCCAAGAAACTTGTTGCATACCATGTTGGTATAGGATCTCATGAAGACTGCTAACTTTGGCACTGCAGTAACTAGACATGTTTCGTTGCTGAAAGGAAGGGAAACCTTGGTTGTGGGGAAAGGTTTCTGTTAGGATTAAACTAATTACAAGTCAAGCATGGATTTCCTAGAGGCTTTGGCTCAATTTATCATTAGCCTGATAATTCAGAAATAGAGAAATTTATTTTCCACATTTTTGCAGTTCCAAACAGTGCATGCATGGATAGGGGAGTCATATTTTCTAATTCAGAAATGAATTTACCAAAGCCCATGTCTAGGTTTAGCTTCACATAGTGCATGGCTACACTTTCTGTCATGTATATGAAGAGGCTCAGCTGGTGAATACAAAGGAGAGGGCTTTATTTGTAGTAGTATGCCAACTACGGAACTCATTCCCAAGAAAGGTCAGGCTAGCTCAGTCCCTCTTGATCATCTGGAAGGTAGCCAAGAAGGTATTATTTTGTACAGCATTTAGTTCCTACATTCATGATATTTTTTCTGGTTCTTTTAGGTGAGCTTTCTAAAACAAATCTCTCTCTCTTTCTCTTTTAAATAGTATTTTAAGAAGTGCTTTATCTGCCTTTAAATGTTGCATATGCCCATGGGAGTTCTGCAGGCTGAGAGGCAAAACACAAATGTTTAAATAAATAGGTAAACTGTACCTGGGGATCGCACTGAATTGGTAAGAAGCAGAAGGGGATAGGGAAAGGAATGTAGCTCTCCATCTTATTCTCAGTCAGGCAAATGTGAGAGGTAAAGCAGGCCAATGATAGCCCAAAAAGACCCCCTGGTTGTACCTTATTGGGTATTTTTTCAGGCAATTTTTGAACCCAAAGCCTGCCAAAACATACCCCAGAAAAATATATTCCAAGAGCACCCCCACCCCTGAATCCTGCCAAATATCTCCTTCCTAAACTCCATTCCAAAAAAAATGCTGAGCTGAAATAATTCAACATCACTTTCAGTTCCCATTTGGACTGGGATACTGCTTGTGCTGGAGATTTGTTTGCACTCTGTTGAGGCTGTGTGACCTATGAGGAATTGCTTCCCAACCTCCATGCAGTTGCCCGCCTCTGTAGTGAAAAAGCAAAATCCCGGAGTTGTATGCTTGTTGGGGAGCTATGAAGCATCATGCTCCACTTTTTCTACTACAGCTCTAGGAATCTTAGAAGCAAAACAGACCTCCCCAAAACAGGCCTCTGAAAAAGCTGGGTGGGCACCACAGCAACCACATGCTGTGGCCCCACTCCAGCTTTCTTTCCTGGCTCAAAAAGAAGTGGCAAAATGCCGCTCCTTTTTGCCCCGGGAAAATGGTGGCTTTTCTGCTGCCACTGTGGCTTTGCAGTACTCCTGCAGCATGTGTCGTATAAATGCTGCACCACTGGAGCACCACAAAGTTACCCACTGTATGGTTGGACAGAGAACATGACCCCGGCTTGGAGGTGGTTTCAGAACATGCAGCATGCTCAGCCCTGCCCCACAAGCCCACACAAAGAGACAGTTTGCTTCATCCCTTAGAGATCTTATATATTTCTGCAGATTTTGTTGTTCCAATCATGAAAATATTAAGTCAATTTGGAATGATGTTTGAAGCGGTCTGAAATGGAAAAGAATTCATTTTTTTCCCCACAATTCTCACCCAGGTTTCCTGTTTTACTCTCTGGGGAACTTATGTGCACCTTATCTCCAAAGTGCACCTAACCGCATCATTCAAACCAGTCAAAGTACACCTTACCCCATCAATTTGTACATTTGTAGCCCTTGCAATTCATTTCAGAAAATAAAAATTAGCACAAAGCCTGACTTAACATTTCTTTTTTAAAATGCAAAGAGCTATAAATAGTGCTTGCAGATGAAAAATATATTCAAATACACTTAGTGGGGAAAAAATGCATACAAACAATGCACTCCTCAGAAGAATGTGTAGACAAAGCCATGCATTCCGAAAGATGTATAGGGAAAATGTTTATGAAAGCAGGATAAAAAAATATGATGAAGAATTTGCAGAAATACAACAAAATTGAGGGTTTGATTTTTTTAAATTATAGTACATGTACTTTTGGAGAAAAATGTAGAATATCTTCTTATATTTGGGGGGAGGGGGTAAATGACTTGGTTCCATTTCCATGGATCACTCTATATTTTATTCAGATTGTTCCACCATTTTTTTTCCTGTTTTCAAACTTTTCTTCCCATCTAGGAAAAAAGTATTCCTTAACACAAATGATATAAATTTCTGCAGGCTAATTATTATTTCTGTTAGTAACCATTACATTTATTTTAAATTAAACAAGCTGAAAGCTCTGGCAACCTGTGCCATTTCTGGAAGATCAGCAATTTCACATTTCAGGTTTTCCACATTTGAGGCTGATATTTGTGGATACATTTTTTCAAATGTTTATTCTCTAGTACAGTCCTAAAACTTTGTTCCTTGTCACTACTGTTTATCACAGTTTTTCAAGTTCAATTTCTGAAAATATCAGTTCAGACATGGATATCTGCTCTACATCTTCTGCAGTAAAAAGACCCACAAATAATTCATTGAACTTTTCCATCTTCCCTTTTATTCAGTCTCTTAGATTTCAAGCCAAACATTTTCCCTTGGAGAACTCTCAACTCTGTGTTGTGTTTTCCTAGACTGTGATTAAGAAACTTGTAAATGTTTTGTTCTGAGATTCTGTGATTCCAGGCAATATCAAAGGGTTTTTTTTTTTCTGTTGAAGAGGATATACATTAAACATAATCTGTCTAACAAAGACCTATTCATCAAAATGTTACTCAAATCAAGCTGAAATGTCATTAAATGTTAACTTGACTCTTGTGAAAGATCCTTGGGGAAAAACCTACAAGATGTCTAGAGCCGGCTTGCCTCTTGATGGACGGAGTAAAGCATCTTTGTCTCTCTTCTTTTAGAATTGTTATATGGTACATATATAATGTATCATTTATTTGGATGCATTAATTTCAATTTCCGTCTTCTGAGATATTGCCCCTTCATGTCTATGTTGCAAGATTTAGTACTGTGATGTAGTTACCAGATCAGTTGGGATAACTGTGTAGACGTCGACAAATTATGTGACTAAAATTTCCCCCAATGGAAAACAGCTTAGCTTTTTATATATATTATGATTTCAGTGTGCTAGAGTCATGATTGTGACTCAGGACTTTTTCACACCACCCTGCTATCCAGACACAATTGCACTAGTTTAAGAATGGAAACATACTGGATCTATCACACTTTCCACAACAATAGTCTTGTGGTAATCCATGGTCTCCTGATCTGTTTTCTGCATGGCCATGCACTGGCATTGGGAGGAAGGAGGGGAACAGTCATTGTTGCACCAACCATCTCCCAAAACCAGCTCCTGTGTGTAAGTGCACACAAAGCAGCTGGCTTCGGGAAAGTGTTGGTAACCACGTTAGATGCTCCTCTCCCATCTTGAAGCATGTGGCTGCTGCTTGCACATTCAAACAGCAGCCACATGCTTCAGGAGGAGAGGGACAAGTGATTACAGCTGCCAACTACCTCCAAGGCCAGCTGTTGCGTGAATGTTTGTTTTTAGCAAATTATCACCTTAAAACCGCAGTATATTTGGGGGAAAGTGCAGGAAGATGCTTTTTTTTTAAATGTAAAAACATGTGAAAATGCATGTAGGTGCACACAAAACATGCAGGACACACTTCAAGATTTATTCTATGCAAAATACACATGTAAATTATTTCCATGGAAGCAATTCTTTTCTGTGCAGAAAACAACATTTTCTGTGCGAAAGTAGTAATACTATTTCTATGCAGAAATTGTTCCTGTGCAGAAATTGCAGCTTCCTGTACAAACCAACCACATACAGATTTTGCTCAGAATAAGTCCCAGATTGCAAATAGACCTGGAAAACTGTGGTTTTGCTAAAATTACTCAGGGCTTCCTTCAAGAATAAACTTAGTAAAAAAAAAAATCACATTCCTATTTTATTTGAAGACAAATGGAGTTACAAAGCCAAATCACAGAATCATGCCTTCCTATCCAGTAGAGTTTCTTCTGCATCATACTAATAGTGTTAGAAAGGAGACAGTGGGTGGCTGAATCTATTTCCTTGTCCAGAATCAAAACAAGCATACAGTATCACACCAGGTGAATTTCCATCCTTGCCCTAAGTGAAAAAGTATGCATGTGTGTGTGTGTGCATATGCTGTTGTTGCACAGTTCTTGTCATTTTGAAGGGTGTTGCATGTCTAAAGTAAGATCTAATTTATCTGCTGGTTGTCAATTCTGAATTTTAAAAATAGCATCTTCTTGAACACTAGACCAAAGAAAGAAAGAAAGATCCATTTACAAAACAAAACAAAACAATGCATCTGAAACATCAGATAGCAAATCAAGAGAACAAAGGAAAAGTTGTGTGTAATTTTGCTTGTAAATTTGCTTACAAGTTAACCCAAATGGATAATAGTTAAATGACCTGGAATGACATGCACTTTTTCATTTTCCAGGGAGTAGAAATTTGTTTAAAACCAAGCCAGCTCTTTATTACTATTGCTATTATGATTTTCCTTTTAGTTCCCCTTTAGACTTGGTCATCATTGTACCTTCCGCTGCCAGCAAAATATTTGATTGCTTTGGGCACACAACCTTCAGAGTAATTTCTTTTACACCCTGGCATGTTAAAATATTGTAGCATCCCCAAGCCAACTTGCCTGGTCCTTGAACCATGGCAAACAGATGCCTTTGATATTTTCTTGGGAAATCACCTACATAAATCTAGTCAGGACAAATGGTCTCTGATCCTGGGGAAAAGAAAAGAAAAACAAAACAACCTCTGGCATTACTGGTGTTAGAAACCAACCTTCTCCCTCAGCCATTGCTCAGGCACCCATCTGGATCCAGTTAGCTGAGCTCATGCCACACTCTAATGACCAGGAGGGATATGGTCTCTGTGCACTGGAGAAGCTTTAAATTGCTATAGGAAGAACTTGAAGAACTAATTTACAAATAACATGCTACTTGCAATTAATATTTTCCCCAATAGCAAAAGTATAAGTAACTCACATTATAAGTGTAGCATCCCCTTTGCAGTGTAATGTTTAGTAAATTCAGTATTTGGATAGTTATGGGGTTTGGTTAGGAATGCAAAATAAAACAGCTTCGTTTATATACCGCTTCATACCACCTAAGGAGTGTCTAAGCAGTTTACAACTGTAAGCTACTTGCCCTCAACAATCTGGGTACTCATTTTAGCGACCTCAGAAGGATGCAAGCCTGAGTTGAGCTTGAGCCCTTTTTCTGGTCTTGAATTCGTAACCTTATGGTTTTGAGTGAGTGGCTGCAGTACAGTCATTTAACCACTGGGCCACCAGGCCTCCTATGCAAATCTTCCAATGTTTAGTCGGAAGATGCAAATCTTCCGATGTTCAGTCCTTCCATGCAAAGATCAATAATTACGGTAGTTTCTTGCAGAATATTCTCAAAATTTCCTGATGTTTTCTGGAGGAATGTCTGTGTGTGCAAAAATGTCTTTTACTACAGTGGAATTCCAGTGGAATTTATTCTGAATATATTGGAAGCAACCCTAAGTGGGGGAAATTGTCCCAGCAGCTTCTGCATTATCCTGCTCAGCTTCATGGGAATCATAATATACACAGTAGCAGGAAATCTTTAGCTGATTTAGGAACTTGGTGCTTCTCTGAAACTAAAGGCCCTCCTGTATATTTCACATTAGCTAATCAGTTCGGTATGGCGAAGCAATATTTAAGTGAGCAGAAAATCATTAGATGATTTACAAAATGCTGAAAACACACATTGAAAATATGAGGCTTCTTTTGAAAGGGAAGATGATTTAATTATTCTGTACTGCTCAAAACATTCATCTTGGTAAAAATTAAAGCATTTGTGGCAGGCAGAAAATTGTCTTCCATGTTAATATTTGCTGAAAATGAGCAAATGGCACATTGTCAAATGGTTTCTATACTAGACTTTAAAAAAATGTATTCTCCTTTGAAAAACACAGCAGTTTTTCAAAGCTAATAAGGAAAAATTCTATAAATCTGCAAAATAGTTTATAGTTTAAATAGAGAAATTCTGTATATTTGTTGAGGAGAATTATTTTCAAGCAAGCCTCTAGGAATGATTTTCCCCATCCCTTGCAGTAGAGCAAGAAATGTAGTTAAGGGCAATTTCTTTAAAATCATTCCCAGTCAGCCTAGTTATAACAGTCCCCCCACATTGTCGCATGTCAATGGAACACAGCCACTAAATTAAACTACGAACCATGATATAATTTTATTACATGTTTGGCCTCCATCTTAATATTGAAAACAAAGCCCATGGGCCGTGCTAGTTGATGCTTCTGGGATGTTAAGTCTAAATTTAGAACAAGACTAAGAACCATTGGGTCTAACCATGCCTGCTTTAGTTTTTTGGGGAGTTTTGGGCTATGTGGCCGATGATGATGATGATGATGATGATGATTTATACCCCGCTCTTTAGCCCTAAAGGCTATCAGAATGGCTTACAATTATTATCTTTAATTAGACAGTTCCCTGCCCTCAGGCTTATAATCTAAAAAGACACGACGCAAAAGGAGAAGGGAATGGTGGTGAGGAAGAAGATCGGGTCCAGCAGTTCTTCTGTCTCTCTGAAGGCTGGAACAAGGCAGATGGACTGGAGGGAGAGCTTCTTAATCTAGGACAGGCCCAATGGAGTTTGGCCTGCCCTTCCACTCCCTCCTAGGGAGAAGAGTTAGAGTTCACTCACCCACTCTATATAACTTCTCCCAGAGCCTTTCCAGCCCCGTTCCTGCAAGGTCCACTTAGTCCGAAAACCCAACAAAAAACTATGGATGTTCGCCATGAAAGCCTTCAACTCCACATACCTGCTTTGTTTGTCATTTTTTTTTTGTCCTAATGTCAATGTCAATGTCAGTGTCCTAATGTCAATGCCCAGACCTTACTTCCCACTGGAGAAGAAAACAAGCAACCTTCAATTGGGCTGTTTTCATAAGAACTACAGATTATCCGAAGAAAGAAATTTCCCACCCACAACACACCTTTTGATGTACCTATCGCTGAGTATCCCAGCTTGGTTGTGGTAATGATTCATGACAGTGTCAACTTTTATTACTAACATTTATCCTGGTGGCAGTGCTTCAGACCTGTCAGACATGAATCAAAGATCTCATTACAAAGAGATAAATATTTTTGTTTTGGATTTGTGTCTTTATCACTCTTTTATAAATTATGGAGTGGCATGTTTACCACTGCTATGTTCCTTGTGGGGAATATCAAATCCAGCAAAACAATGACCCCCCCTCACAAGTCAGTTTCTTATAGAATACTTCCTGACTGCCAAGTATTCTCTGCATATTGCTTGTGTATGTGAGTGTCTCTCTATGGGTGTAAAAGTCAAATAGCTTTATCAACTAAATACTGAGGAAGCTGTTAGAATTTATGGGCCTGCAGACTATGTTATGTGATCATGTACAGTTCTAAACCTATGGATTTTAAAGATGAGCCAAGGTCACATCCATTGTCGCTATTCCTGACTTGCATATGTTCAACTGATGGTCTCTAATGAACCTATAACAACACAGTCAGCCCTCAGTATCCACCAGGATCTGTTCTGGACCCCTGGAGATACCAAAATCTATGGATGCTCATGTTCTGTTGTGCCCTATGGGCACACCACCATTAAAGACAATGGAACTTCAATGGTGGTGTGGTCATGTTAGGGACAACAGGACTTAATGGCAGTGTGGTTGCATGCATATGCCACCATGGGACAATGAGGTTTGTCTCTAATGGAGGTGCAGCCATGTGCATTTGCCATCATTGGGAACAATGCGGGCTTGCTGTCCATGGATCCTTGAATCTGCAGATGGTCTGTGGATACTGAGGGCCCACTGTATAGAAACCCTGCTATTTACAGCAAGATAGAATTGGGAGAAACACATTCCAACTGAAGGAAGACTCCATATTTGTCCACCTTGTTCAATGTAAAAAGATTTTGGACAGAATTGATTGGGGCATTGGCTCCAGGCCCAATACATAAGATCTCATTTCTCTGTCCTTTATTATCTGAATATATGAGGGCAATGACCCCTTGAATAGGGATAGTATCTACCTCAAATCTGTTTTCAATTTTATCACCCAAATCCTTAACTCTGGGTGTAATTATGAATTAAATTCTACCTACAGACTTCATTTGCAAACCCAATCAAGCTAACTAGGAAGACGTTGAGTACTTATTGAAACTTGCTTCTTTATTAAACATATTTAGGACCAAGTTGCAAGCAGCAGTACATTGATTATTCAACACTATAGGCTTGAAAGACCTCTGAGTTGAGCAGAATAAAAATGTCTAACTGTAATACTCCTAGAATTAAATGCAAACAGTCCTGACTGCATGAGAAATCCTTTGTTTGATGGATAAATGGTGATTTTCAATTGAATTCCACTTGTGGAACAGATGGAATTTTAAATCATTAAAACTATATGCAGGCAGGAAACATTAAAAAAATTGCTTAGAAGGCAGGGATTCCATTTTGGATACAATAGTCACAACATTTTGGCACCACTCCTCTTGTTGCTGTTGTTGTTGCTGTTTAGTAATGTAAATCTTGATATATTTAACAATATATAACTAAGGAATTTTGGGAAAGGACAAACTAGATATGATTTAGAACATGTATTATTTGATTTTAAGCCGGTGCCTAATAGGGGATGTCTAGAATCTCTGTTTTTAATAAAACATTTAATCCTCATAATATATGTATAGATTTACACATTTTTCATAGAATCATAGAATCATAGAGTTGGAAGAGACCACAAGGGCCATCTAGTCCAACCCCCTGCCATGCAGGAGCTCCAAATCAAAGCATCCCTGACAGATGGCCATCCAGCCTCTGTTTAAAGGCCTCCAAGGAAGGAGACTCCACTACGCTCCGAGGGAGTGTGTTCCACTGTCGAACAGCCCTTACTGTCAGGAAGTTCCTCCTAATGTTGAGGTGGAATCTCTTTTCCTGCAATTTATATCCATTATTCCGCATCCTAGTCTCTGCAGCAGCAGAAAACAAGCTTGCTCCCTCCTCAATATGACATCCCTTCAAATATTTAAACAGGGCTATCATATCACCTCTTAACCTTCTCTTCTCCAGGCTGAACATCCCCAGCTCCCTAAGTCGTTCCTCATAGGGCATGGTTTCCAGTCCCTTCACCATCTTAGTTGCCCTCCTTTGGACCTGCTCCAGTTTCTCAACATCCTTTTTGAATTGTGGTGCCCAGAACTGGACACAGTATTCCAGGTGGGGCCTGACCAAAGCAGAATAGAGTGGCACTATTACTTCCCTTGATCTAGACACTATACTTCTATTGATGCAGCCCAAAATTGCATTGGCCTTTTTAGCTGCCACATCGCACTGTTGACTCATGTTCAGCTTATGGTCTACTTGGACTCCTAGATCCCTTTCACATGTGGTCTCATTCAGCCAGGTTTCCCCCATTTTATATCTGTGCATTTCATTTTTCCTCCCTAAGTGCAGAACCTTACATTTCTCTGTGTTGAATTTCATCTTGTTAGCATTGGCCCACCTTTCTAGTCTATTCAGGTCATTTTGAATTTTGATCCTGTCCTCTGGGGCATTAGCTACTCCTCCTAGTTTAGTGTCATCTGCAAATTTGATAAGTATGCTCCCAATTCTGTCATCCAAATCATTAATAAAGATGTTGAACAGCATTGGGCCCAGGACAGAACCCTGTGGGACCCCACTGGTCACTTCTCTCCAGGATGAAAAGGAGCCATTGTTGAGCACCCTTTGAGTTCGGCCAGTCAACCAATTACAAATCCATGTAACAGTTAACTTGTCTATCCCACATTTTGCAACCTTATTTGCAAGATACATTTTGATACATTTGATGCAAGATTTGAAGTATTTGTGTTAGACAACTATGACTCTTATTATCATTATCATTATTGTATGCTTCCTTTTACCCAAGGCAGCAGCTCACAAATAAAACTTTTTAAAAGCTTTTCAATAACAATCAAAAACAATTAAAATCAGACTTCGTATAGCAATGTTGTAGGTCTGGACAATTCTGTGGAACACTGATGTCTAGAATTTTTCCTAGTCTCCATGAGGGATGGACAATAATTTTAAGAGTTGATATTCCTGATGAAAGTATCTTTGAGAACTATACAATACCTGGTATTGTATTAGAGCCCACTCTAAGGGAAACAAAATGCACATAAACCACACAATGATTTAAGAAATGTGAACAGTTGAAAATACAGACAATTGAAAAAATATGAACAGACTGATTTTGCTCAAAAAGTAAAAGGCATACAAAAAGTGCATACATTGGGAAACATGTATATGGAAAATTGTGATTGGACCCAGAATTTACATCTGAGGGTGGGGGGGGGGAGTCTTATAACTTGAAAAAGCAGAATGTTAATACACAGGGAATTTAGAAAAACACACATTTATCTTGTACCACTTTTTGGGTGCTTGTTCAGCATGTGTTCTAGCCCTGCTCTCTCCATTGTCACTCCATCCACATGGAGAGGACTGAGGAGGAGAGACATAGTTTCCACAAGAATAATTTTCTCATAATGGCCAGGATATTCCATTCATGCCTCATCCAGTTGCACAAGCAGTGGAAGCTTTTCAAACCCTATGCATCTAAGACTGCGTCTATACTACAGGATTAATGCAGTTTGACACTGCTTTAGCAATCATGCTTCAATGATATGGAATTCTGAGACTTGTACTTTTGTGAGATATTTAGCCTTCTCTGTCAGAGAGCTTTGTTGTCGCAAAAAACCCTACAGAACCTGGGATCCCATAGGATGGAGTCATGACACTTAAAGCAGTGTCAAGTTGCATTGATTCTGCACTGTGGCAACAACCTAATACTGCCTTGTATAGATTTAGATGTCCTACTGTTTGATTCACCTCACTGTTGGGCACAGGCCTGCCCTCCTCCTAAAGTTAAAATGACAAGGGATTTCACAGAAGAGGATGCCATTAGTACCTTGCTAGGTTTCCGGATGCCAGAACAGCCAGTGTTGGATGTATCAGTCCTCTCGGGATCCAACTTAAGTGCACTAGCAGACCTTTTTGTTCTACCTGTATCATACTGGATCTTGTCCCATGTTCTGCACTTTCATGTTCAGAATAGTTGGTTGCTCTTTTGATGTATGGAAGGAAAATACTTCCCAGACCATTGCTTCTTATGGTGCTGAATAACTGACAGATAATGTCCAGGACAAGCTGTGAGGTTATTGATCTCTAATATGTTTTTGCATGCTTAAAGCTGAGGTATAAGCTTCTCCTGTTTCTGTGATAACTGGAATACAGTTTCTTTTCAATATTACATTATAGTAATGTAATGTGAACCACCATTATATTTTATTTTGCTGTAGATATAGCTGTTGTTTACATCAGGCTTTCCGCAGAAAATATGTGTCTGGCCTACTCAGTTCTAATACACCAATCATTCAGTTTTCCCTAAGCTCAACACAATGACTCTAAATGAGAATAACATGCTTGTTTCACCAAATACATTGGCATGCTGGAGACCACCTTTCAAAATGGATTTTGGCATTGTCTGACACAGGGCTTAGCACAGGTTTTAGCTTGCACAATTTTGGTTTCAATTTTCATCATGAATGAATCAGAGCATTGGCTTAAATAGTCTAAAAAGGAAGGAACAGAGGTGAGTGTTTGCTGCTCAGATATGATGAAGTGTTGGTTAAATACTGAAATGGAAGCCATAACAGCCTGAATTTTAATCCGAAACCTTTAGTTGCAGAGCTCAGTTTGCCTCTCTTTCATATGCATGTAGTTGCAGACTGTTATACATGGCAGAACGGCGGAGTATTTTGAGTGTTGGATTTTCCCAAAAGTAAAAAGCAGCTGATTTTGTCCACTTTCTGTGTGGGTTAATGTTGGATTAATGCTCAATGCCCCCAATGTGTCTGAAAATGATCCCACCTTTGTGAAATAGTCTCAGAATTTAAATCCAGTTTCTGCATGGGATTTGGGCACATAGCCTCTCATGTGATAAATTCCTTTGTTGCAAATTTAAGTAGCATTTCCCAACACAATCCCCACTCCAAACTTACCATCAGCCATGCAGAGAGAAGGAGATCCATCCTGCTGGCAATTGGTACATGGGCAGTTAAAACAGTGGCAAAAGTGCTATGATCTTTTCTGTGCTGAGATGTGAATGTGGATTCTCTACAGATACGTAACTCCAAGTTATATATCTGTAAGTTTGATTCTAAATTCTAGTTTTATTTCATAAACTATTACTAAAATAAAAAAAGTATTTATTGACTGACAAGGGAAGCCACAACATTTAATTAAAAAGTACCTTTATATGTGTTTGTTCTTCACCCTAACATGTTTTTAAATGAGTGGAATTGACTTCTGGGTATTTTTGCCCTGCAACTCAACTGTAGGACACATGGACACATGCATGCATGCACATCATATGCTTGCAAAAGTCAGAAACAAAGATGTATTCCCTGAGCCATATTATACTGACAGCATTGCTCAAGTTTTCAATTTGCAAGAGCTCAGTGAAGCTTGTAAGTTTATGAGCTTAGCCAGAGAGGGTTGATCCTATAAAAGCTATCATGCTATCTATTTTGACATCATCAGACATCATTTCTATAACAACATTCAAAACAGCATTATCATAAACCTTTATGCCCCAATATCATGATCCTTGCCAAGTCTGGAAGCTTCCAAAGCAGAGATAGACTCCCAATCTACATGCAAAAGCTTTCCCATGCCTTGCAAAGGAAGGTTAACTGCTATTGTTTCAACTCAGAATTGGCTTGCTATTTATGACATTTCCTGGAAAATTCTTGGTATAAAAGCTGGCTCACTTACTGGAAAATCCCATGCATTTAGTATTAGGGTGTGCAATGTGATGGAGCCAGGATTTACTTGTTATCATATAGTGTCCCGATTGCTGTGGTTCCTAAAATGATCCACCTGGAAATTCAACCTCCCTGAAAAGTGTTCAAAGAATCAATATATGTCATTTCCCCCCAAAATAATAATAATAATAAGATATTTGGCTTTCAACGAAAAAATATACATCAAAGCAAAAGTCATTTTCTCTGGCATTCTAATACATCACTCAGTGATAATTTCAGTGAAATTATGGGGCTGTTATGCACAAATATATATGTAACTGGCTCAGTAGTAATAGTTTCATGGTGATAAATAAGAGTTTCATCAAGAGAAAGGAGCACCTAAGGGGGGGGAGGTGAGGGGAAGACAGAGAAACAATTGTGCAGAAACTCATTTTATGTTCCAAGCCAAAGAAGAGCATTTTAGAGAGATGAAACTTAGTCTTTTATATCCTTCAGAGAATTGGGAGATGATAGCTCATCATCATCATCATCATCTCAGAAATAAGCTTGATTCTGTTCAGTGGGACTTATTCCAGGTAAATGCATATAGATTGAACCTTATTCAGTCAATTGAAGGAGACGATCCTGGCACTGAAAAGGGCAAAAATGCACAAGACTTTTGGTTTAGTGTTGTTAGATGTGTTGTATCCATATAACATCATATTCCTGGTTTTCACTAGAGAGAGAAAGATTATTATTTGTTTCATAGGCAAAAAGGGGGAAAGAGCAATAACACGAGCAAGAATTTTGCAATTTTTGTTAAGGCCATTTTGAATTTTGACCCTGTCTTCTGGGGCACTAGCTACTCCTCCTAAATTGGTACCATCTGCAAGTTTCCTAAGCATGCCCTATTATCCAAGTCATTGATAAAGATGTTAACTAGCACTGGGCCCAGGCCTGAACTCTGTGACATCCCACTTGAATCACCTCTCTCCAGGATGAAGAGGAACAATTGGTGAACACCCTTTGGGTTCAACCAATTACAAATCCACTTAACAGTTGCATTGTGTGACCCACAATTTACCAACTTTTTTGCAAGACCATCATGGGAGACCTTGTCAAAGTCCATACAGAAATTTCAAGAGGGAACGATATCTGCCACATTCTCCCTGGGGATGATGGGAGAAGCTGTTTTGGCAGGACCCCAAAGGACTCTCTCCAGCTGCTTGTGCTGCAGATGCCATTTTCCAGTGCCCCAATCTCTTGCATGTCAGAAATGATTTGGTCAATGTATTGTCAAGCTGCAAAGGTGGGTATTTCGTGGTGTGATGTCATAAGACATAGTAGCAATGATGAAGCTAAGCCATCATTCTATTATAACCACACACACACACTGTAATTTGCTTTTAAAGGATGTGGTGATGTCAATTTTGAGGTTAGACAAAATCATAGCTACTAGACAACATGACTATACTGTCTCTAGGGTCAGAGTCATTATACTTCTGCATAGTGCAGTAGGAGGGAAATAGTCTATGTATTATTTTATACCAGTTTATGAGTTCTGCAAACACATACATTTTTAAAGGCAGTTTCATTTGTTGCTTTCTAGGTTGACAGATATGCACTGCTTGATTATCATACTTATAAACTCCATAAACCAGCAGTGGGTTTGACTGTGATCAGAGACTTAAGAGCCTCTAGTTTGTTCTCGAGGAAAAAAAATGTGATGGTGGAGTAATCTGAATACATGACTTTTAAGTAGAGACTATATCCCCAGTACTGCACAGATAACTTTTTAAAAAAAGATTGATAATACATTAAGAGCTTTTGCATAATGAGAGGGGTTTTTGTCACAGAGCTTTTATGCATGTTCTCTACAAAATGTTTTACTTGTCATACAACTTCAGTAAATGGGTGCCGTGTTTGCAATGGATGATTGGGGTTTTTTTTTGCTGAAGTCTCTTCTGATAAGCAGTGCCATAAAATAAGGTTATTGTTCTTCTATGAATCATTGCATCTCATCTGTGTAGAGAACTTTGAGACTTACCAAGTTAATAAAATATTGATTAGAACAATGCTGCTGCTAGTGTACCAGGGAGAAATACAGTGTACACAAACATTATATATATATATATATATATTTCTCTCCTACTCCACACACTTCAGACCTGCTACTACAATGGCTCTCTTTTTCAAAATCACAAAAGTGTGCATGTTATTTCTGGCATACAAATATTTCTAATTTAATTCACTTCGGGTAACAGAAGAGAAAAGAAAAAGGGAGCCCAAAAGTCATTTCTCCTAAATAATTCCATTGAATTATTGTACAGAAGAGATTTTAAAAGATGAAACTTATCTGCAGGAAAATAATGAGGAAAAGCTTCTCCAATTTAATTTGACTTTAGAAGTCTTATGTTTCTGAAAGAGTCAATCGGAAAAAGGCTGAGAGTCAAACACCCACCCTGAATCTTCTTATTGTGTGACATGAAGGCTGTATAGTGCAATGGATATATTTTCACATGTCCCTTCTTCCAGTTTAGAGAAAAGAATCCAGAAACTGGACCTCTGCAGACATAATCCAGAAATTTCTTACACCACATGCCAGAGGTTTGGGTGTGGACAAGGAAGATTCACACCCATTTGTGTAACTTGTAGCTTGTGGAAACTGAGGTCTCTGACAGAGAGGGCTAAATATCTCACAAAACTACAATAACAAGAGCAGCAACAACAACAACAACAATATTTATTTCTAACCCTCCCCTCTGAGCGAGCAATCGGGGCGGGTACAACATTTAAAAATGTATACAGTTAAAATATTGCAATCTATACAGTCCATACCCACCTCCCACCCCTTAAAACAAGATTAAACTAAGTCATAATTAAAACAGTATCAAAGTCTAAAAACAATACATCGTTTCGAGGTCCAAATATAGGCGGCCTCAGATGTCAAATAGGAGGTGGAAGGAGCTGGGGATTCCATGGCAGTTAAAGTGGAGTCAAACTGCAATGCATATTAGATGTGGGACTGTTACCACAGAAATACATGTTCAATTATTTATCCTTTATGACTTCTTCTGTGTTGTTACCCAGTGAAATACAACCTCTGATTCTGGGGTTTTCATTTAGGTTCCATAGCTGATATCCATTGGCAGAAGACCTGTCCATAACTATAATATTAGAATCATGGAATTACAAAATTGGAAGGGATCATAAACACCATGTGAGAATACAGAATTAAAGCACTACTGAGAAAAGGCCATCCAACATCTATTTAAAAACCTCCAAAGAGTAAGAGCCAATCATCCGCTGAGACAGTTTGTTTTACAGTTGAACAGAAATACTATTTTCTGCACAGAAAACATGGGTTTAGAAAATGTTGTAATTGGAAACTTATTCTGTGCAAAACTTCACACATGGGTGAGTTGTGTAGACAACAACATTTTTCTACATGGTAACAGCATTTTTTGCACAGAAAATGTTTTCTGTGGAAATGTCTTCCTCCTTCCCTCTGGAACAACTCAAGTTTAAAACCATCCTGATAAAATTTCTGAGACTCCTAGCAAATACATTCTCATGAACTGCTGTGAGATACAACCAATTTCTTCCCAGAAGTCCTTCTACCTAAAAACTCTGACATGGTCTAAGAAGAAAAATCTATCCTGACAGCACCATCTGCAAAGCCAGTTGTTCTTTTTTGATATTCTTCTTTCTTTTTGTGGTCCATGTTCTTCAGCAGGAAGGAGTGATGAAATAACAGCTTGGAATGGCAGGCAAGTTGGCTCTGTTGTGGCAATCCTACTAGGTGATTTCACCTCTAGCCACCCACAATTTGTTTTGTTTTAATAGGAATTCCCCCACAGATTTCCTGACCTAGGATTCTTGTTAAATCCACTCTTAATCTCTCTTTCTCTCCCACTACCATTAGTTTTTTTTTAAAATGGATCCATAATGGAAAACGGGAAGCAATAGCGATAGATAGATAGATAGATAGATAGATAGGATAGATAGATAGATTATAGGAGGTACTTACAACTCGAAACTGGCAGTTCAAGGCCCAAGTGCCGCATGATGGGGTGAGCTCCTGTCACTAGTTTCAGCTTCTGCCAACCTAGCAATTCAAAACCATGCAAATGCAAGTAGATAAATAGGTAACACTTCTGTGGTAAGGTAACAGCATTCCATGCAGTCAAGCTACATGACCATGGAGTCGTCTTTGGACAATGCTGGCTCTTTGGCTTAATAACAGAGATGAGCACCATCCCCTACAGTTGGTTATGACTAGACATTCATGTCAAGGGACTTCCTTTACCTTTACCTTTAGTCATTATATAAGCAAGGTTTAATCTTATTATGTTGTTGGATTGTGTCTTAAGTGACAGACTTTTCCAACCGTGCTGGGAATTTTAAGGTTCACTCTTCACTTATTTTCCACCAGAATCTTCCATGGAAACAAGAGAGGTTTTACAGCCATTTGAATGACAGTGTCCCAATTATAAAGGAGAGATGAGTCATATTCATTCCAGATTTCTGCTATAACTATGGCAACCTTGCATGTTGTATTACTTTGCTGTGGAAAGGATAAGACAACCATTCAGTTAGGAGTGGAGAGAGAGGTGGGACTGGGACAGAACTCACTAGGAATGGTTGTTGACTAGCATCATTATTTTTCCATTGAGTGTTTGCTTTGGCTGGCTGCAATGGGGCTTCACTTTTTGATGATACTAATAAAACCACATGGGGTACGTAGGTGAATTTGCCCTTACAGCTCATTTTAATATTAATCATGTACGTTTTCTTTCTCTTCTCTGAATTTGTGCATTTTTCTACCTAAATGAAACCTGTTTTTAGCAAAACATGCTCTAAAGTTAGAGTAGTGGGCCACATGAACAATCCCCCAAATTAACCTGGCAATGATGATGATGACCATGACAGTGGTGATGATGGTTATGATGATGATGGTTTGGCCATTTCTGGCTAGTTTGCTGACAGCATTTTGTCTGGTAACTGGAACACCATTTTAACAATAATGTTTTGCAATGAATTCTTTGTTCTAATGAATCACCCCCAACATGTTTTCCAGCCTTGGCAAAATCTTATTCTGCAAAATGCAGAGTGGATTTTGCTGTTGGAAAAGTAATTCCGTCACTTCATATTGCCCTATGCTCTATAGGCAAAGTTTGCAGCAGCTGATTTGTTTGAGTTACATTCAGATAAACTGTTGGTTTCTTTGTTTTTTGTGGATTTTTTTTTTTAACTATGTGGCCATGTTCTAGAATATTTTATTCCTGACGTTTCGCCTGCAACTGTGGCTGGCATCTTCAGAGAATGGTGACATGGAGGTGTGTGGGGTATATATACTGTGTGACCCATGGTTGAAAGGAAGTGATTTACATGTTAATCTATGTTTTGGTCTGTTGAAGAATGGCAAGGCCATTGCTTTATTCATTGTGCTGCATTTCCATTATGCTCACATGTCTATTTTGGTTTTATTACATTTGAGCTTTTAAGTAATTCAAGAATGTAACTGTCTCATTGTTGACATGATCTAGTGATGGTTTGACTACAATCCAGAAAATTGCTTTGAATATGTCTATAGCACATACATTCCTATTTCGCTTAAGGATTTTTTGAAAATTCTATTAAGTTGTGTATAATCTAGAATTTGCTCACAAATCATTTTAGCCAGTCAGTTTCTGAAATTAAGAGATATATTATTTAGTAGGATGTAACCTTATTCATTGAAAGGACTTCGTGGGTTGAAAGGGCCCTGTGCAGAATGTCGTCTGCAATCCTCTTAGAACATATACTGCTATACTTTCTCCTTGTCTTTTTCTTCCTGCCTCGGTCATTTGTTTTCTCCCCATACCTTACCAGAGGGCTGAAAGGGAACAAACAAGTCTGTTCTAGGGATGCAAATCTTTGTTTATTTCATTCTAGCATGCAAAAATAAATAATTTAAAATGTTTTATTCCCATTTTATGAAAAGTTGAGTTCTTTGTGCCTTTCTAAATGATTTTTCACAACTCGGGACATTTTCTGCAGAATATTCATTTGAACCAACCAATCAAACCGACGCACACACACACATTTTTCTGCTGAAGTATAAATTGTTCTGCACAGCAAAAACAAAAATAAAATGCACAGAAAACAACATATTTTATGCACAATACTTTTCTTTTTCTTTACTTTTTCTTGCAACAACATTGGGCTTTTCTCACACACACCCCTCCTTTTTTTTGCAAAAATATCTTAAACTGCAAAATATATCAGTGACTGTCCATTTTCTCAATAGTTTAGATCAGGTTAATTCAGTTTATAAGCACTATATTCCAAACCATGCTGTATTCCAAATCATTTAATAAAAACTCTTTTCCAAATTTATGTTCTTTAGAATATAAGATCATCATGTGACATATTATGCAATGGCATAATCAGATAATGCTGATAAGGGATAGAATTAATTTGAAATTTTCAATTTTCAGTACTGTTTCCTCTTATAGCGTCTAACCCCTATGTAGTCCAATAGTCCAGCCCTTCTCATTGCTTTTTAACCTGACACAAACATTGATATTTTTCTGTTTAGCTGTGGTTTTGGCATGTGTATATTATAAGATAGGATTCATACATTCTTGACAATCTCTTTAATAGTGTGTGTTGATCACATTTCAAACTTCAAATCCTCTCTCCCGTTGCTAGCATCAAACATTTCTATGTTCTGTGTTCCCTATCCTGAATTTGCAATGCAAACAAAACTAAATCAAAAGCAACAAAATAAAGGCCTTGATCAGTCATGTCCACCTCCTATTAAACAATCAGCTTTACTAAGAAAACCATTAGTATTACAGAAATAAGCAGCATCTGCACCAAGAGACTGCTGCCAAGTCACCGTTCCCTGCATTGATATTTTGCTTGCTGCAGCTTGAACTGTCACACCAAGCCATCCTGGCATTGTTTGCCCTTAAGTGCTCCAACAATGAAGCATGAAGAGAAGGAGAGATTAATTACCATGCAATTGGCATGGTACACACAGGTAACAATAGGAACAGGGAGCCTGAGTGACAAATCTGTTAGAAATCCAAAGCGAAGGCCAGTGCTCCATCTTATTTGTGTCTCATTGTTCATTCCTATGGCAGGTCTTATGGATTGAGAAGCAGTATAATTCACTCATTTGAAGCAGCTGCATTGTTTAAGATGAGTGGAAATGAATTAAAGATAGAGAGCCTGACTTTTACCTGCGCTTCTCTTGTTGAGGAGAAGGTTCAGTCACAACCTTATCATGTTGCATTGAAGTCTAATTTTTGAGCGTAAGCTCTGGTTAATTGCTAATGGCTTTTCATAGTTTTTCTTCAGAACAAAATCTTGGCGGTTCCCCTCCCCATTGAAAGAAAAAAAAATACATCCTGTAGTTTTTAAAGTTTATTTCCTGTCATTTATTATTCAATAATGTACAACTGAGATGGTGGCCCCATGGAGGAAAAGAAAGATCCCTGCCCTGTTCCCTTACTGACCTATTTAGATTATTATGCACAGAGCCAAAACAGGTGAAACATGAGCTCAATCCACACACCAGGGTGATTCTCTGGAGTAAAAAAACTCCTTGTTTGTTCTGGATCAGGGCAGAAACTCCATAGAATCTCTTGGACTGCATCCGTACTGCAGAAATAATTCAGTTTGTCATCACTTTAACTGCTATGGCTCAGTGCTGTGGATTCTAGGAACTGTAGCTTTGTGAGTCATTCAGTTTTCTCTTATCAGAGAGCTCTGGTGCCACAATAAACTACAACAGTAAAGCAACATAGGAGATTAGTGCACCAGCTTTTATTCCCACACAAGACATGGGATTCTATCACATAGTCCCATCCCTGGGCAGTACTCATCCCGTAACCAACCTGGGCTTCTTTTAAAACGGGATTTTCTTGTTCTTTTAAAGGTCAGGTACAGGGAAAATACTGCCTGGGAATGGGGTTATGTGACAGAATCCATCCCTATATGTTTATATCCCATGCCTAGTGCAGGAATAAAAGCCAGTGTGCTAATCTCCATAAATAGAGGGGGAAACAGTGGAAAGTTATGGGTGCCCTGTGCCAGAGAAATATCTCCTCTTCTTGCACAGCCCTGTTGTGTGATGGGAGCTTCTGGTGTGCAATGGGGCATTTTGTGCAATGCTCCATTATAGAATATGAGCCCCTATTGCAGAACAGGACATCTTGCACCATTTCCCATTGTGCATTGTCACAGTTCTGCCACATGGTTGTGTACTGTGTTAGGAATGACACCTCATCATCATAAAGTTGCGCATTGCAGCCCGTGATGCAAGATCTTGGCTCCTGTATTTCTGGTTATGTTATAATAATTGTTTCTAAATGTGTATTCGGTTGGATATTTTGATGCATATTTTAAGCAGATCAGGGTCTTATTTGTTTTTAGTGGGGGTGATATGCAAATGACCAGCTTAATTTGGAGACTTCAAGTGATAGCCTTTTGTGTACTGGTGTGTTGAAATCCTGGGTTGTATCTCTGTGGTAGCTGATGGAGCCTCTCCATGGAGCAATGGAGTCAAAAATAAGATTTTAGATCTAAATTTATTTAGGTATTTTAGAACTAAAATATAATTTTATCAGTTTGTTAGTTTGTTAGTTCTTTCCAAATAAATTTCTGCTGTCTTTCTGGTCAGAAAATTAAATTAATGTAGTTTATGTTCACATCCCGTATAGTAAAGTAATTGCCCCTGGCAATACAATTTTGGTTTTCAGTTGTTATTATGCAGAAACAGTCTCATAAATCAGGGACTGGTGATGTGTTGCATTATGTGCAAAGCCCTCAAATTAACTCCAAGGGATATTTGTCATTAGGACATAGACACCCTATGGAAGTCATTAAAAAGGTTGTTGCTGATCTTTTAAAAAATCTGGACTAAACAAAATTCTGTATACGAGGCCAGATATCATTCAAAATTAAGCTAGCTGTTAGATTTAACTTGTGGTTATGCTGGGATGTGCATTGACGAATGATAATGAAATAAAGGGTTTGTTTGTTGTTTGTTTCTTTTTCCTCATCCTTGTAACTTGGATTTACCATGGGAGAGCTGAAGCCAGAATTAATAAACTCAGTGAGCTATACATGGCTTGTCCAGCAAACTGATGCAACTATTTGCATAGCCACCTTGCAGTCTGTGCATGGCTTCCCCATAAGCACCCACAGAATCAATACTGATGGATGGTGGGCCCTGGGCAATGACTCAAAGTATCCATCTTCTTGCGGATATATATTTGAAATTTTACTGTAATCAACATTTGTTCCAACTAAACTTGATGCTCAGTCATGAGGAATGAAGGTTCTCCCTAGGGCTGGTTCAAGATGTTTTGGTGCCTATGACAAATAAGAACACAATTTGGCCTCAGCATTTCATGTATAGATGCTGAGCATCTTTTAGATTACATTTTAACTTCAGTGCTGGCAATGGAACAGCAGCTTCCACTGCACCTGACAGGAGCAAATTAGCATAGGAGGTGTAGAGGAGGCAGCTTGATGCATACATCAATGACCTTTCACACCCCACTGCTACCACCACCTGGTCTCAGAGGATCATGCGTTCCAGAAGGAACAGATCCTTATAGGACATATATAATAGCATCTCAGTTGCAATTTTTGCCCACTCTTATTTAGCAATAGGCATTTGTCTAGATCAGGGGAAGTAATAGTGCCACTCTATTCTGCTTTCGTCAAGCCTTACCTGGAATACTGTGCCTAGTTCTGGGCACCAAAATTCAAAAAGGATATTGACAAGCTCGAATGTGTCCAGAGCAGGTGAAGGGTCTAGAAACCATGAGGGACATGGAGACAGGTGGGTGGGCAGGAAGGGGAAGAGAAGCAGAATCAGCAAATGCAATGCTTAACTTATCCAGCCCCTGTAAATGCAATAAGGTTTTGTTACCAACAGGCATGCTAATCCTGGAATGTTTACAGCCTCGATTGCATATCATTTTTATGGTCAATGTAATTGTAACAGGAGAGGGGTCTCATGTGATAAGGCCATTAGCCTAAACTCTATCCCACTCCTCACTTTTAAAATAAACAGCCAGATTAGGTGAAAAGGGTCAGTGTCCAGGAAAATGACAAAATGGCTGATAAAGCCAGCTCAGTTCCCAAACAAACAAACCTCTGACTGCCAGACCCAGAGCCAAGTAACAAAGTCTCTGAGTCTAAGTGCAGTATCACAAGTGGTATTACCAAAAAAAAAGTTGTCAAGAAGTCTGAGGTCCAGGGTATCAGATAAGCAGGTGGATAAGGCAGTCCAAGGTCAAGGGTTCCAGATAATCAAGATGGGTCAGCAGTCCAAGAAGCAAGGGTTCAGGAGCCAGAGTCTTTCCTCAAGAAGATCAGATAATCACTGGCAACTAGACACACATGCTCCAGTTGCCTAAAATAGGCAGGCAGCAGGTGTTCAGGTGTGTCTGATTAGCAGCTCATTTCTGATAAAGCCTCCATGACCTTTGAAGAAAGTTGGGATATAAAAATAAAGTTGTTGTTGTTGTTGTTTATTTATACCCCGCTATTCAGCCCTAAAGGCTATCAGAGCGGCTTACAATTATTATTTTTTAAGACGGTTCCCTGCCCTCAGGCTTACAATCTAAAAGACACAACACAAAAGGAGAAGGGAATGGTGTTGTTGTTGTTGTTGTTATTGTCCTCCTTTTTGGCTGGATGCTCCCTGAAGGTATGCACACTTCCATTGTCCTCCTCTATGTCCTCAGACTCATCCACAGACTTGGCTGCTGAACCTCTGGAGAGGCCCCAGACTTTGCTACAGCAGACCTAGGGCCTGTCTCAGGCTCCCCAATTGCAGGCTCAGTTCTCAGATGCTCTGGCTCATCCTATGAGTTGTTCTCAAGGCTGGACATGACAGTTAATTCACTTTCTGATTGGACACAAGAAGGATGACTTTTATACTACAACAAGGATTTGTGACAGGGGTCCTGCTTCTGATTGACACAGGCTTGCTCACAGGTAGGAGAGGGAGTGGAAACCTCATCTTCCTTCACTGATCAGAATCCTTCACCCAATTCAATGGCTGGCTCTTAAAATGATTTATGTAGGCTTACTGAATGCAGGCTAGTTACATATTGCAACCATAAGTTATGAATCTATAACTACAATACAGAATACCAGCCCTTGCCCTTTCCAGTTCAGCACAAAGACATTTACAAAGTAACTAAAATGATCTGAAGGGGAATTCTCATTTTCTTATTCCTCTGAAAGTGGGAAAATACCACAGGCATGGGAATTTTGTGCTTTAGAATTGTTAAGGCATGGAAAGCACTAGATTTGTGATTAAGTAAAACTTAGCTATTGATTCCCACCCTCTCTGTCTTTCTTGCCATTGAATACAATTCCATCAAGAAGTCTCCCACCCTCTCCTCTCTCTCCATCCCAGTTGCTCCCAATTACTTTTAATGGCTTCTGAAAATTTAGAGATCCATTTCAGTTAGGAAGAGATCTATTTTCTCAGAGGGTGAGAATGACCATAGGAGTTATAGATTACAGCAAGGTTTGAAGCTGGCTGATGCTTTACAAGCCTCACATGACTCCTTTTTCATTAACTATACTCATTTACAGTCAATCCTTTTATGGCTTTCTTCTCAGTGATAATCCTGGAAATGATGGAGTAAAATAGAGTCCTGTGTTTAATCAAGGCAGGAGTTCATTCCAACTCATACTTTACAGATCTAAGGTGAGGGAATTTGGCTGGGGAAAAAGATTTAGCCTTCTTGCATAAAACTCACACACTCATAAGAAATGCAGTTTCTTACTTCTGGATTGCTATGTCAGTAAAGGGCATGGAAGACAACAGGTCTTAACTAGTATCACAAAAGCTGTGGGGTATGCGTTATGCTTTATGCACACAAGAGTGTGCATACCCTTATATACTCACACTAGTCTGGCTTCCATCTTTCTATGTATATTTATCTCTAATTATTGCTTGCTTGTCCCTGCTTCACTCAGAATAAAGTTTTTCTTGTTCACACTGGCACCTGGTTCTGACCAGAGATTGTCCAAGAAATTTCATGTTCTGGAATAGCCCAGGACTGATTCCTTCCTTATAATTCCCAGTCTCAGTATAGATGGTAGTGATTCCTATGGTTTATTTGTATATATTTATTGATTTAATTTATATCCCACTTTTTTCGCAGCACCAGATTCTAGGTAGCCCACAACCGTTTAAAACAAAGTACAGTTTAAAAACTATTAACATAGATATTAAAATAGAATTAAACCAAAGTTCTGTTTAAAACGCAGAAGTTAAAGCCAGTTTTTAAAAATGTTTAAAATGTAATAACACAGATGCATAACATCCCCATTAAAAGTTGCATCTGCTGCAATTAACGAAAAACCAAATGCCTGCCTCATTATCGATCGATCGATCGATCGATAAATCTTTTTTTCATAAAAGGTCTTTGCTTGCTGGTGTAAAGACAGCAAAGAGGAGGCCAATTGGACCTCCTGAGGAAGGGCGTTTCAGAACTAGGGAGCAGTCACAAAGAAGGTTCTCTGCCATATACTCACAAATGTGCCTGTGATGGTTATTTCTAGGCAAAAAATGATCACTTGTATATGGAGATAGTCTTTTAGGTACTCTGGACCCAAGCCAGAGTGTAAATGCATTTATCTATAGTAATCTTGTAGTAATTATAGTAATCTTCCATTTTTCCACTGCAAGAATTGCTGAACATGAGAAAGTTTACAAATGAAACACCTTAATATTATCAACTCCCACTCTAAATATGTTTACTTAACAGATTGTTAAGTTTCTTCCAGTCCGGGAAAGTGCTTTCCCACAATGCATTCATTTAGAAAAAAAATTAAAAATAAATAAAAATAAAAGTTAATTTGAAATGTTGTTACAAAAGATAAATAATCACACAATGTAACTACCCGTTTGAAACACAACCCAGTTAATGAAGACAAATTAATTAATCCTAGCAATTAATTTTGCAAATAGATGGGGGGGGGTTAAATAAAATCTGTGATAAGATATTACATCCAGGTCACTGGAGATACATAGTGTAGCCTGCCATCGTAGGTACAGGCATTAAAAGTGTCCCTGGAACAGTTGTCTACACCAGCTTTATTCACTGATACATTAAACAGTTGCCTAAATCCCTAGCTATCTCTATGCCTAGCTAGAGTAGACCCATTCAATCATTGGGAATTTGGTAAGTGAACCCTTCCATACAATTCCATTTAGACAAAGCATTCATTCCAGTTGAGATTAACAACTAAATTTCATCCCATGTGTATTTTGAAAGTAAATGCAGATTGAATTATTCACCCATGCACTGGTACACAGGTACCTTGTATGTACAACAAGTGTAACACCTGAAAGACCCTCTTGTGGTTAGTTATTTCAGCCTACGACTTCTTCTCTCAATCTTTTACAGGATACAGTCTCTTTGACAGCCCACTTATGGTCTTTGTCCATTCTTTCATATGTCAAGGGATGGAACTATAGGCAAGCAGATCTCCTTTATCTTCTGGGGAAGAACTTTATAACGAACCCTTTTGGGCTGGAGGTTAAGATATAAGTTAACCTGACACTGCATAAGTCACTGGAAAAAGAGAGCAGAAGTGCTCTGATATGCTGTATTCTCTGATAAATGGCAGATAGAAGAGGGCCAGGGAAAGTGGTTTGTCAGAGCTTTGCAATTCACAAAACAGATAGCTTGCCAGCACTGGAAATCTCAAACTATACCAAACATCAAGGCATAGATGCATGATCCTTTACTGCCCAGGTACATTTTATGCAGTTGTTACAAATCTTGAATAGTAAATTACAAAGGGAAGGTATTCCTCAAACAATTTGTCATGCTTTCTTAAAGTGATATGCAGATTCATTTTGGGTTAGAACTGTAGTAGGTCGACCTCACCGTGACAATAAATATTCCTTCTCCTATTATCCCCCTTACATTAATTTGTCATACTGTAAAGTTTTATTTAGTAGAAAAATGAAATAAAGTATGCAAGCTTTAAAAAAGGTCAACCATGCTAGAAAAACCAAAGTAAAACGTGTAAGTCAAAGCTGGCCACTGTTCTGTACCAAGAAGTGTTCAATCAAACTTAAGTTCTTTTGGTGAGGATCCAAAGAGTTCCTTGAAATGTTTGGCCAAAGATATTTTTGCTTCTTGCTGTAGTTAATGTTGTGGTGCTGACAGAGTGGTGGTGAACAAGGCATATTTTCTTACACCTGTTTAACTTCCGTAATTGCTGAATATTCATGGTACTGCCATGAAAAGCAGGCAGTTGTTAAAAGAGAAGATCTAAGATGCTGTATGATCAAGCCATGAATTTTAATGCAGTGTCTGGAAGACACCTTAATAAAGTATTGATTTTGTCTTTTATGTTTCCATATAATTTGATACATTCACAGTAGTGTGTGTGTGTTTTAAAAATAGTCATGGCTTCCTTAATGTTAAGCATCATATGTTTAATAGTACCATGGTCATTATTATAAACAGTTGTCCAGAGTAATGAATGTTTCAGGATGAAATGAGAAACAGTTAAACTCATGTGGAAAGTATATCTTCTAGCACAGTACAGCTTTATGGTGAATGTGAACAAACCATTTTGCAACGTGGGACTGGATTTTTTGGGGAAAAAATATTGGTAAGATACAGTAGGAGTCATCCAGAAATTGTCAAAGATTTGATAGTGCTGCTCATAAGGGGCTTATTACTCTTACATTGTACCAGTGTACCATATTCACCATCTGACTTCTGTGCCAAATTCAAAATGCTGGTATTTAAAGCCTGATAAAGTTCAGGGGATTGAGCAGCTTCTGTGATTCCACTTGAACACAAAACGCATCAAGAATGCATACTGGCTCTAAATTCTTCTCCATGCAAAATTCAAGATTTTGCTATTGTTAAGACCTTAAACCTCTTAGTGATTTGAGACCAGATATCTTACAGGCTAAGATCTTTGACATAGCCATATCCTGCTATTAAGATCTTTCCTAGAGGCCTTTTTCCAGGTCACATACAGATACACTATGAGACACAGCCTTTTTTTCATCGTGACACCTCAACTCTGGAATGCTTTCCCCAGTGCGGCGTATCTGATGCAAAACAAAAATAAAGTATTGTTCTGACACCAGGTAAATCCTGTATGTGTGCATGTGCATAAATTATTATTATTATTATTATTATTATTATTATTATATTTGCACAGTGCTGTACATACTGTCAGCAGAAGCATGAACACACAGAGCTTGCAACATGTATGCACAGAAAGGAGATGTACACACAAATGAAGAGGAAGCCATGTTCGAAACAGATTCAAATAAAGAGTAAAATGAAATTCCAAATAACACTCAGTCTGGTTAGTGCCTAAAGAAATGTATTGTTAATCAGCAACAAATCAACAGTTGGATCCTTTAGTTTGATTTTTCTCACTTAGAGTCTAGATTGTGGTTTAATTATGACCTTTTATTCCTGCTTGATTTGAGACAGAACGCCATTATCTCTTTTCCTTGTATCAGGGGAAAAGGGGGAAATCTCTGACCTACTGGTGGCTACTAATCAATATGTCCATTGAATAGTGATAATTATTTAAATTGTCAGTTTGGTTGCTCATTCCCAAATCCAAACAACTTCAAAATGAGATTTCAGTGTAAGAAAAGAATGTTAAAAGCAAGATACACAGACAGAGGGCAGACAGCTTTAAATGCTACCAGAGTTGAGACATGCTTGCTCCAAATGATGGTGGATTATTTGCTTATGTTTCCTAAAATAAATGTGTTCTGTTGGGTCTTACACAAGCTTAAAATCTTTAATTGCCTTCTCTGGAGTACTTGCTGATACTTGCATTGTCAAAGTTGGTAATTACATTACTTGGCATAGAAACTTGTGTAGCTTCTAATATTTCACTAGTGCGTACCTAGCATAGTTGGAGATTGGAACATTGCAATAGAAATTTCATTCTATAGTATTAAACCCAGGAGCATAATTCATCACCAACAATTCCAATATTCAAAATGATTTAATTAGCCAGATTATTGATTGATTTGCTATTTAAAGCATCAGTTTTCTAAACATGGAATTTACAGAGAATGGTTTGAACAATGTGACTACTGAGCCATGATAGCACATTTTATTACGAAGAAGTATAGTGGTCCTTTAGCATGAGATCTCATTTTACAACATATTCCATTAATCTTTGTCATTATACTGCATCTTCCTTCTATGATTTCTACCCTTTCCCATCTTTATGAACATCGGCACAGTTCATTTACCTTCCAAACACCTTGTTTGTTATAGTTTAATAAGTTGTGGAAATAAAGATTACCAAGGAATCAAGTTTATTTCAGCTGAAAGGCACTGTCCACTGCTAGTGCAGCAATAAAGGCACAAATGCAGGGCATTTTTCTGCATAACTCAATCATTATATCCTCTCCATCATCCCAGTTCCTCTCAAGAAGTGTGATACCCAAAGATAAGAGGTGGAACAATGGATTTTGAGTGCAGGAACCATTGATCCCAAGTTCAATCCATGGAATCTCCAGTTTAAAAGATCAAGTGTCCATCAAACCCAATATTCTCAGTAAGCCTCTTACCTTAATACTTATTTGTTTAAAACTCTTAACCTTGTATTGCTAGGCTGATGAAATAAAGACATGTTTTTTTCACTAATTAGTATTGTGTGTCACATACTTAGAAGAAAGGTTCACGGGAAAATCAAAGTAGCCCAGGGACTGATATATACCGGCATTAGTCCCGCTCATCTTTCTGAGCAAGGAATGACTAAAAGATAAACAAAACATTTCCCTCTGTTGTCCATCAAATGGGAATAAGACTGACAGCACTCTTGTGACACACCTCACCTCTATTAATTCTAGGAGCAAAGCTACACACATGGCTAATGACTCAGTGCATGGATTTATTTTCTTTTGTTTTGAGCAGCTTAGTTGTATGCATTGGGATGATGGCTTCTTTATCAGTCTAAGAGCATTCAGTTTCAAAAATGAGGAGGTTGTTATGAAGAGATGTAACCTTATTTCTGAGATGAATGGTCTAATTTGCCCTTTTGCATAGAGGCCATATATACCTCACATAGGCACAGTATATATATATATATATATATATATATGCAAGGTTTCTCAACCTAAAATGCATATATGATCTTAATAGATTAAAAATCTGAGCAAAAGCTAACAAAATGAATTTCAGCCTGGAGAAGGTAGTACACTTAGGGAGAGGGGAAGAAAAATGAAATGCACAGATATAGGATGGTGGACACTTGGCTTGACAACAGTATGCTCCTAAGTAGAAACTGTGCTGTCTTAGCACATTGTGGTGAGAGCGTTCATAATCAAGGCTGACTGAATGATCATTGAATGGGAGAAGTAATTTACCCTCCCCTTAGGCACTACGCAGCTTTGTGATGGCTTTACAAGAGATTCCCAATCACAGCAGAGGCAGGTAGCAATAGGACCTGTCTTCATGGAACAAATAAAACATCTCCCCACACTACGCAGTGCAGAGTCCACATGATGCATGGCCCAAGCCCCGGTTCTGGTGCAAATACTTCAGATGATGGCTGGGCTGAACAGCACCATTACCAGGGTATAGCCTCCTTAGAATAAATTTCAAAAACTCACTGTTTGCTCTAGATTTTCTGGGAAGATTTGAAGCCCTCCTTTGTGATTCCAGACAGAAGTTTAGAATGTGCTCCACTGTGCCTTCCAGTGTGGATGCCACTGCCACACACCAGTCCTTATAAAAATTGTTTTACCAAGCACAGGGGCTTACTTTTTAGAGCAGAAGAATGAAGGGAAAGGGTTGCAGTAGCCATTTTTACCCTGTATGCTAGAGAAGAAAAAGAAAAAAAACTGAAGAGGAAAGTTGATATAGGATGGGGGACATCTAGCGATAGGAGACTACGTGTGAAAGGGATCTAGTTGACCACAAGTTGAACAGGAATCAACAGTATGATGTGGCTGCTAAAAAGGCCAATGCAATTTTAGGCTGCATCAATAGAAGTATAGTGTCTAGATCAAGGGAAGTAATAGTGCCACTCTATTCTGCTTTGGTCAGGCCCCACCTGGAATACTGTGTCCAGTTCTGGGCACCACAATTCAAAAAGGATGTTGATAAATTGGAGCTTGTCTAAAGGAGGACCACCAAAATGGTGAAGGGTCTGGAAACCATTCCTTGTGAGGAAAGACTTAGGGATGTTTAGCCTGGGGGAAAAAAAAACAGCAAAGAAGGGATATGATAGCCCTGTTTAAGTATTTGAAGGAGTGTCATATTGAGGATGGAGCAAGCTTGTTTTTTGCTGCTCCAGAGACTAGAACACGGAACAATGGATGCAAGCTACAGGAAAAGAGATTTAACATTAACAGGAACAGAAAGAGCTGTTCGACAGTGGAACACTGTCAGGGATGCTTTGATTGTGAGCTTCTGCATAGAAGCAGGTTGGACTGGATGGCCCCCATGGTCTCTTCCAACTCAACGATTCTATGACTAGTATGACATCAATGATTCAGAATCATCCTTGAGTGAGTAACACCAACATCCAGTTCCATTGTTATTTTTTGTCTGCACTCTGTTCTTGGAGTTATTTTTACCCTCAACACTTTTGAGGTTTAGGCTGATTGTTCAGATATTGGTGACTTTCCTGTGCCTGGTATAGGCAAAATAAAATTGCTTTTGTATAGCATGAAATGAATAAACATTTAGCCTCTCTAAAATTCAGAATTATTTTTCGACCTTGGGCAGGTCACACTCTCTCAGGCTCAGAGAGAGGCAAAGGCAATCTCCCCAACAAAGCCTCCCAAGAAAACCCAGTAGGGTCTTCATTATTTGGAAATAACCTGAAGGCACTCAATGATGACAACCTCAACAATAACAACAAAGTCATAAAGATAGTTTGAATATAGAACCAATCTTTCATTGGTACAAATTCTGAATGCTAAGGAAAAACTAGAAAGACTGTAGAAAAGATTGGCTTGTATAGGGACTTTATATGCAGGAGAGACTCAACTATAAGGGTACATTTCCTCCTTATTTGGCCTGTTTATTTGTTGTCATTGTGACTTCTCCCACCAACCTTCAAACAGCTCAGAGCCCATGGAGGGTTGCTTAGGTTGCTATCTGATGATGTGAGAGGAAACATTTAGAGAACATTTTTATTTCACTTAAACTCTGGCTGTGAAAGCTTGTAATTACAAAACCAGTTCCAAACAGCTGAGAGAATACATCGTCAGTATGAACAGCTAACTATATCTGAAGTAAGCTAACCAAAAGTGCTACCTTATTCCTCCCTTTGATCAGAAGACAGCACTAGACTACTATCTGTTCGAAAAACAACCCCTTTCTCATGTTGGTGTTGGTCATCAAGAGTCTGCTCTGGCTTGCATTGCATTGATACACCCACTTCCAGGCTGAACAACAATTTCTTCATATATTCCCTTATTATTTTTTCTCCGAGTGATTGAAATACCTGCCATCTGGCTGGGAGGAAAATTGATAACATGGCAGTACAACCAGTGGGGTGCTTCTCTTAAAGTCATTGATTTCCCTCCCTTTGGGGTAATGGCTACAATACCCCTCTTATAGAATGCACAATGCCTTCTTCCTAGCCATTGCTATCAGGTTGGCAATGTAGCGCATTCTACAAATTGTGTGTAATTGATTTATTAAGGGATTTTTTTTTGAAATGATTGATTGAAAAAAACCCAAAGGCCACTTCCTCTTTTACTGTAAACCAGAGCACTTTTTCTTTCAGAAATAGCTTCTCCCTACTGTCAAGAATAGCTGGATTGATGTCACAACTGTGGATGGGTGACAACATTGCCTGATTCATTTTTCTTATAAGAAGTTATAAACATTCACATTTTTCTTCATAAATTATGTAGATGAAACTGAGATTTTAAAAAAAAAGATGAGAGAAAAAAAGGGAAACTGGCAGATTTGACTGTCCACACATACAGTTTGAATGCTTAAGATCTTCAAAATCTGGCTTTGAATCTCATGTGTTTGAAGGTCTTGCAAATTCATACCCATGACCTCCTTAATAGAGGCCATCCATATAGTGTGTGGCCTTCCTCTCTTTCTACTTCCCTCCAACTTTCCTAGCATTATTGTTTTTCCAGTGATAACCTCAGCACTCTTTTCCAGCAACACACCTCAAATGAATTAATTCTCTTCCTCTCCACTTTCTTAACTGTCCAGTTCTCACATCCATACATGGAAATAGGGAGTACAATGGGTTGTATGATTCTAATTTTCATGCTCAATTGTATGTCTTTGTGTTTTAAGATATTTTCTAGTTCTCACATAGCTTAGTCATCTTATGATCTCTTGACTGCAGTCTCCACTCTGATCATTATTTGGTCCCGGATATGAAAATTCTTTGACTGTTTCTATTTCCTCATTGTCTAAGTTGAATCTATGCAAATTTTCTGTGGTTATTCTTGTTTTCTTTATGTTCAACAATAAGCCTGCCTTTGCACTTTCCTCCTTGATCTTCCTTAGCAGTTGTTCCAAGCCTGTAATGTTTTCAGCTAGTATGGTGTCTAGACTAGATATGGTGTCGTCTGCATATCTTAGATTGTTGATGTTCCTTCCTCCTATTTTCAGCTCCTCCTTCTTCTGTGTCCGATCCTGCTTATTGTATAATATGTTCTGCATACAAGTTGAACAAGTTGAAGGGTGAGAGGATGCAGCCTTGTCTGATCCCTTTCCCAATTGGGAACCATTCTGTTTCTCCATGTTCTATCCTGTCCTGAGTAAAGATTCCTCATTAGGACTAGCAGATATGTTGGCACTCCCATGTAAGGACGTTCCATAATCTTTCATGATCTACGCAAGCAAAGGCCTTGCTATAGTCTGTAAAGCACATGCTGATCTTCTTTTGGAATTCTTTGGTGCACTCCATTAGCCACCATATGTTTGTAACCTTCAAACTTACTGCTTATGATATTAGGTGTACACAAGGGAACAGGAGTGGAAAGGAAAAGAAGAAGACCACTTCTAAGAAACTGTGAGTGAAGAGGAGGTGTTTTGGGTTTTTTAAAATAAGCATATAAAGGCACAGAGAGAAGAAGCCAGATGAATGCCAAGAGATACAATGGGATGGAGATACAATGAGATAAAGGATGCCCTCAACAACACGAGATGTAACTGAAACTTTACAGAGGATAAATGTAGAAATTGAGTGAAAGGGAAGGGAAGGGGGGAAAGCGGGGGAGTGTGGAAGCAAAGATTGAACAGGTTTGAAAATGAAATTGAGAAGATTAAACTTAACTTGAGAAAAAGAAAATAAGAAGTGAATTGAGAGAATATTAGGGTGCTGATAATAAAGAAGTCAATTACAAAAGACTGCTTACTACAACCGCTGCATACAGCCATGGAATTTTCTTTCCTTCTCAGGTTTTGTAAGACAGATTCTAAGAACTTTTCTTTTAAACATTTCTTGCCAACTCTTGTCTATTAAAGGAAGATATACCTTGGAAGAGGACTGATCTATCATGAATTTCACATGTTATGTAAATGGTCTTGGAGGATGGAGGAGGTTATTAAAATGTATATTAAAAACCTTAATAAAATATTAAACAAAACAAAAAAACATCCCAGCCTTATTTGTAGTAGCAACAGGTGGCCAAAAGTTAAACTGAAGGGTTGTTCACTGGATAGAAATTTTACTAGTTCGACAGAAAAATGAGAACATATAAATATTAAGAGTCTGTTATTATTAAGGGATAATGTCTTTCTCAAATACAAGTCATGCCAGACTAATCTTGCCTCCTTTTTAAAAATTAAATTAAAAGTAGATGCAGGCAATGTTATGTTGACCAAGCCCCTCATGGGTAGAAAGTGCTACTGTTAAGAGGATTTTTATTTGGTTGACAGACCGAACCCAAAGAATGCTCACCAATGATTCCTCTTCATTCTAGGGAGTAGTGGAGAGCCACTGAGTTCTGTCATTTGCCTGATATTGTTAAAACATCTTTGTAAATGTCTTGGATTATGAAATAGAAAGTACGTTTATCAGATTTGGAGATGACACCAACATTATGCTTATCAAATTTGGAGATGACATCCAGAGGACAGGATTAGAATTCAAAATGACCTTGATAGATTGGAGTACTGGGCCAAAACTAACAAAATGAATTTCAATAGGGATAAATGTAAGGTTCTATATTTAGGCAGAAAAAATGAAATGTGCAGATATAGGATGGGTGGACCTGACTTGAAAACAGTACACGTGAATAAGATCTAGGATAAAATCTATATATGCATCAGTTCTAGGTTTTATCAAGAGACTATTGTATCCAGAGTGAGGAAAATAATGAACTCATTTGTTTTGGTGAACCTCATCTGGAATATTGTGTCCAGTTCTGGGCACCACAGTTCAAGAAGGATATTGATAAACTGGAGCATGCCCAAGGAAAATGAACCAAGATAATCAAATATCTGGAAACCAAAATCTATGAGAAATGACTTCAGGAACTGTGTATGTTAAGCTTGAGAGAAGAGAAGCCTAAGACGTAATATAATAGTAATATTTAAATATCTGAAGGCAGGTAGAAGATGGAGCAAGTTTGTTTTCTGCTCCCTCAGAGAAGAACACAGACCAATGGATTCAAATTACAAGAAAAGAGATTCCACCTAAACTTTAAGAGGAATTTCTTGTTGGAAGAGCTGTTTGATACTGGGATATACTGTCACAAAGGGTGGTGCACTCTCCTTCTTTGGAGATTTTGAACAAAGGTTTCAAGGCTATCTCTCAGGATTCCTATATTTCTGATTTCTGTATTTTAGGGAATGAGACTAGATGGCTCTGCGGTTCCTTCTGGCAATATGATTCTAAAGATATATTTGGAATGACTCATTTTAAATGTTATGTATATGTTATGTATAACCAATTGTTGCCTGGGGAATAATATTTAAAGCACTTTTGACTCCCCCCCCCCCATCTTTGATGGTTTTTGCACATTAAATGTTTATATAAATACAGCTATAGCACCGCCTGATTTCCTGGAGCATTTAAAATTCCACTGCTGGATTCCTGTAATTCAAGAACATAAGAATGTGTCAGCCACAGAAAACATTTCAGAAAGAATTGTGTAGTTATTAGCACAACATATGACCAATGTCATATGGTCATTTACATGAAATCAGAGAAAATATTTGAAACCTATCATATTCACGGCCTTAAGATGCTTTTTAAATGGTTTCACAATTATTGACATCAAAACATCAATGTTCTGGAAATGAAATGGCATTAGAGTCAACATTCAATATGTCTACAGTGGCCCCTTCCCATTCGCAGGGATTTGGGTCTCCACAGATTCTCAAGCTCCATATTATTGAATAGATGGTGGCCAGTGCACATCTGTATCATCATGTTTGTGGCTGTCCAAATCTGTAAATTGCTAGTCTGCCGATGTGCAAATTTTTAATTGTTTCTTTAAAAAAAATACATCGAGGAAAAATATTCAGGACTTGACAACAAAGCAAAGTGCAATAAGATCCAAAATCCATGAAACAGTGTATCCACAAAACAGTGGCCACAAAATATTTGGTCATTTTGGTTGGCTCATTAAAAGTATCACTATCTTGTTATACCTTGGTGGTTTTTTGTTTGCTTGAGTTTTTCCTACAGTATCTTCAAGAAGAATTTTCATAAATGGGGGGTTGGGGGAATAGTTCAGGCAGTTTTTTGTTTTAATATGTCTCCCTCTGGACATGTTCTCAGCCTCCGTAGATGATGGTGGTGGTGGTGGGGAAAAGTGAGATACAAATAAATATAATAATGATGATGATAGATTGGAATCCCAGTAAACAGGTTGAGGTTATATATTATATATCTTCATCCAAGTGCAAAAGCTTTTCTATGAATTGTGCTTTTCCTTGAAATGGTCAGGTAAAATACTGTTTCTAAGAAGAATATTGTTGAGACACTAATTCTCCCATCTTTAACAGTGAGCCAGCCTCCCATCCAAATATTCATGATTTAACTTCCTTCACTGGGCACAGACCAGTAAAATTTATTTCATTGATTTCTGTCTGAAAGAGATTAAAGTACATGCTTAACTTCCCACTGAGAATGTAAATATACTTATCTTTTATCTTTGTTGCACACATTGTTTTATTCTTTTATTTTTGTTGACCTTTCTTTGAAATATTTTTGTTTAGATGCCTCAGGCTTGATGGTTCAAACCAGCCACATCATCTTTATTTTACTGCTCAGTTAATGGATAATTGTTAATGGATAATTGTCTACTACAACCAGCCTGATAATGGAACTCATTAACTGTCTCAGTTCATAAATAAATGATGCTGAGTTTGAAACCCATATCTGATGTCTAACCTTAATGCCTTTAATTTAAAGACCTTAAAGTGCTTTGTGAATGAAATAAAGAGCCGAGGGTTATTAATGGGTGTATGTACATCAATGTGAACTCCCAAGAACAAATTGCTCTCCCGCCTTTGGTCAGTGGTAAGGAAGCATTGAATTCCTACCTGAACTGACATCAAGCATTTGAACAAATTATAAAGTGGCCTACTTTCCAGTCCATCAAACCTTTTCCTTCTCTGTTTATAGGGAATGTCAAAATGTATTAGAAAACTTATTATTTTTTATGGTTGAAGGAATCGATATTTTGTAGAGATGTGAGAATCTTAGAATTCAAATAACATAATTTAAGATTTGGTTGGCATAGTTACTCTGGGCATGATAAAGTCAAGGTAGGTATCTTTTTTAAAAAATATGTTGTATTAAACAGGCTCTCCTGCGAGTATGGTATAAGTTTAAACACATACTTTCCCCCAACATAATATTAGTTAGCTTTTTTAAGGAAAGAATGTGTTAAAATTGGAGATGATTATTTATGATGATCTTTTCTACTTTGAACAGAACAAGGGAAAGTTTAAAGAAGGAGAAATGATTCTTAAAGAAGGCAATGATTTTAACTGGTTTGCTTATACACAACTTAAGGACAGATTTAATCAAAATAAAAGAAATTCAGCTATAGAGGCTGGAGAAAATGAGTTTTATTTAGAGTTGTGTAAAGATAATGAACCTATAATTGAAAAAGTGTTTGTGTGTGTGTGAGAGAGAGATTGAAGATGAGCCTGTAAAAGAGTAGTCCAATGCTCAAACCACTACACCATGATGGCATTCTCACTTTATGTGATGAGGGTTCTGCATCCAGGTTTTTGTTCTGGAAAAGGAATTGTTACTTTGCTCATGAATACTAATTTTCCTTCAGTTTGTTTCTGCTGCCAGATACCTTGAGGGAATGCAAGTGTGCCACTGGAAATGGCAGTGCAGAACACATGCTTATGAAAAGAAATATGTTCGTTCCAGCCTGTCTATTTGTAAGTGAGAAGCTGGCACTAGGGGTGTTTGAGGAAGCCAATTTCAGTACAAGGCTAGATGGATTTGCCTTGCTCCACAATTCCCAGACTGCCCACAGGCCACATGCAGTTTGCAAATCAGAATCTTGTGCTGATGGACGACTGCAGAAAGTTCTAAAAAATGTGCACATTTGGAAAGTGTCCATAGGAAAAAAATGCACACAAATCCGATGTGTGCAAAATACTCATGGGACACCTTTTGAGCCTTGGAAGGAATTGATTCGCGAAATTTAAGTGATTATTTTAGAAAGAACATACAAATATAGGAAAATGGAAGGATTAAAATGTCTGCGGTTTCAAAACTATTTCTAAAGTGTTGCTTTAGCCTGTTTATTTTTTTTCCTCCCCATTTTTTTGTAATTTAATGTTTTGATTTGTCTCAGGGGTCCTAGTGAGTTGGGAAGTGATGCACAAATGTTTTAAATAAATACATAAATAAATATAGGCTACTGAATTTTTAGATCCATAACCTAGAAATATGTATCTATTACTGAGAGCCAGTCACCATAAGTCAGAAATGACTTGAAGGTACAGAACAACAATAATAATCTGTGGTTATGATTTTTAGTCATTTTTGTAGACAGCCCCCATAGTATAGTGGTTTAAGCATTGGAGTATGACTCTGGAGACCAGAATTTGAATCCCAGATGAGCCATTTAAACTCACTGGGAGACCTTGGCAAGTCACTCTCTCTCAGCCTCAGAGGATGGCAATAGCAACTCCCTTCCCTGAAGAAACTTGCCAAGACAATCTCATGATAAGTTTGCTAGAGTCACCTTAGGGTTGTCATAAATTGGAAGCAACTGGAAGGCACACAACAACAACTGATTCATAGTTATGGTTCCTTCATACTGTAGCACTATTGCTACAATCCCCCAGTAAGCTTTACTGGGCAGTAACCACTGCATCAATGGAAATCTCTTTTCCTATAAATTGGGGTGCAGAATACTGACGTTTCCATACACACCTCAGCAATCTCTGGTGTGACAACCAGGATACATGTGTCCAAGCAACATCAGAATGAGATTAAGATGGCAAGAGTTACACACGCAACATAGGAGAGGCTGCAGCACTTTGTATTTGTCTGAGTCTACTGGGAAGGGCAAAACTCTGTCGTCTCCTCTCCTCTCCCCCACTGAGTTAAATGAATGTGAGCTTCTATTTGCATTTTGAACTCAGTTTGCAGCTGTTGAAGTAAGCTGATGACAAATGAGGAAATTGGGAGAAGGAGAGAAAAACTGGGACATTTCAAAAGCAGTTGAAAAAGTGGGACTGTGGAGGATTAGTTGATATTGTTCTTCCCAGACTGGGACAGTTGGAGAATATGACTTTAATAGATCGGATTTAGTGTTTGTTTATTTTTAAAATGAAGAGACAATTTAATCTTGACAAATACTGCAGAAGCAAATTGAGATGGGTCACCATGTTTAGATGGTGCATATTTATGAAAATATTTCTAAGCCACCCTCTTTCAATAGATCCCTAGGCTATAAACAGAGCCTAATTGAACTGTCTAAAGTTATCCTATTACAGGGCCAGTTTACAGCAAATTATGAGGGTGTTCTTCATATCTAGGCTACATACATACCTCCTGTGGTGATTCAGACAGAGAGGCATTGATGACTGTAATGTAAAAAGAGATCGAGTTTTCCCCCTCTTTCTTCTTTTTCTGTAGACCTGTTTTTTTTAAGATTCCCCCCTTTCTTTTCATCTCAAAATGCCTATGCATATGGGCAACAAGAAATAGGTTTCCTACTGGGAGTGATTGTCACTTGTTTGACTTCACACATAGAATAACCCAGCCAGCAAAGAGAGAAAGAGATCACTCATGCAGTTCAGTGAACAATGCAGCTCAAGAGAAGCCTGTTTGATGTTGTTGCCTCCATTTGTCGGAAAATATTGTTGGCTTTCCCCCTCTAAAGAAATCATCGACATAATCATCCCCCTCACTGTGGATATGGAAAAGAAATTGAGAAAAGGATTGCATGCAAAATGAAGAGGCAATGTGAAAAGGAGCATGTAGTGTGCTAGATACTACAATTTTAAAACATTTGTATCAGTCCAAAGGAAGGCAAGGCAACAGGTATGGCATGATAGGCCCTCACCAGTTTCTTACAAACTCAGAAAAGAAGGAAGGAAAGGAAGGAAGGAAGGAAGGAAGGAAGGGAGGAAGGAAGTCTTGTCTTCTCATGTTCCTTGATCTCTGGCTGAAGATATTTAAAGCATAATTTCCAGCTAAAGAAATTGGAGCCTTGTAAGATTCTGTGTGCAGACCATTGAGTAATATATTCTGGTTGGTTGGTTGAAGAGACCACTTTAATCGCCGTGTCTCAGTGCTGTGGAAATCCTGGGAACTTTACTTGTTGTGACACCAGATCTTTTTGGCAGAGAAGGCCAAGTGTCTCACAAAACTACTATTCCCTGAATTCCATAAAACTGAGCCATTGCAGTTAAAGTGGTGTCAAACTGGAGTATTTCTGCAGTGTGGATTCAACCTAAAAAGCTATAGGTATCCCTTTAATTCAACATTTAATATCTACTTTCATCCAAGTGAAGACCTGTACCTATTTGTGTAGGATGGGATGGGGAAAATACAGATTCCATCAGCCTTGCCCAATATCATCAATAGAGAGGATTATGGGAGCAGTAACCCAAGAAGATCTAGAGGGCCACAGATTTACTATCCCTTCAGTGACAATGTACAACATTGTGCAGAAAAATGAAGGAAACTGAATGGAATATGCAACACCATAGGCACTAGGAAACAAGTGTGCTTAAGTGCATCCAGTTTTAATTCCATGCATAGTATTCAATATATTTTAAATTCCCACCTGGTGATACCTTAGGTTGGTGTTTCTGTCCAGTTGTAAGAGGTGAAAATCAAGAATTTGAAATTAATCAAGGGGGCCTTTCTCAATTGCTTCTTCTCATTACAGTATCGGTTTCAATTTCTTGAACATATAAATTAAACCCAATATTACTTTCATGAGTTCTGATCTGTCAGAAACCCAAGCAAGTTCGAAAACGTCCTGGCCAGTCCTGATCCCTTTGGACAGAGAGAAATTAATGTGATTTTAGAACTCACAAGATTATGTCTCTGACCTCTTTAATAATAGTACACAGCCTTTCACATTTTTGCTATAGGGGGAAAAATGAAGTTGTTTCACCCAGACAATTGGCTCCTACTGGGAGACTGATTACATCCAGGAGACTCCAAGCTTGTGCTAACAGTAGGACAGATGAAATTGTCTCAGTGGATGGCAAGAAAGAGAAATGCATACCTTTTCTAAAAGTTGAATTAGTTCACTTTGTTAGGCAGGAAAAAAAGCAAAATCATGCAAAAATAAGTGATGCCAGTATGGATATTTCATAGCAATTGTTTATATAGAAAATACAGATTGCTCAAAACACAATGGACACAATAATATAAAACAGACAAAGTGTTTGAGAAGGTATTATTCCCTGACTTTTTGTGACATCTTGAGCTGCTCTGTGCATTTAAATGTTGAAAATAGAAAAAAAGGAGGGTAAAACAGTTATGAGTTCCAAAGTTGCTTCAGTGGATCATTGAACATGCCAAGGAGACATCCCCGTCGTTACATAGCTGTTTCTTGGTCAATAATTTGTATTATAGTAATTGGTTTGCATCTCTACTGCTATCCATCTGGCCATATTGAAAGAATTAACAAAGACTGAAGGATTTTGAAATTCAGAAAGCACTCTTCATTCAGAATTATTTTTAAAGTATCATTTTTAGGGGTGATTATGATATTTATGCAATCTAGATTACCTAGGAAAACTTACTGAATGGGATCTTTGAGATTTCCTGGGCTGAGATCAGGCAGACCAGGTGCCTATCTGGTGGTCCTGGTCCGATCCCTGTCCAAAGAGGCCTTAGCATGGGTTAAAAGCACCCGCTATTTGTCTCAGAATTTACTGTAAACTCTACAGCAATAGGCACACCACATGGCCATGTGTGCCCCTTACTTGCCTTCATCATCATGTCTGATCAGAAGGCCCCTGGTGTGGCCTCTGACATGGAGAAGGGGTGCCTAGCCATGTATGTGTAGCCAGCACCTTGTTTCTACCCTTTAGTTCTCTGGTGAGGGCTCTTGAGAAGACACAAGGAAGGCAGGAAAGAAGTGTATGGTGGCATCAACTCTGTAGCATTGTGGTGGGTAGTCATGTAGACACCTGCCTATACCTGCCTGTACCAGCCCAAGGACTGACCCAGGTTGGAACCAAGGGCAGGATACCATGGGCTCGGTCCGTGGTATCCTGCCTGTTTACTTAGTATAGAATATCAACGGTAATTTTTACCTTTTAAAAACCTGTCCTATCAAACCTCTTTCTCCCTTTCTTTTCCACATTCACATGAAATCAAGGATTAGAGCCTTATGATTCATTTCAGCTTGCCAATAGCTGTTAAAATGTACATAGTGCATAGATCCTCTGCATATACTCTGTAAAACCATCGCTTCTGTTTATATGGGGCTACCCTTGTGCTTAACCCGGAAACTTCAACTGGTCCAAAATATGGCAGCCAGGCTTGTAACTGGAACATCAAGGAGAGAGCACATAACACCGGTGCTCAAGGCTCTCCACTGGCTGCCAATTAGTTTCCGGGCGCAGTACAAGGTGTTGGTTTTAACCTTTAAAGCCCTACATGGCTTGGGTCCACCTTATCTCAGGGACCGCCTCTCCCCGTATGAACCCCCCCGCACGCTCCGATCCTCTGGGAGGAACCTGCTACAGCCGGTGAAAACTAGGCTGTCGCAGACCTCCCAGAGGACTTTTTCCGCGACCGCTCCCAAACTTTGGAATGGTCTGCCGGATGAGATGCTCCTTATAACATCTCTTGATTGCTTTAAAAAAGCTCTGAAGACGCATCTCTTCCGGCAGGCCTTCCCTGACACCTCTTAGATCCCAGCTCCGAATGGGACCTATAAATTGACCCCTTGCCTGGTGTTATCTTTTCCTCAATGTAAGAACTATGGAGGATGAATCATGTTTTTAATGTTGTTGATTTTAAATTATTGCTAATTTAATTTATTTTTAAGGGGTGGGTGGCTGGGAATGGGTCAATGAAGTGTTTTAATTTGTATGTTTTAATCTTGTTGTACCCCGCTCCGATTGTACTCACAGAGGAGCGGGCTAGAAATAAAGATGATGATGATGATTATTATTATTATTATTATTATATAAAAGATGCGTCCAAAAAGAAAGTCCAAGATATATTAAGTGTTGGTATCTAGCACTAAAGCTGATATATTTTACAGAGAGAAAAATGATGAGTATTTTAAGCTTTACAGAACTGAATCTGCCACACACACGCACCCCCCCCCCCCAAAAAAAACTATCAGAGTTCAGAGAACAGCCCTATTGCTTAGTATTTTCCAAGGCTTGTCATTTGTACCCCCAAGAGTGATGTTACAGTTACGAAGTAGTGTTATCACCAAGGTAGGGATGTAAATCTTGATTTATTTCACGGTTGAGAGCAAGAACAGATAATTCCATCAATTTTCTCCCTGGCGTGAAACAAAATAAGAAAATGGTACACTTTTCAAAGACTATTCACAGTTTGGGACTTCTCTGATCCAATATTATGTACAATCCAACCCCCCCCCCCCCCCAACACACACACACACTTTTACACAACAAAGTGTCCTTTGCTATGCAGGAATCTTGGTGTTTGGTACATGCTTTCTGCACTGGAGCTTTTGTTTTTCTTTGCATAGAAAACCATGTCTCCATGCAGACTGTTTTTTTTATTTGCAAAGGAGACCTACCACTCCCTCAAAACAAATGTGGTTAAGTGGGTATAAATTTGGAATGAAAAAGTTGCAAACCACAAAGAATCTCACACATCCACATTTTCTCAGCAGGGAGTCCTAATGGATAAATTATCCCTTTTTCATCAAGATATTAAAAAAAATAGGCAAATGTGCTTGTCAAGGGCATTCCTGGGACAAAAAGATCAACATCCTATATGTAGTATTTATGCACTTGGCTAAATGGAGCCTTTAAAAAAAGATGCACAATTTTAATATAAAAATTGGCATACTGGAATTTTGACCTAATGTGAAAAAATTATACATGCTTTTTTTATACAGATTTAGCCACCTTTAATTTCTCTGTGAGTTTTGGAGTCTCATATTAGCTGAACTTTGTTTCTAAAACAGAACTAGTGCGTTATTAATCACCTATTGGTCTGCTTCTTATGTACAAACTATATACAAAATGCATTGCATCTACAATGTTCTGCAACCTTCTGAAAGGATGATGTCTCCATTTGTTCTGTTTCCTTACTGGATCATGTAGAGTGAAAGGTATGGTGTGTGTGTGTATTGTAATTTGTAAATTCACTCTTTGTGTAGAACAACCTTTTGGAGGGTATTTTCATCCTGAAATGTGCTTCCTACAGGAAAGCATCAAACACTGCACTCTGTAGGGTGCTCTTTTATGCCTCAGAGTATATAGAACCTGTCTATTTAAGGAGCAGGCTTAAGTAGCAACAGCAACTCCCTCTCCTTTATGAATGAATATTGGATTCCTTTGAGATATATTTAGAAGCGGGTGGAATAGGTTGGTTTGTTTTGTACATTTAGTGAATCTATTATGTTCTTGCTGCCTGTTTGCTTTGATTTGGCACCCATATTGTCTATCTACATTTCTGAAAGGAATTCCCTCTAAACCCCAAAGATTTTGGCAGACATCATGCTATTAAATTTGTTGTTGCTAATTTGACATCAAGTCAACTTTGACTTGTGGCAACACTATGAATGATAGGCTTCCTATCAGTTTTCATTTTTTCAGTTTTCATTTCTGTTTTAGCAGTATCCTCTTATATTGAGTACAGTTTACACATCTAGACAGTCAAATGTTGTGGCACACCTATTTCTTTTAACAGCAAACCATAGTTTTTTTTTTTTAAGGATCTACACAATTACAGGTTTTGCTATAATTTAAAAAGCACCAATTCATTTTCTTTTCATTTTTTTTCATGTACTCTGTCATTCAACATATGGTTGTGAGATGATTCTTTGTGAATAATAATAATAATTATTATTATTATTATTATTATTATTATTTCTTACCCGCCCCTCTGAACTAGGAATCGGGGCGGATACAACATATTAGAAACATATACAGTTAAAATCCTCCAAACATACCCACCTCCCTCCCCTTACAGAATTACAGTTGTGTAAATCAGGTGTAGTGAGAACTAGCATGATGTTGTGGTTTGAGTGCTGGACTATGACTCTGGAGACCAGGGTTCTATTCCATGCTCTCCCATGAAACCCACTTTGTGACCTTTGGCAAGTCACATGCTCTCAACCTCCAAGGAAAGCAATGGCAAACACACCTTGCTAAGTAAATCCCTGGATAGGTTCACCTCAGGGTCATCCTAAATCAGAAACAGTTTGAAGGCACACAGCAAAAATCAGGCGTAAGCTACCAAAACTCACTACCAGCCTTTGTTTTAAAGGGGGAAAAATATTTTTGAAGTTATACCACTCAAAGCCATGAAATCTGGACAGCAGAGCACCTACTACACCACCACCACCACCCCGTGCAAAGCTAAATCAATGTATGGGAAGAATGATGTCCCCTGGTCTCAGCAGCTCCTGTCACAGAGGGATAGTATGTGAGTCCTAGAACATGTTGCACAGTCCTCTCCAAACGGTGGTGAACTTAAGGCAGGTTGCTGAATATTTGTAGCAGGATTTCCTTTTCATATGTTCAGGAGGCTTTTGACAAAGTCACACCCAAACACTTTTCTGTGTTAACAGAAAAAGTCTGAAAGCTATTGCTACATAACCTGTACCTTTGACTACTGAGAGATGAAAGATCAGTGGAAGAACTACTAAAAATGAGACATCGCAAACAAGGGTATGTGCTTACACAGTCTGTTGAAATTGTACTAATATTTGAAGAAACTAATCGTAGCTGAAAAACAATTCATAGGCAACAGAGATGCCCCTCATCCATTGTCAGAATCCTTGTAGTATTCTTCCAGATATGGGTTGGTAGAGGTAGTTGGGGATGATGGTACATAGTTAGTTGCTAGATAGAGAGTAGGAGTGCATAACGGTGCCAGGAGGATTTATCAGTTGACCTTGGGGCTGCTCGGCTCTGAGCTTGGAATGCAGGAGTTTCTGGTGGGAAGCATTGTGAAGGGGGGAGATAAGGTGGAACCGAAACCTATGGAAAAAAACTGGAATAGATCTTTCGCGGGCTTTTGTGAGAAAGAGGGAGGTGTGGTACTTTGGAAGATATAGGGGTGCTGGGCGGGGACTGGTCAGTCTCAGCTAAGAAGCTGAATGGTGTGGTTTTGCTGATCCTGGAGCATCAATAAAGTTCTGTTTATTCTACATAAAGCTGACTGGTTGATTGTCTGGGATTCTGGACCCCTGTTCTGACAGTTAGCTGAGACTCCCCAAACCATCAACTCTTCTTTGAAGCAATGCAGGAGCAGGAGACTTCCGAGGAGCCTTTTACAACTCAGACGGCGGAGGAGGCCAAGGCCTCGGCAGCGGGGGCAGGTGCGTTACCGAAGACCACGAGACCTCCAGTGCTACAGACTCCGGTGAGCGGAGGACAGTGGTTTGGACAACCGGTGGCTCCAATTCGGACCCGAGAACGGAGGAGGGCCACTCGGTGGTCGGATTGGGACACGGGTCTCACGCAGCCCCTGAAAGTACAACCGGGCGAGGAGGCAGAGCTGGGGGAGCAAATGGCCTACCTTCGGGCCGACGTGGACAAATTGCATGACCTACTGAGGGAACTGCTGGCTACACAGAAGGGACGCCCGGACGGGACGAGAGAGGGGCGAGAGACTGACGGCGCGGCGGTGGCACCAGCGGGCCTAGGCCAGGACGAGGCCCCACCACAGGACCAGCAGGTAGTTCGCCCGGCACCAGACCGTCCGTTAGACCCACAGGCCCGGAAGTTGGGGGTTAAGTTTGACGGGGACCCCCAGACCCTCCCCTACTTTTTGTCCCAGGTGGCTGACCACATGGATGAATGGGGGCCCACCTTTCCCTCAGAAGCGGCTAAGGTGAAGTGTGTGGCGAAGCACCTCAAAGGGGAGGCAGCCAACTGGCTTGTGCAGCTGTACGATTGCCAAGCGGCCGAGCTGCGGAATCTGGCGGACTTTATGAGAGCCCTGAGAGCCAGATTCGAAGACCCGTTCAGGGCTGACACTGCCCTGGCCAGTCTGAAGACCCTAGACCAGGGCACCAGATCCGTCTCCGAGTATGCTATGGAGTTTCGGAGATTGATTGCCCAAGTGCCAGACTGCACCGAGGGGATGAAGATCCAATATTTTAAGGAGGGACTGCGTCCCGACATTGTGAACAGGGCACTTAACCTGGGCAACCCCCCTACGGCCATGGAGTGGATCCGGTTGGCTGGAGAGGCAGAGGCAGTGCTGCACGAGATCCGGATACTAAACCAGCGGAGGAATAAGGGGGCCAAGGGAAGAGAAACCCAAGTCGTTGGGGAAAGAGGCAAAGGCAAGATTGGGCAGACAGCCGGGGAGGAGAGAGAGCGACGCCGCCGGCTGGGGCTGTGCCTGGGTTGCGGGCGCAAAGGCCACCTGGTCGCCAACTGCCCGGATCGTATCCCGGAGAAGAAAACGTCCCCCTCCGCGCCCCCTCCAGCGCAGGCTCCCAAGAAAGGGAAGGGGAAGGCAACGGCGAAAAGTTACGGCGACCGTGGGTTCCAGGTGGTGACGGAGGCCGAGGAGGAAGTCTGGACCGACGACGACAGTGCCGATGGAGAGGAGCCGGCTTTAAACTCCCCGAGCCTGCCTTAAAAAGCGGCCAGAGGCAGGCTGGGAGTGGGGACGGCCGCAAACCTATGGTGAGTGGGGGCATTCCCCTCTACACTTTGACTGTGACTTTGGTTGTGGGACGGGGGCAGAGAGCCATGACCCTGACAGCGGCAGTGGACTCAGGTTGCACTAGGTGCTTAGTCAACCCAGAAGTGGTGAAAAGCCTGGGCATAAAAACCCAAAACCTGCCGGACCCCATCCCTTTCTCCCAGATGGATGGCAGCTTGTTGGGGGGGCAAGCTTTGAAGGAGCGGACCACCACAGTGTGGCTGGGGATAGCAGATCACTGGGAAAGGATTCAGTTTGTGGTGGGACCCACGTATCATTATCACATCATGCTGGGGATCGATTGGCTACATCACCATAACCCCCACACTAAGTGGAGACAGAGACTATTAATTTTTGATGACCCAGGCTGCCGGGGTCACCAGTTGGACCCCACTATCAAAGTCCCTCCAGTGCAACAGCCAGTGTTGACGCCCCGGCCCCAGGCGGGTGAGGCTGCCACTCACTTAGAGCCAGTGAACTGGGGAGGGGTCGAAGGTGCAGCGGAACCGGGTGGCAGCCCAGAGGAGGCAGTGGCTTCCTACCCGGACTGTTATGAAGATCTTAAGGAGGTGTTTGAATCTAAAGAGAGTGACCAGCTGCCACCGCACCGAGAGACGGACTGTGCCATTGAGATAGAACCCGGTGCGCCCATGCCTAAGCCAAAACTGTACCCCATGACCCCCTGGGAGTTATCCACACTTAAGGAGTTTATTGAAAAGAACTTGACGAGAGGATTCATTAGACCTTCCACCTCCACTTTTGCCGCACCAGTGTTCTTTAGGGAAAAGAAAGATGGAACGCTGCGGCTGGTCACGGACTATCGAAACCTAAATGGGATTTGTAGCACCAATAAGTACCCTCTGCCTTTAATGAAGGATATGCTAGGTCGGTTGGCCACAGGCAAGGTGTTTACCAAACTAGACTTAAGGGACGCTTATTATAGGGTACGGATTAAAGAGGGGGATGAACATAAGACTGCCTTTAATTGCCCTCTAGGGGCCTATGAGTATCTGGTCCTCCCCTTTGGGCTAGCGGGAGCCCCCGGGGTCTTCATGAGACTCATAAACGAAGTACTACATGACTTGCTGTTTGAAGGGGTGCTGGTATACTTGGACGATGTTCTAATTTACTCTCAGGACCTGGAGAGCCATGTGCCACTAGTGCGAGAGGTGTTACAACGACTGCTTGATAACCAGCTATATGTAAAACTGTCTAAATGCCATTTCCATACGGACAAATTGGATTTTTTAGGGTACCGGGTGTCGGCGCAGGGAATTGAAATGGACCCACAAACAGTGCACACTGTTCTGAGCTGGGCCCCCCCTAAGACCCGAAAACAAGTACAAAAGTTTCTGGGCTTTGCCAATTTCTACAGGCAGTTCATCCCGGACTTTGCTAGAATAGCACTGCCAATTACGGATCTTTTGAAAACCAAAACCCAGGAGGGAGGGGGCAAGGGCAAAGAGGTTAAAGAAAAGAAACAGCCCAAACCCTCTACCCCGATTCACTGGACTGATCAATGCCAGAGAGCATTTGAGCAGTTGAAGCTCTTGTTTAGTGCAGAACCCATTTTGCGTCACCCTGACCCTGACAAGCCGTTCGTCATTCAGGTGGACGCGAGCGACCACGCAGTAGGGGCAGTGTTGCTACAAAAGGACAATAATGGGCTGTTGAGGCCTTGCGCCTACTTGTCTCGCAAATTCCAAAAGGGGGAGCTGGGGTGGCCCACTTGGGAAAAGGAAGCGTTTGCAGTTAAGCATGCTCTGGACAGTTGGAGACAGTTTTTAGAGGGGGCGCCTCACCCTTTTGAAGTTTGGACGGACCATCGTAATTTAGAGGCCCTGCAAACTCCCCGAAAGCTGACTCCTAAACAGAGGAGGTGGGCTAAGGACTTTTACAAGTACAAATTCAAACTAAAGTTCCTCCCAGGAAGACAAAACATTTTAGCTGATGCCTTATCCAGGCTCCCCCAGCATATGGGGAAAGAGCAAATTCCTCTGCAAGCCATTTTCTCCCCTGAACAGTTGGGACTAGCTGTAGTGACTCGTAGCCAGGCTAAGCAGAAACCGGTCGACCCTTTGCCCCAACTGGATGGGCTGCTGCAAAAGATAAAAGGGGAAGCCGAAAAGGATGAGTGGCTTCAGAAGCACAAAGATCGGTTGGTTTTGAACTCATTAGGGTTGTGGGCTAAGGGCTCTCAAATTTATGTTCCTGCATCGATACGGCCTGAAGTTCTTAAATTGTGCCATGATTCGAAGGCAGCGGGTCATTGGGGGTATTTAAAAACTTGGCACAAGCTTCGGAAAGCTTACTGGTGGGAGGGGGTGAGAGCTGAGGTGGAAGACTATGTGAAGAGCTGTCCGGTGTGTGCCCGTGCCAAACCAGTCGTCGGCAAGCCCAGGGGGCTTCTGCAGCCGCTGCCCACCCCTGGGGGACCGTGGAAACATATTGCCATGGACTTTATCACCGATCTGCCTGAGAGCAAGGGGAGAAACACTATTTGGGTGGTTGTGGACCTTTTTTCGAAGCAAGCGCACTATGTAGCTTGCAAGGGGATGCCTAGTGCTACCAAGCTTGCTGACCTGTTCATAGCCCACATTTATAAGTATCATGGGTTGCCAGACAAGATTGTGAGTGACAGGGGTAGCACCTTCACTTCAACCTTTTGGAAGGTGCTGCAAAGAAAATTGGGGGTAGAAGTGGCCCTGAGCACCGCCTGGCACCCCCAGTCTGACGGGCAGAGCGAAAAAACGAACCAGGCTCTCGAGAAGTACCTCCGATGTTACACTAATTATTTGCAGGATGATTGGTATGACTTATTGCCCCATGCTGAAGTGGCGTTCAACAGTTCAGTGCATCGGAGCACTGGCAAATCGCCTTTCGAGATTGTCTATGGATATGAACTCAGGACCCTCCCGGCCTTGCCAGCTAACCCTTCGGACCCTGTGACTGTGACTCAATGGGTTCAGAGGGTTCAGGCGGCTTGGTCCCAGGTTGCCAAGGCTCTGGAGATGGCTAAAACAGACTATAAGAAACATGCTGACCGTAAGAGATCGGTGGGGTGGGACATCAAGCCTGGGGATCGGGTGTTTTTGTCCACGAAGAACCTGAAATCTAGGCACCCGTCTAAGAAATTGGGACCCAAATTCATAGGGCCTTTCCTGGTGAAAAGACTTGTCAATGAGGTGACTGCGGAATTGGACTTGCCTAAATCGTATAGACATTTACACCCTGTATTTCATTTTAGTTTGCTGAAACCGGACCGAAGCACAGAACGTTGGAGACAGGACAAAGAACCGCCCCTGCCCATGATGGTTGAGGGGGAACAGCATTTTGAAGTCGCTAAGATCTTGGACTCTAGAATGCACAGAAACAAGTTGCAGTACCTGATTCGCTGGAAACACTTTTCAGCGGATCATGATGAATGGGTGTTAGCTAAACATGTTAAAGCCCCTGCTTTGGTTATGAAGTTTCATCGTCTGTATCCTGACAAGCCTAAATAGTATTTTGTTGCCTTTGCTGTTTCCTTTAATGTACTGTGTTTATCATATGTAGGGGGGGGGTTTCTTTTCGGGGGGCCGACTGTCAGAATCCTTGTAGTATTCTTCCAGATATGGGTTGGTAGAGGTAGTTGGGGATGATGGTACATAGTTAGTTGCTAGATAGAGAGTAGGAGTGCATAACGGTGCCAGGAGGATTTATCAGTTGACCTTGGGGCTGCTCGGCTCTGAGCTTGGAATGCAGGAGTTTCTGGTGGGAAGCATTGTGAAGGGGGGAGATAAGGTGGAACCGAAACCTATGGAAAAAAACTGGAATAGATCTTTCGCGGGCTTTTGTGAGAAAGAGGGAGGTGTGGTACTTTGGAAGATATAGGGGTGCTGGGCGGGGACTGGTCAGTCTCAGCTAAGAAGCTGAATGGTGTGGTTTTGCTGATCCTGGAGCATCAATAAAGTTCTGTTTATTCTACATAAAGCTGACTGGTTGATTGTCTGGGATTCTGGACCCCTGTTCTGACATCCATATAAATGATTTTTCACATTCTTCTTTGCCTTTACATTTGCCTTCCTCATCAGAATATATATTTTTGGAAAGCGTTGAGGGGAATCTATCATTAACAAAAGGTGCAATGATTTAACACATTTAGGAAGTACAGAAGTCGAGTGAAGACAGATTCACTTGCAGCTGGAAGAAGCTTCTACAATTCACTGTCTGAAAATCAATGATTGTACAGCAAGTGCCCCCAAGCTAAGGTGTCCAATAGTCTTCATCAGCACTGCCACAGATCTCCAGCAGATCATTAATTAAAACAATGGATTGGACCATTTGTGGTTTCCAGTGTCAGCAGAACCTGGGGCCCGAATGATAGGTGTGCTAGGGAGAGATAATGTGTACCTGACTAATGTGATACAGGGGAAAGCAGTTAGCTGGAAAAAAAAATCTAATGTCTTTTGCAGGCAGAAGTGGAAATAAAGAGTTGAGAACAGAATGTGGGGTTGAACAAGGGTCATTTTATTAACATACAATAACATACAACATCTCCAAGGGAATCACATGTATGAGGCATCAATATCTTACCTGGACACAATGCTGTTTTCATGGGCAAGCCTTTCTGGAAAGGTTAAGGAAGGAATGCCACCGATGATGGCTCTAGCCTCATGTTCTCAGGTGAGAAAAAACCAGGATCCCCTCTATGTTTGTCAGCTTTAGATGGAAGTGAACAGAGATTGCATAGCACCTCTCATATCTCATCTCACATAGCTTTGGAGACCAGGCCTCTGAGATTCCAGGCCCCACCTGGAATATTGTGTCCATATTGTGTCCAAAGGAGGGCAACTAAGATGATGAAGGGTCTGGAAACCATGCCCTATGAGGAACACCTTAGGGCACTGGGGATGGTTAGCCTGGAGAAGAGAAGGTTAAGAGGTGATATGATGGCCCTGTTTAAATATTTGAAGGGATGCCACATTGAGGAGGGAGCAAGCTTGTTTTCTGCTGCTCCAGAGACTAGGACATGGAACAATGGACACAAATTGCAGGAAAAGAGATTCCACCTCAACATTAGGAGGAACTTCCTGACAGTAAGGGCTGTTTGACAGTGGAACACACTCCCTTGGAGTGTGGTGGAGTCTCCTTCCTTAGAGGTCTTTAAGCAGAGGCTGGATGGCCATCTGTCGGAGATATTTTGACTTGGAGTTCCTGCATGGCAGGGGGTTGGACTGGATGGCCCTTGTGGTCTCTTCCAACTCTATGATTCTATGATTCTATGATAATGACTATCTCCCCAAAGGTGCCTTCAAATTCCCCATACACCTGCACATTACCATCACAGAAAAGGGACTGGGACACTTTCCCCCCATCATCTGCAGAAGAATTCCTGCAGTGCCTTTTGTGGATCAGACAGGAATATATCATTTCCTGCCTCTGATGAATGTAGCCCATCAACCCTGATAACTGTAACCCTCAAGAACCAGTTATTCAAGTGGCTGGTGACTGCATGTTGGTGGCCAACCAAACTAAATAAATTTCCCTATTGATTTTCTTCCTTGCTCGATTAATACTAAGTGGGTCTAACATATCCTTCCAAACCCTTCTCGGCACTATCTCAACCTATATAATATATAACTCTGGTCAATTTTTTCATAGAATCTAAAATATGAGTGCTTTGCCTTTTACAGCACACAAATTGTTGTGCATCCCTCCACAAACTAGCAAGACTTGAGGAGGCAGATTAGGAAAGAAAAATTTGAAAGTATGAAGGAAGGAGGGATGCCCACTTCATGTTACACTGGCCCTGACATTATATCTGCATATGGAATGGAAAACCAGGCTATAAACTCCGACTGGATTCCATTCATCTGTATCTCAAATGGGTTGATTTTCTTTCTGTCTGCTTTCTTACATGGTGATGGGAAATGTTATGGGTTGGACAGTCCTTACTTTAGTGTTCAGAGTTATGTCTTTGCTTTTTATGACCTTGTCTAGTTCTTTCATAGCTATCCTATCTAGTCCAAGTCTTCTTTTGACTATTTGACTGCAGTCTCTCATCTGATTGATTCAAGACCATGGGGAATCTTTGACTATTTCAATTTCATCATCGTCTAGATTGTATTTATGTAAGTCCACCATAGTCATTATTTTTGTTTTCATATTGTTCAAAATTAAGCCTCCATTGTGTCCTGTAGCTAATTTGGCATATAATTTCCATCAGCCCCAGCCAGCATGGTCAGCTTTCTCTAGGATGAGTATGGTACACTAAAACATTGGGAAGGTGTCACTTAAGGAACCCTGGTCTTCAGGTTAGGCCAGGGATTCACACAGAGCTCTTTTCCAGCATTGTGCTACCTGAAGAGGTCATAAAAAGAACTTGGCATTTTCTGTATGCAGCTTGTGTCCTCTGGTACTGAGCAACATCCTTTCCTCTTGACATATGCTATAGTTTGTGTGCTTGTACCTATTTTACAACAGTTTCCTGAAGTGCATCCATTGAGGCAGTGCTTGAAGGAGAAGAAGAAGAAACAGAAAAGTTGTAAAAGAGAAAATAATCCACTTCAAATATTCATTTTTATAAAAGTGCCACGAAAAGCTATCTCGTTTTGTTTTGACACACAGGAGCCTAATCTCCAATTGTAGATAATATGATGTGGAAAATAAATACCCAAGAAAACTCTAATGCAATCCTCATGTGCAATTGTTTGCAGGGAAATGTTCCAAGGCTGTATATTTATCATTTAGCAAGCACTGTTTTCCCTTGTGCCAAGGACTGTTGCTGCCTTGGCATGTAGGAAATATTGCTGCCTCCAGCAAGAGTGACTGTTTATACAAGCAGGGAGTCAGTTAAACAGAAGACTGGCATCCCATATGGCATGATTATGAATGGAGCTGGATGTCATTCATGTCATGTAGAGAGGGAGATAATATTTTGCATGATTCACCTTGACATCCAAAAAAAATTAAAATGAAATGAACAAACACAACTAGGACAGTTGGCTTCCCACAGTTTCCTTCTTCTGGAAAGGAGCATCTAAAAGGTTCTTTGTCAATTTTACTTCTCATTTGCTGAAACATAAAAGTCTTGATTTACTTGTGTAGAGATTTTATTTCTATGGTTGCTGTTTTAATTTTTGTATGCCGCCTTAATTCCCAGGACTGGAAAAAATGCAAAATATTAAATAAAGGGCTGACATTCTGCTTATGAATTCCAATGGCACAAATCTAACTCCCGCCGTTCCAGGTCACTTTTACAGTCATACAGGTTGGATGTCTCTTCTGATAAAGCAACAGACAAAAGTTCCTCCAGAAAACCTACTTTATGATTACAAAGTCAAAGTTTCAAGCTTTTATAATTGTACAGAAGGGATTATTAGAATCTCTCACAGTCCACAAGTCTGATATTTCTTTAACTGCCCTAAGGCATCCTATGGCATCCTGGGTCTTTTAGTTTAATGAGGTATTTAGGATTCCCTGCCAGAGAGCTCCAGTGTTTCATCAGATTACAAATCCTAGGATATGGTAAATTGCAGCCTTGGCAGCTAAAGTGGTACAGGTTGAGCCTCCCATTTCCAGAATTCCAAAATCCATTATACACCAAAACACAAAACTTTATTCATGGTTGGCTGAAATAGTGACACCTTTGCTTTCTGAAGGTTTAATGTACACAAAATTTGTTTCATACACAAAGTTATTTAAAAATGTTGCAAAATGGCTGCATCTATACTACAGAAATTATGCAGTTTGACACCGCTTTTACTTCCATGGCTCAGTGCTATCGAATTCTGGAGTTTGTAGTTTGATGAGGCACCAGAACTCTCTGATAGAGAAGGCTAAATATCTTACAAAATTATAAATCCCAGAATTCCATAGCATTGAGCCATAACAGTTGATGTGGTGTCAAACTGCATTATTTTGGCAGTGCAGACAGGGTCAATGTTACCGTAGGCTATGTGTATAAGGTGTATATGAAAACTTAATAAATTTCATATTTTGACTTGGATCTCATCTCCAAGATATCTCATTATGTATATAAAGATCTGTACTTATTTTTGTAGGATGGGATAGGCAAAATGCAGGTCCCATCAGCCTTGCCCAATATCAGTAGTGAGAATCATGGGAGCAGTAGCCCAGAAAAATTTAGAAGACCACAAAAATTCCTATCCCTTCTTTATGGTAGCACCTGTGATGTTTGCACATTGTTTGTGTATTGAAGTCTACTTCCTGTGTGTAACAGAGACACAAAGACAGAACTGTGTTAATCTGGATCAGTATGCAAAGGGATATTGTAGAAACTTTGACACTGGGAGAAAGATGTTTGTAACACAAGCTTTTGTAGACTAGTCCATTTCCCCAGTTGCATGGAGTGAAGAGAGGTGCATGGACAGCTCTTTATGACCACAAATGAGCAAGGTGTGTGTGTGTGTGCATATGTACATACATACTAAGGTATGGTGGTGAGATGACAAGTTTAACTTTAACAACTGTCATTGGGGGACAAAGTTGGAAGGAAAAATATTGCCTAAAACAAGATGAGTAGATAACCATATGAGTGGTGGAGGGAGTTCTTGGACTATAGTATGATGCCATCAGTGCCATCTGACCTGGGAGTTTCATCTTCTTGCACTACTTCTTGTTTCATTTTGGATCAACCTAGCGTGGTAAAGACTGTTGTCTACCCTGCCTCCTTCTGCTCCTTCTGCACGGTACTAAGAAATGTTAGCTATGGTACCACTGCTCTTGTCTTTGAGATAGCCTCCACCAGTGTCACCCCCATTACTGCTGCTGCCCAGTAGCTGTCTGGCACATTTAGTCTGGATCCTCAGCGAAAGCATATCTGACATGGAAGAGCCTACCAGCAACACTGCTGCCATCAGCATTGTCTATTGCCTGAGAGAAGCATGCAGTCCCACCACTGAGGAAAAGTAGTGTCATTGATGGGAAAGAATGTAGAGGTAAAAACCTTATTCTGGAAAGACCTTGCTCTTTTTCGTTAGAATTTACTGCTTACCTCCACAAATCTATTAGGCAGTCAGTAGAAGGGTTTTTTTTTCAGGCCAGGAAAAGCCCATCAGTCTGTGACTTTTCATTTGGGATCATTGATTTCTGAATTGATAACCTGTTCTGCTTTGAGAATTGCACTGAGAAAGTCGATTCCTCCAGGATGCTGAGAAAATTCAGTGTTGCTTATACTGTGTTTAAATTGTTTAGTCACATATTCAGGACAACATAGTTTTCACTTTCTCCAATAGGTCTTATTCTGGACTTCAACCTATTAAGAAGATTTGCTTTCTGTGACAAAATTCACAGTATCTCTTGCTACTACTTATACAGCCACCTCCTTTATTTTGCCCTAAATTAATATCCCTTCTGGAGAGAGTGTGTCATAAACACAAGAAGATTAATCCACACTTGACTATCAGTGTAAGACAAGATCCTTCTCAAGAAACTATGTGTGCATGAATGCGTGCATGCACACACCCACAAGTCTGATAAGCGTCTAGCAACAAGGGAGGATATTATTATTATTATTATTATTATTATTATTAGCTTTATTTATAAAGCGCCGTAAGAGTACACGGCGCTGTACAAACACCAAATAAAATCAAGAATATGCAAAAAGCCTGCATATGGCGTACAATCTAGAGATTAAAACAAGTTAAAAACATCATAAAAAACAAGTTAAAACAGCAGATAACAAATATTAATCAGGCATGAAGAGAGATCACAGTCACAAACTTCCTGGGAATGCTTCCCTAAACAATATGGTCTTTAGCTCAGTTTTAAAGCTGGTTAGAGACGTGTTGAGACATGCTTGTAAGGGGAGGAGGTTCCCGAAGTGAGGGGCAGCAAGCGAGAAGGGACAAATCCAGGATGGGGCAGTGGAAATCCCGGGCTGGGACAGGAGACTTTGGCTACCAGAGCAGAGGGAACAGGTGGGAATATAGGGAGAAAGAAGTTCAGAGCGATAGGAAGGGGCTAGCCCATGCAGTGGATTTAGAAGAATACTGTAAAAAAAATTATTTGTTATTCATGAAAGAAACTGCAAGGACGTGATTCTTCACTAACTTTCTTCTCAAAGGAAGCAATGAGTAGATTTAACAATTTTCTTCCAACTGCAACAAAGTCTTCAAAAACCATGCCATTTCCAAAGTTTATTCAGAATTTTTCCTGTGCAAAACTTGCACAGGAAAATTCACATTATTTTGCACAGAAAGAAACCTCAGGTGGATTTTGCACAGAATAAGTCCTGAACTGTGGAGTTTCTTGTTAGTCCAGGATTCTTCTTATTAGCATGCCTCAACGCTCGAAAATACAATTTTTGACCATTTTCTGAATATTTTTGAATATTTTTTCCATTGCTAGTAGATACCCAAACTGGTATGAAGAACAGGAAATAATTAAAAGGATGGATGGAGTGAAGGAAGGAAGGGGAAGGGGAAATGAAGAATGAAAGAAAGGAGGATTTTCTACATCTCCAGTGTGGATGAGCACCATCCAGATAGCAGGCTCATGGTCATGGCAGATGGATGTTGAAACTCGGGAATAAAGAAACATTGAACATCACTGTTGCAACTACCGGCCTGATTTTGTCTTACTAGTTTTTGAAAGAGAGTTGAGGGGGAGAGAGAAAGAGTTTCATCAAAGAAAAATCTGTATTCATATAGGGCTTGGTTCAGGGATCATTTTTCAATGCTACCAATTAAAACGCTTGTTTAGATGCTTTAATAATTATATTTTATTCATGTCTGCCCAACCAAGCGATTCAAGTAAGCAGCAATTCAATCAAAGCCAGGCTGTCTTTATTTCCTTTTCCTTTTCTTTTTGGTTTTCCTTTTGTTTGCTTCTTTCCCCATTTTTGGTTTGTAGATAACACTTATATATATCTATGAGATCTGAGAAGTGAAAATAATGCATACGAATCTTCATAAAATTAAAATTAGGTTAATTTTTAACATTATTCATCTATGAAAGCTGAAGTTGGTTCTTCTTGATGTTATTTATTTATTTACTGCACCTTTGCGTTATTTTCTTACACAGAAATTTATGCACGTTTTGCATTTTTTTCTCATTTGAAGCTTTAATTGCATAGTACAGTAAGTGATCCCAACTTTCCCCCATTGACTAAAGCATAGCTTTTCAGCTATGTTCATTTTTGCTCTTTGTGTTTAAGACATACGTATTGTTTTGTGTACATTTGATTTCTCAGAAACACCCAATAAGCTTCACAAATGAAGGAACAAGGTGCAGGACTTTCTCACCACAAGGCTGAGAAGGTGTGAATGTATTATTTTAGTCTAGATTGTTGAGTGTGTTGTGAAGTAAGCCATGGTTAGCTGAACTCTGAACTGGAGCACTTTTCATTGGAAATTGTTACACTAGTTCCTCCTTGGCTCTGTTGAGTAATCCATTTGCTAATAGCCACCTCCACACTTCACACCAGAGACCCACTCATCTCAATGACATTCCAAATTATACAATAGCTTAAAAGTAGCATACTTCAGGGTTATTGATGGATGCCAGGTGAGCTTCAACTAAGGGGAAAAAATGATGTCGATCAGAATGAGTTTCAGTGAAGAAGTGGACTCGTAAAAACATGAAAGGTGAGAGTTTCGTTGTGTTCTGGAAGAACGCTATTTGTAGAAGAGCTCTGTATCTCCATTCACTTTCCCCCTGCTGAGCTGTAATTGATAATCCAAGCCCTTTTGGAGTCAGTTACTCAGATTAAATGTAAACAGTGTTTATGATGTTTCTTAGGCATCCATGTCAGTCTTTTATTTAGTAAGCTTTTCCATTCATTCCAACATGGTGTTAAGATAAAAGTCATCCTATTGCAATTTTGGGAAATGTTTAGAGTGTGATATTCTACTCAGTTCTTGATATGTTTCTAAATGCATTTGAATTGTTTTAATCCCGTGCTTGGTTTCAATATGATAGGCATTTTTTCAAAAAGAAAATGGTTTTTAATGTTATAATGAATGGGTTTTTAGAATCATAGAGTTGGAAGAGACCTCAAGGGCCATCCAGTCTAACTCCCTCTCATGCAGGAAGACCCCATCCAAGATGGCCATCCAGCTTCTGATTAAAAACCTTCAAAGAAGGAGACTGCACTACAGTCTGAGGCACCATATTCCTGAGTTGAATAGTTCTTATTTTCAGGAAGTTCTTAGTAATGGGAAGTCAAAGGCTTTCATGGCTGGCATCCATTGTCTTTTGTAGGTTTTTTTTGGGATGTGTGGCCATGTTCTAGAAGAGTTTCTTCCAAATGTTTCACCAGCATCTTTGGCTGGCATCTTCAGAGCATCTTCTGCCAATTCTCCTGCCCTCTAAAAATCCATTTCACCCAGAAGTAACTTTATATCCATTCATTTGATTAACTGGTTGGATAGAAAGATGAATAATATATTCTGCCTCCATATGAGATCCAGAGCAACTTCCTTTGGTCAAGCCAAGTTATTTTGTTGCCCATGGCAAAGAAGAGGAAGACACCCTTTTTTGTTACATCTCAGGAGGGAGGGGAGGATATGGTTTTAGTGAATTTTAAAAGTGTTCAGGGTAGTAGACAAGCAGATAATTCTAAGTATCCACAAAAATGCAAATTCCAGGATTCCATAGGATGGAGGCATGCCAATTAAACTGGTATCAAACTACTATAAGTGTGTGGTGTAGAAATGGTTGCTCTCTTTTGATTGCTAGGGTAAGGGACCTTCCTTTTGAAATTGCATCAGATCATAGATAATTATATCCTAACATCTGTTTAGTATGGGTTTAAATCTTTACATTATTTCTGTTTCTCTATTACATTACATTCAGTCTGGTTGTATGTTGTATGTGAAAATGAATTCTTTAACTTTCTCTCCAATATAGGGAATATATTTCACTCGTTTTCAGCCTGTATTCACATATTTTGAAATTTCAGGAAATACTTCTGTGCATAAAATACCAATGTGATGTTTTGGGGTTTTTGAGGGGGGAAAAAATGTGTTTCTTGGGGCGGAGGGGGACAACAACCGCACAATTATAGTAACAGAAAGCCATGTGTTCTGGAAACCATTCACTCCCCCTGCAAATCCTCCCACTGCTACCTATATTTATTCACAGAATTATTTCCAGAAACACGTTGAGATAGATGTATACCAAACGAAATCTGTGCTTGTACGCTATTTATCCTGACCAGGTTTCCTGAAGATTTGAAAACCCTTTTATTTCTATTTTTTTTAATGTTTTTGGCTGGCAACTGAATAATCATCGATATCTTCTTGTCCCTGATCTCTAGTATGTTGGATTAGAAGGAAGGCTTGCTAGAAAAGAGAAGGTGTGCTTTTCAGACGCTTTGAACCTTCAGACACCCCACTTCAGAAGTGAAGTACCAGGGATCAATATCTTCATTGACTGCTAGCAGACGTGCGTGTTCCTATTTCCAAGTTGTGCTTTTATACACAGCAAGCAGTCAGCAGACTCTTGTGAGGCTTCAGGTTCCCGATTTTTTTTTTTTTTAATAAAAAGTTCCAGCTTTTAACGAATATTGGTCACTTCTATGTTTAGCTACAAAGAGGTAGCTGTCGTTTAATTTTCTGAGAACCAAAAAGTTCAGTCGTCCCTATCGATGACCTTTCATGGGCCCTGTTTCTTTCTGTTATGTCTTGAGGTCTCAGAGTGGGAGGTTGCAAGAGGGAAAAGGAGGGAGGGCAGAAGTAGCTTTTATCTCTGCTAATAGGAATCTAATGGACACCACAGTCTGCCTGTAATTGGATTTTGCTTCAGATCATGATTAGGAAGATTGCTAAACAAAGTGTATAGAAACTGCCAGCAGAAGTTATATGCATTCTTTGCTGGTAATTGAATGAAGAGATGGGATAAAGAAAATCTCTGAGATATGGGATAAACTGAAATGGAAGCAATAAATGCAAGAAGGGACAGAAATCTCTCCCTTAAGGGTGGGGAGAAGGAAATGCAAATGGTACTTGATAATCAGGAACATCTACTGAGACAAATAAATAAAGCTGCTTGGTTGTACGTTCCCTAGAACACAATCTTTTTGCTTTGTTTTATTATGATGTACATATTAGACTCATTCACAGTGTAGATTATTAAAATAATGCAGAGCTTACTTCTGGCTCCATCACAACCTTTACTATCATTCTCATAATGTGAATGTTGACAATTTTTTGTTTTGAGTTTCAAAAAGAGATTAATTGATGGTCCGGACTCCACTACCACCATGAAAAATAAGAGACCGGTGAGATTTATAATCTGATATAACCCCACCTTGTTCCTTTCTGCAATTCCTTACATAAGAAGTCAATTATTCTCTGACACAATTTGTCATTTGTGTCAGCGTTTTTTCTGGGGTATATTAGATGATTTAGTCCCAGGGGTAAAGCTCGAACCACAAGTCAAAAATCTAATTAGGTGACTAAGTGAACCCTTGGAATTCCCCAAAGAACTTCAGGATGTCATGTTTTCAGGTATTGTATAGAAACATTAGGAACCACCCCAGATCTTGAACACTTTTCACTAAACTCAGACTGCATCTGCACTGCAGAAATAATACAGTTTCGCATCACTTTAACTGTCATGTCTCCTTTCTATGGAATCCTCGGTTTTGTAGCCTGTTGTGGCAAGACCCTCTCTGACAGAGAAGGCTCAACATCTCACCAAACCATGAATCCCGGAATTCCATAGCACTGAGCCATGGCAGTTAAAGTGGTGTCAAATGGCATCATTTCTGCAGTGCAGATGCAGCCTTCGTTTTAAGATTTTCTGTATCTAGAATCTTAGCCCTATAACCTTATCTGAGTGAATAGATTTAGGAATGTGACTTTTGCTATCTTGGAGAGTCTTTGTTCAAATGCAACTTTCCTTGATACGATTATCTAGCTAAGAAAAGAAGCTGTCTGATGCCCTTGAGAGGTTGATTGCATTTAGCTGGTTTTTACCTACCTGATCACTATGAGGAACATAGTGCACAAGGGAGCAGAACAGGATGTTTCTAAGTGAGCAGAAGGTGCTTAAGATGTTATCTAAGACATAAATATAATTGTATTTCTAGAACATTTGTCTAAATGTTTATGAATTTGTGGCTTAGGGTGCACTCATTGTATGCTGAAGGCAGACAAAAATAATATAGTGTGTTAAGTATGTAATGTGCATGTTGCTGCCCTCAACAGTTGCATTTCTTTTGGGCACAGAAAATAAACCACGGAGTTGAATGATATATATTTAATGTATTGAGTAACTTTACCATAATTATATTTGTTTGCTGGGATTACAATATTATATATGTGCCTCCCAGTTGCCTCTCAACTTATGGTGACCCCATGAATTTCACAGTTTCCTTTGTTTGCATCTGCCTTGCAGAATTAATGCAGTTTGACACCACTTTAAGTGGCTTGGCTCAGTGCGTGAGAGTCCTTGGGATTTGTAGTTTGTTTTGACACCAGCGCTTTGACAGCAAAGGCTAAATATCTCACAAATCCCAAAATGCCATAAGTTTTGATTCATGGCAATTAAAGCAGATTAAACTGCAATATTTCTGCAGTACAGAGGCAGCCGTTGGCAAGGAATACTCAGAAAGGGTTTTGCCAACCTCTTCTTCTGAAATGTAGCCTAGACCACCTGGTATCTGATGGCAGTCTCCCATTCAAGTACTAACTAAAACTGATCCTGCTTAGCTTTCGAGATGAGATTGGATTGGGTGCCTTTAGGATATTTAGGCACATTTCTTGGGTGACATCACAGAGTAGCATAGTGGTGTTATTTGCATCCCTCATTTACCATCCAAAACTAATTATCAGTTTGAAAATAATATACTGCCTGTACAATTCCAGGCTTGTATTGTGATGTGTGCAATGCACAAAATATGTTTTAAAAATGTGTACTCTGGGGAGAAATATATACATGAAAAATGTGCCTGTCTGCAAATGCACACAAGCCACATTTGTATGTACGTTGAAAATGAACACAAATACATGTTACAATTCAAGAAAAAAATATTGTGCATAAAATATTTATGTGGCAAAATATTGTGCATAAATATTTTGTGGCAAAAAAGTAGATCTTGCAATCCAGTATGGAGGTGCATGAAAATTGCCTTTGACGTGAAACTTGCAGAACCTACATGAGCAAACTTTTGTATTTACATCCATAATTAGAGCTCCCAAGGTGGATCAGTGGGATAAGTCAGCTTATTATATTCCTGTTACTTCTGTTGGTTTGCGCTTTGACAGTATACCTGTGAAGGTCATATCAAATAAATGAGTTACAATGTGGAAAGCCTTTGATCAATTAGGATGAGGGGTCATAAAGAGACATTCAAGTATGCGCCTGATTACTTTCTCAGATAAATGTGTCACTGCTTTCAAAGCCACATCTCAATGCACAATGAAAACTTGACGGCATGCACTGTCAGTTTTGGATTCTTTTTATTGTGTTGCATAAACAACACAATTTGTAGGCCAGGGATTCTATCTGTATACTATTGTCTTCCTGGAAAAGTGGCATACTCCCTACTCCTCCTTTTATCTAAGCTGCATCCACACTGGAGAAATAACCTGATTTGGCACTGCTCTAACTGCTCTGGCTCCGCTCTGGGCCACAACAAACTCCAAGTCCCAGAATTCCATAGCTTTGAGCCAGAACAGTTAAATTGATGCCAAACCAGGTTATTTCTCCAGTGTGGATGCAGCCCTAGTTAGGCCCTAGTTAGGCTACAACCCTTTTCATGTGTTTAGAATATGCACTCCTGCTGACAAAGCATGATGGGGTGAACGCCATTGCATCGCCTTTCCCCATCTTCAACATTCAGACATTGATCTGCTCAGAATTCACAAGAGTGAAACAAAATATGAAGGTTTAGGGGATGAAATTATTTCTTGCATTCTACACACTTTAAAAATATGCTGGTCCCCAACCACTATGATTAAGTTGATGAATGAGTCAAGTTCACAGATGAGACAGACGGTGTCGATCTTATCCGCTGTATCCATTGTGAACACCATCCACTGAAAGAGATGCTGTATTCCATCTGATTTATTGCTTTGTTTCAACAAATTTATTATTTTGTTTCAACAAGAGGCTGTCTGGAGTGATTTCAGAAACAGGTTAAAAATGCTACCAACGTTGAGAAAAGTCTTTGAGGTTTTGGACACATTAGATAGTGGTGAGTCTCACTTCCACATAAATGGGTGACAGCAGTGTCACACCTTAAAAAGGCATGAAAGGTTTTGAGAGATTTTGGTAGTGCCATGTTATAATAATAATAATAATAATAATAATAATAATAATTATTATTATTATTTATAGCCCGCCCCACTGAACAAACAATCGAGGCAGGTTACAACTAGTTATGCAAAGAATATTCATCAAAATTCAATAAACAGAAGAAATTTCTGTTATTCAAAGATTTGTTAAAATTGCAATGGCCATTAGCCAGATGCAAATCAAATTTGATTTAATTTGATTTGAATTGGCACATGGGACAAAAAAAAATTCCTACAAACACTTCCTTGCTTTCTGGCAGCGAAAGGGCAACAATTAATGGCTGGAAATATGTTGGTGACATTCACACACGTAGCTTTGGTTTATGAGTGAGTATGATTTCTTTCAGATTGGGCTCAGGAATTATTCTCATTTTAGGCCTGCATCTGTGCTGCAGAATTAATGCAGTCTGACATGGCTTTAACTGCCATGGCTCAATGCTGTGGAATTCTGGGACTTGTAGTTTTATGAGACATCTAGCCTTCTTTGTCAGAGATCCAGTACCACAACAAACTACGAATCCCATAGCATGGAACCATGAACATTAAAGTGCTATCAAACTGCATTAAGTGGGAAGCACTTCATTTCCCTTGCCCGAGGCTCAGCATGGTAATGGTTTAGGCATTGGACTAGGACACTGGGAGGCCAGTGTTCGAATCCTGGCTCAGCCATGGAAACCCACTGGGTGACCTTGAGCCAGTCACTCTCTCTCAGCTTCAGAGGATGGCAAGAGCAAACTGCCTCTAAGGAAACGTGCCAAGAAAACCTTATGATAGGCTTTCTATTAAATGACTTGCAGGTACAACAATACAGGTGAAACCAGCTGCTTCTTCCCTCTCTGGGTCACTTCTCTACTAGTAAATGGCAGAAAAAGTTTCTCCCCGGGGAATGGCAGGTACCCGAATGAGGGAAGGTCATAGACCTGTGTAGAAACCCATTTAATCCAGGATCTCAGCCACTGTCTTTTACAACTTTCATGACTTGCAAAATCTCTTGCCTGAGATTTCTACTTAACTTCAGGATTGACCTTCTCCCTATCTGGCAAACTAAAGGTGTTTGAGCTTCTGAGGCTATGTTCTCACTCTACCCTCAAAAATCTAATAAAAGTTTGTATTAAATTCAATTAATTTTTAACAGGATATAGACTTCTCCTGTTTGGGTAGCATTAGGATTGAATAATCTGTGAAGGAAACCTTTTTGGGATGTACTGAGGCTCCCCTGATATCCTCCCTTCACAAAAATATGTCTCTTTGACAGATGTTCCTGTAGTCTCCATGCTACCTTCCTTTCTCTGCCATATTCTATAACCCTATAGCTTTTATAGAAAGCAGTTGTCAGGTGAGGGGAATTATGTGTGTGTGTGTTTTAAAAATCCCATAAATCCTATCATTTAAGCCACACTTTTTAAAAGCCTCAGGCTAGTGAAACATTACAAAGAGTTCTGAAGACACATAAACCAGTTCTCTGCTTCAGTGAGACTTGTTCTGCATCAGAGATACCACTTCAGGAGACCTGTGTGGGGAAGAAATAAATGAGGGAGACATAGGGAAAAATGTTTCTTACATAGTTCAAGTGCAAGTGGAGTTGAACAGAATCCAATTAACTTCAAAAAGCAAAAGGCATGGATAACTCTACTGTCACAGTGACCTTGCTAGAGGAGCGGTCTTTCTTTGCATATCACTTCTACAGAGAGGTGCATAACATTTCTACAGAAATTAAAAATACACGGAGAGATTTTTTTCTGGAATATTTGACATTTGAATCATGACTTTCCTAGGCCTGAAGCTAGAATTTCAGTTCCAAATTTCTATTTCTTTCTTCTGAGATTGAACCGGGACTTTCTTGGTAAGCAATGAATTATTCCTTATGCTTAATATTTGGATGTACGATTCAATAACTTGATCAATGGCTCTAAACACTTTCTCTTACAATGCTAACAGGGCAATCCTGTTCATGTCACCTTGGAAACAAAACCAACTTTAGCAACATGTGCCTGATATGTACATGCGTCCTCTAGAGCCCTTCCTCACTGCCAGAATTGGAAACCTCCAGGAAGTGCAATTCTCCTTCACAAGAATTCACAGAGACCTCTGTGTTGCTCTGTTTTAATGCCAGAGATGGGAATCATGGGCAGGCAGGCAGGCAGGCAGGAAAATGAAGACAAGGCGGAGGCAGAGGAAGAAAGTAGTTTAAAGATTTGCCATTGCCTTCCCCAGAGGCTGAATATGTGACATGCCCAAGGTCACCCAATAGGTTTAATGGCTGAATGAAAAATTGAACCCTGGTCTCCAAAGTCACAGTCTAACCACTATGCCACACTGCCTCTCATACTATGTATACATTTTACGTAATATGCACATTACAGAGCTAGCATGGTATTGTGCTTTGAGCTTTGGACTACAGCTTTGGAGACCAGGGTGCGATTCCTTGCTTGGCCATGGAAATCCAGTGGGTGACCTTAGGCAAGTCACACACTCTCCATACCAGAAACCTCCTATGATAGGGTTGCCTTAGGATCACCATAAGTTGGAAATGATGTGAAGGCACACAACAACAAATATGTATATTAAACTTACATGTAATTTGTAAATAATAATAATAATAATAATAATTTAAAATGACATCTCTATTCCATGCTGGAAACAAGATCTCTCAAGTAGCTGAAGAATTCTTGTACTTAATCCTTACTATGCTAAGATAGCAAATATATATATATATATATATATATATATGTGACTGGCATTTTGCGTTGAAGTTATGGATTTATCTATAACCTATGTGTATATATTTATCTATAACCTAGAGTTATGGATCTGTAACTATTCCATATTTAGTAAAATTGTATAGTCACAATCACAGAGCTATTTCCATGGTTGTAAATGTCCCCCAAAGCCTACCTTAACCTTTAGCAGAAGCACTGACCAAAGGAGGTCTGCTCAGCTGTCAACTGGCATGCCAGGAGGAGGATGTTTGCAGCCCCCTCCTGACTGTAAGCAAGGTTGCAAAAATCACAATTCCTGTCACAATTCCTTCTCATAGCCTCATTTGCTGGTGTTAAGGGGGCTGGAAATGCCAGCCTCCTTGCTCCCCGGTTGGCAGATGAACAGATCTTCTTTGGTTGATGTCATCAAAGGATTAAATCACATCACCCGCAATAATCGAAGCATTCTCCCTTGCTCATCCTGTAATGTGATATATGCCACCCAGTGTCAACATTGCCCTTCAGCAGTCTGTTATGGGCAAGCAGGCCAGTCTCTGTTCCAGAGGATAAATGGGCATAAATCAGATATCAAGAATGCAACAAAAACCTGTTGCAGAATACTTCAGTTTGCTCGACTATTCCATCTCTGACCTCAGCACAGCAGTCCTTTTACAAAACTACAGTGACAAAATCTACAAAGGAAGATTGGAAAGAGAAGCAGATGAATTAGAATATATCCACAAACTCCAATCCCTCAGCAGTGGGTTGCACAGAGACAATGACTTCCTGGCATACTATACATATTATAACACTGGTTAGCATCCCAGCCTTGTGAGGCTGCTCTTAGACAGTTTTGGTATCTCCCGTCACCTGCACGCATCACGTTCAAAAACTCTTCCACCATTCATGTGATCATCCACTCACCCTGATGTTAGGCAACATCTTTCCTCCTGCTTTTGACCCTCATTGAGCACATGTCACTTCATCAAAATACCCACAAGTTTTGCATTTCTATGGCTATCCATACAGTTTGACTATATAGGTCATTCCTGGCCACATATGTCTCTGAAGAAGGAAATCAAGTCTATGAAAGCTCAGGCTACAATTTCCCAAAGGTGCTACGAGATCCCTTTTGCAATAAAAGCATCAACTTAACATCCTTAACCAGAGCAACAATTTTGCATCTTCTATGGTGCTCCAGTTCTGGCATCATTCTCGGACAGCATCAGGGATAATAAAATAAACAGTAGGTTGACTGAGAATAGTTGTAGAAAATATGCAAAGTGTACATATTTGTTTGGATGGGGGGGGTGATAAAAAAAATCACTAAATGTTTCTCAATAAAATATGTTTTCTGAGAAATTTAGCCTAAGCTTTATATCAGATCTATTTAGGAGTGGAGCTTGGGAACATAGTCCCTTAGGTTTCTGTATATTAAAACTAATAATTTTAAAAAAATCTTAAAGAATCCTTCCCAAGACTCTCTCGCTGATTTTGGAGAGGCATTAGGATAAGAAGGGATCTAGGGTAGCATCGGCAATTGGAAAAGCTATTAGAAGCATTCCCTGGTCCTGCCAGAAGCAGTGATAAATGCATCCTGAATTCAAGCTATTGCTTTTAAGTGGTAAGGGAAATAAATCCAAGATTTCCATAGGGGTAATGCTTAGATTAGACTTAATCTTTCAAAGGAAGAAAGAGCAACAAGAATTTTCTGTACCTTAAAATAAATGTATCCAAGAGAGCAAACCATGACCTGAGCATTCCCTATAGCCTCGCTGTAGAATGCTGTTCTTTTAGATAATGGATCAATGCAGCAAACTCTAAAACCCTCCTGGAGTAGGAAGCAGAAATATCATCTCAAAGAGCTGCTCACTCTGAGGACTGCTGGTTTGTGTCTATTAGTGTGCTGTGAAATACCATCATTTTTTGTGAAATCACATGAAAAACTCAGTGGATAACAAGTCTCTTTTCCCCGCTGGTGGAAAGGTTTGTGCGTAAAATAAGAGTTTTCCGATGGCATGTGTGCTGATTACCCTGCAGTATAATTTGTATTTCTACTTATTTAATCACTCTAGAGTCACAGCATTCACTGGCAGTTGCTAGATTGCTTTTTAAATTTAAGCTAGGTGGAGAAGAGTTTATGCACGCTCACTCCCCCTTCATAATATTTGGTGTGCATGTGTTAAATATTGTTCTGCATAAATTATTGTATTCTCTGCTCATCTGCATACAAAGCCTTCCCATCTCTCTAAATCATAATAAGATCCTTATTAGATCTTGGCACATACAGGCACCCAAATGACTGATCTCCACCTTTATATTTGCTTCTTTTAAATTAAGTGCAGTGAATGAGCACAGCAGAGTATGCCTGCATTTAGACATCATGTTAAAACCCAGTTTAGCACGACAAAAGCAAGTACTGTGGCATTAGCAGCAAATCCAGAGCCTACATTTCTTATAGTGCATGCGCAGGAACCACCATGCACAATTTTTAAGGAAAGCATGGAATCTTGAAATACACACACACACCTATTCTCTTTTGCTGAGGATTTTTGGCTCTTGCAACAAATGACAGGTGGCTGCCTTACCACACTATCCCCATTTGCCATGATCAGAACAAGGTGCCCAGCTTTGTTATTAACAGTGGGTGCCCAGTGTCTCGTGCCCACAATGGTGGTGCCAGGCAGCTCACAGTGAAGGTGAATAGTGAAGGCAGCCACTATAAGGAGAAAACTTGGTATTGGTTGCGGTGGCTGTGTGTGTGTGTGTGTGCACGCACACACACACATGTAAACATTGATCACATTGAATAACATTTCTGTCACTACCATATGAATTAATAATTTTCCACTTCTCATAAAGCACTTTGCTAACCATTATTTCATTCCAATGTATTTGTAATAGTAATATTAAAACTATTCTACAACACTCCATAATGTGTATCAATTCCTTATTACTTCCCTTGGTCTCCAGTTGTAAAAACATTAATCATATTTAATACAAGGCTTTCCAGTCAGGCTGGAAAATGTATTATTCCAGGTGAATTCAAGTATAATTTAGCTCCTTGGTCTTAAGTGTCTATAATATATTATTCCAGTTAAATTCTACTATAATTTGGCTGCATGATTTTCAGTTTTTAAGATATATTGTGAAATTATTATCCAGTGCCTATAAGTAACATGTGTGACACCAGTGATTCCTAAATGAAATTCTTAATATGAAAGTGGAGATCTTCCTTCCTTTCATATCCCACTTTTTTTTCTTTAGTATCCCACATTACTCCTTATGTAGGCCCCATAAACACAAGAAAGCTTATACTGTGAGATGATATGAATGTACTCTACCCAATCATATGTGCCTTTTTACATCAGTCATGGTAAACAGCAGCTGCTGCCAAATCCTGTCTAGTGCATACATGAATAGCAGAACAGAGAGAAAGGGGAAAAAAGATGACTCTGCCTCACCAGATCTCTCCCCCACCACCCGTACATTAAAAGCAGATCTATATGTATTTCCACCAAAATGGAAATCATATGTAGTGCCATGTGACAATAGATTCACTGTGGGGGTGTGGGGCGTGACACTTGGTCAGCCCCCCATACCATCCCCCATGCTCTGTGTAATGTACATGACACACGTGGCCTCCATCCACCATTCATGTGGCCATCCCTCCCACCCTGGCCTTAGACAACATCTTTCTTTTTTACTTTTGTCCCTCAATGACCATAATTAAAACTGAGTTTGTCACCTCTTCACCATACCCACAAGTTTTGCATTTCTTTGGCTATTCATACTGCCTGAATAGCCAGTATGATTATTCAGTCCGATTATAAAAGTCCTCCCTGGGCACCAGTCCACTCCATGCATCTAAGGAGCAAGACCAAGTCTCTACAAAAAGCTTATCCTACAAATGTCTTTCATTTAGTTTCATTTAGTTCATTTAGCATCAAAGGTGCTACAAGAGCCTTTTGCATAATAAATCATATTGAATTACTCTACCCTTCCCCCCCAATAAATAATCAAGCACCTATCTCTGCTCTTATGTTATTTCTGCCTCTGGCACCAAATGACCAGGAACATATCTACATTTTTGACTGAGGTGTATTTTTCTATAGCTGGATGTGCTGAGCTGAACATCTGCAGAGACCTCTGGAATCCTTGCAAGCTCTCTGCAGATGATGTCCTTGCAGTGCACACAACTATAAGAAAATAGCTGGATACATCACCGCTCATGCCCTTTCCCCTTCACCAGCAAAATAGAAAAGGCCATGTTGTTGGTATCATCATCCTCATCATCATCATCATCATCATCATCATCATTTCTAGCCCGCCCCTCTGAAAGAGCAATCAGGGCGGGTTACAACAAGGTTAAAAAACAATACAATTAAAATATACCATCCCATCACCCAACTCCCCCCTGGCTTGCAAGAAGAGTATTAGGGGACGATTTTGGTCAGAACAGAATTCCAGCCTATTCAGCTGTCATTAAAAAATGAGTTATAATAGTGTTAAAACCAATTTATGTCATCATAATTTGCTAGCAGGATACCAACTATGTCAATCTCTAATAGAATAAGAAAGGAAAGAAAAGCAGAGGGGTTCCATGGCAGGGGATTTGTATAGATCAGTGATTTCCAAATTTGGTCCTCCAGGTGTTTTGGACTTCAACTCCCAGAAACCTCAGTCACCTTGCCCAACAGTCAGGAATTCTGGGAGCTGAAATCCAAAACACCTATAAGACCAACATTTGTGAACCAACAGTAGTCCTTGTGGTCCTTCCAACTCTGTGCTTCTATGATTTTTTCCTAATGCAAGCAATGAATAGGAAATTATTTATGACAAACCCAAGGCTGTTGTACATGTTTCTCCCCGACTGGTATGTCTGGGAACAGTAGTATCTTTGAATATCTAGCCAATGTTTTCATTACCTGTTTAATATATACACGGAGGCAAAACTCCTACCTGTCTTCCACTAGAAGTGGTTGCAGCAGTTGCTTTTGCTTTGCTTCACTGGGAAGGACAAGACTTTGTTCCGTCCTCTTTTCTCCCCACTGCTGTGCTATTACTTTTAAATTTTGAATTAGTGGTTTTGCCCATTAGTTTCTATGTGAACTGGTTTTAACTACCAGTACCAGGAAAAGAATCTGGATTTTCATGCTCCAATTGTATTTGCTTTACCACTGATTAAAGACCCTCCCTGAAGGGAAGAGCAGTGAAGAAAAAGAAAGAGGAGGGTGATTGATTTCAGCATACATCTAACAGGCATTTAATTAGACTATTGGAAGGAGCTGGACAGAGACTGTGAGATAAATGGTCCAAATGGTAGGGAGCAGCCAGGGAACAAAGGAACCTCTTTCATTCCTGTCCTTTCATTTGGAAACCTTTTGCAACCTGAGATGCTTTTAGCTGATTTCTCCTGCATTGTGCTGACTCCTGACCACTGTCATGCATACGCAACTGACAAATTTACTTTTTGAGTTACAGACCCAATGTCATGGGAAATTTCATTTCTGAATTGCACTAATGTGGAGAAGGACAAAAAGTGTCAGGCTGCATTATCCATCTGCAAGGCGCCTTCTTGCAGTCAGTGCTCTGACTGCAACTAACTTGCTCTTGCTCAAGAAATGCTGAGAGTGACAGTTACAGTATGACACTTTGATACTGTGTTATAAATCATTGTCACCCCACTCCCAATTGCATCTTACATTCAACACAGCAGCAAGTTATTTCTTATCTCTCCATCCTCCTCCTCCAATGCTTCCTCTTGATACTACCCATGTCATATGAGGCCATTTCTAATCCGTTCACCCTAAGCATGATAAATATTCAGCAGCGTCATATTATCTCTAGACATAATCACTCTTGGATAAACAAGCAGGACACTCTTGAATAAACGATGGGTTGAATTTATCCCCCCATTTCCCCCAGAGAGAGTGACAAATAAGAAAGCGTTGTACCAATCACAGTCTTCATTTTTTACCTAAGGCAAATGTGCCCTAGGGCACTTAAACTCATGGAAGCAGGCAAGCATTTCTGATTATTGCATTCCATTGAGTTTAAGGTCAAGTCACTTCAAGACTGAGCCCACATTTAGGTCACCATCTTATGAACTTGGGCAGGACAGCAGGTTTTCCAAATTAACATAGAACTTACTTAGTTCAGTCTCACTCTGTGTCTCTTTTCTAATTGCCTAGTCTACTCAGTTTCCTCTCATTATTTTATTTTTAAAGGAAATGTCTCCTTATTTGGTGTGCATGGTGTGCAGAAGTGCCCTGCTTGTTTGTGTAATCTTGAGAGTGGCCTGATTTTAACTCCAGTTGTTGCATGCTGTGTGTTTGTGTAATCTTGACAGTGGTTTAATTTTAGGTCCAGGTGTTGTGTTGCCTTCCAGTCATTTCTGACTCATGTATCCATAAGACTCTGAACTATGAAGTCCTAGTCCAACTCTCAAACCCCTACTCCATTCTGGCTCTATCTAGTACCAGCTGCTGCTACTGAATTCTGAATTTGCTTTGAGACTCTGCAGGGACAGACAGTGCAGGGATTTTCCACCTGTTGTCAAGAAGTCATTCTGATTTAGGCTGAGTTGAGGCAGAAAGAATCATGGAATCCTTTTTATGACATACTGTAGCATAAACTTCAGCTAAACTATCATATATGGTTTGGAAGGCATTGTGGAAGGAGATATCTGATTCCTCCATCCTCTGCACCCTTTTCCCAGCTGTGCAACAACTATTACAGCCACTCCAAACACTGATCAGCTACAGAGATGTTACTGGCTTTGTTCTATCTGCTTTTGACTGGGGAGGATGGGGGGAGGAACAGCTGAAGATCCAGATACCAGAGACTATTTTGACCTCCTTTATTGCTGATTCTGGATAAACTTAACTATGTTTAGGCTTTGACAACAGCGATGATTGTGGTGGTGGTGGTGGTGGTGGTGGTGGTGATGATGATGATATGGCACTTATGTCAGAGTTTGCAAGTTTTCTATACTTATACTCATGGGTAGTTAGCTTTCCTGTCACTCTCTAGGAGTTTAGGCCAGAGCAGTGGAAGATAAAAGTCTATTCAATGTATGCCTAGCGCATTAGTTACACTGCTTGAGAGATCCACTACAAACTCACATTGTCCAATAACTTATTCCTTACCCTTTAGCGAAAAGGGCTCCCACAGCAGTTTATAAATCAATAAAAACAAGACAGTCTCTGCCCTCTACATTGTCCCCGGAAATGGGACTTGTCTTTAACTTGCTTATTTATTGTTTCCATTTTAGAAGAAAGAGACCAACTACTCTTTGTGGCTCTTCCAGATATCTAGCACACACATCCTTCCCCTACAACCCACTTTATTAAGTTCAAAGTTGTATTTTATCCTTTCCCCTCTCTTCTTCATTGCAAGGAGGTATTTGTTATTAACTATCTTATTATGGGTGAAGAAAGTCTGGTTTGCAACAGTTATATCCTTTCAGTTATGCTTTGATATCACACTTTAGTATCAGAAAGCTTTAATCCTAGGATTACTGTCTAGATGAGTTATTTCTTTGAGTGGTATTTTTTTCTTTTTAGCTTGCCTTTAATGTTAAAGTTCTGTTCGTGAAGCAGAAAATGCCTTAAGTTGCTACAGAGATCTATATAGATTGTTCCTGTAGTACTTTTTTTTTTTTTTGAGGAAAAAAATCAATAGTTTGGCAATTTCTTTTCTGGAGTGAATCTTCACATCAAAATTATGACCAATAATCTTGCAATCTCATCCTCTTTCAAAATGTTTAGGCAATTTCACTGTGGAATAAAATTTGGAATCACTTTAAACAATGTTGAACTTAACCATTTTAGTTGTGGATGGAAAATAGTGCATACAAATGTTTGAGAAAGTCAGGGGGGGTTCACTTCTGGAGCAAATTTACAGGATCTGGAGTTTCCAAATTAATCTGTAGATTGGACTGTAGTCTACTTCTGATGCTTCCACAATGTTCTTAACTTAGACTTCAATTGAAGTTTAATTATACTTCAGAGAAAGCTGTTGAAATTTGTTGTTAGATAAAATGTTAATGGCAAATTAAAGCAGCAAGAACAGAAAATTAAACTTCAAACAAAACTATACAGTAGCTTATCCTAAAGTAACATTTTGTTTGTGAACACTATTGGCTGCAATAAATGCAAGGTATCGTATCATCTCATGGGGGAAAAATGCAAAAATTGGTTGACATTACTGGACATTAAACCTGGAGATCAGCAACTGGATGCTAACAGAAACTGCTATTTGTTTATGAACACTTAGGTCCCTTACAGTAAGACATTCACCATTAAACTGTAGGCATTTGAACTTGAAACTCATAAAGATTTTTTCTCCAGTTTAATTACCATCTTCATGAATCTGCCTCTTGAGCAATCTCTTGAGAGGGCAGCAAGCTTCACTTCTCACCCACTAACTCAGTGTCTGCCAATGACAGGAAAATAGCATTTGAACTTTACTTACTAAGGATGAAGCTTAGGGAGAAGTCTGTCTATGTTGCATGCATGTACTGCCTGTTGGGGTGCAGCTCATTCACTTCTCATTTACGCCTAGTAGATGCTGGGTGCCTTCAAGTCATTTCTGAGTTGGGGGACCCTAAGGTGAACCTATCATGATTAATAATAATAATAATAATAATAATAAATTTTATTTCTAGCCCGCCCCTCTGAACGAGCAATCGGGGTGGGGTACAGAAGAAAGTTAAAACATCAGCAGTTAAAAGCCAATCCTATCCCCATCTCCCCCCCTTACAAAGAGATTACAAAGAGATTAAACCTTACAAAGAGATTAAACCAACAACAAGTTAAAACAAAGTGCAAATAGACAGACAATCAACAATAACAAATAACGAACTAAAGTTCCTTGAGCTGTATAAAAGAATAAGACTAGACACTGACCAAGATTTGGAGCCGGTAGATGTTTGGCATTTTCCGGGAAGGCCTGCCAGAAGAGATGCATCTTTAGGGCTTTCTTGAAGCCATCCATAGATGGAATAAGACACATCTCATCCGACAGGTCATTCCACAGCTTGGGGGCGACCGCTGAAAAGGCCCTCTGGGAGGTCTGCACTAGCCTGGTCTTCATGGTTTGTAGCAGATTCCTCCCAGAGGACCAGAGTGTGCAGGAGGTTCATACGGGAAGAGGCGGTCCCTTAGATGGGATAGGCCCAAGCCATGTAAGGCTTTATAGGTTAAGACCAACATTTTGTACTGTGCCCGGAAACTGATTGGCAGTCAGTGGAGAGATGCCATATGTTCTCTCCTAGATGTACATGAAATAAGTCTGGCTGCCATGTTCTGAACCAGTTGCAGTTTCCGAGTTAGGGGTTAGGCACCAGACTAGCCCCATGTAGAGCGCATTACAGTAATCCAATCATGAGGTTACCAGTGCATGTATCACAGTTTCCAGATCCCTCAAATCCAGGAAAGGGCGCAGCTGGCGGATCAGCCGAAGCTGATAACAGGTACTCCTGACTGTTGCATTCACCTGACTAGTCATGTGAAGCGATGGGTGAAGGAGCACCCCCAGACTGTGAACAGAGTCCTTCGAGGAGAGTGTGACTCCATCGAGGACTGGGGATTGTATTCCCAAACCCGGTTTCAGGCCTGTAACAGTAAATCATGGGGTTTACTTGGCAAGTTTCTTCAGAGAGGGTATGTCATTGCCATCCTCTGAGGCTGAAAGGGTATGACTTAGCCAGGGTCACCCAGGGGTTTTTTTATGGATGACCTGGGATTTGAACCCCAGTCTCCAGAATCATAGTCCAACACTCAAACCACAAAATTTTCCAGTTCCTCTATCTCTCACATTCAAATTTTAATGCACCAGTTCTATCCATCTGAAATCTTATCAAACTGATGTCCTTATCCATACTGCCTTTCACTTGTGCTTGTTCAGATGTGCTTACTCATAATTCTGGATTCAAAATTGAAGTCCTGCCTGGTATAGATGCTAATGAAGAAAGAGTGAAACAGAAGCCAAATGGGCTGTGTGTACCAGCAAACTATAGTTTATACTGTGATTTATTAAGACATGCTATAAGCAAGGATTCTATTCAACTAAGTTCAGTCAGTGAATGTCAAAAAAGAGCATGGATTTGAACTCAATTTGCCTTACTTCCATTCAGATCTAGAAAACATTACTAATTCTGAATAGGTGTAAGTCAATTTCATGTCAATACGTGCACCAGCTGTTTTTTTCTTCTGTTCTTTTCTTCTGGAACCACAGCATGTTATCCAATACTTTCAGAGATGGCATATTAAAATACTATTCGTTGTTAATGAGTTTGTGTGTTGTGATGCAATTTGTTTCACTTTGAAGGAATGCCCTAAAATCAGAGCAAGAAAAACCACAGAGTTTAAATTGGCTGCCTGATAAGAATCTAGAAGCTGGAAGTCGAACAATTTGCTGTCTGGTTTCTTAGTCTTTGTTTGTGGCCAATGCATTTCAGGCTGGAATGCTGTAAACATCCAGTTATGAATAAGACCCGCTGAAATCGGTGAGGCTTACTTCTGAACAGCAAAAATAGATTTTCCTTGCTACTGTTGATTTTTGGTCAGGAATGGCCTAGGAATTTTTGCCACCTGCAGCACAATGGCAAATGGTATTCACAATCCACCCAAGTCAGGATGCATTTTATTCAGAGCTAGCCAGATGATTCTGGCACATAATATGTTTTGAAAGATTTTAACTGTATATGTTTTTAACATGTTGTACCCTGCCCCAATTGCTTGGGGCGGGTTAGAAATAAATATTATTATTATTATCCCCTAAACTGATCTCACCATTTCTGGTGGGGAAAACACAGTAGTAACAAATTAGATAGCTAATCATTTGGTGGCTTTTCCTTATAGCTGATTTGCTGCATCAGCCAGCTGCAGTCTTCTGCCTGAAGGTAGAACCAGCTCAGTATCTGGCTTATGAATCATTCCTCCTACATACGCACACTACAATAATGCTGTTAAAATTATTTAAGAACATAGGAAGCTATCTTATATTAAATCTGACCACTGATCCCTCCAAGCAAGTATCAGAAACTCTTAATAGAAGCTGCTTTTCTGGATTTCAGACAGGATTTTCTTTTTTCCTGACCTTGAGATCCCTGGTATTCCCTGTTGGTTTCCTATCTGACCTTGCATAATTTACAGATTAGGGCACAACCGACTGTACTTAGAGTGGTACTCTGGTTTCTAAAAGGGGCTCAAGGATGAATACATACAGTCAGAGACCCAACATACAGTCAGAGACCCATCATAAATTTTGAAAATTCTGTACCAAGAACAGCAAAAAACAATGACATGCAACAAAATCGTTCCAATGAGATTTTTCTGAGGACATTTATGGAAGTTTATATTCCTCCATTCACAAAGAAAAAAGCAGATGTTTCTCCAAACATTCTCCACCTGCAGTCAAACAAGAGCACAAGCATGCACACACACACACACACACACACATCTTAGAAGAGTGTTGCTAAAACAGGGACAGAGAGGGATACCTGTTTTGCCAGAATGCTTTGCTGATGCCAGGAGCAAAAGATCTGGCCAGCATATATAATCAGCATTGATTAAAATGCCGATCAAACGCTAACCCTCCAACACACAGGGCTTTGAAATGCAGAGGGGCTGCTGAAAGTTCTTTTTGTTCAGCCACCTCTTAGAAAAATGCAGCTATCAGAAAGGAAGGGTGGTTTTTTCATTGAGATCAAGAAAGACTTGAAACAATATCTCAGCATGTCCAAATTTCAAAGGATTCCCTTTAGTGATATGGGGATCTTTAAGCAGCATTACAAATATACATTGAACCTCAGCATGTCGACTGAGAAACGTCCTACTGAGATCCAAAATCGGTGTTTTTTAAGATTGTGGCCTTCTTACTACTAATCACCCTCTTAATGCATTTGAATTCCATGGATCAGGCAAACAGTTATTTTGTTATTTGTATTTGGGTAGGATTTATTTTTTTAAACTTTGCTTTATCTCTGCCGATATTAACTTAATAGACAGCATAATGACAGTTGAATTTCACGATGGGACTGAAGACAGCAAAGTCACAGAGAAAGCCCCAATGCCATGCCTCTGGCTCTGAAAGAAAGTGTTTAATAGTTCAAGGTAAAGGCAACATTGCTGAAACATCCAGAATCATTGATATGCCAAACAGCAGTCAGAGTCATATGACCAGAGTGGATAAGAATATGAGTGTTGCAAGATATTGAACTAACAGAAAGGTTTTCTTCTTCTTTTTCATTTGCTTTATCTTCTTATAAGTTTCCTCTTTCAAGGACATAGTAGAAAAAGCACAGCCTTCTTATGGAAAGTGCAATCATTAGAGCCAGAAATATTAAAATTATGGGATGAGAATTGATGCAGAAGTTCTGTTTATCAAAAGAGAGATCATGAGATTGCCAGTAATCCTTCATGACTTTATGCTTCATAATTTTCTTTTAGTAACTTCATAGTAAGAATGGGAAAGAATTCCATCAATCTCAATGAAAGTAGCCTTTTCATTCTTCCTTAGATTCATTTCGGCGAGTGGGGGGGATATCTTGCCTTGAATAGTCACATATTTATCAGACTTACCAGGCATTTTGGAGAAATAAAGTATGCATCAAATGTGTGCATGCTCAAATGGTTAAAATATCTAGAATTGAAAAAAAATCCACATGTTGTAGTGAACAGAAGGAATGTGTACTTTAGGTGAAATGCATAATTAAATATATACATCAGGAAAAATTCGTGAATGTTTAAGGGGAATTAAAAACAAATCTCACAAATCCATATGAAAGAAGGATTGGAAGAAAATATAGGTGGAAGGGAGGGGCAATTGCGAATTATACGTTTTTTTGTACTCCCCAGTTGATGGCTGGGCTCGCTGTTCTTTGCAATCAACATCATTTAATGGTAATTTTTTTGTTAATGTAAAGAAGTCTATGCATTCCTGTTTTCTTTCTTTTTCTCCTAACCCATATTCACAATGATGTATGTATAATTTTAATGTGCCACTCCTTTTTCTGGCTGAAGCTGCTGTGCCAGAAGTACAAATCAGGCAGCAAATGGTCAGGACCATGGATAGTTCTCTGTAAAGATTGATTTAATATCAGGTCAGTCACCAGACTCACCTACAGAGGAACATACGAGTGCCCTGATATTTGATTAAAACTAACTTGAGGATATAACTATGTAGTAACAGGTAAGTGTGAAACCTCATATCTTTCTCCATTGTATTCTAGTGGGCCTATAATGCATCTTAAAGCTCCTGGATCAGAACGGACAAGAGATAATATGAGCCCTTCTAGATGCGTGCTATCCAGTCAATCATCCTTTTCCTCAGACAATCCAAGCAGATGCCTCTGGGAAGCCCACAAAGTAGTATACAAATTGCTGTTGTTTCCCAGAAATGCATTCAGACACATGCTGAATCAGAGTTTGCAGCGTAGCTTTTAAAAAGAATTGCCATAATGGTATTCTGAGGCTGACCATAACTGAGCAGTTATAAGGTGACTTACTGAGGCCCACTGCTCAATTTAGTTTCATTGTGTCATCATACTCTTTCTTCATTGGATCATAGGATCATAGAACTGTAGAGGTGGAAGAGACCCCCAATGGCCATCCAGTCCAAACCCCTGCCATGCAGAAACTCTCAGTGAAAGCATCCCTGACAGATGGCCATCCAGCCTCTGTTTAAAGACCTCCAAGGAAGGAGACTCCACCACTCTCGGGGGAAGTTTGTTCCACTGTCGAATAGCTCCATAGAAATAAAATATAAAAATAAAAATAACTTTTATAACATAAAAATAACTTTCCAAGTTCTGTATAAGGAGTTAAAGATATTGTGGCTAGTAGCCATTTAACAGGCTCACCCATCATGAATTTGTCTAATTCCCCATCTAAGGAAATGAACATGACTATTGTTCTTAATTGCTGTGAAGTTGACTCAGACTTATGGTGATCCTATGAATGGAAGACCTCCAAGTCACCATGTCATCAGTATCCCTGCTCAGATCTTGCAGACTTTGGGCAATGATTTCCTTGGTCTAGTCCATCTACTTGATGTGTTGTCTCCCTCTCTTTCTACTGCCTTCTACTTTACCGAGCATTATCTTCTTTGCTAATGAGTCATATCTTCTTCTGATGTGGCCAAAGTTATCACTATTGAGTTCTACAATAAATCTATGTTATGGGTGCTTCTTTCTTTTGTTGCAAATCTCACTATCATTCGGATTTCTTTGGATGAGCCCATCATGAGAGAAGAAGAAAATGTTCTCTTACTTTCTCTGCACAGTGTTCCAACAAAGGAATATCATGATGTGGTTACACATGGTTTTTATGTAATTTTGTAAACCGCTTTGATCTTTTTGGAAAAGCGGTATATAAATATTATTATTATTATTATTATTATTATTATTATTATTTCAGGTTGGTGTAGAAATAGGTCACTAGCAGGGTTACTTGATCAGGAGAAGAGATGATAATTAACTCTTCTTTTGGTATCTTTCGTCCTCATTTATGGAAAGTTCTCCTCTGACTGACAACTGAAATCAGTTAAACTGAAACTCAGAGAGGAAGGAATGCAGATAAAATAAGCCCACAAACAATAAAGAAATTAAATTGTGAAATCCTGTAACATCTATTAGAAGTCTATTCTCTACTGGGGGAAGGGTAAGAAATTCTTTCAGTTTGCATTGTAATGTGTTCTTACCTAAATTTGTGAAGGAATTTGTAATTTGAACTTATCTGGATTTTTCAGAGTGGTTTTCCAATAAAAAGATATGTGAAGGAATGCATGAATGAAAGGAAGACAGCTTTAGAAATGTAATATATTAAGGTTACTGCTCGCAAATAATGCATATATTAGACAACAATTCATGTGGAAGGGGAAAATGTGTACAGAAATGTATGTCTATATTCATGAGTACTTTTAAAATCCCAAAGTTCAAAATAAATGGAATTTCAGATTGTTTTTAAAAAATGCCACAATTCGGGTCAAACCAAATTCAAGATTGCAGGAAAAAAGACTGTAAGTGAAATTGAAACTGATAGAACCAGCAATCTCCAAGTAGGATGCAAATGGGTGAAATAAAACAAGCAAGAAATGCCTCTGTAGTTTATGCCTAAAACCAGATGCTAGCAGTCATAGCATTTCTTTTTGATAGGAAGTTGTGTGTTTGTAATTGGAGAAACTGCTATTCTTCTTTCTGATAGTATCCCAGCAGGTCATAGAATAAGCTCTCAAGAAAAATAGGTTTCTTAAATAAGATGTTCTCTTTTTATTTCTTATACCACATTTACAGATGATTTATTTTTTAAAAAAATACTCCCCTTTTGTCCTCTGTTAAGATTATTTATTTTCAAGGTAGATGCTGTTAGAGAGTTATCATTAAACCCACCAAGAAAAGTTTTCGTAAAGTTTTCGTAAACCAAACAAAATTATATGCCAGTATCAGGGACATTGCTGGTTGAACTGAATTGTCAGCTAACCAGAACTGCTTGGATTACAATGTTCAGAATTCTATGCTTCTATACATTTTCTGAAGCAAAGATCGTAGGGTTACAGAGGGTTTAAAATCCACAGGAGGTACCAAGAAAACATTTTAAAGAGCTTCAAGCTTCATGTAGAGATTAAGGAAACCCATGTGGGAGAGGTTAATAGAGTAATGCCTTTGTTAGTGTTGTATTTTCTACTTACAACCCTTTATTCCTGTGCTCTCATACACAATGTTGCCTTTGCTGTAGTTGTTGAAAAACCTTAAGAAGTCTGAAGCTCAGTTCAAATAAAACGTCTGTGTTTAGGCACCCTACCTGACCTGCATTTTACAAACAATATTTGAGTTTTAGTGGGAAAGATACGGAAGTGGACTGTGACAACCACTGAAGGCCCTGACCATTGCAGTAAAGCAACATAAGCTTCCACGAGTGGAAAATCTCTAGATATCAAAGTTGCAAAACATGATGTCAACACCATAGTCCAGTACACAGAGAGTTCCTTAGATGGAGATACCACTGAGAAGACCCCATATGTAGCATCCCCCACTTTGATTTATCTTCTAGTCTTTGCTGAAAGCAGGGGTCTTGCAGCTGACTTTAAGGTCCAGGCATATTCCTACAAGCACAAACAGGAGAGCAATGGGGAAAGACACCTCCACAAAACTATACTAGTTTTCCATGTTCATGTGAAAACAGTGTTCCTAGATCAATACCCATGTACAATACAATGTTCATGTTCCCCTCTATTTTGACATAAAATAAAGGAGAACGTTTGTTTTCAAATGTGTATTTGCCTTATATATAGTAGATGTGTGTGAAGAGAAATACATCACAGTGACCCATAGCGTTGTACTTTTCATAGTACTTTCATTCTGAGTTTTGTCACACATTTACAGTGTATGCACAGTAAACATGTGGTGAAGGGTGTAAAATAAATTTGATGTGCTTACATTTCTCTACAAAAATATCCCTATTGTACATCCTGAAAATGTCAATCGGATGGATTTTATCTTGCCATGGAACTCATGAGACTGGTCAACCTAGCCTGGACATGGAGGAGTAATTGATAATACTCTAACACTTACGATTTCCCTCAAGCATTTCCGGAATGCTCTTGAACATCTTCTGTTCTATCTAGGGATGTAAATCCTTAGTTGTCTGGAATATCTTTTCTTTTTTCCTTCTCATCTGCAACCCAGCAAGTCTTTTTTCACATCCTCATTAGCACTTCAGAGAATTTTGTTGTGTGTATATTCTTATTGTCTAAGTCAATTTGGACAGATGATGATTCCTGTTGCCTTCTCACATAAAGCCTAGAATTCATGTCTCTCTCTCTGTGTGTGTGTGTAATGAACAAGCCTACCCTTATGGAATTCCATTGGTGAACTTGGCTTTGGTGTGTCCACACTACAAACTTATAGCAGTTTTATAATAATTTAACTACCATGGGTCCATCCTATGACATCCTAGGATTTGCAGTTTGGTGTGTTAGGGGCTGTGCAGACCACTCCTTTTATAGCCAGACTGGGGCCACAGCAACTGTATGCCACAGCCCCGATCTGGCCTTTGCAGGACTCAAAAAGGAGCCTCAAAAAGCGGCTCCTTTTTGCAACCTGCAAAGGGTGAAATAGCCATGGTGCCACAGCTTTAAGTTGCTCCTTTGGTGCTACATCATGCGGTTGCAGTGCCAGAGGAGCATCCTGATGCCGTGCACCATGTGCAGTGCACAACATCATGGCGCCCTGAGGGGCAGTGCTGAGATGTGCATCATGTGGGCACTATGCCCCGACTCCATCCCCCTGGTGCCCTTTAACAGTGTGCACAGCCCCTTAGTTGGAATTCTCTACAGAAGAGGTCTATTACTCTAGTTCTGTGTACTTTGCAAAAATACATATACCACTGGTATCCACAATTCTGTTTGACATCATTAATGTTTGTACTGTGTTGGCCCAGATTTTGCAGTGTGTATAGCCAGTAGGCACTACAGTGGAAAACTGTCCCATCTGGAAAGAAAGTATATCAACTCTGTAGACTTTGTCCTTTGTTTTCTGACATTCATGAAGACTTGCAAACTTATTCTGTTACCCAGAATCAATGCAGGGCAAAACTATCATGCTAGTGCTTTAAGTACATATGAAAGACCAAAAGTATATGATTATTCAAGAGCATTCTGTATAGTCTCTGCATGCTTAAAAGGATAATCACTTCATCATGACACTGGAAATTACAATAATCATAGCCACAGTTTTTCATTCTTATTTCTTTGCAGTCCATTATGGAGGCTCTTTTTGACAAGGAAAATTGGTGGTTGCTGCTTTGACAGCAAAGGACAAATGCCTTAACATGGCACAGTGCTTTTTCCCGAATAATTAAATCAAAGTATGGTGTAAATCCCAATGGTACTCTACTTTGGTAGTATTTCTATCAAGACCTACAGATGATAAATCCGATGTTTGATATTTATGGCATTCACCTATGGTTCAAGGTTAGAAGCAGCTGATGCTATTGAGTTCCTGTCTGGCTCAATTCAGAGCACCTTTTAACTCCTTGTGTACACCAGTGGGCAAAGGCACATACCATAGTTTCTGTAAAAGCCACTAGCCTGACGTATTTGGTGAGGACTGCTGATACATTTTATCATGGGTCCATGAAATACTAAGTTCAGAATCAACCTCGAGAACTATAATGCTGTAGTTAGGGATGTTAGGAAAACTTGTTGCTGTTTATTAAACAAATGGAATTTTTACTTTTCTTGATGCTCTGCTGAAGAATTTATGAGCTTTGAAATTTGGCACTTGTTCAAAGGAGGTGTGAGAATTTACAGATACTTCATTTGCAAAAGAAGTAAAAGGATAGGAACCTTTCCTTAAGTAATAAAGTTAACAGTTCCTCAGCCATTTGTTTTAATTGTGTGAGTCTCAGTCAAGGCAATTTGAAATACTCCACTGGGCTATGGGAGGGGAGAGGAGGGCAATGGGAGGAATTCAGTTCTAAAGATAAACATAGGCCATACTTCTTTGTTAGACACTGTGGAAAGGAAAGGGAGCTGAATGTTTTATGGTGCTCTCCAGTCACCATCAAAAACTTGATTACAATTATTGTTACATTATATTGTTATTACTGAGTAGCCATAGGATCTGGATCTCTCAAGTTGGAAATTCAAGAGAAACTGGATTTCTCATCTCCTAGTCCAAGTACTCTTAAACTTTACACCACAAAACACTAGATGGATTTTTCATGCCTCTTCTACCCAGTCTTTTAGAACTTTTTGTTATGTGTGCCTTAAAGTCATTTCTGACATGGTGACCCTAAGGTGAACCTATAATTGGGTTTGTTTGGTTTTTGCAAGTTTCTTTGGGACGGTTGCCATTGCCATCTTCTGCGACTAAGAGTGTGTGATTGGCCCATGGTAATCCATTAGATTTCTATGACCAAGCTAAGATTCAAACCCTGACCTCCACAGTCCCTAGTCTAGTGCTCAGATCACTACATGACATTGGCTTAAGAAATGTAGGGGCAAAACAGACAGTCAGGAAGGAGTGCCACAATCGGGCCAGGACTATGACAACTGCACAGCCCATTCCCAAAGCAGGCCAGCGCCTGTGGTCCCTAGCCATGCCAGCCAGGAGTCAGTTTAAACTGACTCCTTTTTGCAGTGACTTTGGGCTCCATTTCACACTGTTGGAGCAACTTCCATAGTGGTTTCACATAAATGTCATGTACCCAAAGTTGCCAGAAGCTGCTTCTTTTGGCCTGTGCATTTTGGGCCTTAAACACACATAAGAAGCTGTGTGAAAATGGAGGAAGTGATGAATGGCAAGGTGGGCTGCCTGACTCTAGCTTCAGCTTGAAATTGTTCTCCCAATCATGCACAGAGTCATAATTTCCAGCTTTGATTGTGATACTTTTTCCTTACTCAAGTTAGGACATTTTGATTGCTACTGGTAAAGGCTGTGAAGGGTAGGAAGTGGCATGAAGAGCTAGCAACAGAGATGCTAAGTCAAATCCATTTCAAATCAGTCTCAGCATATGAAGGTCCTCCTTAAAATTTCATTAACTCATTGATGAAATATGTCACTATGATCATTTGCAGGTGGTGGACAAATCCTCCTTCATCCTTAAATGAAATATAACATTCTGGAAACCAAATGTAAGGGTATTCCTTGCCATAGTGTATTATATATTATTTCCCAGCTAGATAATTTGCTTCTATAGCCTGTATTAAAGAGTGTTAATATATCTGTACATGTCAAGGAAGTATAATTGATATACCTGTTGACGGAATCATATGTTCAGAGAAATAGTTTGGTACAATCTGCCTTTGTAATTATTAGATGTCATGTTTAATTGCATGCTTGGAAACTACCAGGTGAATCCTTTTCTGTGACATGTTGTGACTGAAACAACCCACATCTAAGTCATATTGCCCAGAAACTGAAATATTTGTTCTAATTTGACAAAAATTACAATTATTCTTTTGTAGAACATCCCCTCCTCCTGAATGTAAAATATGCACACACATTTTCCCATAATAATTATTGTCAAAACTTCATACAAAAGTAAAGGGCATGGATGTACATTCTTCAAAACCATTTATCTTGTGAAAAATCTTGTAAAATAAAATAAGGATTTAATGCATATATGCGAAAGAAAAGGCTGCTGTTCAAATGAGAGCCAAAGGATACTTAATTTGAAATTACAAACGTTGATGTCAGAAAAGTGCATTTCTGACAATTCTAGATTTTCACAGTTAAAATGGGTAGACATGAATTTTGGATATGGATGGGGGGGGGGGGGAATGGTCAGATTAACTGTCTCCTGCACTGAAAAAATGTCAACCTTTACTCTTTTTAAAAAACTCTTGAATGTGCAGTTTGTCCATTTCAAAATGAAATGAATTTAATCTCCATTTACAATTACAAAATGCAATACATACAAATATTTCCAGAATGGAGATGGCCATTTTTATCTGCGTGCAGGTATAAGATGAGCAACCTGTAAGAAAACACAAGAAGGGATGGAAATAATATTCAAACAGACAGACAGACAGACAGACAGTCATTCAAAAACATGTTTTTAAAGTGCTGAGAAAATCTGGACTGATGAGAAAATTTGCAGTTCAGGACTTAATTCTGCGCAAAATTCACATGTGGCCGTTTAGAACAGAAAACAGCATTTTCCGCTAAGCAAACACCATTTTCTGCATGGAGAATAATATTTCAATGCAGAGCTGTTCATTCCTGTAGAGATTTTCTTTTCTTATGCACAGAGAAATTATGTAATTTTGGATTTTTTTTTTCACATCATTGATTTGCACAGCATTTTCTGCACAGAAAATAGCATTTTTTGTGCAGGAATGAATAGTTCAGTTTTGAAATATTATTTTGCATACAGAAAATGATGTATTCTATGTAAATCAACCATGGAAGAAAATTGCTGAAATTATTCATTGTTACCTTTGAGAGGAAACTCAATATAGAATCGTATCCCTAGGTAGAACTAGTTGCACTAATAACAGTTTAATAGAGAAAAGATCTTACTGAGCCTTTTATAAATTAAATAATCAAATGAATATTTATTACGGCACTTGGCCAGTTAAATAATCAATTTCCTGAGCTGAGATGGATATTTTGGCTACATTTACTATCTGTAGTTATTTTATTTTAGGCTTCAAGGGGGGAGAAATCAACATTTTCTTTTTATGCATATATTTTATTTCTTCAGTGATCAATATATTCTGTCTATACATATCGTATCAATATTTTTCTTTCCTTTCTTTGATGAATTCAATCAAGGGCCTTTTCAATGGTACTACTGTCACTGTCTTTCCATAATGGTGGGATTGGATGTTTATGGGAGACAAAAGGCTATGTTGACCATAGACTTGCTACTGGAAGAGTCTCCCAAATCAGACAAGCTTTTGATGAAGGGCCAGATTAAAGGTGCTTAAAAACCATTGGCTATAGTGCAGAAACCCAAACAATCAATCAAACAAACAAATCCCATATGGAATCAGTTGATCGCCAGGCCAATAAAATCCATGTCTGATTTTGGATTTCCTCACCAGTACATAAAAAATGGGCTACAGGATTCAGTATCTTTTGCTAGGCAACTAGGGCAAGATATGGTAACATTACTACAAGGTCAACCACAGCAAAATAAACTTAATAAAGATTAATTAATAAAGATTAATATTGGAATGCTATTATAAAGACAGCCCGTTAATCCAAGATCACCTAAAGAGAATGTATGCCAAGTGGAAAAAAAATTCCCAGATAGTATCATCATTATAATCATCATCATCATGATCATCATCACCATCACCATCATCATCATCATCACTGCCATCACTGATTTCATAACATGCTAGAAGATCAGTTGAGAATGTTAACTTTGTATTAGTATCTGCATTCCAATAACTATGAGATTACCTAGTCTATGGGTGGCAAAGCCTCTGGCAACTCTTAGCTGAGCAGATGTGGAATCATGGAATATTTATGAACATTCTGTCTGCTTTCAGAAGTTATGAGTGATGGAATATTCAAAATTGAAAATGAGGTTCTCTAGTTGCCCCAGTGGGCTAAAAAGTCTCGACTCAGATGTCCTGAAGTGATTGTGCATTTTCTGAATTGCTGCCTAGCCTACAAGAATTCCTGAAGCGATGAATAAATAAATAAATGAGAAAAAACAATACAATACAAATATTTTAAATTTTTTTAAAAAAAAACACATCAAATTACTCTTTGAAATCTGAAAGCAGCTTAAAAACAATCCTCGTCTCCTGTTTTGGGTAAGAAACAAAAGAGCAATTTCAAACATTGAACGCCATGCAGAAAAGCACTGTTTTGGATTCCCATTGGGAGTTTAAAAGCATTGGGGACAGCCTAACTTCCTTGGATATTGAGTACCACAGTTGAAGTACTGCTACAGAGAAAGCCCTGTTACATGTACTCACCAAGCTAACTTCATGAGATGTTGGGGCACTCAGCAGGGCTTCCTCTAAAAATCTCTGATTGATCGGCATGATAATATAAACAATAATTTTAATCACAGGAAATAGAAAAAGGTATGATGTAATCAGAGGTACATCAGTGAATTTCAGAACAAATAGAATATTATAAATAGAACAACTTGGATTTAAAAGGCTGGTGATGTTGTCTCTTACATAAAAGATTTACATCATACAAATTTAGCTATAGTTAGCCCTTTATAAAATTTGGCTATAATCTTCTGTCACGCTTCTAGTTATAGCTTGCTAGGTTTCCATCTGTTTCCATCTGCTCAGCAATTTGGCCGAAGCATCTAGGAAGAAAAAAATATATAACAACTTATTCCAAGAAGTAGGTTCCTAAAGACTTGGGTTAATACGGATCTTTGAAAATTTGAAATTTCAGATAGGAAAGAAAAAAAATTGTCTTGGGCTGCTTCCATGGTTGGATGATGCTTTATTTGGCCAGTGAGGACTACTCCTAAGTGAGCACCAGGGTCCACTGCTTAATATCAGAATAGTGGGCTTTGAATCCACTTTCAGTTAAACCCAGGATGGAGATGCTTTTCTCTTTCCATCTGCTCGGGTTCAAAGACAGCAGAGAAATGCTGTGTAAGAAAACCTAACTCATTACAAACCAGAACCTTTTATCAAAATGGCCAAAGGGACCACTAAATGCCCAAGGCTGGGAACATCAATCAACAACAACCAAAAAAAAATGTGCAAAAAATAACATCAGTGTGAGATGACAGGTTCCAGCTATATTTTGATCCACAAACATCTCAAATTTTCCTATATCTTGATTACCCCCCCCCTCCAAAATTACTGACTTTTTTTGTATTGGTAGATGGCAAGTCAGGAGGTGGGAAGTGCATAATGCAATGTTTCTTTTTATAACATACTAGGGTCTTATCAGGTCTGGGAATAGAGCCATCGGACATATTCCAAGCCCTACATGGCTTGGGTCCATCCTGTCTTAGGGACCTCCTTTTCCCATATGAGCCCCCTCCCCCTGCATGCTTTGGTCCTCTGGGAGGAACCTGCTTCAGCTCATGAAGACCAGGCTGCTACAAACCTCTCAGAGGGCCTTCTCAACCACGATTCCCAGACTGTGGGATGGCCTGCCAGATGAGATACGTCTTGTTGGCCTTAAAAAAAGCAGTAACGACGTATCTTTTCCAGCAGGCCTTCCCGGATAGTGGTTGACTTCCCCCAGCTCCAAAGCTATATCTAGAGTCTTTCCAGCTTCTCCCAGCTACACATCAGGTACCACTTCAATTTTGCCAAAGAATAATTAGTTTTAGATATTGTATTTGTTGTTGTTATCCTGTTTTTAATTTGTGTTAATTTAATCCTATTTTAAGGGGTGGGAGGTAGGGATTGGGTTGCAATAACTTCTAATCTGTATCATTTTAACTTTGTTGTACCCTGCCCCAATTGCTCATTCAGAGGGGCAGGCTATAAATAAAAATTATTATTATTATTATTATTATTATTATTATTATTCCAAGTATCCAACTTGGTAATTTCTTCCTATTTTTCTAATGTCTTGTAGCTATCATCATAGCAACCTTTTATCTGTTTTTTCCCCCTCATCCACTAGAATTCAAAAGTTCTGGGAAAACTCTTCCCTCTCTTCCATCAGGAAACTGATAACTGCCCTGTAGCTATACAGTACTTCTGAGACACCATTCCCTCTGTTGCTCTGCTTAAGTCTTGTAGTTTCAGGCCTCTGACTTCCTGAATTGAATTTATCCATCTAGCTTGCAGTCTTCCTCTCTTTCTCCTACCTTCTGTCTTTCCTAGCATTATTCTCTTTTCTAGTGATCCATGTCTCCTCATAATATGGTCAAAGTATACAGCTTCAATTTGATCATCTTGGCTTCCAGGAATAGATCAGGCTAGATAGATAGATAGATAGATAGATAGATAGACTCATTTATTTTTCTTTCTAGTCACCCACAGTATCCTTAGCACTCTTCTCTAGCACCATTGTCTCAATAAATAAATACAAGGATTTTGTTGCATACTAAAACAGGCACATGTGCTCTGTATTTTTGCTAACACTGTAATCCTCATGTGTTCAAAGCAAGGTTCTGACGTATGCCATAACTGAATAGAATCCATAAGGGAGCAAAGAGAAGAGAAAAGGAAAGAAAAGAGAATTAATTAGATTGTCATCACACATAATTGGATCTGTGGTGCATTGTGAAATCTGCATGTAGATTGGTTGCTTCCAATTTGGAAGGCTGGGGAAAAATAGTTTCATTTAGCCCACCATCTCCAGAATACCAAGGGCAGCTGAGTCTATTAGCCATGGCAAAGTCAGAGACAACAAGAGGATATTCCTTTTTCTAAGTGCATCTTGGTTAGGTAGGGATGAAAACATCACTTGCAATCATAGCCTGCATGAATGTGATATGCAACAAATGCTTTAAACTGTTGTGTTTCAAGCAAAAGCCAACCTTGTTACATTGGTTAAAATAGCAATGATTGCTGCCACCAGTTCTTTAGCCCCACCTCATGGCTGATTATGGCAGGTTGCGGTGGGAACAGACTAGGCTTCCATACTTTGGGAGATGTAGGATCTGCTCATCAATGAGAATGAAAACAATCAGCTGTTACTGCCATTTTGTCCCAACAGCACTGGGCAGGGGTGAAAATCCAGGAGAGTGTATCATCTGAAACCATGATGTTTATTGCACTCCTGGCTCCTGGCATGGTCCAAGAACAGAATGGAAGGGGCCAGGAACGAGTGTGGAATGAGCCGGGGACGCATTTTACTGCACACACAAGTCCCTTGCTCATTCCGTTCCATTCCCCTTCCATTCCAGATCCATCCCAGAAGAGGTGATTTTTGAGAACAGATCTCAAAATGGACAGATTTGGAATGGAAAGGAAGGGAACAGAACGAGCGAGGGACTTTTGTGTGCAGTAAAATGTGTCCTCCACTTGTTCTGTTCCCTTCCTGGCCCCATTTTCAGACAGGGCTGGAGCCTGGTGCAATAATCTCCCATGTCTTCCATCTGTCTCTCACAACTCAGCATATAGCTGACAGAAACGCTATACCCTCTGAAACCAGCCAGTGTGGCAAGACACATTCCTACCTGGCCACCAAGTTGCAAACTGCAGCTGACCATTATGATGAGTGAGTAAACAGAGCAGTGCTGAAGAGGAAGATAGGGAGATATAGGGGGCCTGTAGGATCTGCATGCCTTGAATTTTGATGTCCTTAACAAAATCTGAAAATTGATTCATGATTCATAAATGTAATGCAAATAACGAGATATTGAAAAATTAAATATAATGGAAAGTGTGTGTTTGTGTATGTGTATGGGAGGAGGGGTTTAAAACTAGACACTAAACAAACCATACGTCTACAGCGGGCCCTTGATATCCACTGGTGTGTGGTTCCATGTCTCCGCATGGATACCAAAATCCATGGATGAAGAATCCATGCATACTGGCCAAAGTTGGATTTTCTCTAAAACATCTGCCTCAAGAATCCAACTTGTGAAGAAAGCCTGCGGTCACTTCCAGTGACCAAAGCACAACAAATGTAAGACTGGGAAGTAAGGAAAATTGTGAATTATGAAAAACAGACATCTTTCGCCATTTCAAATCTGCAAAATAGACACATACACACACACACATTATCTGTTTTGAACCTGAAATATTAATTCCTGTCTGCCTTGCCTGTCTGAGCTTAAAAGCTGCTTGATGGTATAATCCAACCTAAGCTCCATAGCTGTTCTCATTCTGCAACCCCTTCCTATTGACTGAAGTGTTCAGCTTTGGACTTGGCTTGGCTGTTATCTTTCTGACGAATTCATTCTGCTGAACAATGAATATACAGGCAACAAATCATTAAAATGAGACAGCTCCAGTATTCCTGATCAGAATGTTACTGATCTCTTCTTCTTTTTACAAAAATCTGCACTGAACAGGGGGAAGAAAACCCTGTCTGTTTTTGCATTGTACTAATAGAGCACCAGAAAAGCAATGTGTTATCTCTACTTTTCCCCACCCCACCGCCACATAAAACTATGTGAAATGTAGTAAAAGAAACACCTGCTTTTCTTTTCTTCCTGCAAAGAAAGCTTTGCACTGGCCTTGTTCCAGCTCAAGTAATTACATTATTTTTGTCTGTCTTAGTTGTCTTAGCAGTTTCATCTGAGTTTGACAGTATCAAAGCTTGCCATCTTTAGTTACTGTATGTGGCTGATGGCATGGTTGTCCCTATCTAACCACTGCAGATGTAAATCTTCACTTACTTCACTCTTGCATGCAGGAACAGCACATTTAAATGTTCTCTCCCCACTGGGTGAAACGGTGAGAGTCTTTGCACATTGTTATTCCCCCCCCCCCCCCGATTTTGGGACTTTTTGTTGAAACTTTCAGTTACACAGAGACATAATTGTCTGTGCAAACTTTCAAGGCCAGCCAAAACAAAAAGGATTTCATCTGCCTATGAAAGAATAGCAAGGAAGGCACCAGTCTAACATTTCTAGAAAGGGAATTCTAAAGCCTGGGAGTAGTCACAGAGAAAGGACTCCCCAGAAGATGTACCTGTGAGGATGGTGGATTAAAGAGAAAAGCATCTCTAGAAGATCTCAAGAAACAGGAAGGCTCATATAGGGCTTTGTATAAACTGTAAGGGATGCAGTGGTTTGTTGGTTAAGATGCCAATTCTGCCGATCAGAAGATCAGAGGGTTGGCAGTTCAAGGTTCAAATGCTGCATGATGGGGTGAGCTCCTGTCACTAGTCCCAGCTTCTGCCAATCTAGCAGTTCGAAAGCATGCAAATGCAAGTCGATAAATAGGTACCATTTTGGTGGGAAGGTAACAGCATTCAGTGCAGTCATAGTGACCACATTACTACCAGAGCAGTCCTTGAACAATGCTGTCTCTTCAACTTAGTAAAAGAGATGAGCAGCACTGCTTCCTACCACAGGTTATGACGAGAGATTTATGTCAAGGGGCTACCTTTACCTTTATAAGCTGTACTCCTATAGGGTGCTTGAACTGCATAAAGCTTTGTAGATCATAACCAACTCTTTCAGATGTGCCTGGAAGCAGACTGTAGAGCTGTTGCTCTGGTCAACAATCTGACATCATTCTAACTACATTCTAACTACATTAAAGATTTATGGCTACAGTCGAAAAGAGGACCAGAATGTATGAATAGTTAAGGGATGGTTGGGCAAGACGCATACTCCAAACTCCCCTGGACCAGTGGCAAAAAGTATGGGTAATTCTCTATCTTAGAAGCTTGCAGAAGCAGTGTTGTATCCCCAGGCATAGATTAACTTTTTTAAAAAATAAATAAATAAATAGCATTTGTTTTCCAAAACAAGTGGATTTCCAGCTGCATAGGCATTTTCTTTCATTCTGGGGCTGCTCAAGTGGTCCCCTCAGTGTCCCAGAAATACAAAACTAGGAAGAACATACTTGCTGGAGTTCTGGGAGAGCGAGGGTTTCTCCTCTCTCTCGGCTAGAAAATTGAAGCCAGATAACGCCCAGCAGCCTGGGCATTGACCAGCTGTGGGGTTGCACCTGAAATGAAGTCTAAACACTGGGAAGGGGAGCTTATCTCAAGTGTACTGGTAGACCTTTATGATTCATTGCTGTGGAAACATTGATGGTTTATCTGCAAAATGTGTGTTTCAGGGTAGATATGAAATTATTTCAGAACTGAAATCCATGCATTCCTTCTGTGCTCTGAGTTACGAAACACCCACACACCAAGAGCTGGGTTTTGTCCCTTTATTGAAAATTCACTCACAACTGCAACCCCGTTTGGATGTCTTATGCGCATCATCTCAGCTTCCATGACAACCTGTAAGTCATAAATCAGACATTTGCTGTGCTGGAAAGTGAGGGGATTTCTCTTCTTTCTCTGAACTTTGCTGAATGCTGGAATTCACTGGGATCAAAATACTGAAGAATTTCTCTCCATCTCATTTAAAAAGAAGCAATACATTTGTTTCTACCCTCTGTGAAAACCCACTCATGAATACTGCAGAAAGTCATTCATAAATAGGGCCTTAATTATTTACAACCATTTTTCCCATTAATTGACTTGAGGATGCTGCCTTTCATGTGCCCAGGATAAATTTATTGCAATGAATTATGAATTTTATTTCAATTAAGTTGGGTATGTACACATCTCTGAATCTTGTAGCCATCTGTTTGCCATCTGTTGATTGGTTGCTATTCCTGTAGAGTATCTTCTTTTGAAATTTAGATGGCCAGACGTGCTTCATCAATTTATCATTCAGCTCCTTGTGGAGATAAAACCCAACTGCTGCAACCTCAGTGAGGGCCCGAGAATTCAGAGATAAATTAAAACCATCTTCAAAACCCTTTTAAGTCTTAATTGAGCCTTGTTTTCCAAGTGAGTTTCTTCTGTGCTTTCCTTAACTCATGAGAATATTGTCACACTCTTCATGCTAAGGTGGGCACATACCTTGAAAGCAGGTAGATGAACACCCTCTAGTGGTTGTTTGCAAATATTTTACTTAAGGGTTGAAGTTACAAAAGTTTCTGATCAAAACACCATCTCTCGGATTTCATTTACCAGGAAAAATTTCATTTCCCAGCCCTATGATGGTATCCTTTCCCATCTATAATCTACATACAAAGATAAGATGGCTAACTCAGCTTATCTCCAACACTATATCCATTCCCCTCCACTTGCTGAAAGTGCATTTAAACATGAGAACATAAAAGAGCCATGTTAAAACGACTAAAGGCCTTTCTAGAGCAACAGTCTCTTTAAAGCAATGACCCACCAGATGTCGACGAGAACCCCACAGCTTGAAATAAATGTAATAACAGCCTCCTGCTTGGGTTGACTGCTGATTGTTTTTGCGAGACATGCTGCCTCTAAAATTTGGTAATACAGAGATTTCATGCCCGGTAATCTCTAATAGGTTTCTCCTCCATAAGGTTTGACTTGCAGAGGGGAACCAAGTTGGACACATTAGGGTTTCATTTATTAGTTACATTGCTACCCTGTCTTTTTTTTTCTAATGCCCTCAAAGTGGTATACATGCATCTTCTTCTCAATAGTTTGTGAGGTATGCCAGAGAGCAAGTGGGCTGACTCAAGATCATCCATGAGCTTAATGGTTTAGCGGGGATGAGAATCCTAGAACTGTAGAGTTAGAAGGCACCATAAGCGTAATCTTGCCCAATGCTTGACCTGCCATACAGAAATGCAGACTAAGGCATCCCCCAAAGATGGCCTTCCAATGTCTGCTTTAAAACATCCAAGGAATGAGAACCCACCACAACCCAAGCCAGCCTATTCCACTCTCAAACAGCTCTTAAAGACAACACACACACCCCCAATGTTTAGTTAGTATTTATTTTCTTGCCCTTTTAATTCATTCCTTCATGTTCTACTCTCTTCAGCAGCAGAAAGCAATCTATCTTCTACATGACATCCCTTCAGCTATGTAAATATGGATGCCATATGACCCCTCAGTCTTCTCTTCTCCAAGTTAAACTTATCTAGCTCCCTAAACTGTTCCTCATACAGCCTGATATCCAGAAGAGGTCACCCTCTTCTGGACTTGTTCTGGCTTGTCAATATATTTCTTCAACTGTGGAGCCCAGAATTGGACACAGTATTCTATGTGAGGTCTGATCAAAGCAGAATAGAATGGTACTACTCCTTCCCTTGGTATGGACACTATACTCCTGCTAATGAGACCAGAATTGCATTGACTCTTTTTAGTTATACTATTGACTGATGTTTAGCTTGCGGTCTACTACAGCCCTTAGATCCTTTTCACTGGACTTATGTCAAGCCAGGTGCTTTCACCCATCCTATATTTGTGTATTTCATTTTTCCTACCTAACTGCATAGCTTTATGATTATCCTTGCTGAAATTAATTTCATAATTTTGGACCAAGTCTCCACTCTTTTAAGATAATTTTGAATCCTGATCCTGTACTCTGGGGTACTGAGTACTCCTTGTAATGTTATACCATCCACAAATTAAATAAGCACACCCTTTATTCCATCATCCAAGTCATTTGTAAAAGGTGTTGAATAACACTGGACTCAGAGCAGAACACTGTGGCTTGTAAAGTAACCAATGGTGATCACTCTTTGGATTCATTTACAAATCTACCCAACAGTAACACTGTCCATTGAAGATTTTACCATTTTGCCTGCAAGAATATAATGGAGGACCTTTCCCCTGATCTACCAAGACTGTTAATTGATTTAAAAAAGGGACCAGATTAGTCTAACAGACTTGTTTTTGAGAAACCGATGCTGCCTCTTAGTAAGCACAGCATTCCTTCCTAAGTGCTCACAGATGGATTGTTTAATTATCTGTTCAATAACCCTGTATTGGCATTCCTCTTTGGTTGGTAGATGCTTAGGTCCTTTTATTTGCCCTTTTTGAAGACGTGCACATTTGCCATCCTCTAGCCTGCTGAGACTTATTCCGCTCTCCAAAAATTGTCAAAGATAGAACACCTGCAAATTATTTTAATACCTATGGATCCAGTGAATCAAGCTCTGGAGATTAATTTGGTTAGAGGAGCTAGTTGTTCCTCTACTACTGAAGAAGAAATGAACATCCATCCAATGGGATTACATTTACTAATCTCATAAACAAAGCAATGTGTGCTTTACTTTTTCAGTTTTGTACATTTTATAGAAATGCACAAAAACCTGTCTCAGAAATGCTCAAAGTCTCTCCAAGACTTGTATCTCAGTGTCTTATCTTAAGGACCTGAAATCTCCCAGGTCCTGGCAGGGATGATAAGAACATCTGAATATATATATGTGTGTGTGTGTGTGTGTGTGTGGTAAAAAAAAATCAAGGGTCAACAAGCCTTCATGAGAATAAACTTGGACTGACAAGAATCTTTACAGTTCAGGACTTATTGTGTGAAAAATGTCAATGTAGTGTTTTGTATAGAAAACAGCAATTGTTTGTGCAGAAAAAAGCATTTTCTGCATAGGAAATAATATATCAATACAGAAATATTAATTTCTGTTCAAAAATGCTGTTTCATTTGCAGAAAATGAAGTAAATTTTTAGTACAAAAAACACCATATTATGTACACAAAACACCATTCTCCATGTTAGTATTTCTATGTTGGAATCTTATTTTCTGCATAGAAAATGCTAATTTCTGTGCAAAACAGCCATAGGCGAATTGTGAATAGCCTTCAAAAATGGTCTGGTTTTTGAGGACTTTCTCACAGTTGGAAGAAAATTGCTAAAAATTACTGATTGCTATCTTTGAGAAATAATTTATTGAAGAACTACATCCCTAGTTCCTAGTCCAATCCACTGTCCAATTCGCATCTCCAATGTCTCTTAGAAGGAGATTCTCTTGGCCACCTCCTCCTCCTCCTTTCATGAGGTTATCTAAATGTGTTTTTCCATAGGGTTAATTCAGCGTCATTTCTTCTTTTTCCAGCATCTCTTGCTGCAATATTCTGTAAATATTCTGTAAATGGTATAGTGTGTGTGTGTGTGGGGGGGGGGAGGAAATAAATAATGTGATGCCTTAGTCTCTGTTTTGAAAAAACAGGTGGTTTCTATGTTAGAAACCAAGCTTGCTGTGTTGTCAAGGGAGAAGCTTATAAAGAAGGATGCGACTTGTCACTGGAAATGCAAAATGCTCTCATCAACTCCCACCTCACATGAAAAATTATCCCATTTGGATATTTTCTAATTCTCCCAGTCCTCATCCTTCCTAATAAATAGCTTTCCCCTCAGGAACTCCAAGTCTTTCATATGGGCACAGGCTTTTCTGTTTAAGTGCCAGTTATATTTTTGCCTATTAGGAAGATATAGAGATTGGCCACATGCCATGTTAAGGATAAAGAAAAGAATATGGAACATATAATTCTTTCAAATTGCCTCTTCAGAGATGAACACTTAGGTTCTTAACAGACACAGTCAATGCCTTCTAGAATAAAAGTCTTAATCAAATGTACAAAGAGGCAAATAAGATCTTCAGCCTCACCAGATAATTCATTTCTTTGTCAATATCCTCCCCCACTCCACTCCCAAAGAGCAGTGTTCTCTTTCCTTCTATTGGAAGGCATTTCTTTACAAACAGATATATAAAATTCCTGCATCTTCTCACTGCTAAATCGATAATCTAGATGGAACTTGGCCATCATGGCTAGGCCCAACAACTAAAGAAAATCCCTTGCGTAATCCCAATGGTCATAGCTATGGCCCTGGAGGGAAAGAACTGTTGTCAGCATCTGTTATTATTGCTGTTAGCTGCCCTCAAGTCAACCTAAACCTATTGTAGCCCTGTGTATGAGACATCTCCACCCCCACCCCCCATCCTCCATAACACATTATAGATCTTTGTAGATTCAGAGCCATGACCTCCCTGGCTGAGTCTAGCCATCTGGCATGTGATCTTCCTCTCTTTTTACTACCTTACACTTTTCCTTTCATTTTTGTCTTTTCTAATGAGTTTTGTCTTCTCATAATATGGCCAACATACAGCAGCTGCAATTTTAATCATTTGGCTTCCAGGGAGATTTCAGGCTTGAACTGTTTCAGAACCCATTTATTGGTCTCGTTGGCTGTTCATAGTATTCTCAGCACTCTTCTCCACCACCACATCCCAAATGAGATGTCAATGAGACTCTGAGGCTATACAGAACGTCACTTTATGTGGGCGGGATGAGGGCTGAGAGTCCGTGCACTCCAAGCCCTTATGATGCCACACAGGTGTCATTTTGACATACACCCTTCTAGATGGTGCACAGCATGATGGTGCACCTCCAGCAAAGCACCCAAATGGTGCAGCGTGGGATGGGCATCAGGAGGGCGCGTCGCCACACCTATAACACTCCTTCCAGGATGCAAAAAGAAGCCACTTTGGGCAGTTTCTTTTTAGATCCTCTGAAGGCCATGGCATGCAGTTCCTACGGTCCCAATCCAGGGTGAAAAGGGGCAGCTGCATGACGCCCAACTGTATAGACACTTTGTCAATATATAGAAATGTACTCCACATAAAAAATGCCATCTCAGACCCAATTCTCACATGTGTTGTGAAAGAAATAAAATATCATGCTATGCGTGTTCTTTTAAAACACATATCTCCAAAAATTTAATAAAAATAAAAATAAAAAAATGTATCAGTGAATGTTCAATCTTCCCATCAGTCCTAATTATGTATTTCCTTTTATTCATTCTTATATCACATTCAACATTCTTATATATTTTATTTTCCAGAAACAATTGCAAGTACATTTAGTTCCCTGGAGGAATACAAATTGGCTTTCTTTGTCTGATCACTGAAAGAAAAAAGTTTGATAGAAGAACTGTAGCAATCAATTGCAATCAAATTTAATATCCAAGATTTCCCTTTGCTGGGGAATTATATTGCAAGAGAATGGATTTAATTCTACATCCCCCCCCCCTTGGTGTCTGATTGCAACAATTCTAATACATAATTCTATAATTCTGTGAGTCTTGTTCGCTATATGAGAGAGGAAGAAACCAGTGCAATTTCAGACCATGTCAGCAAAACAGTTGCCGTTCATAAATCCAATTTTCCCATTAATCTATGATATGAAAATAAAATGAATATTCCTATATATCAATACATATTTTTGAGTCTTAATGGAGCACTCATACCACTACACTGTGCTAGTTGTCATCCCCATGTTAACATCTGAATAAATGACATCTCAGGCATAAGCAGAAAGGCATGTTCTGGGAGAGAACAAAATTGCCACAGTCCACCAGCATCAGTCTTTGAGTTCTCCCCCATTGCACCTCTGCAACCTTCTTCCAATCTTTTGAATCCTATTTGCCACCCTTCTTCACATCTGCCTGGGAAATTGTTTTGGCTGGAATCAGATGAGCCCAGGTGGTGGCACCTGCTACAAAGTTAATTATCTCTTCTTGGATTCACCAGAGCTGTTGATCTTGTATTTTGTTTATCTTTCAGCTGTTTGCTCAGTAGAGCAACAGACAGAAAGAGTTTGATGCACCTGGAGCCTCCTGAAGGCATGCCAGTATTCAAGATGGTTCCATGAAGCATGTCATATCCTGGCCTTCAGGAACAGCTTGACTAATACATGGTAGTCAAGTAGCATGCTTATTCTGATCAACTAAAATGATGTTTGTATAAGTGCCACCATCTCTGTCTGCAGACATAACACTCGCTTTCATGGTATATATTGTACTATGACCATTCCTATCTTTTTAAAAGGGCCAGTGTGAGAGATCCACTACATTTCCAAATTGGAAATGTACCAAGATTTAGACCTGGTGGCCGGTGGAGAGAGGATAGTAGTTAGAGGGGACAATTACACAATGGATCAGATGTATGATAGTGCCTCTCTCTAATACATAAAGCATTTTTGTTCTGTTAAGTCCATTTCCAAAAAATTCCCACCTCAAAATCTGTCCGTGCCAGTCTCAAGATGATATTTGTAACCAGAAAAACAACCTGTAAGTGTTTTTATGTATCAGCCCTCTCTTTGAAAATACTCCTGGATAATGGTCCCTTTCGGTTAAAGAGGGGTTGACAATATGCAACATTTGAAAAATGTACAACAGACACTATGCATTTCTAAAATGGACACACACATCTTTCTTACTGATTACTCTGGTCACTTGTTTACTATTCCCCTGTTGAACTATCTCCTCGTCTACTTTGACTTAGGTGTCTTTATGCCCAGAAATAGCTGGAAAGCTGGCATTTTGTACACAAAGGTATTCGGAGATATATATATATATATATATTCAGCCCTAAGTGACTTACAGACCAGGCTGGTGCAGACCTCCCAGAGTGCCTTTTCAGCAGTCACCTCCAAACTGTGGAATGACCTGCAGAATGAGATACGTCTTATTCCATCTATTGATGGCTTCAAGAAAGCCCTAAAGACGCATCTCTTCTGGCAGTCCTTCCTGAAAAAAGCCTAACATCTACCGGCTCCAAATCTTGATCAGTTTCTAGTCTTATCCTTTTATACAGCTCAAGGAACTTTAGTTCATTATTGGTTATTGTTGATTGTCTGTCTATTTGCACTTTGTTTTAACTTGTTGTTGGTTTAATCTCTTTTTAAGGGGGGAGGTGGGGATAGGATTGGATTTTAACTGCTGATGTTTTAACTTTCTTCTGTACCCCACCCCAATTGCTCATTCAGAGGGGCGGGCTAGAAATAAAATTTATTGTTGTTGTTGTTGTTGTTGTTGTTGTTGTTGTTGTTGTTGCATGGCTTTACTGCCACTTCTCATTGCCCCAGAGATGGCAACATGAGTCTAGGATGGTGGAACATGTTGCAGATGTGGTCTTCACAGCCTTCATGGCTACATGTACATTTATGGCACTTTATAAATAAAGCTAACAACAACAACAACAACAGCCTGGTGTGGAACGTGGGCAGTTATGGAACATAGGCATATATTGACAAAGGCACAGGACAGTGTTCTGCACTACAATCAGTTTCTTGACTTTTCTTCAAAAGACTACTGTATTCTCCTTTTAAGTGGCTTGAACAACAGTGAGTAAACAATAGCTGTCTATCTTAATGAAAAGAAATTGAATGGATTAATTGGACTCAAGCAGACAAAAATCTATTGCTTTAGTGTTCTAATAAAACTCTTTCTTTACAGAAGAATATTCTTTCACCAAAAAAACCAAAAAACCAATAAATGTTAAATTATCATACAATCTTTCCAGAAAGCATCAGTTTGAATATTCTTCCTCTAAAGCAAATAGACCTAATTTTCCACAGTTTGTTCCACTCAGCTGTGTTTAGAAACAATTTATGTAACTTCAACTTGGAAACCTTCCAGTTCTGTTTTCTAAATCCAGTACAACTTTAGCTTCTCTAGATTTCCTTAGTTTCTATAAACATAATGAAATATAACAAGAAAGATTATTTTCTCTTAACTAAATGGAACGCTGGAAGATTACCGTGTCCCCTGAAGAAATAATCACAAGGATACTGAAAAATGCATAATTCTCCCATTGTTGCTAGAAAGTCTGTGCACAGACAACTTAAAAATTTGTAAGACAAATAATGCTCTAGTAACTTCCCCATACTCATACAAATTTGAACTTTTTGGACTGTAGAAAAACAGAGTTTCCTTCACATTTACACTGATTTTGGAGGATTGCGCAAATCACATGAACAGATTCCTGCCTTCTTGAAGCAGGAGTAGGCATGTTGGCCAAAATGAAAACCAGATAAAAGCAATATCTCTATTAGGCTAACAAGGACACAAAAACCTGTGCAAGCATTTAATTTCTTTAGATCTCTATATCAGACAAGTTACTAACTATGGTAGGCTTGGGAGAGGCAGAGAAAAAACATACTTTGCCATTCATGTCCCATTACCTCTATTGTGTCTTGAGATGTAGTAGAAGAAGAAGGCTATGTAGACATTCAAATGATATAGATACATCTGATTGATGTCTGCAGGAAGGACCCTGGTCTTTTTTCTATTAATGGAGGCAATGCATTGCAGAAGCAATACAGTACTGTGCCTTCTTGGTTATGAAATACCTCTAACAGTCCCAATTGCAACCAATGCTGGTTTTATTCCTGTACCAAGTTTAAAAAAATGGCTTTTTACTAATGCCTATGAGGCCTAATTGATTTTATCCAAATCAGCACATGTGCATGATTTAAAATTGTCTTAAATTCTTTAACTGGTTTTAAATGGCCATGTTTTAACTTGTCAGATGGTTTAATATGCCTTTAGACTGTTTAAATTATTTTCCACTGTTATAAATTGTTTTAAATTAGTTCAGCTGATTTTATTACACCCTGCCCTGAGATGCCATGATATAGGGTGGGAAATAAACATTTCCATTGATGTTTTACCTGAAGGAGGCTGATGTAGGCATCCTGAGAGGAACGAGGTGGAACAGTTTAGGGTTGCCAGTTCAGGACTGTCCCAGGCTCCAAGGTTTAGGGACAAATCCGGAGACCTAGGAGTGGTCCTGGAGATGTCATTAAGCTTTATGTATTGTGGGAGAAAGGTGGGATATAAATCTCAGTAATAAATAAAATAAATATTAACTACATTTGCTCATAGCTTGTCGAGCACACAGAGAGAAAATATCTTCTTTTTTGAAATGAAGACAGCAATCATAACTACAGGAGCTGTTTCCAGATCTAGGAGAAATGGAGGGAATGTTTCACTCATGGAGATAGGATAAAGAACATTTAATCTAGACTACTCGCTTTTAGCCAGAAGAGGAATGAAGAGTTGTATTCCTGCTGGGATGTAGCTGTCATTGAAAGCCAAAGAATAGTTCCTGTAAATCAGATGAAGGACTGGTATAGCCAGAAGATAGAGTGGAGCACTCCTTTGCATCAAGCTTGCAAGAAAAGGACTCTAGAAACCTATGAAGACTGATCTATTGATCTATCTATCTATCTGAGTAGTAGAACTCAAAGACATAACTGTGTTAGTCTGAAAAATCATCAGTATGCAAAGCGATCTTGTAGCACCTTTGAGACTAACTAAAAGAGAGAAGCTGGTAGCATGAGCTTTCATAGACTCGAGCTTAATTCCTCAGATGTGTGTTTGGAGTGGAGAGGTCAGAGCAGACCTATATAAACCAGTTGTGTGAGAGAATGGATATTATCACACAAGAGAGGGAAAAGTCCTTCTCTCGTGCTTAATTCATGTTATTACCATGACTGGGGAGAAGATTATCACACCCCCGCATGCTTATTTTATTCTTCTACCACCTGTAAACAGTAATGGACCCATCATTGGTATTAACATGTTAATACCTTATGATGAATCCATTACTGTTTACAGATGGTATAAGAACGGGATAAGTGTGTGGGGTGTGATCATCTCCCCCCCCCCCCCCGATCATGCTAATAACACAAATTAAGCATGGGGAAAGAATGCTTTCCTCCCATGTGATAATTTCAAGTGTCAATTCAGATTCAAAACCTTGTGGATATGAAGATGAAGTGGCAAGTTCATTTAACAATGGTAATGGGGGACAAAGGCAGGAGAAAGGCTATTGCCCAAAGCCAAGGGATGTAGATAACCAGATGAAGAAATATTGGAATGGAGTGTGGGAAACAGAAAGGGGATGTGATGTACTGGTCAAGGGCATCCTCATGAGGATGAAGGTTAGATAGTGTTGAAATGTGTGTACTGTGCCAGGCTACCATTATCTCTGTTCACCCAAATACTGATGGATTGTTTTCTTTCCAGCGGATACTTTCCAGTTCTGCTATTTCTCTTTCCAGTCTTTCTTTGTAGTTCTTTTGACCAAGGTTCTGAAGTCTAACATGGAATACTCACAGAGACTGGAATGTTCTGCAACCAGTTTTTTTTTTGGTATATTCCCATTCCTAATGTCTGATTTATGTCCATTTATCCTCTGACACAGGGATCTGTGTGTTTGCCAAATGCAGAGTGCTAAAGGGCATTGCTGACATAGTATGGCAGTTAAAATTGAGCAGGAAATGGTTCTGTATAATCTCGAACAGATGTGTTTTTTTTTCTCCCATCATCCGCTAACATATTATTGTGACTAGAGACACTGAGGGTTGAGCATCCAAACTATGCATTCTGTCACTAAGCTATAGACTGTTCCCCACTGATCCTTATTTTGCTATTTCAAAGAAAGGATAGTAGGGAGACTATTTCAATTGTGTCTTAACCTTATTACTGGTGACAGGATAATGTCCCATATCAGCAGACTAGCTTGGATGGCACACACAAATCTGGCATCCAACATCTTTCCAGTGATTCCCCATCTCACACCCAGGCTTCTCTTGGATAAGGTTGGTGCCTCACTTTGCCTATTGATAGGGCCCCACTCTGTTGACCAGTCAAAAGGAAGCATTTGTCGTTCTCTGTTAGCATGGTTCAATAGTTTCCAGCTGCAAGGCTACTGTTGGCTTTATAAAATAAAAAAATAAAATAAAAACTTTACTGTTCCAATGGGGGCACGCATGGTTGATAAATTTGTTTATTTTTATTCTTTTTCTGAAAAAAAAACCCCACAATTAATTGGAAGTGACAAGAAGAAAACGTTGTGTTTGATTGCTCTGATAAGCAATCAAAGCTCGATAGAGTAGAAAATATAATTAATTACTTAATTATTCTGTGAGCAGCCACTCTTTGGTAAATTGTTCATTGAAACCCTATTGTCTCTAATGTATGAAATGCTCTGATACGTGGTATGTGGTATGAGTAGTGGTCACAGACTGCTGGCGCTCTGTTGAGCTCAAGATTGTAGTGAGATAAGATAGTTCAAAAATAAAATATCAATTAAAACCTTTTAGACACTCTGAATAGGCAGTAAATAGTAACTGAGTAATTCATTTCAGGATTTAATGTCTGGGCACAGGATGTGTGCATACACGTTGGCACAACCCTCTACTATAACTGATATTTTTTATCACAGAGCTGGTGACCGTTTCACCTTCCATGTTCTTGGACACCAGCATTAGGATAGAAAGCTTTTACTATAATGAACAAACAAGTTCAACTTGTTTACACTGTTGGGGTAATGAGCTGTTACTTATGCCCTCCCAAATACACACACACACATATTTATTACAGCACTTGGCCAGCACAACCCTCCCAAATAAAATCTTCCAGGTTTCACCAACCCTCACACACTTTCCCTAGTCTTACATTTGTTTTTTCTTCAATCCTGTTGATAATCCTGTCTACAGTAGACCTACTGAATCTATGAGATTTGCCTATATGTTGACTTAATTTCAAAACTTAATTTTGTGAACCTAGTTGCAATGAACCAAAAGGATTAGGCACTAAGTAACATCTCCTGGCCTGACTATTGAGTGGTCTAGAAGATACATATTAAGACTGCTCTAAAAAACAAAACAAACAAACAAAAACAATGACTGAAGACTTTGTTGTTTCTATATTAAGTTTCTTCTGCCTCTTATTTTAGTATTTACTGTTTATTTTGTGCCTTATTGAATCCAATTAATCGCCACTGAGGTGCTAGGAAAGAAAATCAGTGTAGACTGTGTTGAATAAATATGTGCATGGCAATGTTCTCTCAGACATTTGCTATAATAGCACTTTCCAAGAAGAAGCAACATTTGAACAATGGTTTCCAAATGTGATTAAAACCAAGAGAAGCACCTAATTAGCTACACACATCTGAGAATATTTTTTTGTGCATAAGCATCCTCATTAAGAGCTGACTCAATGAAGAGACCTTAATTTGTTTGACTTCCTGTTGGAACTCTTCAGGAGTTGAAATCCTGGAGGTCTTTCCTCACAGACAGATAATTTTCTAAATCACCTTTAGAATAAAAACATGCTGGGTAAAAAACAAACAAACAAACAAAAAATCAAACAGTGAAAACAGAGAAATTAAAACTTAGAAAAACATGGATCTTTTTTTTAAAAAAGAATCAAACAAGCATGTGAACTGTCATTTTCCTTTAAAATATCATTTTTCAAGTCAGAGAGGCACCACTTCTCTCACAAAAAGAATTTTGGATAAGTGTGTGTGGTTCATTTCATACACCGCACGCTTATCCAAAATTCGTTTGGTGAGAAACACTGTGCAGCTAACCATTAGTTTTAATTGATTAGGGTTTCCTTGGTTTTCCTTCCTTTGTCTTTTAACCTTTTCTGGGCCTAGAGGTTTATCACACTAGCAATTTTCTGGGGGCAAACAGGAGTTAAACCAGAGTTAAACTATAGTTGAATTTAAAGAGGACTTGTAAATTCGGTTAGCTTTTCACACCGAATTGGTGCCAAATGCAATAACGTGAAGTTAATCTGCAGTTAACGTGGAGGAAACTGGCAGCTTTTTAAATTCAGTTTGTTCCAAATTTTAAAAAGCTGACGGTTTCCTCCACTTTAATTGTGGATGAACTTTGCATTATTGCGTGTTAACTGCGATACCATGTGAAAAATTTTGGGCATTTCCCGGTTTCCTTTGCATTATATCACATTTAACTCCCATTTGCCCGTGGAAAATCGCTAGTGTGGTAAACTTCCTAGTGTCTAAATGCTATCTCCATTGTTTGGGGAGCCATAAAACACACCAAACTACTGAGTCAGTCAGTAAGGGCATAATTATATATTGTCTAGAAAGCAGAAGCTTTCTATAAAAATAAATAAATAAATAAAATAACAGAAAAATAAAGCAGGTTGGGTAGAGAACAGCTCCAACCTCTGGAGACCAAAAGGCTCATAGTAGAGCACCCCTTTGCACCTCAAAGTATAATATTGTCCAGTTTCAAATGGTTGAGTGACCTTTGCTCTAGCAGATATGCTTAACATGGAACATTCACCATTATAGATCTCCTCTGTATAAATTACTAATGTTGTGATCCTAGTAAAACCTTTCACTTTGTATCGGTACCCTGCTGACTCTGTGCCCATTGTTAGAAGTGCAACAACCCTTAACACTGAAGAGTCAAGAATGCCCCAGAGCGGGCAGTAGTAATACAGTCAGTGCCCTCCCTCTTTGTCTATCTGTGATGTGAACTGATATTCTTAGGGATGACACAATCATAAATCATATATCCTCATGGCAAACATTTCCCAGTATATAATGAGACTGTAAAATATGAAGGCATATTAGGACCGATGGTTTGGAATAGCAAATGCTCTAAACAATGTCGGAAGGTGTGTGGTTCAGCTAAACCTCTGCATAGGGCTTTCCAATCAATGTGTCATGAATAAAACCTACGCTGGGAGTGAGGTGACCTGTATCCCAGCTGAGGGCACCACCACTTTTGGTTCCACTAGCCACCACTGAGGTTTTCTCTCCCTAATTTAACTCTTGTCCAATGTCCCTTCTCTCCTTCCATATCTGTCACTTGTGACAAAACAGCAAGGTAATCAAAACGCTAGATGCAGGGAAGCTCATTGAGAGTCACAAGGACACTGCAAACAGCGAAAGCAATCAGAACGCTAAACGCAGGGAGCTCAGGAATAATTACAAATACAGAGTGTGACGGCAAATACTAAACATTGAGCAGCAATAATCACAAAAAGTAGTATAAAAGCAAACACAGCAGTAGTGTCTGCAAGTGATGTGGGAAAGTGAAAAATCCATGTTGCAATAATATGGAAAAATTCATGGCTGGCCTAAGTCTGCAAAGATGTAGATATCGATCCCACCCCAACCCTCCACCCCACAACTCCATAGGTAGAGCATAACCAGCCAATAGAAGCAACAGCAACAGTAGCAGGAGGGAAGGTGCTTGCCTTTTGTTAACCTTGGGGACATCTAGATTGTGAAAATAATGCACTTTGACACTACTTTGACTGCAATGGCTCCATCCTACAGAATCCTGGGATTTGTAGTTTGGTGAGGAACCAGCACCCTTATTGGTGGAGCAGACTAAAGACGACATGAAACTACAAATCCCAGGATTCCATAGGATGGCACCACAGTACTTAAAGTGGTGTGAAGCTGCATTATTTCTACTGTGCAGATGCATCTTTTATTTGGCAGATCTTCCTGGGGCTTCCTCTCCTAGTAGAAAGTTGTAAAGAAACATGTCAGGGGGAAAAGCTACATCTAGGAATTCAGTCCCAGACTTTTGACAGTTAAGCATGCAAAGCACTTAGGCTGGACAGACATATCTGACAGTTTTTTTATTTCTCCAACTTTTTTTTAAAAAAAAAATGAAGACATTTGTGACCCCTTTAGTAAACTCTTACCAAAACTGTATGAAAGGAAAATTCTGTACCATCTCTTCTCTCAGAAAATTGAGCTGGCAAGCTTAGAAGAAATAGGAGATTCGGCCAGTAGGTCAATAATGGGACCCTTTTTTCAGATATGCAGCATGAATCTGACAGAGGTCTATGAATGCACTATCAAAAGAACTGCAGTTTGCTATCTGCCCAAACGAAAAGGATGCAGTCAAACCTGTTGGCAGTCTGTTAACAGTTAAAGGTGAGGTTTTCTCAGCAGTTTCCATTTTGCATCATTAGCTCCTGGAGTGGAATGAAGTTACATGTCCCCAGAGACAACCAAACATGTCTCACAGAGCAGAAGCATCATGATCTCCATGTCATTTCTGTGGACTAACAAACTCTGCTCACTAACAGTTTGTTCAGGGCTTCAATATTTTCTATTGCTCTTAGGCTCTTGCTTTCCTCCCTTAGAAATAACACAGTATTTACAGTGATGTCAGAACAAATAGCTTTTTATGAAATTTGAGCACCCTTCAAATGGACAACAAGAAAACCAAAGAAAGGGTCATAGCCTTTGGTCACACCTTGAGTTCTAATCTTGGGGAAAGGTGGGATATAAATAAAGCCAAGAATGACAATCGGGATCCACTAAGTTAGTTACAAACATGTAAGAACAGGTTGCATAGCCATAACTGTGGTCCAAAACACACTTCAAAAATAATCCAGTTTGAGACCGCTTTAACTGCCCTGGGTCAGTGCTAAGAAATCCTGGGAATTGTAGTTTATTATGGCACGAGAGCTCTCTGACAGAGAAGGCTGGATGTCTCACAAAACTGAAGTTACCAGCATTCCCTAGCATTGAACCAGGACAGTTAAAGCGGATTGTTTCTGCAGTGTGTTTTGGATCTGTAGTTCTTTGAGGGATCATCTATGCATTCACACAAATGGATTATCCTGCCATTTGTTTGAGTACACAATGACCACTTGAAGACCTAAAGTTATGGGTATGCAACCTGTCCTTTGCAATCTCTGTGCCTCGCACAAATGGCAAAGAGACCACAGGGAAGAACCTAGAATTATGAATTTGTGACAATTCTATAGTTTAGAGGGATACCATTTTCCAGTCCTCACTTACAGGGCAGCAGCCACTGTAATTGATGGAGTCTGTTCCCCCGGTTTTGGAAAACAGCTGGCTAAAGTTCCCATCCCACTCATGGTAGCAATCTCTGGTGTGAGAGCGGATTGCAATGAGGACCTTGTTTCCATTTGTTGCACCAGAGATCAATCATGGGAGACGGTGGGATAATCAATCATCTGTTTTCTGATCATCAAGAGAAATGATCTCTGCACACTGCAGCAGCTGCAGTCCAGTAACTGGGGATTGAAGGATGTGAGCTGGGAGTTACTTCATAACTATGGTTCATAACCCAAGATAACCCTATCTGCCCAAGTGAATCCCAGCCAATAGCAGCAACCATTGTTGTTATTTTAATGGTTTTATCATTGCATTTTCAATTATGTTATTAGACATCATGGGCATGTATAGTGTACTGGAGTAAAGTCAGTAACTCCAACATTGGTGTTTTAGGGGAAAAGGGACCAGCCTAATGTGAGTCTATCAGATATTTTATGTAATACACTAAAAAATGGGTCTAGTTTATCCCATGCCTGTGTTTTGCCCGTTTTGTCCCGCAGAAGGTGAAATGTCACATTGAATTAACCTGTGAGGACACGTATGGTCTAATGCTAAAGAAAGGAACACTGTCTCATTACTCTATTAAAATATGAGGTACACACAGTTTTAAGCATGCTGATTCACACTGTCAATTTTAATCATGACTCTCTTGATTCCAAATCATATATTTTAATCATGGTTTTGGTTTGTAGTTTTCAATTTTTATTTCCCTAAAGAGGAGAAGCATGCTCAGTTGATGTAACCATGAAAGCATATTGATTTGACTATTTACAACTAAATTAACCTCCTACCTTAGATGTCAAGCTCATTAGCTGTTGGCAAGGATAGTCGGAATTCAAATACCCACATTTATGCTATTATGTAGCTCAACATACATTTATTCAGATTTTAAACCTTTTATTATTTTAGATTTCCTCCCTCTTCTACCTAATTATTGTTTTATTCATACTTCTCTTTCTCCTTCGCTCTCTCTCTTATCAAGTGATATTTGACTGCCAAGTCACACTCACAAAGAAAAAAAGAAACCCAGTATTTGGGGCTAGTGGTATAGTGGGACTCTGGAAACCAAGGTTTGAATCCATGTTCCATGTTTAGGGAGAGGCTCACAATCCAATGTGTGCCTGATTTTGAATGAACTTTGTGCTGGAAAAATGAGAACCTGGGCAGCATTAGGCTCAATGGATATACACATTCTTAACCACGATGCACATAGGGTAGGATTCTATAGAAGGCTTGCATTTACTTTTTAGTAGTAAAACAAACAAACATGTATTGAAATGATGCATGGTATTTCTCCAATGTTAGAATGATAGAATACTATGGTCAATAGTCTGGTTCTGGTCCCCAAGCCACTGGCTGTTGGTCCCTGGTGAGTTTTCAGGGAAGAAGGGCATAGTTGTAGTCAATGGGCAGAAATATAATGCCAGACCCTAGCACATTTTGGTGGTGGTGGGGGTTTCTCCACATCAGCATGGGTGTAGAGCCTGTAAGCAAGGGCCTGTATGGCCTGTAGGAAGGACAATATAGTCTGTCCCTCAATCTGCCCCATTCTTCACCCCAAAGGAAGATAAGCTTCAGTCCTTGGAGGAACTGGAGAAGACATGGTTTTGCATAGGAACATGCATTGTAATGGGTTATCTCTGCTCTAATGCAAAGTATTTTAAAGTGGCTTGGTCTTGAATTGGCAAATAATTAGGAGCCATTTACTTTACGAAAAGCCCTGCTCCTAGTGGAAATTAAAACTGCAAGAATTGATTTTATGATGGCACAACATAGCTTCCAGCATTATCGAACTCTGTGTCTGATGAGTGTCTCAGTGTTTGCTCCTGCATCACTACAGCAGCCCAGATTCAGGTTTACTACACATATCACTGCAGAAATAATCCAGTTTGACACCACTTTAACTGCCACGGCTCAATGCTATGAAATTCTGGGGATTGTAGTTTGATGAGATATTTAGCCTTCTCTGTCAGAGAGCTCTGGTTCCACAACAAGCTATAAATCCCAAAATTCCATAGCATTGAGCCATGGCATTTAAAGCGATGCCAAACTGAATTATTTCTGCAGTGTGGATGGTCTCCATGATAGGGAATCTATGCAGCAGCCCTAGCATCAGTACATGGCACTATCCACAATTGTCTGGAACCTGTCTCTAAGACTACAGCTGGAGACCTACCGGATTGGGGTATGATTTCTAAATTTTGGAGCTGGCCTTGAGGTTTTTGGATCTCTCCTGGACTTAGATTTGAGCTGTCCATCATATCTCCTTTTCTCTCCCTCTCACAGGATTAGGGTTGCCAATTCAGAATTTCCCCAGACCCTGAGGTTTGGGGGCTAAAACATTCGACTTATGGATGGCCCCTGTTCATGTAGTTGAACATTAATGCATTACGTACCAACCACATTTGCTCAAAGCTTGTCATTTGAACACACATGCACACAAAGAGGCTGTATTTTTGTGTTTGGAAAGGAAGGCAGAAATCTAAGCTAGGAAACTGTTCTGAGAACAGGGTAAAATGAGGGAATAATTCTTGCTCACTTACTTAGGGAGGCACGATAAGGAACATTTTGCCTAGCGTTTTTACTTCTAGGCAGAATGTGAATGTGGAGCAGAGTAGAGGTTGTGCCCTTATACACAACTACTGTGAGGGGAAGGGGAAGCCAACTGAATAAATACACACCCTCCCTAGAGAGTCTTTGCAAGTTACTGCAAGAAATAAATTGATCCTTGCAAATAGCAGCAAGCTGCTATTATATTAGCTGAGCTGAAGGTCTGCACACAGCTCATTCCTCTTGCCTAGAGGTGAGCCCTCAAAACTGGAGAATGTGCACCCTTGATTCCTGTCTGGACATGACCCATGAAATATAGGGACACAAGGCCAGGCCCTATCTGACAATCCTACACATATGGCTATTAAGTCAATTTAGGATTATGAGGCTCCTAATTTGGCAGAGCCAACTCCTCCCTTCTTGCACTTACCTATTGCACTTTGATAGTCCCTTAAGTAATATGTTCTGCTCTCATTGTGCCAGGATGCCTTTTAGTTAGGACTAGACTAGAATGTGTTACGGATAACTAAAATAGATATGTTGTTCTCCATGACCGCCTGTGTGATGCATTCCTTCTTGGACTAAACTCTCCAGGCTTCTAATTTTGAAGATTGGTTTCAGCTCTGGCTTTTGCTGATATAAGGTATATTTCAGTTGTCTGTTTTGACACTTCACCAAGCAGGTCTGATAAAAGAACCATTTCCCTGACTAAAGCTTGCAGTGGCTCTCAGCAGAGGAAATCAATAATCATTTATATAACAGCTACTCTAGCTGGCTCCGTGAGTTTGTATAAGTGTCCATAGGTGTACATGGGATGATAATACCAGACCAAGTCTCCAAATCCTATTTTTTATGTGAGAAAATCAGCCAGCTATAAGACTGGGTACATCAAATGTTCAGTACTGAGAACCATGTTTGTAAATCAGCCTGTCATGTTATATTTGCTGAATGTGTGTGCTTAGTTTCCCAAGGGTGGGGGAATACTAGTTTTAATCAGAAACAGAAATGTTTTTCTTTTCTTTTCTTTATCAAATTGAAAAAAAAAGGAAGGGAAGGGAGTTAAAAGAAAACATGTTCGGCATCTCTGTCTCAAGATCTGGAATACCATTGGTGTTTTGCACATACACGAGTCCCCCTACAGAAGGAAACTGACAATCTGTTCCAATGCAGATTGTTTGCATTCAGTTTATGTTTAAAGAAGTAGAATTACATATGTGGTGTCATTGCACGTGGATGTGAATAATGCCTTACATAATTTCCCAAGAATGCACATTAACATTCATTTATAGATTCTTTTGTACATTTGCTCGTTTGGTTCAATTGTGAAATGTTATCACTCAACACAAAGGTTGAGTCACCAAATGAATTTATAACTCCACATATGGAGACTACATTATACAACTCCAATGTAGGGTTTTAGCTAAGGTCTCTTACAGGATGAGTTTCTGCTGTGGTACCCATATTCCTCTAAAAGCTTAAGAGTGCAAAACTTTGCTTTCCCCCACATCCCTAGGTGAATTCGGCCTACGAATTGCCAAAACAATCCTTATCTTGTCCATGTCAATTTTCCTTGTATTCAGTTATGAATCCCTTCGAACCAACTTCTACATGAGAAAAAAGGACAGATTAAAAAAAACACCACATTTTATTTTTGCATGTCATATTCCTTATGTGGTCAGCTTCCTTTAATATACACAATTTCCATGCAACATTTCCTAATATAAATATTTCTGTATGCAATCCTCCTAGCATAAGTTTTCACAGACTCGGTCTACTTCCATTAGTACAATTAGGGCAGATGGAGGAACTGGGTGGCGGGAACACCTCTCCATATCCTTTCCTATGGAAACCCTACGAAATGCATGGGGTCACCATAAATCAGTATGTGACTTGAAGGTGTGTAGACATACACACTACCTAACAATCCTGTCTTCTTGCCAGGTAGAGTGCACTCTTGGTATCCACTGGGGTTTGGATCCAGGACCCCACGTGGGTACCAAAATCCATGGATGCTCAAGTCTCATTAAACAGAATGAATATTAAATGGTGTTCCTTCTATAAAAGGGCAAAAAGTTTACTATTTGAACTTTATATGTTTTTTGAATATTTTAAATCTATGGATACTTGAATCAGCAGATAAAAAATTCTGGGGATATGGAGGGCTGACTGTATCCCAAGGTAGGAAAAACTTTAACTACTTCAATTTCCTCATCACCTAGGTTGAACACACTACTGTTCCATAATTAAATTTCAAAGTTCTGCCTTAATAAAAATGTGTACACCTGCCAGCAGAAAAACAGGCCTCCTATTCCACACCAAAGAATCAGCCACTGAGTAGGTTCTCTCCCAACTCCTCACAAAACAGAACTACAAAGATAGTGGGAATGAGAAAAAAAAAAAACCTCTCCAATAGATCTCAAAACTTGAATAGTGTTGCATATATGATCCAACATCTCTATTCATTTCTAAGCACTCTAAGTTCAACACTACTTATGTGTCATGTAGATAGACTGGGGTTACACTGTATTTTATTAAAGAGTCATTTTTTAAAAAATATTGTATATAAAAAAATGCTGTTTTGTTTTTCCTTTATATTGCACCATTTGAAAATATTTAATAAAGCAACACACAAAACAATTGTATAGCCATCCACAAACTGAAGAAGCAATTGTGCTATTTTCTGTTAGAGAGGATGGATTTCATCACAGTGGGATGTTGGTATTGTTTAAACTGAACTGCATTATAAGGTGGGACCTTGAAATAGGTGTTAAGATGAATGTTGTTCCAGGTCAGAAAATTGTATGCCTTGCATTACATTTATATTTATATAGTGCTTTATTGTGTTATTGTAAGAGCACATTATTATATTATTGGAAGATTGCAGACTTTCATGTGCTTTCCATTATAAAAACAGACCTGAAGAGTGAATTTTGAGCTGAAAAGTCAATGGTAGTGGGAGTACTCGTAATGCAGTATATAAAGAACGTACACTCAAACGACGATATCAACATTAGAAAAGTCAAATGGAAACATGTGTCATGACTCAGATATATATATATATATATTAATGGGACTGAAGTTAGACCTAACTTGGTCTGGATTGTATAGGATGCCAGCCTAAATCTTAGATATGCTTTTTAGTATGATGAATTGTCTTTGTTTTAAAACTCCATAATGAAAACATGGAAACCAAAGAGAGAGGTACTAGTCAGTTCAATGACTCCAGGAATCAGCTTCTTCCTGTGCGTGTGACCATACACCTTGAAAGTGCTTTCTCTCAGAGTACTCACCAAATAAAAATTATTGGAATTGCTTTCTTCTGTCACGAGCCAGTTTGGTTTCTTGATCTGAGCATTGGATTAGGACCCTGGGAGACCAGGGCTTAGATCCCTGCTCACTTATTGACACATATTGGGCAAGCCACCTTCTCTCAGTCTTAGAGGAAGACACGTGAATACAGAGACAGGGATATTAACTAAAATTAACCATTAAACTGTCGAGTTGAAGGCTTTCATGGCCATCATCCATAGTTTTCTGTGGGTTTTTCAGGCTATGTGGCCATGTTCTAGAAGAATTAGGAAGAAACTCTTCTAGAACATGGCCACATAGCTTGAAAAAAAACACACAAAACTAACTATTAAACTGTTTCTACTTTTCTATTTAAGTTAGATGACTGCAAAAGGTCTTCTGTGAGTTATCCTTCCATTCCTTATGATCCCATTTTTGAGTTTTGAGAAGGGCAGCAGCTGTATGAATTTTTGACACGCCTTTTCCCTTTCGCCCCAACACAAAGCCTTCCTTTGCTTTCTCTTTCACCACTGTCACTTATTTCCCAGTCTTCCCAACATTTTTTAGTTTACTGATTCTCAGTTCAATCTGAAAGTCACAGAATTCAAAATGCAGTTTCCAGAGACAGATGAGGAGCCTCTAATCAGTATCTGATGAAGAACACAGGATGACTCGCTGGATGCAAAGAAGGCCATCCTCCCTTCCAAGCTGTTTTTGCTTTGCAGTTGTGTGTCTTCTTGTTCATTTTCCAACTCATGGCAACCCTAAGGGGTTCCCTTGGCAAGATTTATTCAGATTTATTCAGAGGCAGTTTGCCACATTGCCTTGTGCAGAGTTGTAGTTCAACACTCAAGCCACTACACCACACTAGTATTTTGTCTTTATTGCTTATTGCTTTAAAACCTTTTAACATTGGAATTAACTCAACTATCATACTGGGGAAAGAAAATAAAAACCCTCCTATTGGTATTGCATTTATTAAATAATCATCTGGGGAAATATTAACTAACAACTTAATGCATAACCGAAACAACTTACTGCTAAAATGCCAACTTGTCAATCAACTAGTTTTTTTAAAAAAATAATAATTATTAAGCTGCCTATTTCATTAAATCATGTCTAACATAATTGCTAAATTAATTGATTAAGTGCTATGAAATTAATTCCCATCACTGAGTGTGTATATATGTTCTTCAATTAAAAAAAAACATGTTTTGTAAGTCTACTTCTACAGGAAGAGTAGCCATCAACTCAGAAGCAAAAGAGGAAATGAGTCTTATTAGAAAAGGTTTAGGGTCTAGAACCTTTGCTTTTGTACAAAAATGTGCATACCCTCCCATGGTGATTCTGTCAGGACATTTGGATTAGCAGATATCAGTGGCCATGTTGACATCACTAACATGTGTAAATGGTGCATCAGTGTGGAACTTATCCAGAAAAAAACCTCAATAATTGGTGATATCTTAAGCCAATAAATGCCACCAAAGGTGGGAATGGCAAAGAAAACCAACCAACAAAGAGAACATGACTATTAACAATATTGTGTGTAGACACAGCCAAAGTCTTGAGTAGCTATACTATGATTTATGCTGCCAAGTGAAACAAGATTTCTCAAAGTAAAAGATAATAAATTGTCTTCTTATCTCAGACAAAAGTGTTCATGGAACTGGGAGACATATATAGCTCTTAGAGCTTATTTAATGCAGTCATTGCAATGCTTCTTGTTCAAATAAACTTCCTCTTTGGAGAAACAGTCAAGTGTCACAATTCATTTGGAGTGAATTTGTGAGCAGATTTCCATCCAGATGCAACAGTATCGGATTATATTATCTACAAAGGCACACCCAACAGTTCTCTGGTATGAAATAACTTGGAAACAACGCCTCTTTTCCTTGACCACATTCTTTCTAATCACTTTCATTTCCTATTTTGTATTATCAGATATCTGGCAGGTTTTTTGCCATGAGCAAATCCATGGGGAGAGGTCATGTTTCCCATGCGGTATGAAATCAGTAAAAATCTTTTGGAATGAACATAATAAGCCCTGACAGTTGACCAAAGCATAGCTAAATCTTCCACTACTGTGAAATGCAGCCAGTCATCAAATATTGTGCCAATATGGATACATTCCAGTCTTGAAATGTAGGTTGCAAAGGTTGCCTTCCACACAAAAATTAGCTTTATGGTCCTAAGTTTTTCTCTGGCAGAAAGTTGATATGCCATGGATAGACTTCCTAGAACTCTCGGCACCTAATGTTGTAGCAAAGATTCACTCCTTTAGAGATGAGGGAGAAAGAGAGGTAAGATCAATAACATTTTTTGCATCTCTTTCTCTCCTTCCCATCTCTTAAAGGAGTTAAGAGTTTACTAGAACAGTATGTGAAGAGAGTCCTAGGAACTCTTCCCAAGGCAAATAATGTTATTTTTCTCATGTTTTGTTTTGATTAGACATTATGGATAGAGAACCAGACAGTAAGTTTGGACAGCTTCTCCGACATATAGCAGTAGCAAGAACATTGTTTGCTCAAAATTGGAAATGTGTTGAAGTTCTACAATGTCAGATTGGATTGTTAAGGTTTGCTGAGTTAGCCCAAGTTGTCAAACTCATGTGGATTTTAAAGGACAAGCAAAATGAAGATTTTTTTTAAAAAAATGGCAACTGTTTATGTTCTTTTTGAGTAATAAGTATGAAATGGGATCTTGTAGCACCTTTGAGAGTAAGGCCCAAAACACATGGGCCAAAAGAGGTGACTTCCGGCTGTGTTGGAAGTGCACCATTTATATGCCATATCTCTCCAACATGGTCAGAAGCCTCCGGTCCTTTAGACTGGAGAAAAAGGAGCCAGAATAATCTGGTTCCTGGTGGCATGGCTTGGTTACAGCAGCAGCAGCTCACTTTTGGAGTGGGCCATGTAATCACCATAGTCCATTTGATCATGGTGATCACATGTGATCACCATGTGCCATGTGACCACCCGATCTAGTTTCAGCCAGATCAGCTTTGGGCCACACTTTCCAAGGTATCTGCTTGGACCCTTACTAAAAGAAAGAAGTTGGTAGCACGAGCTTTTGTAGATTTGATCCTACTACCTCTGATGCATAATACCTTTACATACTGAGTTCCACACTAACATGCCCATGTCTTTAAATACAATATTTTGTTACGATGCCTACTAGTGATTCTAATAGAATTAACCTGTTACCTAGTTGTAACTATAATGGTAGACAGTAGAGAGTAGCAACTTTCTCTGTGCCGTTCTGCATTGTTTTAGCACCTTTGAGGGGAAATGGTCATCAGAGTTGCATGCAGAGCAGTACAGAGAAAGCCAAGACTGTCTGATCCATTTTTTTTTCTCACGTCGTAAAGACCTACATAGATTAACAGATAGATTTCTTTTCTCGAGATTCTAGCATGGAATTCTGCTTTTTCACAGTTTTTTCACATATTGAGTTGTATTTTTGCAGGGCTCTCCACTGTAATCTCAAGATTTTCCTGCTCATCTTCCATTAGATCAGCCCCATTAATATAAATGTGAAATTTGGATTCTCTGTACATCACTTTCAGGGTTTCAGAGAGGGAGATCTTTATTAAACCTACAAAAATATGTCAGGAGCCAGAGACCTTTTACAAGCAAAGCATGTGCTCTCCCACTGAGCAGAAGCCATTTCTATTTCTCACTTATAATGCTGATTTTCAGTGTGAGCATTACAGACAGAATATCTATCAGCTTTCCTTTACCACATTGGATTTTACCTGGATCATGATTACACTCTGTCCATAATAAAATACAGCAGACATGTTGAACTCAGTAATATGAGGTTTTCTGCTTCCCCAGTTCAGCCTCAAAAGTTACTTCTTCTGAGAAAGCTTTGCATTTGATGTAACAGCTCATGGAAATGTTTATAATCATAGAATCTATTTATATACTCATGTGTTCTATTTTTTAATAAGCACTTAAAAAGCAAATTTATCAATTTTAAGTGTTGGCTTCATTAAAATAAAACCAATCAATTATGAATTCACATAACCATATAATAATAAGCTCTCTAAACATACATAAACAGAAAATGAATGGACAACATTTGCCAGCAAATACACACATATGATGCAATGCTGCAGGAAAAGCAATAAGTGGCTATTGTATATGTACTTAAACTATTTTTTTTTTCTGGATTGTTACTTCAGTACTAACACTGACCTGTGCTATAGGACTATAGTAAGGATCACAATAATAGCACAAGTGAAGTGCTCTTTAATATGTTCCATAAATTTCTGATGATGATGATGATGATGATGATGATTATGATGATTATGATGATGATCTTACCACCCAGGAACTATGATACACTCATATTTAATTGCTGTGATGTCTGAGGGAAAGAAGAGCAGCCAGAATCTGCAGGACCTAATTTTTCTCTCTGCTATCATTCTCTTTTCCTTGTGTATCCCATCTTAGATTGTAGATTTCAGTCTACTTCCTCAGATGCCAAAAACATCTGAGGAAGTAGACTGAAGTCTATGAAAGCCCGTGCTACCAAATTCTTTCTTTCAGTTAGTCTCAAAGATGCTACAAGATCTCTCTACATACTGATTCTACAGACTAACATGACTACATCTTTGAATTAACAACCTACGATACACAGATGACACTATGATACTAGCAAAAAACAACAAAGGCCTGAAACAATTACTGAAGGAAGTCAAAGAAGAAAATGCTAAGGTGTTGAATATTAAGAAAATAAAAATAATAACCATGGAAGATCTCCACGAATTCATCCTAGATGATGACAAACTAGAAACTGTCAAAGAGATCCCACGAATCAAACATTTTTCAGAATAGAAATTTCAGTGAAGAAATCAGAAGAAGACCAAGACTGGGAAGGGTAGCTATGTAAGAATTAGAGTCTTAAAGTGCACTTAGCAATGCAGAATTTCCAAATTTTTGACACTATATTCCACTTAGGAAACAAATTAGGATAATTGTAGAATCATGCCTTCCCACATGCTCTATTTTGCTTCAGAATTGGTTTGAGACCTCCAAACCTAAAGTCATGCTTCATAGACTTTTCATGTTCTTTTAAACATATGGTCCAAGTTGATAGCAAAACTGATCAAGATGTAATTATGCTTTGTAGAGAGACCTATTAAATTTAGTCAACTTTATGTTAATCAAGACTAAATAGACACATTGAGTTGAATGCGTCCACTTTAATCATGTCTAACTCTGGATGCAATTTCATCATTGTCATTGAAAACATCCTGTCTTCTTCATATAGGTGGGTTCATCATGTGGAATTGTATTATGTAGCCCCCTCCACCATACCCACACAGCTTTTCAATTGTCTTTCATAGCCTTACTGTGGCAAGTAGCCAGTAAACCACTCAGTGAAATTTTCCATCTGTCTGTCCTTCTATTGCATGTATAATGCATAATATATAATTGAATGTCAAAGAAGTTTATGTGGCATTTAGACTACTCTAACAAATCCTAGAATGGAAAATTGGTTTGAATAGATGGTTTGGCATTACGTGCGCGGGATGTGCAATCCCCTTGTGTTGCATGCCTAGAGTCCACCTTCACTGTTTATTATTCCTTCGTATTGTAAATTTTCTGTCTGGCACTTTATGAAGCTAAAGCAACTGCATTTATCACAAAGAGAACATAAATTATTGCTATTTTATTGTGACTGGGAAAACAGGATATAGCTGTAGTGCTGGATAGGTTTTTTTCCCCCTTTGTTGTTACTATTTTAAATAAAACAAGCCATTTAAGAAACCTTGTGTGTATAGAGAAAATAGAAAATCATAACCAGACAAAAATACTGAAATATGGTATTATAGAGGTGCTGGGGGAAAAAAATCAAGGTATTTCAAATTATTGTTACAACATGAGCTAAGAAAAGTGAAAAGGAACGAAAATGCACTTTTATAGTTAGATTCTTTTTCCTCAATTTTTTAAAAAAGATTTTCTGTCTCTAGAATGACAGAAGAAGGTGCACTTGTGTTTGATGATCACCCATGAAATAACAAGACCAGACACGTACGTATGGGAAAACAAAGGACCATCTATTCAAATACTAATAAACTTGACTTTTTGGGAAACTACAAGAAGGAGGAGCATCCCAGTGCAGGTCCAACTGGAGAACCAGGTATCACCACTCCAGCTTGCCCTTGGATGAAGCACCAGGCCCCAAGCTAAATCCCAGATTGGGTTGTCTCCTCAGTTCAGCCTATTGGAAGGCAAACATAGGGTACTCTTTCTCAAAATCCCATGGGTTTGTAAGAGACAGCAAACCCCCCATGTCGGCCCCAAAAGCAGGGTCCTTTCCAATCCCCAGGTCCTTGGACCTATAAAGAGCCCAGCCTTTCACCCAAAGGGGATGCCAATGGTGGACACCAAACTAATCATAGGAACTTATCGCACAGGGCTCAGGGAACGCAAATGGCGCAGAACAGAAGGGAGTGGGAAGGGAACAGAATGGGGAAATCACCCATATTATCGCACAGGGGAATGCCGTCAATGCCACTGGGAGTCCCCAATCCATTCCTCATCCATCCCACAGGAGGCAATTTTCAAGAACTGTTCAGAATCGTCCTTGAAAATTGCCTCCTGTGGGATGGATGGGGAGCAGATTGGGGACTTCCAGTGGCATCAGCAGCGTTCCCCCATGTGGCAATATGGGTGATTTCCCTGTTCCCTTCCCTTTCCGCTCCCTTCTGTTCCATGTCATTTGCGTTCCCTGGGCCCCATGTGACAGGATCCATATTTTCCCCCATCGCTGCACCCTGGTGACAATGACAGCATCCTATTTAACAATGTACCAAGCCAACTTTCCAAGTCCCAATATGAATAGTATGGGGTAGGCAAAAAGAAAGGAAGGAAGGAAGGAAGGAAGGAGAGAAAAAACCCATGTAATGGGGATAAAAATTCCTACCCGGCCCCGAAGTGGCCAGCTAAGCTCACACTGGATATTGAGTGGGAGAAGTGGGCTGTGTTTCAAAGAAAAGGAATGGCTGTAAAGGGGGCAACCAGCATTAAAAGCCACTGTCCTCCGTCCCATATATCACATGCCCCTGGCTTGGCTAAATCAGCCAAGCCCCCATTATACTGATCTCTAACCATGATGACCATCAAAGACGAACCTTCCCTTAAAGAGCTGCACAGTTTAGGTCAAATTTGAATTTTGGGGTCAAGGTTGATTGTTTGGTTGAGCTGTTTGGAAGTTTCCTTGCTTGTATTTGTGTGTCCTGGGCTGTGTGCTCTTCCTGTGGAGATGATCCAAGGGAGATGGGACTTACACTGAAAGGTTATTCAGACAGTGAAAATAATCCTGGTACGACTTGGGTTGAAACTTTGTTGTTCATATGCATTTCAAATGCATCTGAGCAAGCTGGGCCAAAAAACCCCCACTTATCCCAGGATAATCAATCTTGGGGTTTATACAAGTTTTTCTAAAAGACAGAAAAACATGTGAACAATAAAGTTTCAATACAGATTCTACATGGATTATTTTTACTATCTGAATAACCTCGGGTGATTATGTATGGGAAGAAAATGCAAGTAAGATTCAGAGGAATTAAATGAAATAAAGGCTGAGAAATTTTCACATCCTTAAAATCTACTTGTATGGCTGTAAAATGTTTGCTTCTTGTTCTCAAGAGGTTTTGTGAAATAAATAGAAGGTGAAATGACTAGTGTTTGATTCCTGAATCACACTCAAAGGTTTCTTTCGTCTGAAGAACACACACAGTCAATCCCTTTGAAAACTTCAGCTCTGAACTCCACATCAGTAATTCTGATTTTGTTTAATTCACTTTCATAACAGAAATTGAAACAGATGCAGGATGTCTATGGTCAAGCCAAGCAGCCTTTACAAAAAATAAGTTACATCAGCTCAGAAAGTCCCAGATTCTTAAGAGCCAAGGAGGTCATAACTAACCAAGGATGACCTGCATATTCATGAATATCAAATAAGAAAAAGAAAATCATGAAGACGATGCCATTTGTGACACAATCATGCATACCAAACAGTGAAACTGCAGACTGCCAAGTTATTTCTAAAGGAAAAGATTTTAATTTAGATTTAACCTATGGGAAATGTGTGCAGCTTTATTTAACATAAAATGGAACTGAATTCTGGGTAACTTGAATCATATTTAAGAGTTCTTTCCTGTTTTTTTAGCTCAATAAGCTCTCAATCAATAATTTAAAAACTCACAAAGAATAGAAGCAGAAGAAAATTAATACAAAATCATCATACTCATCATCATCATCATCATACTCATCATCATCATCATCATCATCACCACCACCACCACCACCAGAATTCCTATATCATCTTTTACTTAATGTACCTTTACATATATTTAGTTAAGCAGCAGAAACTCTGTTAGTGAATTGTGAAGTTGTGTATTGCAACAATGGCAAGAATGCTCAATGAACATTGTTGTCCATTGTGCAATGGTTACTTTACCAGCTCTTCCACCTAGTAACATGCCAGCAGCCCTGTAATAGATACAGATGTTAAGAAATTCCTTCTTGAGAAGGTCCATTTACAAAGATGAAACTTCCAGGCAAGATTCCAGCCAACAATTTTAATGATTCTATGAATATTTAGATTGTAAGCCTGAGGGCAGGGAACTATGTAATTAAAAATAATAATAATTGTAAGCTGCTCTGAGATGCTTTAGGGCTGAAGGGCAGGCTATAGATACAGTAAATTAATCAATCAATAAATAAAATATGGAGAGGAAGATCCACTGAAATCTGTGGGGTTTACTCTAAAATGTTACAGGATTGCAGAACTGTCATAACCCAAAAGTCAGTACTGCTCTGAACATAGAGGCACTTAGAGGCAGAACTCTATGGATGATCTTAATTATTCCAAGGGATTTAAAGGATGGTTTGAAGTTAAGGTTTGGAAAATTACTTAAATTCAAATGCATCTGGGGAAGTAGACTTAAGTCTATGAAATATGCCGCCTATTTCTTACTTTCGGTTAATCTGAAATCACTTTTATAGTCATTGTAAAGAAGACAAGAGAAATCTTTTTTTCCTCCCTCCTCAAGGGAGTAAGAGGGCCTTTTTTGTGTGCAAATGGTGCAAATATTTTAACACAAATCACAACTGCTTCTGCCATTCCCATTCTGCTTCTCCTTCATTTGCCTTTACCTGCCCCCTGTACCTGATAGTTTACCATATGGGCTTCTCATTTCATATTCTTTGCCTTCCCCCTGACCTTTGCAGTATTCTAATGGCTGTGATTCATATGCTAGACTTACTGCCCATCACAATGTATTATTTTGTATATTATTTCCCACCTGGAACCCCTCAAGCAAGGGGCACAAAATCTGGAAATATTGTTCTTTGGATAGCTGAGCAGATACGGGGACCTGGACCATTGAAACGTATGACAGGGCTGATTATGTGTATTTGGAAACGACTTGTTAATGGGGTGGAGGAACAGCAAATATTCTTCACATTTCTAGTTGCAATAGATAATAAGGTTTTAGTTCACATATTGGTTCATGGTGAAAAATTAGAAAGTTCGCATTAAAATGTGATTAAAATGCAAACAGAATGAATTTCTTTACCATCCTTATCCTAGAAAGATATATTTGCATCAGTAAGTTACCATCAGCAGTCTGCTTTCTATAGTCTTAACTAGCTATAAATGTCATAGTATTCCTCAAAGACAAATGCATTCACTGGTGGTATTTTATCAGCTGATTTCATAGAATTCCATAGTTGGAATTGATCCCAAGAAGCCATCCAATCCAATCTTCTTCTGCCATGCAGGAATACACAATCAAAGGACTCCTGACAAAGGGCCTCTGTTTCAAATCCACCAAAGGAGAAGGCTTTGAAGCAGCATATCCTGCTATCAAACAGCTTTTACTGTCAGGAAGTTTTTCCTAATGTTGGGATGGAAACATCTTTCCTGTAGTTTTTACCCATTGATCTGTGTTCTATTCTATTCTCTGGAGCTGTAGGAAACAAACCTGCTCCATCTACTGACATCCCTTGTTGGTTGGATGCCACATATTGTCAATAACTGGGACACCTGTCATTCCACCAGCAAGTCAATTGATTGCATTACATTTCACTCTTCCACTCAAAGGACACTCAGAGCAGTTTTACAACACAAGAAATAAGCAAACCAAAAAGACTTAACACAGAAGGAAACACATTACAAACATTTCCATAAAATGTTCATAGCTTGCTTTAGCCAAAGTTCATTTTTGGATCAGGAAATACAAATATAAGCCAGTACAACATTTACATAATGGATCACATAAATGAGAATATACCATAACACTGAGAATATATATATATATATATATATATATATATATATATATTTTGAATAATACTGAATAAGAGAAATTAGCTGCATCAAACCTAGTGAGACTTTCGAATAAAGAGGATTGCACTGAGAGACTTGCAGAGAACATATCTACAAGGCAAACCTCATTTTTCAAAGTCCAAAGATGGGTTATTTTTCTTTTTTAGGTTAAATAATAATGCAGAAAACACATCAGAGCAAGTTGAACAACCAACTTCCTCAAAATAAACCATATCTGGGATTGTACGTTTTTAAAATAAAAGTGTGTGGTGTGTATATGTGAAATACTCTTCAAGCAAGATACAAAACTAGCAATAACACAGCAACCTTTGAGAAGCCCAACCCAAAACTCAAACCTTTCATAGAAAAAGTATATTCAACAGTGCCACCCAGTGGCACCCACAATAAAGATCCATATATATACTTGAGGAAACATAGTCAAGCCATGTTAACCATGTTGCAAAATACAATAAAAAACAAAATCCCCAAAGTATGATACTTTTACCGGCAAAATAAAATGAACAACATTCACCAAAGCTTCTTCATCAAGCAAAGATGTTAAAAATCATAACAGGAAGGGAAAAAACCTACAATGTCATAAGACTGACATTTTGTCTCAGATGTGACTTCTGTTATCATTTAAGTCTCCAGAGGGATCTTATTACAAGCAGAAGTCACTCCCTTTTCTGACCACGTAGGAACTAGGGGCAGACTACAATGAAAGATAGGTAATACAATTTCAACTCCGTTGGCAACAGGAAAGTAAATTCCCTTAAGATCCAGTCTGCCCCTGCAAATTTGACAGTCACAGAGGGCAGAATTCCAGTGTTGCTTGCATGATTTTGCAATTAATGTAGTGTGCACTTGAAAGCTTTCAAATGTGCTGCATTTATCCTTAAATGTGACTGTCATGGGAACAGAGGACAGACATCAATGGAGAAAATAGTTTCCTTTGATATGGTTAATCTTGTCAATCAATTGATAATGTGTGTGTGGGAGGAGCAGTTTTCTGAATGTGCTCTTTTGGTGTGTATGTTAATATGATGGTAGAAGGCTTTCAAGTATCCCTTGAAAAAGAGATTAGTAGTAAAAATGTCTTTTTCATGAGATGGAGTAGGTTGTTTAAACCAGTTACATAGGAATAGAAGTAAATTGTAATAGTAATATTTGTTGCTGCTGTTGTGTGCCTTCAAGTCATTTCTGACTTAGGGAGACCCTAAAGTGAACCTATCATGGGGCAAGATTTATTCAGAAGGGGCTTGCCATTGCCATTCTTTGAGACTGGGAGAGTATGACTTGCCCAAGGTTACTCACTAGAGACCTTATCAGACAGGAGGAATTTCTCTTTATTGCAAATGGAGCCAATTCAAATTCACGTGAATTTGCTAGTTTAGCGAATTTACGTGAATTCCCATTGCATTCGGAATGCATTCCGAATGACTTCCCATTACCCAAAAATGACTGCCCATTGCCTGAAATTGTGTGAGATATTTTAATTCGCAATAACGTGAAACCCCATGATTGCCATTGGATTATACTTCCAATTTCCGATGTCTGATAAGGTCCTAGGTTTCCATGACTGAGCGGGGATTCAAACCCTGGTCTCCAGAGTCATAATCCAAACTCAAACCACTACGCCACACTGGCTCTTGATAGTAATAGTGTTAGGAGTAAATTGACTAAACAGATTACATACAATTTTGTATGTATCTTATCTATATTTGATAGTGGAACTCAGAGTTGTGCAGTCATGGATCCCCAAATGCTTGTCCATCTTGGCAACAGCCACACTTTGATTTGTTGAGCTTCATTTGAGGTTGATACATCATGCATCATCAAGAGCACTTATAGGACTGCATGTTAAGGTTTCCATGTCTCAATGCAGCCCTAGATTTGGGATCCAGCCAATTATTTCATCAAGACAATACAGACATTCAATTATATTTCTGTTTCTTAGGCAACTGTGTTTGGAATTTTATTGGGGACAATATTGCTTCCTTATGTTACTCAGAAAACATGTTAATGATAAAGAAAAAAATTCTATCTGCCGTACTTTGGAATGAGGGAAACAACTATTATCTGACATTGTAGTCTTTTCTTTAATTAACTAAAGTGACAAACCCCACCATTTTGATTGAAATGAGCAGCTTCCTGTGGCCTGTCGTTTGAGATGCTATGGTTATCTTTACAGACATGCTATTTTATATTTTTCATTCTTGTGATTAGAGCTCTCTTTGCTACTGCTGAAAATTAGTCGGCACAGTTGTTAAAAGAGCCCTGTTGCTTAATTCTGTTCCATTTATGCCATGTTCATCTCATAAAAACAGTGGTAAGCGATGAAGCAATTTACAGGCAAAACTACTAGTAGTTGGCGGTTGGGGGAGGCGGAGGATTCTGGAGATTGACAAATATGTCTATTTCTCTTCTGTGTCACCTGTGAAAGGTTTTAGCCATAACTGTGTTGTTTTTCACAATCACTGGTATTTTAAAGCAAACAAATGGTCTCCAAGTACATATTAAACTATGAAAGCTGGTGCTTTGGAACTGCTAGGAGTTGTGTTACACCTATCGATGGGTGGCTCAGTCTAATGTTAGTCTATGTCAGTGTAGAATAAATGGTCCCTGTGATGAAGTAGAGAGGGGGGGGTCAATGTGCCCAAAGTGAAACTATGTCCTCACAAAAGAATAATCAAAGAATTAGAGCACTCACATTTGCCTGCCTCTTTATAATTTTTGCAGGATCTATGCAATTTCCCCTGGACATTTTTGCATACAGCCTTTTTCTGCATCCAACCTGTTCTTGTTAGAAATGAAGCTTCAATATCTTATGGGTCCCTCCACTGTCTCAAGATGCAAGTTCTTTTGTCTTAAAGTTATAAAGGTTAGGCTCTGTTGTCATGACTGGGTAGATGGCTATCTAAGATTCACATGCATGCGATCTTCCTCGATAGAGGAAGTTCAGGACATTATTATCAACAAATGTATAGATTACAGGAAGAAATGTATCCATCTATCTATCGATCTATATCTGTGTCTACTGTGTGTGTGTGTGTGTGTGTAATTGAAACTATCAGTTTCTAGAATGAAATGTATTTCTGATGAATGTTTAAAAAAAAGATGGAGGATGCTTAATTAGGATTAACCTATTCCATAAACCCAGATGCCAACTCTGCCCACAAACCTATTTAGCTAATGTCATCACAGAATCTAATGATGTCACCCACAATATCAGAGACACTTTCACTTCCTCATTCTCTAATGTGATTTATGCCACCCTATGTCAACAATGCCTTCCAGCATTGTTGCTGGACAACGTAGTGTATGTGGATATAAATCATACATTAGGAATGGAAATACACAAAAAAACAATTGCACAGCACTTCAATCTTCCTGGGCATTCCATCTCAGACCTCAAAACAGTGATCCCTGAAGATAGATAGATAGATAGATAGATAGATAGATGAGAAAAAGCAAAATTGGAATGTATCCACAAACTCAATTCTATCAACAGTAGGTTGAACAGAGACAACGGTTTCCTTGCACACTACACACATTATTCAGGCTAGAGGCCTGAACAGACAGGCCAAAATAAAGCAGCTTTGGGCCACTTGGGAGGTGTGCTGTTTAAAGATGCACATGTCCTAAGAGGACAGAAGCCATGCTGCAACTACGTTCTGGTCCTTAGGACTGAAGAGCAGCTTTAGTGCAGCCTCTTAGAATGTGTGCATTATTTACACAGCACACCTCCAAAGTAGCCCAAAGTTGCTTTATTTTGGCCTGTCTGTTTGGGCCTTAACTTCCCATACTCATGGGGGCTCTCTTGGACAGTTCATCATAATTCCTTTATGGTTCCCACACTACATGCCAATATTCATTCCTATGGTTATCTATTCACCTTGGATTTAGGCAGCATCTTTCCTCCTACTTTTATCCCCAGCTGAACTTGTCATTTCATCACCATGCCTTGAAGTTTTGAACTTCCATCGCTATTTACACACACAGCCTCTTTATATATGTATGTTCGTGAACCCTGCATTCCATGCATCTGAGGAAGTAGATTCAAGTCTATGAAAGCTCAAGCTGTCAGGTTCTTTCTTTCAATTAGACTCAAAGGTGCTACAAAATCCCTTTGCATGTCGATAGTAGAGACTGTTTTATCAGATGTTTCTGAAATCTTTTGATCAGTAAACAAATACATGCTGTATTGTATACATAATGTATACCATTATTTGAATGATTATGTATTTTCTGATGTTTATGAGGGGTTTTTTTAAAAAAAAAATATAGCCCTCTGAATGTGGCCTTAAAATATTTATCAGCTAGAACACGTCAGGCTTTTTAACAATTTAGCACTACTTACAGCATCTTAAGACATGTTTCCTTCATTCATTAATTCTATTGGAGGTTTTCCAGGTTTTGTTTGCTTGTTTTTGTCAACATCCAAAAAGGCATTCAAAAATGTGTACTGTAGTTCCATTGTAATGGATGTAATTACTCTGATATCTTAATAAACATGATTTTGAGCTAATTCTAGTTCTACATATGAGAGACAGTGAATACATGTATCTGATCCTGAACAATAATTTAGCAAGAGATATATAGCCCAGTGGCACCAGATGTGATATGAAGCAAAGCAGGGTCACACCTGGTTAGTACTTGGATGGGAGACCACCAACAAATATCAGGTTCTATAAGCTGTATTTCGGTGAATGGAACTGATTATTCTTTGCCTAAGAAAACCCTATGAAATTCATGGGGTTACCATAGGTAAATGAGCAAACTGGAGGAGTATGCACAAATACATGGTTCTGATTCTATTACTGATGCAAGATGCAGTTGGTCCTCTATGGATTCTTTATGCATGGATTCAAACATCTATGGTTTGAATTTTTTAAAAAATCCAAAAAGAAACTATAATAAAATCTGCTATTTCATATAAAGGACACCATTTTACTGTCCCATTTGATCTGATGGGACTTGAGCACCCATGGATTTTGATATCTACCAGGGAGCTTGGAAGCAAACCCCAATGGATAGCAAGGGGGTTTCTTCTATATTCTTCTTGTTCATTCATGCTTTCCCTTTTTGGTGTGCTGCTCTAGAAGCCTTTTCTTATTTCCTGTGCTATGCGTGTAGGAAACGGAGTCGGCTCCATTGAGCCTCATCTCCATATAAATGAGAACTCAAGATGAATGTATTGTCCATCTGTATTTTGATGGGCGAGAACAATTAACCTGCTTTCAAGCTGAACGTGCTCAATGTTCATCATAGCCGACAAGTACCCTTCCTTTAGTGGAACAGCCTGAGAGAGATATTCAATGGTGTGCACGGTAAAGTAGCTAACAAAGTCAATCTGAATTATTCCTCCTTGTCAAAATATGCAAAATGTTCATCAATCCACCACCATGCAGAGCTCGCTTTGATTATTTGGGTATTGAAATGCATGGTAATCCTGTGAAACAATTTGGCCACTAATTGGAGCAGCCGATTATATGTAATGTAGATGGATATGCAGAAATGGCTTGTGCCCCACAAACTCTGCTTTGTACAGTGTTGGAATCATTAAGATAAATTGGCTTCTTTAGATTTGCTATTAGTCTTATTGCTATACCTATTTACTTGCCTTTAGTGTTTAAAGGCCTCCTTCTCTGGTATGCAGGAGACAATTCAGTACTCTCTGCCTGTCTGCTGCTTTCAGCATATTCTTCACCATTGGTTATACTTTCCAAGAATACTCGGATATTGCAGTTCAGCAACATCTAAAGGGGTGTAGTTTATCTGCCTTCCCCATACATGCACACACACACACACGGAAGAAATATTTGTATTTTCCATATTTATCTAGCAGTACAAGAGACTCACTTATACTAAAAATTAACTGGGGTTTGGTTCCATCATCCCCCATGGATACCAAAATCCATGTTGTGGCATCGGTGCTCTCTGACAGAGAAGACTAAGGCTCCATCTACGCTGCGGAAATAATGCAGTTTGATATCACTGTAACTGTCATGCCTCAATGCTATGGGATTCTGGGAACTGTAGTTTGTTGTGGCGCCAGAGCTCTCTGACAGAGAAGGCTAAATATTGCACAAAACTACATTTTCCGGAATTCCATAACATTAAGGCATGGTAGTTAAAGTGATGCCAGCCTGGATTATTTCTGCAGTTCAGGTGCATCTTAAAGATCTCACCAAATTAGAAATATATAATTCCATGGTATTGAGCCAGGATTCCATAGTATTGAGCCATGGCAGTTAAAGTGGTGTCAAACTGTATTAACTGTGCTGTGTAGATGCAGCTTTAGAGCCATGGAATAGAAAGGGCTTGGACTAAGGATGATGCCTTGCACCTGGAAAACCTGGGCCTAGCCAGAGAACAAGGTGAATCATGTGCCTGTCTTTCAGTTCAAACTAGTTCACATGAGCTATTCTTTGTGGGCTCACACCTCTTCCATTTTTGCAGATGTCCCATAGTTAATTTTAAAAAACAACAACTGAGGACTTTATTTAGTGAAACATCACCTTACTTCTTTATTTCGGGGTAAACCGACAGAAAGAAAATGAATCCTGTTTGAAACAGAAGACTTCTGTCTCTTTCTCTCTTTGTCTCACTAAGAGAGGAAGTTTGAAGAATATTCAAGTAGTTTGAGACTGTTCAGATCATGGCTGACTGGTTTAGAGTTCGGTCAAGCATGCTGTCTCTTGTTGACGTGAACTGCAGACATTTTTCCTGCAAGAGTTCTTTGTGCTTTCCGCATGCAATTCACTGGGCAGGTTTGCTTTCCCCTGTAGGGTATTTTCTGCCTAGTCCTATTTGCACTAACTTAAGATTCATCCCAGCAAGCAAAAAATAATGGCAGTGTATGGGGATTGTTTTGCAAAGCCAATGATCCAGATGCATTTATCCAAAAATAACATCGAGATGTATTCGTTTATTGTTTAATTCTTGTCACATCTCAGATCCCAAAATACACAAAGTTACCTACTACTTCACACATCTATGCAGAGGTGACCTGTGATTTATTGATACTTGGTGAATGGATATTCCAAAGCTTTCTTTCAGGTGGTTTAAGAACATCTCATTGTTTCAAGAAGGGCAGGGCTAAAGCCAAGTCATGGTGCGGGGCGGGGAGATAAAAAAATGTTAATATATTCACAATGAGTGAAGGATGCACTGATTTGACCAAATTTGACTTTATAAAGATTGTAAGGTAGCCAAAGTGAGAGTCTCCTTCTTTGAAGGCTTTTAAACAGAGGATGGATGGTCATCTGTTGGGGGTGCTTTGATAATGTATTCCTGCATGGCAGGGGGTTGGACTGATTCTTGAGGTCTCTTCCAACCCTATGATTCTATGATGCTAAATCAGCCTATGAAAGCAGTGCCATGGTCTAATCCTTCTGGATATATCATCTATGACTAGACTGAATAGTCAACAAGATGTGCCACCTTAAAAATTGCATTGAAGCAGCTGCTAAGTGGGTACAAAGCATTGAGCACTCAGGGTCTCTAGAGAAGAATATATTTCCACATTTTTATTCCAAAAGTATCCTTAGATGACCTAGCCATTTGGGAGAAAATGTGTCACTATGGGGAGGCTTGGAGGCCTAGAGACTGGGTGAAGGGCGGGAACAGCCTTGACCATGACTGCTTTTTTTCCTTTTATCCTGTCAACAATCCTATGAAGAACGGCTGAAATATAGTAATTAATTTAGAATAATAATAATATAATAATATAATTTATTACTAGCTAGCCCCTCTGAATGAGCAATCGGGGCGGGGTACAGCAAAAAAGTTTAAACTAATAGCAATTAAAATATCCAATCCTATCCCCACCTCCCCCTCCCCTTAAAAAAGGATTAAATCAAACAACAAGTTAAAAACATGGTACATCAAAGTATCATCGTAAAAAGGCCTTGAGCTGTGGATGGATAGAGGCTGGAAGCATCCACAAAACTTTATGGCAAGAGGTTCTTAGCTGCCTCCTATCGCTTGCTTCCCAGATCTCTGGGATCGTGAGAGTACATGTGTGCTGTCATGCTTAGGCCCTGAAATCTCAGAGAATATCATGATGTTGACCTGGTGATTTTAGTGCCAGTGTTTTGGCATGTTTATAGTTTTTGGAAAACCTGAGGAGAAAAATCTTGAATGGGCAAGAATTATTTCCTTGTTCTTGCTGTCTGCAAAATTTGCATCTGTTTGTCCTGAACTGATAACAGCATTTTCAGCAAAGGAAACAGATTTTTCTATGCAAGACAAATACTATTTCTGCATAGAAATAATGTTATTATACATAGCAATATTATTTCCTGTGCAGAAAATACTGTTTCCTGGACAGAAAATGCTGTTTTCATTGCAGATCAACCATGTGCAAATTTTGCAAGAGTAAGACCTGAACAGCAAATAGACTTCAAAAAACTGTATAGTTTTCAAGGCCCTTCTTGCAATGGGAAGAATATTACTAGAATTGCTCACTTCTTTCTCTGAAGACAAAATTAGTGTTGAATTGTGTCCCTACTTTAGATCAGTGGTTCCCAACCTTGCATCTTTGATTGTGCATGCAAAAAGTGGGATATAAATAAAAGTTTTATTTATTATTTTATTTATTTATCTTAAGATGTTGAAATACAGTTCCAGCAGCCCTTCGAAGTTGGCTTTGATGGCTGGGACTTTGACATTGACAGTTGAAGCCTAGTTTTCATGGGACAGTTTCCAAAACCACTGCTCTAGATAGTGTGAAAATAAAGCACTATAGAAGTAATGCCATTTGACACTGTTTTACTTGCCATGGCTCAGTGCTATGGAATACTGGAATTTGTAGTTTGTTGTAGCACCAGAGCTCTCTGACAGAGAAGGCTAAATATCTCACAAAACTACAAATCCTGGAATTCCATAGCATCAAGCCATGGTAGTTAAAATGGTGTCAAAGTGCATTATTTCTGCAGTGCTGATGTAGCCCTATTGTTTGGAAAAGTGCAACATTAGAAAAATCAATTTTACTTGGAAAAGAGCATCAACCTACCCTTGAATTCATCCTCATTTTTGTATAAGTTGTAGGAATCTGAATTATAGCCAAAAAGACCATAAGGAAGAAGAATTATATCTTGGTGGCTTGGGCTTGTGGCTTTAAGAAATCATTTTTATTTTTGCTTTCCACATACAGAACTCCTGTACAACTTTTAAAAGAGCATTTAAAACTCTTTAAGGAAGCCATTCATTTCTGAGTAGCTCTCCTGCATGCCATAAATTTTGAGCAGATCTAATGAAAAGCCAATATTTAATACAAGACAAAGACTTATTTCACTCATTCTCCAATGCCTTCATTTGTCATTGTGGCAGGAACATTATCAAATGTTCATATTAAATACTGTGCATATTTATTGTGAGTAATGGATGGAACAGGTTGCCATCTTTACGATCACTGCACAGAAAAACAACTTTACCTTCTCCCTCATTGTCACAATTCTTCCTTGACAGATGTTATGTGCTCTGCTTTCCAAGAGCTACATGGGACAAATCTTTGTAAGGCTGTCCTACTGCAACCAGTTGGAATTCAGTGTTATGTTCACATAAAACAATATTGCGGCATATTTTCCTGTAATGATATCTTCATAGGGGCAGGTTATAAACTCAAGGAGGACAAGTTACAATGCTTGAAATTTCAAATCTAGAGCATTTCCTATAAATACAAGTAGTAGTTGCTGGATTCTCTCTTATTGTGTACCATGAATACTTCAAGGAGCATCTGAGCATGCAGTCTATTTCTACAATGTGGTGGAGTATGTATGAATCAAACCCCTAAACTGATGAATCAATTTTCCCAGTGTTATATAGTAGCTAGAAGGATAAAGATCAAGGGCCTAAGCAGTCGGGCAGGATAGCATGGTTCCTTGTTGGAAAATAATAATAATAATAATAATAATAATAATAATAATAATAATTTCTTACCCGCCCCTCTGTCGAAACAATCGGGGCGGGGTACAACAGATTAAAAACAATTACAGTTAACTAATCAATAGAATTCATACCTGATTTAAAATACAGTCCTGTGCAAGCCTATTTAGAAGTTACACTGAGTCCAAATGGATTTACTTCCAAGCAAAGGTGGATTTCCATATTTGCTACATTCTGCAGTATAATGCACTTGGCATTATAGAACCATTTAGAGGCAAAATGACTTGATTGATTCCTATCTGTTTAATCTATCTACCCATCTACCTTTTCATTAAGAAAAAAAATGTGTTAACAGTTAGAAGTGTACCCAGAAATGTACAATGTTTTGTGCACTGTTAAAAAAATGTAAACTGCAACATGGGAGAAACCAAGTTGGCGTATTCATCCATCACTAAACAGATAGCTGAGGCTAATTTACACTATACAATTATAGCACTATTATTCCACTTGAATCACCATAGTTCTACCCTATGGAATCCTGTGCTTTGTAGTTTGGAGACACACTACAGTTTGTAGTCTAGAGAACTTTAAATGTTTCTCCCTTGACTGCCAGCCCCAGGATCCTATAGCATGGCATGATGGCACCATAATTGTGTAGGGAAGATGTGGCACTATAATTGTGTAGGGAAGAACAAGTTCTACTGTTCAATGGTTATTTTAAACTACAATAAAAACCATTTAAATAGCTTGGATAGAACTAAATAGAGTCTAATAGCCTTGGATAGAGTTATCCATCTACCATCGCAGCTCTTTCCATAACTGCTGAACATAAGACTATTTCAAATGGTTATCTTCTAGTAGCCTCATGATATTAGGTCATTTTCTGAACAATTGAATTGAACTACGTGGCAATCACTGTTCCTGTTGTGTATGTTAGGTAGCTCTTATCGTCCACCCCCATTTTGAGCTAGTTTTTCTTTCTTGCTGCTAAAGAGCAAGGTGGATCAGAGAAAGAAAAACTCTGAATGGAGCCAAGGGGACAGTTGGGAAAAGTACTAAAGATATGTTTTACAGGGCAATGACATTTCAGAGCCATTTAGAGATAATGTTCTGATTCAGAACTTTTTAAACTCCTGTTTGGAGGCAAGAAACAAAACAATGGTGTCTACTGGGGCCCATCTAATTAATGTCCTGTACATTGTTACTGGGTTCTTTTAAAAGGGGGCAACCTTAATCTCCTAAATAAAAAGACACCAAGGATTGCTGAGTTTTATAGTATAGTAAAGAGCTATTTCACAGTGCTGAAGATGAAAATTTAGCATAAACTGGGAGAAGTCAGTCCTGTGCCAGCAATTTACTTGTAGGATTGCTAGGAGGGCCTAGCTTTGGCATTACCGTGGGCAAACTTTGTGGGCTATAAGTCTGCTGCATCCCCACAGCCCCTTATCTGTTCACATCTTGGACTACATAACTAGGCTCTAGGTTAGTGCACGTTGTAACTAGTTACCATGTTACCTCTTGCACCAGGTAGAAATATTAGTTTTTTTTCAAATATTTTACATAAAGGTGGTATATTCCATCTACTCTGCACTTGGGATGATTGGCTAAGCAAGGTGTTCCTTTTATACATTGGAGTCTTCCCACTTTCCTTCCGTTGCTGAAGCGTTTGCAGGGAAGCTTCAGAAAATGGCTTTTCCGAGGCTTCCCCGCAAACACTTCAGTAGTGAAAGGAAAGTGGGAAGCCTTTATGATGTTTCAGAAGCGTGAAGGATGATTCCACCTCTAGCTCTTCTGAAACATTTGGGCAACACTTGGGCAACACTTCAGGAACATTTGGGCAGTGGGAAGTACCCCATGTGATAAACTCCGAGATTATCACACTAGGGTCAATTCCAGAACCATCCCACAATTATCCCATTACCATCCCACAATTATCCCATTGCCTATAATGGGATATTCATTGCCAATAATGGGATAATTGTGGGATGGTTCTGGAATTGAACCTAGTGTGATAATCGCATAAGACATGGGGGGGGGGAGCTTCTCAATGGAAAAGAAAAATCCTGTGAAATCCCGTATGGTTATACAATAGAAGGGATGGGGGGGGAGCCAAGTGGATCACTGATTATGACAAAACATAGTGACAGCTACTACATGGCCTTGTTGGGGGGACATCCAAGCAAGGATGTGTGCTAGCTATATTCTGATAACCTGCATATGGTGATCACATTCTCTGGACCTCATCCAGAGGTCACTGGCTATCAGTACATAGTTGATGATCAAGTCGAAGGCTTTCATGGACGGCGTCTATAGTCAATATATTTTCTAATATGTGTTTCTCATCTAAATATTTTATTTGCCTCCTATTTTTGTCTTCAGGGAATGCCATATTCAAATATTTTTCCACATTCATTGCTAGAAGGTACCACAGGTCTCTGGGATTTTTACTGCAATGGAATAACAAACCTGCCTCTTTTGAAATCGCTGGAGTTTTTATCGGTGGTATAGTTGATACCTCTGGTAGTTATGCCCTCAGGCTTATTTTTCTCAGCTTGTGTTGGGTCAGCCAATGCTCAAATGAATGTAATTGAGAAGACTCACACTCTGCCTTGGATTTTACTCAAATTATTCCCCATTGCATTTGTAAAAATGAAAGGGGCCATTACAAAATTCAAGGGCTCCAAAGTAGTTTTCCTATTTGAGCATTGACTAGGTGTTTTATTTTTTCCATATTTCAGACTGTCTTTTTCTAGTTAAAAGGATAATACTCTTTCGTAGTGATACTAACTTGTTGCTCTTCTTTCTTTCTTTCTTTCTTTCTTTCTTCTCTAGGTTCCTCACCATATGAAAACCTTGCCCTATTACGGCTATGACCAACCAGTAATTGGATACTGCCAGGCCCACAAACCCCTCCATGTAAATAAAGGATATGACACTATCTCCCGGGATCAGGCTGAAAGCACCAACTTGGAGCGGAGTCGAGACTTCATTGCTACGATCACACGTTCAGCTGCTCCAGCTATATACATTGAGAGAATACCAAACTGATGGAATGTCTTTCCAGAGAATGAGAAAGATGTGTGGGAGGGTTTTTTTCGGGGAAGGGGAACCTTTGATTCAAGAGGAACAAGGAACAAAAAGAGTAACCATTCCAGTTACCAGTATTTCAGCTTCGACAACAGGAAAGAAGACAGTTGCAAACTGAATTTCTACAATGGTCCTCAAACAATCTAATGAGCTTGTCGTATGAACTGGAGAACTTCAGGATGTTCTTTGGCTTTAAACTGTTGAACAAACTTCTTGGTGTAAATATCAAAAAGATTCTTGACTTCTTATATAAAAAAAACCCACAGACATAAGATTTCACTCTAGTAACATAAAGGGATGGATTAAACGTTCTGTTTGTATATTTGATTTTTTTCTACATTGCACAGTTCCTTTGAAGGAGAACCAGAGATACCAATTAAAGGAGTGTGTACATGGGGATGGTGGGAAGTCCAAACAAAGAATGAAAATATGATATATCATTTTGTTATCATGTGTTTATTACTCTCAAAGATTTCTTTAAAGTTTCATTTTCCGTATTGGATGGGGAAACATATCACACCAAATTATTTAGTGCTTTTTAAAAAAAAAACAACAACCACTTTTGTTGGGCAAAGATCAATATTTTAATTTCAGATACTAAACACAATTTTAAAAGCTTATGTTGAATTAAATCGACATTGGCAGTTCCTACAAAAGAACCAAGGGGCAAAAACAGGCAAATTTTGGGATGCATGTACATTTAAAACACAAGTTGTTCATTATTGAAGTGGAGATAATATTCTATTTTTTCCTTATCTTCATTTTGCATCATTGTTGACATCCGAATCATGTATGGGTCTGTTTTAAAAAAAAGAACCGAGTGGTTATTGATTATGTAAGAGTTCCCACTTCAACAGCACAGCAGTACAAAATGGAGGAGGAGGATTTGGAATATCCAAATTTCCATTATATGCCCAAAGAGCTTGAAAATTGTTAGAATGGGCTGAAAAAGAGTATCTTGATGAACTTTGACAGCTTATGTGATTTTTTTTTAAAGAAAAACACAGAAGGATATGTATCATTGTTTGGTTTATTGATTTTTAATCAATTATTCAGATCAGTTAGCATTTGTGTAGTTTTTATCTCTTAAAGGACAAAAATGGTTTGGGGGAGAAATAAATATATTATTTTGTGACTGGGATGCTGTAGTTAACTAAAAACTGAATGTTTTTCTCAGCTGTTTTATAAAGCAACCATTACAATCAACTACTCTCAGGCTGACATGGAGGTTTCTACACATTAAAGACATGGCAATGTTTTAAGACCTCGTGGATATAACCCAAGTATTATTAAACATTTGGAAGTGGAATTATGTTAAGCACGTGCTTAACTCTTGGCATTGAAATCTAGGACATGCTCACATTTTGAACTTTGGTTGAATCCTGTTCCTTGTCTATTTTCAATAAAAAAATACTGAGCATTCATTTTATTTAATGATATGATCAACATAAAACATGAGTTCTCCATGAGCTGGCAAAGGATGTGATACTGGTTACTCAAAGTAGAGTGATAGGCTTTATGATTTATTTTAGTAGCCAAATAAAGGTTAAGCTAAAGCCATGAAATAGAAAGTAAACCCACTTTGACAGGATAAAAATTGAAACAATACTTGACTCAGTAAAGATGCCACTGAATTATTTCCCTATTGAAATCACTAAAAGTTACAGTGATGCACTGACAACTGCAGCAGAAATGGTTGAGTTATCCATCCCTCCAAAAGAAAGACAGCTTTGAAATCAGAGGAGAATTTAAAATCAGACAAATAGTTCACCCACATTAGTCAATGATTTGAATACTGAGAATAGCCAAGAACTTGTTTATGTGTTGACATAATATAAATCTCTTCCCACATACCTTCCTTGCTGGCTTTGATCAAGGTTGTCCTTCCCTAGATGTGAAATAGCACCCAGATAGATTACAAATATAGCTCATCCCTGCCATTGACTGGATATGTGTCCAGCAACAATTTTGGTGTGGGTGCACACCTAGAGAGGGAAGCATGGCCACCTCTTCCAGGAATGGCAGAATTATGGCTCAGGGATCTGTGCTCAGCAGCCATCCAGCTCCCTTTGCACCTCCATGATGAATGTATTGTGCAAGGTGATACTGCATACCTTCTTTCACAACACTTTATAAAGCATTTATACCATTATCATCAGGTGTTATGCCAGCAAATAGGAAAAAATGGCTAAATTGATGCCCATAAAACCCCCAAAATTATATTCCAAAACCGAACAAAACCCTGTTCTAGAAGTGATCAGTAGTTATCACTTGTTACACTTTTTTAAAAGTGTTATTTCTATTTGTTATACTAGTGCACACAAAAAGTTCTTATGCCTTTGCTTCTTAATGTAACCATGGCCCTAAACAGACTGGCACTTTGTGTCAGCCTGGGGCCCAACGTAGGGCTGGATAGGGCTGAGTGTCCACACATGCCCAGCCCTATCTTCTCTGCCCATGCACCATCTTGGTGTGCACCCGTCCATACGGGGCATGCCATGATGATGCACGGGCATCAGAGTGCCCAAACAGAACTCTGCGGAAGGGGCATCATCATGATATGCAAGTGCCATAATGGCACCCCTTTAAATAAGCTGCCTAGAGTGGCTTCTTTTTAGGGACTAGGTCAGTGTCACAGTGTGTGGCCGCTGTGGCACCGACTGGGGAAAAGACAGGCTGCTTTTAGCCACCTGTCTGTATAACCCCAATATTAAATTGCTAGATGGGTTTTAACCAAAATCTAGGCATGCAACCCAGTTCCTGTGTGCACTTTTAGCTGGCCCACATTTCAGCTTTTATTTTAAAAAATAAATAAATCAAACTCTCTAGGAGCCAAGATATAGGGCAGTATGTGCAGTTGCCCTTCTTTACAATTGTTTTGTGAAAACAGCTTCTTGCTTCATTTCTGTCTTTAGCCAATGAGAGAAATCTCATATTTATGACTGACATTTTTTAAACAGTTTGCCAACAAAAAGGGATACATTTAAATTATTTCATCTAAATATTTCAACCAAATACTTGTCATTAAAATAATTTTAATTTTTTTAAAATGGAAATAACTGCCTTAAATGGGTATTTCCCTTCAATTTTTAAGCTATTAAATGAGCCACATTGTGAAAGAGCTACCGAATTTAACATTGCATGGTTTGTCCTTTATCCAAAAAACTATTTGTTTTAGAGTTTTGCAAGCCACTTACTAAAGATTGGCCCAGTAGGATACCTTGGGTTAATTAATTTTGAGGTTAATCGTCTCAATTACTGGTTCTCCACACCTCCAAACCATTTCTAAAATAATAATAAAAAAGAATATAATACCATTGCAACCAGCTTTTTCTTTATATCTATAAACCTGGAGGATGTCATAGCTGTAAAATCTGGAAGAGAATTTTAGGAACACTTTCAAATCCTTGTGAAGCAAAGATCTCAGAACAACGTCATCAACAACAACACTCCCATAATGTAAGAACATGGTTCCAGACAATTTTCTCCACTTTACAAAATACTGTTTGTCAAGAAGAAAAATCTATGCAAACATTGTTAAGTCACTACATTCAATTCTACAAATAAAAATATGTTTTAAGTCTTACCAAAGTTGGGGCAAAGACGCAGTGAGGTGTGTGTTAAGCCCACCCTGGAAAATTACAATGAAAAAGGAAGAGTCACTTGAAACCTGATGTATTGAACCATTAGATGGTTATCAATTGAAGGAATGAAATGTGTAATAGATTTTATTTTGAAATGTGTTCAGTAGTTGTAAAAAAATATGGTTAGATAAAACCAGGTTCAACCTGTCATATTTCATAGGTATGTTGACAGGAGAAATTGAGGAAAACCAGACCAGTGCATCCCACCTTGAGTCCATTGGAAGAAAGGTGGGGTACAAATGTAAATAATAAATCATTAAATAAGTTTTTTCTCCCCTAAAGAAGTATTTTTTTTCTACCACAGAGAAACTTAAGGATTACAGTGCAAAAATAATTGCAAACATATCCCTTGACAATCAAATGAAAGTTAAAAATATACAGATCCATTTAAGAAACCAAACATACATGTGTGTCCAATTATTATTTTCACAATCACATCTTTTAATACGATTAAATGGTTATAGGGATTTTTCTTTATGTTAGTTAGTGATTACATGTGATTGTTGATTTAATTAGTGATTACATGTGATTGTTCTTAATTCATCATCTGGTTGTTGATTTAATTCCAAAGTTAAAAGCTTGGAAGTAGAATGTTCTTCTTTGCACACGTTGTCTACCTTTGAAGTACATCAGATACTGAAGAGTATCATCACCTGGAATCCACATGGGACTCAATAAGCTAAAGATGTGGGGAAGGTGAGGAGATGAGATGTGATTATAAAGGAAGGAAGGAAGGAAGGAAGGAAGGAAGGAAAAAAGAAGAAATTGGGTGGGTGGGTGAAAAATGGGGTGTTTCTCCAACAGCAATATATTGGTGGTGATATCTGTATGGCCTAAGTTATGGTTATCATCCACCTCTCCTAAAAATCTCTCCTCCGCATTTTTCAAGTCTTGAACAGTTGTTGCTCTAAATACTTTGATGTAATTTTAACATTGCACCAAGATTAAAATATACAAACAAATCAAATATGAAACATAAACAGTGATGGTCAAAAAGGGTTTCCAATATATTGATGAAGTGAAAAGTTCCTTTATAAGATTATCAAGATATTCATTTGTGGCTTCCTGTGGAATGGGAGGTATTAGGACACATATTGTCAACCTTTACTTGGGATCTGGTACTGTTTCATTGACACTGTTCTCAAACAAAGGCTTCAAAGAGACCCCCTGACATCACATGAATGCCTTGAGAGATTTCTAAAGTAGGCTTTGAGATCTTCACACTATTGTGACTATAGTTGGTTTGTTTATTGTTTGACTATTTGATTTGCTTGCATATTGTAACCTCAATGAAATGTTAAAATTCAATAAAAAATATTTTGTAAAAGGAAATAGGTTTTCCAAAACATCATATAGATGTTTCTTTCTCACTGAAGCTCATAGGGTGGGATTGGGAAGGAGTAAAATCAGAGTTGGCTCCCTCCCCCCAACTTTGGTAAGATTTTCATTGTTGTAAATCTTTAAATGGCAATATAAAATCAATTTGGAGGTATGCTGTTTAAATGATACACACATCTTAACAGGCCAGAAGCTGCACCAAAGTTGTGCTCCAATCCTTAGGACTGGAGAGTGCCTTTGGCACTGCTTCCGGCCTCCCAGGATGCAGAAATCATTTAAACAATATACACCCAAAGTGACCTGAAGCAGCTTTATTTTGGCCTTTCTGTTCAGGGCCTGGGTCTCATGTCAAGGGTGATCAATGTTGTAACATAAGGAGGTAAGGAGGTGATACAAGGATGCTTTTCCAGCTAGGAGTGAGATTCTCCCGATGAACTCCCCCCATCGTCTATTAAGAAATTTGGTGATATGAATTGACATTGATGGAAACTTATTTCACATGGCTTTATCTTCCCATCTGTTACAGGACTGAATTCTTAAGCTTTGTGGGAAGCAAGAGGAAAGTGAAGACTATTGCTACTGCTAGGAGATTCATTACATTCTGTTCCTGCATTTGCCACTAACTACTAACAACCATTAATACCATTAGAGGCACTACTGGAGTGTAAAGTCCTAACATGTACAAAACTCATTAAACACACATTTAAAAATTTAACAACAATAAAGGGAAATAGAAGATTAAGCTATGCTGTCACACAAGGCAGAGGAAAATTAAAGAGATTCTGTGAAACCTACTAAGATTGCAAGCAACCACTGCTCATCCATCTCCACCCAACACCTTTATAATCTTCTATTAACAGAGTATGAAGAAAGTCTGAAGGAGATAATTGACTATATAACTTCATTGATCTCACATAATCCCTCCCCACAAGCATTGTAATTTATGTGTTCTGGTAAGATTTTCAATTCAAGGTTCATGACATAGCTTTCATTGCTTGTAGGCCAGGTCATATTCTCATGTCACCTTGACATTTTCCTTCTGCTGAAGACACACTGCACACTGGCTTATTTTTCCTATCTGGATCACCAAATCTGTCTCAAGCACTTCAGACTGTGCGGTTCTAGTTGGGAATAGGCCAATACAATCTGATCTGAAGCTTATACAAGTCAGCATGATTTTCTTAATTAGTTAAAATTTGACTTTTTTGATTGCATCTAGTCTAAATTCTTTGCTGCTGTCAACTACTGACTTTGGCAGCAACAGAACATTTTTGTTCAGGAGGAACAATGGTATCATCTGCTATACCCATCAGGCTTTCCAGTTCCCATTGAGTTTGACTGCAATACTCAACAATGGGGAGAAGAAATTCCAAGCAACATGCTATTATGAGTTATCCATTATTCTGCAGAGAATTTTGAAGTAGCTTGTTTTATGATAAGCATGTAAGAGCTATGAGCTTCATTTTAAAAAGCTACTTTGATATGAATAATCCTAGAACTGGTTTGTCAATATGGATCGACACTGCCACTTGCATTTTTAAGTTTCATGGATACAAGGACTTAATGATCGGAGACTGTCCTTCAAAGGTGCATGCTACAAAACTGGCAAGAATACAAAGAAAACAAATGCAGGTAATGAAATGAGTGTAGTCTAAGAGATTAATAAACAGTGCCATTTTAATAAATGCATTATGGAGTGTGGGCACACAAATGGACATATACAAGCAAAATAGTTGCCTTGGGGCTCATGCCCCAAGCAAGTCACCTTGGATCTAATACTGGGTAGAAAAACATGTAATACTGTATAAATGAAAGAAATAGATAAGGAAGGCCACACACTCTTATAAAAATGGCTGCGGGTCCAATTGCCATCAATGATCCAGCTAGAGAGGCTGATTCCAAAACAATTCTGTCTAAGAAGATTTTCAGACCAGGGCTTACCATGAGGTAAGTGCTGGTAAAATGCTGGTAAAGCATTTAGGAAGCGCATGTGTCTGAAAGTCTAATGTGCTTCCTAAATGTCAGGGAATCATCAGCTTGCCTCCAGCGTCCGTGAATTGTTTGGGGAGCAGCAATTTCCTATGAATGCAAAGTTTCCATTCATAGGAAATTGCTGCTCCCCAAATGATTCAGAGATGCTGGAGGCGAGCTGACGATTCCCTAATGTTTAGGAAGTGTGTCAGGCTTTCAGTTTTAGCAGCGTTTTACCAGCACTTGCCCCACAGCAAGAGCTAGTGGGAAAATCTAAGACTTCATTTGAATAGAGTTAACGATACTGTAGGTCTTTCTCCAGCATGTCCCCTCCCAATTTATCAAGTGGCAAATGAACAGCATTTATTTGGAAATTTTCAGGATTGTCTCCCCTCATTGTTTTATATCAAAACAATTGTTTTATGTTCCTTTTATGAGTGGGAATGGGGAGAATTGGCTAGACTGACTATGGGGTCATAGAATCATAGAATTGTGTAGGAATACACAACGAATGCACTCATGGCAGATGACCATGTGTGAGATAAATCCAAATGCTCTTTAAAAATATCCAAAGCAGGACAGCCCATTTGAGGCTGCCCATTCCACTATTAAACATCTCTTACATTAAAGCAATTTCCCCTAATGTTTGAGCAGTCACAGTAACCACCAGTATAAGCATAATACTGATGATGGGTCCCAGAAAAGGATCCCAAAACTGTTCTGCTTGTATCCTGATCAGCGTCCCAGCTAGTGCAAGAAAACTATGACAACTGGAATGTGGTGATTCTCATTGGCAGATCTTCTGTGGGATCTCACTGGACAGATCTAAATTTCAAAATGCTGAAGAAGAGTCACTTTCTGAGGTGTAGTTACATGAAACAGACTGGATATTTATTAGCCACGTTAGTTATCGTTATTTATATATGGTGACATTTACAAATAACTTTGTGGTGTGTTGATAGCATTATATGTGAGATAAATTGTCTGCAAACATTTATAAAGCCTTTATGAGACACACAAACATTTTTTAAATGATTTATAAAGTAGGCCTCCACAGTGGCAGGGCTACATATAAATCCCTTAGTAAATATTTTCTCTGCACCAATAGTGCTGATATTAATTAGTTTACAGTTTATCTACAAGTGCTTGCTGGATGATTTACAGGTCCCCATCCTAAGGCTTTGAAATACGATACAGATTATGTATGTTTTCCATTAATGTTTCTGGCTTTTATTTCTCAGTAGGTCTAGGCAGCCAGAAATCCTGGAAAGGACGCAAACTCTGAACCTGCAAGTGGCCTTAGGGCAGTATAATGCTTACGAAAATGCGTGACTTGCCAATGTCCTTCTTTCTGGGTTTTACAGGGGTAGCTTACGAAAATGCTTGACTGTGCCAATAATGTCCTTCTTTCTGGGTTCTACAAGGGTAGCTATGATTAAATATTGCAATACAATCACAATTTAAGTCCACACACACACACACAACCACCACCACCAACAATACAATAAATAATATATTAAATTTAACATTCTGCATTGTCCAAGAAATTCCAAACCAAAAGTTGTTAGTGCAGGACTCAATAGCAGAACTGTTCTGCCTATGTTAATTCATTGCATTGCAATGTCTGGAAATATCTAAAATGAAAATCTATAAGCCCCAATTAAAAGATACAAAGCAGGTAGAAATGGGTAGTAGAAGTTCCACTATAGATAGTAGTTGGCCTATTGTTCCCCCCCCCCCCCCACATTACTGAATGTACTACTACTCCTGATAGCTAGAAACTTCAGCTCCTTTCCCCTTCCAGCTCTCACTCTTTATTTGAACTGAACCAGCAAGTACAACTCCTTCCTTAGGTTTTTCCCACCCATTGGCCAAACCAATAACTCATAGGGGTCAGACCAGGACCTATAACAGATGTATCTTCTTACATCACATGTTCCAATGCTGTGATGGATGAATAATCGTGATAAGTTGGATTTCACATCATTCCATGTCTTTCATTCCATCCATCTTCAACTCATCTCTTCCTGCAGCCTTAACCTCTATATCCGAACTGACCAAGCAGCTAGTGACCAAGGGGTCTCTCTAGCAGAAGTGCATGGGGCCCATATTTCTGCAGGAAAATGCTAGCTTTGCATCTCCTGAGATGGGCAACTGAATGGAATACACTTTGACTTAGAAATCCACTCTCTTCGGAGGCTTGTAAAGTGTTTTGACAAAGGAGTAAAAATGCATGCAAAACCATGTGTATATCTGAAAAAAGTACACAAACAACAAGACCCATATATTTGGAAATATAGTTTGCAAAACCATACGTTAGTCAAAGGGAAAACTCTGTACTAACCTGTAAATCAATTTGCATGCGTGAAGTAAAAAAGAAGAATGAAAGAGAGAGAGAGGTCTAGCAATCAGACAGGGAACTAGGATGGCAAGAAAATGTCAGTGGGATTCTGAAAACAAGTCAGAAATTATTTAAAGACACACAACAACAACACTAAAAGATTGGAAACCAGGAGTAGATGTTTGTCAAGCAATAGCCACAAAGGCTAGGCAACAAAGAGAAAAACATGTTTTTCTGCAAAGTAAAGAACTATGTGTTTCTTCTGAAGGAGGATTTTCATATTAGACTATTGAAATACTATTGAAATACTTCCTGTATGTCTTTTGGTGCAAAATTTGAAACTGGTACAAAAATTTGAAACTGGTACAAAACTATGTTTATGAATACCTACTGCTGAAGGAATAGATCTAGCAAACTATTTGGGACTTGTTTAACCTACGAAATCCATTCAGTACTCGAGATTTATTTTAAAAGTTCCACCACTCCATTTCTGCCTCCTGATTTGCTCCTTTTTTGCCCCCTGATATTAAACATGCCTGCAGTTATTTAGGCACATATTGAAGGCATCCTAGTTTCTGAAAGTCTTTCTGATGCAGTTCAGACAACAATGTATTTTACTCTTATAAATAATGTAGACATTGTCTATTTTCTGTATTATTTATCATGTATTTTTTAATATTTTACATCTTTTTTGGAATATTTAGATGTAAACTGCTTATAAATTCTATAAATAATAAATTAATTCTGTTGGGGTGACTACCGAGAAGGCCCTGCTCATGGAAAATGCTAGTCTATATCAACAATATATAGAATTATCAAGAAACAGTCTCTGGCAATTTCAAATGATGAAAAGGAAATTAATACTAGAGGATGGCTTTCCTGGGTTATCTCACAGTGATCTGCTCTGATTCGAACAGCTTTTCCTGCTCTGTTGATGGAATGCCAATGTTGTGACCTATGAGACACAGGTGTTCATAGGTGAAGCCTTTGATTTGTTATATTTTTCATAGAACAAAGAAACCTACATCTATCCTAACTGCCTTGTTTCAAGAAGCAATTGTGTAAAGTGGAGATTGTGATGTCTGAACCTATGATCGATAGGTGAAATTTTGGTTCCTCCTGGCAATATCCTCCAAATAATGTGGCTACTGAGAGTGTAGGATGAAATGTGCGAGTTATGTCAAATGTCACATCCTGAGAAATGATCCTGAACATTGAGGACAACAAAAAGGGCTTAAGGTCTAACAAGTTCATGTTTTCTTTATATGTTGCACATCTATCACATCCCATCAGACACCCAAGCATGAGAATGATGAACCTGATGCTAGCAGTTGGATGGATAGGTCAATCTGGCTATGCATTTTAAATTAATGATGTCAGAGATTTCTGTGCAGTTGGAAAGGTGAGCCTGAGATTTCAGTCTTCAAATCACTGGCTGCAGAGACAGGAACAATATTTCTCTTGGAACATGTTGGCAGATATAGCTTCAGCTCCATTGCCTATAGTGTTCTGATAAATATGTATTTATGGAAACAATTGTTTGCCCCACTTCACCCCATTCTAGGGATGAAAAAACAAAGTATCAAATAAAACTAGAACAGTTTTATTCATTTGGCAGAAACTGCAAGGAGTAAACAAGCTAGAAACCAGCTAACAACATTTCAGTGTAGATCCTTAAGGAGAGGAAAGCAAGTGGGCTACTATCAACTAGACATGGGTGGTTCTGCACTGATCCAAAACAGTAGATCTTATTTGATCCAAATGTCTTAGCTCCCAAAATAATATTAATATAATATAATATTTTATTTATAGCCCGCTCCTCTGTCAGATCAATCGGAGTGGGTTTCAATAATTAAAAAGCACAAGGTAAAAAAATGCCCAAGATGACTTCAAGAAGATGTTTCATAGTGTTCACCATAACAGCATCAGCTTCAACCCACCTAGCACACAAAGAACCTGCCAGAAACAATAGTCAATTGGGTACCATCCCATGGTCCATTGGTGGCATATGCTGGTGTGCCATCTCATTATGTCAACATTATGATTTGTAGTCATGAAGAAAATAGCAGGCACCTCCTCACACAACAACCCCCCGCTCGCATGTAACCAGTTTGACGGCACAAGGATGATTTCCATGGCCTAAGTACTTGGGAGGGGTAGGGACATCCTAGGTTCACTCATTGGTGCTGTGTGCAAGGAATTTCCAGCATGAAGAGGGCCACGGCATACTTGTCTCTCACGTAGCAATAAAATATGAAAACCTTCCCAGAAGAAAGAAATTGTTAAACTAATTCAGTATTAACAGTGTTAAATATGCTTAGATTTAAAGCTAGAATTTTGCCGTCAATGATTCATTTTTGTTACTATGTGCCTTCAAGTAATTTCCAACTTATGGCAACCATAAAGCAAACCTATCACAGGGGGTTCTGGGGCTGAGAGTGTATGACTTGCATAAAGTCACACAGTGGGTTTCTATGGTTGAGCAGGAAATAAAAAACCTTACAGATTCATAGTCCAATGCTCAGGTCATTTTTCCTGATGGGCATGTTTTATATGCATGTGATTTTTTCCTGATGGGCATGTTTTATATTCATGTCAATGCAACTTCTGTAAAACTGAGGATGCACTGTACATACACCTCTTTGTGCTTTTTTCATTATCTTCATTACCCTAGTGCTCTATGAAAGAATGAAATCAGTGTTTGCCCCACTAAACATTGGTATAAATGCTACTGCTAAAGACATCAAGAGCACACTCATCGAAGGTTCCCTGTGTGTTGATTCACTAGTTGGGTTTAACTAATAGAATACAAGTCAGTTTAATTGTTAATACTTGTGCATCACTTTCAAATGTTTCATGTTAGAGTTAAGGTTTGGTTTGTTCCCCACCCCCCCCCCCCAGTTCTTCATATTTACTATCTTCATGTGAGGTATATGCAATTTGCTTCTCTCCATGACATGTATTTACGTTATTGTTGTTGTTTGTCATCAAGTCAAGCTTGATTTATGGTGGCCTTATGACTAAAAGACCTCCAAGATCCCCACTTAACAATTGTCTTCCAAACTCAGGGCTGTGGATTTCTTGGTTGTGTCAATCCACATTTACTGCCTCCCTATACTGTTCTTCTACCGTCTTCCACTTTACCAAGCATATTTGTCTTTTCCAATGAGTCATATAAAATGATAGGTCCACAGTATGACAGCCTCAGTGTAGTCATATTGGCTTCTAGGGAGAGTTCAGGTTTGATTTCTCTGAGACCCATTCATTTGTCTTTTTAGCAGTCAGCGGTATCTGCAGAACTCTCAAGAAGTAAATTTCAAATGAGATGATCTTCTTTTTCCCCCTTTCATCTTCCTTCTTGTCATCTTTCTTCACTGCCAAGCTTTCATACCCATGCATAGAATTCAGAAATACTACACCCAGATGATTCTGACTTTGGGATTTAATGAGATGTCTTTAGGATCTTATCTTTAATGAGATGTCTTTAGGACTTGAGAACCTTATCTAGTTCCTTCATGGCTGCCTTTCCAAATCATCTTCTGTTTTTTCGACTGCAGGCTCCATTTTGACTCATGACTGAGAGAAGGTATAAGAAATATTTAATTATTCCAGGAACAACTATATTTATTGACAGTTATTGATGCAAAAAAGAGTAGAACATTCCAGTTCATTTTTGAAGTTTTTGAAGATTCTAAAAGCTTGACTTTTTTAAAAAAGTGGGGGAAAAAAACTCCCGAGAAAGTGAGATAATGAAACATGCAGATTTTTCCAACCCCACCAACCATCCTAAATTGCCCTCATTAATGTTAGTTATAAGATGCAGAGCGTGAAATGCTGTCAAAGGGAACACAGCTGATGCTTTTGCTCTGAAAGACAAAGAAACACAGTAACAGGTACTATGCTTTGGGAATCGCTGCAAAAATGGAGCAGACACAATGGCAAAATAAGATCATACACCTTTTTTCATAGTGTGATGGACTTATTTAGTGTTATTTTTTTTTCACTTTAAAAAGTAACATTACCCATCAAAATGGGATAGTTCACCTGAGTTATTTTCAACATTTGCAAGCCACTGATCTGTCTGAACAGGTGTTGCTATCTTAACATCATTAAATGAAAATCATTTTCTTTTTAAATAAAACAAAACTATAAACTGAGCAGTTCTAAAAACGAAGGGATGAGATGAAAATATAAAGACATAGGCTGCATCTGTACTGCAGAAGTAATGGTGTTTGATACCACAGGTCAATGCTATGGAATTCTGGGATTTGTAGTTTCATGGGATATTTAGCTTTCTTGCCAGAAATCATTGGTGCCGCAGCTAACTACAAAACCCAGAATTCTATAGTATGGCACTATGGCAGTTAAAGTAGTGTACAACTGAATTATTTTTGCAATACAGCTGCAGCCCCAGATAAAAAAGGGGTAAACAGATTTATATTGCCTTAAATTTTATATTTATATATTTTAATATTGTTGTACTGTTTCTAAATTCTATTGTTTTATACTTCTTATTGGGAAAAGGGGATATAAGAAAATATCATCATCATCATCATCATCATCTCTGAGAAACAGTGGACATACAGAAAATGGAGCAATGGTGTTCCTATAGATGCTTTAAAATTATTCATTTAGACCAGAATCCTATTATAGCTTTATGTACGTGGAGCTGATGAGTTGCATCACTTTGGTCGGACATGGGGATGGCAGCTTGAAGAGCTAGTCAAATTTATTAATTTTTTTATTATGATTCATCTCTGACATATATTGTATAAAGCCTCTACTCCATCTTTAATTTAAAAACTAATGCAAAATTTTAAAAATGGAATAACTAGTGGTCTATTATGTCAGAAAAATGGTATATTATTTTTTGATATTGCAAATGTCAAATTATCTCAATGTTCATCTTAAGGTTCCACAGACAACCTTCAGCATTGTCACAAATCTACACACTGATGTAGCACGCAGTACGCTCAGCTCTGACAGATAAGTAGATTTCATTATCTCCTGCATGTTCTGTTCAATTTTATTTTATTTACGTTTCTTATAGAATCAAGTGGCAAAACTGCACTGAAACTCATTTGAAGGCATACATGCAATATAATAATAAATAATAAAGCAATAAAGTGCATATCGTCTTACCCTTTACAAGCTGATTTGGGATTTCAGGACGACATTTTCTTAGGGTCCCCAAATTTGTAGAAAATGCAATGTTGAAAACCGTTCATGGCTAGAACTCGTCTATTTGCTGTGCTTGTTTTGCTTGGTAACTTTGCTTTCTCTTTTTCTTTGGATACGTAAGCAGACATTGCAGTTCTGTATCATTTTCTGGTGGCTCCCAGCCCAACAGCCAGTCCTCATTTACCTGGAAGCAGCTGCTGCAAGCAACAGGAATCTGTTCCCCTATTGAGCAGAAAGCAGAGGACTGGTGTTTCCATCCTCTCCTATGAGCATTCTCCACTGCAACCCTCCGAAACAGAGATCCTGTTCTAATTCTCTCTCACATTCTCAACTGAACTTGCAATTTGCAGAGATTTGAAAACTAAATGAAAATATCATAGGAGTAGCAGCAATTTTATTTGGTAGGGCAGCGTGGCTTGCTAGTTTGAAGAAGAAGCTTGCCATGAAAACCCTATGATAGGTTTGCCTTAGAGTCTCCATAATTTGGAAGTGACTTTAAAGGCAAACAAGACAAACATAGACGGGAGCCGACAATTCCCTGATGATGCGGAAGCATGCCAGGCTTACACACATGTGTGATTCCTCAACGATCCAGCAACGTTTTACCAGTGCTTCTGAGGTGGTGTAAAAATCTTCATAGTCTCTGTTTGGGATTGTCCCAGCCTCAGCTGGTTGGAAACATCCTCCTCTTGCATCTTGACTGCCACCTGAACATTGGGCTCATCACACACACAAAATTGCCATAGTCCTACATAAGGATGTGCAGAGAATAATGTTCTACACAGATACAGCCCTGTGCTTTTTCTATCTTGGAAGGAAGCTTTCAGGATCTTGGCAATCCCATGGCTGGTGACTGGTACATATGGGGGAAGTGACCAGGCAGCATAAGGTGGTGAATACTTCTTTGCTCCATTTTCAAAATAAATAGATAGATTGATACAGATACATAGCCCCAAATTATATGCTTATATCTCAACCACTGGATCCCATACAAAGTTTTCATGCAAGATATTTTTAGTGGAAAAAACAAAACAAGACTCTTTTTTCTTTTTTCTTTTTTTGGATCCAAAACAATTTTTACAAAAAGTAGAGGTGCAGTGGTCAGAGGAAGGCAATGCTCAGGGCAAAGTGGTGTCATGTCAGTAGCTTGGCTTGAGCTCGGTTGTCTATTTTAAAGGTTTTGTTTTGTTTTGTTTTAGTATTAGTCTCAGTCCCCCCCCCCCAAGTATTTTACAACCTACTTATTGTTCATGCAATTCAGAGGTTTAAGCTTCTTTGTCTCTAAGACTCCAGAGGACTTATTAGTGATGTTTTAATCACCATGTTATTTTGAGTTGTTTGATAAGGCCAATATCTCAATTAATGAAGGTGATGAAATGCTGCAGCTCTAACAACCTGTGAGTAATAAACAGTGAAGAGTCTGTTTATGCCACTCTTTGCATAGGAGGACTCGGAGTTTCTTTTTAAAAAAATGTAGTTAAAATAATCTACAAAATGTGAAGTGAAGGAGTCCAGAGGAGCTCAGACAAAAATATTGCTAAGGACAGCACGTCAGAAAATCTGGTAAGGATGCTGAATTATATAGAGACCAGTGGTAGTTATTCAGACCTGCAAACATTTGTGGAGCGTAAACTTTATGCTAGAAAATGTGTCAGGAAGATGAGCGACTTCCTGCCAAAGGAGACAGTTTGGAGTTTTATCTAGCTGTATTGTATCCTTCTTCATCTACCACTCTTTGTCTTATCCTGGATTAAGGAAGAAACTTATTTCTGGCAGGATTTGATCTCATTCCTGTTAGATCCTGGAGAAAACAATTATTTGTTTGATATTTGGAGTGCTTTTTCACTAGAGACTTCATTTCTTTCTTCACAGTGACTTTGGTTGCACTGTCTATTGATTGCCAAGTGCTGAGTTAGATATCACTAACAATGGATTAACTAATGTTAGTGAAGCTTGACAATATCAATTATGGTTAATACTCAACCTCAGACAAATTGGGCCCAGAAAGTGTATGCACAGGCAAATGAAACCCCTAGGAGCTTGACCCAAAAAGTCAATCCTTGATATGGTGTTGCTTTAGAAATTGGGACACAGCATGATAACATATTCAGTAGCCCAATTTACATTGTCAGCTAAGAAACTACATGCTTGTTTCACGCAGGAACATACTATAGTATACTATAGATATTAGTTTTGCGCTTTCTATTTGTAGATTTTATAGAGGTCTCTAAATACATTTAAAGTTACGTCTATCTTTTTTTTTTAAAAAAAGTTTATGATGATGTACAAAAAAACCATAGCTTTTGCTATTGAATTTGCCAACCAAACAGTCCTGATCAATTTGTTCTTTTTGCATGGATGAAAAATCGATTAATACTTCCACTTAATTTTTGTTGTTAGTCTCTCCTGAGTCTAAAATGAACCAGGGGCTTAAAAACATAAGCATAGGAGTCCATGATGATGAGCACATGCCCTTCAGAATTTATTATCATATTACTGCTCAGGCAGGAGACATTTCTAGTTGGTTGCATCCAATGAACTTTTGTTGTTGTTAAAGGGTGAAGCTCAATAGATCTACTTCTTTTTCTTTTCTTTTCTTTTTTTGTAATGACATATTTAGGTTCATCTTTGCAACCTGGGAAATAAGTTGTGCTGCATTGCTTTCAAAAGATGGGAACATTTCTTCATGTGTCAGTGGGTCTCCTGCCTTAAGCTGAAGGTATCACTCTTTGAGGCTGTCAGCTATTTGATCTGCAAGGTTCAGGAAAGCCGAATGCTTCATTTGTTCTTGTTGTTCAGTAGCCTGAACAACGATTCTACATTTTTGTGTACATCCCATGTTTAATGTGATTTCAACTGACATCAGTTGCTATATGTGCTCCACCCATTACTGCTTTCCCTGCAACTGTAGTGGCTTGGTGAACTGTAAATTCATACTCAGTAAGTTTGTTATATCTAATCGTATGTACACTGTTTTCCGAACAGCCCGCAAGCTATCTTTGATTATGGTTCTTTTTAAACCTGATGACTTCTTGAGCTGCAAATACTGTGAAAGAACTGTTATAAATGGCCTAGAAACCTTTAAAACTTGCACACTTCATTATCTCTGCCTCTGACAATTTTATATATGTTTAGTTTATTTATTCTTAAAAAAATATTAGCTGCTCTTTCACTCTGGGACACTAAATAATCTAAAATGCTATAATCTGAAATATGCTAAATTCCAACAAAAAGTTTGCACTTGGTTTTGAAAAGCAAAGGAAACATAGTTTCAAGAAATCCTCTATGTATATTTGATTTTATTCACAGATTTGCAATATTCACAAAGCATCCAATAACGAGTGTTCTCTGGATGGTTTAAAGATTAAAATAATACAGTCTCAAAATGCAACATGAAAATAAACTGTAATGGTGAAACTCTAACAAACCCCTGGACCCAGCTGGTTATTTCCTACTTATTAAATGTTAATAAGCCATGCAGGTCAAGAGTCAAGCACAGTCTGACCTAGAGAAGAACTGTATCAATTTTCTTGGGGTCAGCAACAGAAAACCATTCAATAGAAGTAGATGATTCATTTGCTTGGATTCTGTACTAGTGGATATAAATGGGGGGAAATATTAGAATGCTTAAGGGAGGAAGGAAAAGAAAAATAGGCCTTTCTAGTGCCCCAAAATCCCAAAAAGGAGACTCCTTTGCAAGCATCTTCCTCACTTCTGACCCCAGTCCAAGAACAGACTTGCATCCCAATATTGCAGTCCAAGAACAGACTTGCATCCCAATATTGCAAGGTGAGCAGACATAGGAAAACAGGGGAAGGATCTTGAAAAGCTCTGGATTCCTGGTTGCTTTCCCCAGCACCCTTTCGATATCATGAGTGACAAGTAAAATGGAAAGACAGCTGAGAATCCTGAAGGGCTACAGCCTTCCATAGTGTTGGTTGTCTTCCCACCCATGCCACCGGGAGATAGGCCAGGGGGATCACCCCCCCCCCAAAAAAAACACATTGTAATGTGAGACCTGTTTGAAAATTTCATAGTTTTCAAAGACATATGTTCAACGACATATGGAAATGGGGAGAAAAATGAATGAATTGGTTAAAGTGTTCATTTCTCCTTGAATATCCCTACTGAAAGAAGTGCACTCACTACAACAGTTCCAGGACCCAGTTAGTGGTGGCACTTATCTCCCTCTTTGCAACTTCCTGGGATTCAATGTAACCTTACACTCCAAGGATGTTGATCACCCTTATCCTAAGCCAAACTCTTTTGCATGTTCACTCATCATGGCTATATTCTGGAAGTAATATAAACTTCTCCCACTGCCATCTCATTTCATTGTATGTTGTGTCTGGTGAGTCCCTGAGGGCAAGGAACTATTGGCCCAGTACAGACTGGCCGTTTGCACTGGCATCAGGGAGATTTTAGGGCTAGCGAGTGTGAAGCATCTGCACAGTCCTGAACGCTAGTATGTGCTGCAGGCACCATTTTTGTGTGCCACTGTTTACACAGGGTGTGCAATGATGATGTCTGCCATGCGCAGCACCCAAATGGTGTGGCACATGATGGGTGGAGATTCTTTTTGCTCCATGTGCAGGCCACGTCTTCCAGGGCAGAAAGGGACAGCATTTTGCCACCCCTTTCTGCCCATCTGTCTTAGGCCTATTTTTTTCTTATAAACCACCATTCACAGTGGTGGTATTATATAAATAAATAATGATAATAATAAAATATTATTTTGTTGTATGGATCAAAATGAAGTAATGGGTGGGAGACTGGTATCTGGCTGGGGAAACATTTTCCTGCTAAAATACGTTCTAGACTAATTTTGAGAAACAGTCATTGCTTTACTAATATGTAGAGGAAACCATTTGTAATGATGCTCATTTTGAGACATGCCAAATTACTATGAGATCAGTCTCAGTAGTTAGAAGTATGCAATAAAAGTATGCTATAAAACATCTCATTGTGATGTGACCTCTGCCTGAGTTTGGCAAAGAAAACTGACATGTTGGATGGAAGTGGGCAGAGCATCACTTTTGGGAAATCTCTATCCATCTTAGCAGGCTCCACCCCACCACACACATGACTGTTCAGTCTAATTTTTACCTTCAGTATTCTTCTTCTCTAAACTGTTCATCCATCCCAGTTAGTATATAAAAGTAAGGAATAACAGTTTACCTTATAAAACACTGTTGCTGCTATTCTGGGAGGAAAGTCATTGCATGCCATCTCTGGCACACATGAGGTTCTTTGAAAGAAAAAGTATTCACGCTTCAGTTTAGAGGTCTGATTGTGGGCTGAATTAATTATGACTGGTACTTTCTGGTTATCATGTTACAGACAATTTTAGGCACGAGGTGCATGAGAGAGATATTTAGGGCATGAAGGTTTCACAATATTCAAAGCCTTGCTCTTTGGTATACTCAAGATCAACAAGATCAGTCTATTTTGAGAGCATCTATAATAGTTGCTTTTCCTTTGGCTAAAGGAATTAGAAGACATTTCAGTGGCTGAACAAGACACCAGAAGTCTATGGCTCATACCCTCCAACTCTCTTGATTTGTCAGAGGCAGTCCTGATTGATCCTTTGTTGTCCCACTTTTCAACTACTATTAAAGTGTCCCGGTTTCTCCCAGTTTCCTTCCATATCCTCAGATTACTTCAGTTGCTGCAGACTGACTTCAATTTGCACTCAAGTAACTCAGCAAGGAGGAGAGGAGGAGAATTTTGCCATTACCAGTCAGCTCAGGAGAAAAAGCAAACTGCTGCAGCCTCTCCTAGCTTGTGTATTCTTCTTTACTGACAACTTTTGCCATCTTGACCACACTTTGATACTTGTTGGCCCTACATTTCCCAGTTTTAATCAGTGAAATGTTGGTGGGTATGCTGGCTGAGGGCCCAGTCTTTCATTTACTATGGACTGTGTACTTGATTTTAAAAGGGCAAGGGGATGGCATATTCTTAGCCCGTATGATTGACAGTCATAATTAAATTGCTATATTGCCCAGATCCCAGATTAATCCTGGCAACCTGGATTTCCTTTCTTCCCTGAACCTCATTTGTAAAGCACCTTATTTGGGATACGATCTGGTTGGTTGAATAACTAGGCTAGCATAGGTACTGGTGGAAGAAAAGAAAAGGCACTATGCTGAGGGGATGCTAAATTTAGGCCATTGTGTGTGAAATGATGTATATCTTCTGATATATCTGTGATGGTCAGTTGGCAGGCACAGTCAGCCCTCTGTCTCCATGAATTCTACTATCACAGATTCCATCATTGAATGAATATATATATGTAAGGGACACCATTTTACTACTTCATTGTATAGAATGGGACTTGAGCCCACTGTACATATTATTTGATGATGACATCTGGCTGATCAATCCAATTTCATATGTGAGTCAAGGTGAAGTATAGTCAGCCCTTCTCATGTACGGATTCTGCATCCACATATTCAACTATCCATGGCTTGAAAATAAATATTTTAAATTCTCTAAAGCATACCTTGATTTTACCATTTTATGTAAGGAACACCATTTTACTATGACATTGTATATAATGGGATTCGTACCTTTATGAATTTTGGTATCCATGGGAGTTCCAGGAACCAAATCACAGCAGATGCCAAGGACCCACTGTATATGTTTAGAGATCCCAATGCAAACAGAGGGACTTGAAGCATGTTTTAGTGAATTATGTGCTGATTTTCCACTTAGAAAATGTTGCCTCCCTCAGATAACAGTTGTTGATTTAATCTCAACAGAGACATCCAGTGGCCCTTTGGGAAGTGTTTTGTGCTAAATGAAATAGCAAATCCTGCAGAAATACTGGGCTAATTGACTTAGCAGGGCCCCCTACTTAGGCTCAGCAGGAGACAAGGAATCTACAGTTTACTGCATGACTGTTTTCCAATTATGTAATAAGTGGGATTGTTAAAGCTGTCAATTACCTTGTTCCACAAGGTGAGTAGATTTCATTGTGCTAAAGAGAATGGCTAAGGAGAGGGGGTGGATGACTGTCTTTGTTTAGAAAGTTAATGGGGAAAGTAAGGTAATGCTACAAGCTTAAGAAAGGCATTTTCCAAAATGAATATGGGGGACCCTTTAGACATGTCTCCAGTTACTCCAGGCCCTACCTCCTGCAGCTAAGGCTCACATCCCAGCTAAGCTCAGAGGAAACAGGGAAGCCCGAAGATAGTTAACATCAAAGACCAGTGTAACAAGTTTGGGAGCTTTGACTCTGAAAGTTTCGGAGCTTTGTCGCTGAAGATCCTGGCCATCTGCAACTATTAAAATTAAATGTGCTGGATTTTGCTGAGTACATGGGATACAGAACAAAAGGAGTAGAACTTATAACAGCCTGTAATGATGAAGAGTGGGTGGGAGGAGTTACCTTGAAAATGAACATGCTAAAAATGAACATGCTAAAACCTTGCTCCTATTTTCATTGATGAAACTTTGGATAATTCCCCTCTCTGGAATCAGGTTAAGTTCCCCAGCCTGCCCCTCTACCATACCATACTATACTGTAACAACAACTAGGGGCCTGAACAGACAGGCTAAAATAAAGCTGCTTTGGGTCACTTTGGAGGTATGCTGTTTAAATGATGCATGACTCCAAAGGGCAGCTTTTGGCTTCTTAAGATGTGTGTGCCATTTAAACAGCATACCTCCAAAATGACCCGAGGCAACTTTATTTTGGCGTGTCTGTTTTTAAAAGCCTCCCTTCTTCTTCTTACTTCCTCTCTCTCTTTCATCCTTATTGTCAGCTGATGCACAGATATGACCCTTCCTCATCTTCCTGCCATTAATCTGTTCCACTGAAAAGAAATGAATCACAGGTACAGCCTTTATAAGCATAAAGGTGACTCAATTGCATCTCCTTAGTGCAAATGTAACTCATGATCAAAGTAACAACTTGTTCCATAGAGTAGTATAGATCTGTTATTATCTTCATCCAGTAAAAGTAACTCTCTCTTACTTAGTTGTTTAAAATTCTGACTTTTGCTTCTCATCTCCTACCTTTCCAGTAAAATCTGGCAGTTTATTTGGTATAATTTTCACTAGGGGTACCTGCTTTTGTTTTTCTTCCAAAGGTACCATTTGCATATTCTGCCCAAGTCCAAATGACCTGGGAAATGGAACAATGCATGCCATTCAATTACAATTATCATGCAGGCCAAATTATTTGCTTTCAGCCTGCCCCATTTATCCTAACAATTCCATATGCACTTTCTTTGCTGTCCTACAGATGTATATAGTGAATCTCTGAGCCCCTTTTGGAGTCATTAGCAAATGTACTCATAACAGAACCATTGATCACATCACAGCCATCTGCAGGGTGATTAATGAAATATGCAAATTGAACAAAATCACACTCAGAATTGATTCCTTGAGCATTGTAATGATTGTTCTTCAAATGTGAATGATTCACTTTTCTTCATGCCTCCCATGTTTTATTCTTAACTATTTTTAAAAAAAAAATCAATAAGAATTTGCACTCATGCAGCACTGAGCTTTGCCTTGAAATCCTAAAGTGCTTTGCAAAATAAATGAAGCCCTCTGGCATCCAATCTGCTGATTATATTTTCTTTCCTAGGTGGGAAAAAAGGGGAAAATTGAGTGTGTTCACTGTTTACAGATTGCACTGGAGATACTGTGAGAAACTTCACAGTGGGTTAATTTGTACAGAAGAAAGGAATAAATTTCAACCATCACAGACAGCTCAGAAGAGGTAGCACTCAGCCAGAACATGGATCTGAAACAAACACAGCACTTACAAAATGTGCATCTTTCTCAAAGGTGCACATAATGAATTGGTCTAGAGGGAGAAGCTAGCATGGTATAGTAGTTTGGACATTAGAGGCAAGACTAGATAGCATAAAATTCCAAGTATGTGGAGAATTTCAGGTGAGGATTATTTCAGAACAAGGACTGAATATTAATTGCCAACTATAAATCTCACACTGGATCAGAACTTCATGTTGCCTTTATCAACACGCCTCAAAATTTCTCCAAATTCCTTCTTTGAATAATGTTGTGCATGTTGTTGCCTTTATCAACACGCCTCAAAATTTCTCCAAATTCCTTCTTTGAATAATGTTGTGCATGTTCTTTAAGTGTATTTTTGATCCCACAAGTAAGGAACCTTTGCTAGGTTCCAGTTGTGCCTTCTCAAGTGTTAATGCAAACCCACAGATTATTCACTGGTACAAAATAATTTGTTTCCTGTCCATCAAGTAGCTTTCTCCACCCATGGGCATGCTTCATTGAGAACACAGAAATATACCTTTGATGCATAGCATGAAAAATGGGTAGACATTATCTCTTCTAAATATAGCTCCACCGCCACACTAATTTATGTAACATAACTTTGCAAGCACCTGCTTGTGTATATTTGAATTTGTTATGGATAGATGTATGTTGGCTAGGGAGCTCGTTCCCTGGCTTCTAGGTAGATTTTTACCTAGATTATCCCTCCTTTAGACATACAAATGTAATGAATCTCCTTTAGACGTACAAATGTAATGCATCCATGTTCAATGAACATGAGAAGAAAGACTAATATCTTCTGCAGCCTCCTTAAGGATAAAGTTCCCAGTAGGGATGCAACTCTTCTTTAACTCTTCTTTAAGGTAGGAATGAGTAATTTTCTTTCTATTTTGAGAAAGCCTTCAAAAATCACACAATTAGACACCTTTTCTGTAAAATTCACATATGGTTGTTTTGTGCAGAAAACAGCATTCTCTGCATTTTCCACTCAATACATGCTTTTTCCTGTGCAGAGAATTCTATTTTCTGTGTGAAATAACTACATGTGAATTTTTTCACAGAATAAATTCTGAACAGTGAAGATTCCCGTCAGGCCAGGATCCTTCTAATCAGAGTTTCTCAACCATTTTTTCAAATATTTTCAAATATTCTTTGCTTCCCTATCTCCCAGCCATGGCATCAACTGAAACTGTACTCTCATAGGACAGTCACCTGTTTTCAAATAAATGGGATTATCTGTTCTTTAAGCAGAGCCAAGTCTATCTGACAGAGAGAGAGAGAGAGAGAGAGAGATGCTCACAACTATGATCTGTCCAAAGTGGAGGGAGGAGAGCTTGGAAGACATGGCCTCCAAGCCTCTTAACCACTACATAGATGCATATAAGCATGAACAAACATGTACTTCTATACTAACAAACCTGTGCTCTGAACACTCAGGACAGCCAGACCTGTGTTGTCCTTGTTCTATATGGTTAGACCTAGACTTTAGGCTTTGAGCATCCTTGCACTATTGCTCTATCCCCCACCCCAAATTTCTTCTCTCTGCAAAATCGCTTTCCCATACATTATGTGAAACTGTACTTTTAATGAAAACTATATTGCAGACATGCAGACAGGAGCATCACTAGGGGACATAGGGGAATGGACCACACCAAGTGACACCTTAAATGAAGGGTTGACACCACTGCTCTCCAACATCTACCTTCTTGCAAGACATGGGTTTCACCTCACAGCAGTTGGTAAGGTAAGGACATGTTTGCTAGGAGTCTCATGAACTCGATTGGGATGACTTTAAACTGAGTTATGTAGGAGAGGGATACAGTATTCCAGAAGGTGGGGTGAAGACCTCTGTAAATAGCTCCAATGATATAGGAGAATGGAGGAGATAGTATAGGAACTGACTAGTGATCAGATCATAAGGAAGCCACTGGAGAGAATAATTCATGGTCTTAAATGTCTGTATACTAATACACAGAGCATGGGAAATAAACACAATGAAGTTGAATTCTAAACACAGGAAGGCAAATATGATTCAAGAGGCATCAGTAAAACCTGGTAGACACTCGTGATCAGAAAGTAGTAAGGGTATCACCCATTTCAAAGAAATCCAAGACACAGGAAAGAATTAGGAGTAACATTATACATTAAGAATGGCTATACCCATGAGAAGATCCATGATTTCAAGCATGGAAAAAAATCAGTTAACAGTGTTTGGTAAAAAGTGAAGGAGATGGAAACAACAGTGACATCATTGTGAACATCTACTATAAATCCTTCCAACTAAACTGAAGATTTGAATAATACCTTTTTAGATGAAATCATCAAACCTTCAAAGAGGGGAATTATAGCAGTAATGGGAGACTTCAACCACACTGATATTTTGGGGGGTAAGGTCACATGTAACAAAGAATGAAAGGTCCAGGAGATTCCTCACTTGCCTTGCAGACAATCTCATTCTCCAGCTGGTAAAGGAGTCAACAAGGGGTTTGACTTTTAAGGTTTTGAACTTAACCAGCACGGATGAAGTGGTCATCAGGTAAATGTAGGGAGCAACTATGTTCTCCTGGAATTTCTTTTACGGATTTTATTCTCATCAGATTTTTTTCAAACATTTTTCAAATATTTTCAAAGGGGAGGAAAGGGGAATCCAAAAGCAGTCAGACATGCACTGCGGACTCCAAGAAAGCTGATCTGAGTAAGCTTTTGGGTTTCTGTGCCTTCTTTCTATTGCCATTTAGAGGCAGTCTGAGGTGCTATTTTGTTAAAGTAAAATAGAATAAATCTCTGCGTTGTTTCTAAATGGTATATCTGTACGTTGACATGGTGAACCTCATTTCTTCATAGTGACAACTGTAAGCTGTGCTAGGCTATGATACTTGCCTTACACTGTTTCTATACATGTCTGGATGTTTTTCCCCTCCCCTATCCATTGCTCATTTCAAACCCCAAGCTCTTCTGTACAATGTGATGTTTTCTTTTCCCCTTGCTTTTGTGCACCTGTCACAGAAACAGCAAGCCCTGTTCCTTTTCTCTCTCCCACCAGCTGACAGACTTGCTTCCCCACAGCTCTAAATTTACCATGCTCTCTTCATATCTTGGTGAAGAAAAAGGTTGTCCAAGAGAACAGGAGGTTTGTGAGGAACAGAGAGGCTGCTAACCTTTCTGCAAGAGGACACCGCTATGTTACGACATTAAAGAATCTATTTTCAAGCCCTCTTTACTGCAATACATACAAGGTCTCCTGCTGATAAAATATGCCTCTGAATGTAATTGCTACTCTAGCAGAAAGCTTTTTTTGTGGTACAACCCTCCCATGCTCTAAATAATATTAGTTCCATTACTTGTTCTATTCAGGGCCACAGCAAAGATTTATGTTTTCAGTTTTGCTATCAGTTTATTTAAAGCTCTGGCTTCTCCATAAAGACGTGTGCTGGCAATTTGTCTGTGCAGATGATATTCTTTTCTCTCTGGGCATAATCTACTGGGGATAACTTCTGAACAAGCCCGGCTGAAATTAATATGATTTTCCGCAAGAGCACAAATGTGAAACTGATTTGCATCTTCTCTGAAGCTAGGTGCCCAGGCTTAAGAAGTGTTATCAACTCCACTTCAGAGAAATACTTTTCTAGCATTCCATTTTCTCAAGAATGTCCCCAATGTTAACATGAAACAGCATTACACCACTGCTTTAAAATTGTTTTTAACGTGTTTAAAAACTGCTTTATAAGATTTTTGTACTTTAAATTGCTTAGAGATATTATTATATCAGGTAGTTTAGAAACACTATAAATCAGTACATTTAAGAATGGATCAGGGGTGATGCAAAATGCAAGTAAAGATCATTCAGGCTGCATCTGCACTGCAGAAATAATCCAGTGTGAAACCACTTTAACTCCCATTCAATGCTGTGAAATTCTGGGAGTTGTAGTTTGTTTAGAGCTCTCTGACAGGGAAGGCTAAATATGTCATCAATCTACAATTCCCAGAATTTCATAGCATTGAGCCATGGCAGTTAAAGTGTCGTCAAACTGGATTATTTCTGCAGCGGTAGAAGTAGTAAACCTGAATCCTGGCTGCTGTAGTGATGCAGGAGCAAACACTAAATGATTCACAAAACTACAAATCCCAGAATTCCATTACATTGAGTCATGGTGGTTAAAGTGATGTCACACTGGATTATTTGTGCAGTGCAGATGCAGCCTCATATAAACTCCCAATAGAGCAAAAGGGGTGCGAGTGTTGCTGACTCTTCTAAGATGATACTATGCAGTATAGGCATATAGCCTATACAATATAATAATATAATATAGGCCAGTCTATATGTGACCCATACCAGTTTCACATAATGAGTGATTCCAAATGAATGGTGCAAGACCAAATAAGAGTACAATCATAAATCCAACTTGTGTAATTACCACATAATTTTGTATTGAGTGATTTGATGCATAACATATGTGTTAAATTTGTTTAGGTTTTCTGTGTTCAGGTTTTCATCTGAGAACCAAATCACAACATTCAGAGGACTGCAAAATCCAAAGAACATGCTCCTTTTGTACCTTCATGTATATGTATAGCTTCACTAAAAATAAAAGTGCAGGTAAATGAAATTCTCTAACGTCTTTATTCCAATTCTGTACCAATTGCATCTAACCAGTACAATATGCTGGTTAGATGCAACCTAATAAAGGAGAGTGAACAAAAAGCAATGGTTAATCCCATCTGAATTTTTTTCCAAAAAAAAAAAGTATTGAGTTGGAGCAGACAAACCAAATTATCACATTATTGCGAGCTACAATGAAAGAGAATGATTCAGTCATAGTGTAACTTTCCCATACCAATGACCTTAGCACTGAGCACCTGCAGTTCAAGGTGATGTTAAAAATAGAGTGGTGCCAGATCTTACCATGCAGATGGTATCACTTTCAAACAGTGCCAGAGATGTGAATATTGGAGGTGGCTTTTAGTTTTAACCCTCTCATCCTTGACAGTGAGAACTGTTTTATTAGAAATAAGATTGAATCCATTGAAAGATTAACAGGCAGATCAGCAAGAGATTTTTCTCCTGTCTCCTTTGTTCCGGAATAGACACTTGCTCCCAATGATGCCCAGATTGCAAGGAAGCATGCATTTTCATGACATTTTCCAACATTTCAATATTTGTTTTAAGGTGTACTTTAGGATGCACACACAGTCATGTAGCTCACATCTACTTGCCTTCTACCACCTGTTCTCATTTAACAGAGGTTCAGTTTTTGCATCTTAGATGCACGTTACAGATGTTAATTGTCTGCATCAGAGTTATTGATCCAATGATAGCAGAAATAAGCTTGGCTGGTACAAAGGTGAGAATGAAAAGGAAATAATCTCTGAAGGTAGTAGAATGGGCAATATAACAGGGAAAGGGATGTGTTTCTGCATTTCCCTTAAAAGAAAAATAAGTTATTATGCTGTTTTTTACTTCTACAGTGGATAGCAGCTTTCTCACTAATATGATATTCTTTATTTAAAGTAAAGTTGTCCTTTCTACCCAGCTTAAATGAACATTTTAAAATATTTTGGCTCGTATTCTGTATGTGTGAGTTGTGTGTCTTCAAGTCGTTTCCCGTCCTAAGACAAACCTATCACAGGGTTTTCTTGTCCAGATTAGTTCAGAGGGGTTTTTCCATTGCCATCCTCTGGGACAGTGTAACTTGCCCAAGGTCACCCACTAGATTTCCATGACCAAGCTAGGATTTGAACCCTGTTTTCCAGAGTCATAGTCCAATGCTCAAACTACTACATCACATTGGCTATTCTGTATCACAGTCATGGATTTGTAACCTATGGGTTGTCTACATGGGTCAAAAACACCATCCTTGGTCCAAAGCCACCATTGCCTTTTCACACAGACAACCTCTGGGGCAGTACTGAGGGTTTTCTCTGTTAACATTACTTTGCCCCTGAGCTGGCAAAGTCAAGGGAAACCCCAGTGAGAGTGAAGTTTTGTGATGTGTGAACAGTTGAATCGGGACTGAGCCAGATGTTCAACCACCAGATGCCATATCATCTCCCTTCCTCTCATTGAGCAATGCAGGGAGATCCATGGATAGGTCTATATAGTAGCATAGTTTGGAGCTTTTTGTTCTGGTTTTTGTGTGCTTTGGTTTGTATTATATTGAACTGTATTTTAGCTGTGTGTTCTTGTGTCTCCCCCCCTCCCCAAAAATAGTATATGTAGAATTTTAATGTGAGCCAGCATGGTGTAGTAGTTTGAACATTGGACCACCACTCTGGAAATCAGGGTTTGATTCCCTGCTTGGCCATGCAAACCCTCTGGGTGACCTTGGGTGAGTCACATACACTCAACCCCAGAAAGCCCTATGATATTTTCATCTCTGGAAGTAAGAAATGACATGAAGGCACACAACAACAAAAATGATCTAGGGAAAAATGCAAAGTGAGGAATGGGCTATGTCTATGGGTCCTTACTTGTAGGAGCTCTGTACAGAAGAAGATTATTTCTATTGCTGTAGAGCGATATGGTGGTGGAGGATTCTCATTGCCCTCAGTGACCTGTTTGGGGCAAAGGAGGATTAGCTTTATACAATAGGATAATCAAGGACTTTTCATTCTTGCTGACGGATGACTAGTAAATACAGAGGCTGCAGGGAACAGGGCACTTGGGATTCCAGTAATGAGTTACAAGAAGCACATTAGACATCTGAGGGTGTTCTTGCAGCTCAGCTGGGATTTCATAGCTTCAAAAGCAGGCACATAGTGTCTGCTCGCCTCTGAATCCTCAGAGTTTTTGGAATAATACAACTCTGGTTGTATTAGAGAGGAATGCCTTTTCCCTCTTCTTCAAATCCATGCTTAAATTAAATTAAATTAAATCCAGGTATGTAGCCAGTGTGGTATGGTGATTTGAATGTTGGCCAAAACTCTGGAGACAAGGGTTTGATTCCCAGCTCGTCCATAAAAACTTACTGGCTGACCTTGGGCAAGTCACCTGCCTTCAGCATCAGGGGAAAGTAATGGAAAACCTCTTCTGAACAAACTTTGCCAAGAGAATCCCATGGCCTTAGGGTCACCTTAAGTTGGAAACAATTTAAAGGCATGCAGCAGTAGCAGCAGCATCACTTTAGGGAGGGTTGCCTCGTTCCACTTCCTCAAATCCAGGTATTTTATTTGCATGTAAATTATTCTAATTATGCAAATTCAGCAAGTAATTGCTGCATTTTTCTTCCACAGTATTTCAGCTTCCATAACAATTTTTCATAGTTACAAATGATCTGAAAGATGCCAATACAGAATAATGCTGAAGGTGCTGCTGTTGGAAATGAGAGACCCAAGTTCACATTTTTGCTTGGCCATTGAATTTACCATGTGCTCTTGGGAATGCCTCTCAGTAAACCTTTTGGGATTGTTGGGGGGGTGTTAATAGGAAATATGCAAAGGGTGAATGTGCAGGACAAACAAAGGAACAACAGCAATATTAAAATTTTGTCATGCACAAGGACTTCTAGTGGTGTTCTCATCAGATCACAGTAATTTTTTGCCATCCATTTTTTACGGATTGGGAATGCTACAGATCCATAAAGGGGTCACTGGAAAATTCCAACACTGCCATCTGGTTAACTGAACAAAGGACAAAGAAAAGTAAGGACAAACAGATGTATTTGAAGGAAGAAAACATGGTCTGATTTCCTTTGGTGATGCAGATTAAATATTTTATGAGAACTAGGAAACAGTCTAGTTTAACTTTCTTTGACCTATTTGGTTTTTTAAATCCTGATTTACTTGCTAATCACCTGATCTATGATAAGAAGTCTCTATTTCCAACGAATTACTGTTTGTTAATGCCAGTTAAGTTTGTATTTATGTATTTATTTTCCACTTGCATCCTCTCTCATGTTACAGATCACATCCTTCAACTTCAACCACATGCATAAACATCAATTCAGCATATCTCACCACCACCACAAGCCAATTGGATGTGACTTATGCATTCCTATGAAACATTATGAGCTAACCATTAGTAGATGAGCAATATGGAGTAGGAAATAATGGCAGTTGACAATGGCATCTGCTTATCTGGCAGAACAGTTTCATTATGAAGTTGATGCTTTGGTATGGTTTTCTTTAATCCTATATTGAAGTTTCCTCTGTGGATTGGGGTGGATGTGTAAGCAGGGAAACATTGCAATGGCTGTTTCACAGAGATTTTCCATTTTGCCATATTTCTGAATCACTAAAATTTCATATTACCTACTTTATTACTTTTGTTTGTTTATTTACTACTCCCCCCTCTCCGAAAACAGTAAGCTTCTTAAGTATCCATTATTAGATTTTACCATTGGTTGTCCTTGGCTTAGCTGCATAAAATATTTCTCTTTCTTTTAGCCTGCAGTTATGTTTGTAGTTCACTTTCACAGCACTCTTCTAGTTCTTTTCTTATAGTGTCTTTGCTCACAAGAAAGATCGGGATTGATAAATTTTATACATTGAGCTTTATTCTTATCCATGTGACCCATAACAGGGTAGTGAGGAGGGTACATTTGAAAGTCTAGCTGTCTGCTGAATAGAGTCATAAAGTTATAGAATTACAGAGCTGGAAGGGGCTTCATGGGGCAATAGGTCCAACCCCTGCTCAATGCAAAATCTCCAGGTAAAATATTCCCAGCAGTTAGCTGTCCAGCCTCTTTTTTTGAAGACATCCAAAGAGGGAGATTCCATCACCTCTCAAGGCAATTTTTTCATTGCCAAACCACTCTTATTGTCAAAAAGTTTCTTTTAAGGTTCAATCAAAATCTACTATCAACTTCAGACTATAAGATCCGGTTCTGCTCTCTGGAACAGCACAGAACAAAACTGCTCTTGCCTTTCTGTGACAGCTTCTGAGGTATTTATGGAGTGCAATCATCCATGAGTCTTCTCTTCATCAAGCTGAACATGCCCAGCTCCTTCAACCTTTCCTCCTATGTTTTGTTTCCCATGCTTCTTACTATCCTAGTTGCTTTCCTGTGAACCTGCTCCAACTTAACTATATCCTTCTTTAAATGAGGGACCCAGAACTGAATGCAGTACATCAGATGAGGGCTAGCCAGCCCAGAATGTTGTGCGATTGTTACTTACTTTAACTTTTGAAACTATTCGTCGATTAATATAGGTTAAAATAGCATTCACCTTCTTTGCTGCAGCATCACACTGCTGGTTCATATGCAACTTACAATCAACAGTAATCTCAAGATCCTTTTCATCGGTAATAGTGCTGAGACATGTATTCTCCCAGCCCATACTTGTGCATTTGTTTTTTGTGCCCCAAATGTAGAAATTATCATTTGTCTCTATTCAATTTCATTGTATTAATTTCTGCCCAATTTTCTAGTTTATCAAGGTCTTAATGAATTCTGTTCCATTCATCAGAGGTCACCATTACCATCCAGGTGGCACGGGTTGTACTGATTGAGATCATTGCAACCAACAAAGAAAAGAACTTTGAAGGATAACATTCACTGCCCAGACACACCCGACAGTAGAAAGGACATGAGCCAAGAAGGAAATTTAATTCATTAACTCTGTAATAGTTTCAAGACTGCCTTGGTTGTTGATCTCTTTTCCTAAATTCCCTACCTTTCAGTCCCATGTACAGCTTTTTAAAAAGGGTGCAACTTGAGTTTTCATTGTTACTTAACAAGGTTATATTCCTTTTTAGACTTCTTCCATTTCGTAATGGTGGTAATAGGAGTAAAATCAAATGAGGCCAGAGTGGAGGAAGCTTTTTATTTTTATTTTTCCACTGAGCTCATCTGCTATATCCTTCTGTCAGTAGCTTCACAGGGATGCCTAATACAGCTACTTGTAAGATGAACACAAACAAAGGTATTCTCTGGAGATATTGGCAGAGATACATGAGCACAGCAATTTTATGCTCAATGCTGAAACTCCAGATATGATCCAGTGTGTGGTCAGCCAAAAGGGGGAGTTGGAAAAAAACTCAACAAAATGGAGGGAGGTGACTATACAACGGTGAACATGCCCACAGTTTCCTTGGGGATATTCCCAGTGGGATGCATAGTGAAGAGTCACACAAGACTTCTGGACACATAAGGAAGGGATACCAGTTGACATCACTATGTCACCATGCCCTTGAAGCATTTTGAGTCTAACTTTCTGTAGGTTGGCAAGGGGCATTAAAGACGGAACAATAAGTAAGGGAAAACTGGTGTAGTTACATAGATAAAGGTATGGTATACATCAAGGGAAGGAAGGAAGGAAGGAAGGAAGGAAGGAAGGAAGGAAGGAAGGTGGGTGATCCTCATCACCACTAACAAGTCCAGGCATGCAAATTTATATTTTCAAGTGGCTGGGGTGGGGATTATGGATCCCTGTTCTTGGAATTGGGACCCACACATTTGCCAATTTTGCCTACCCTCCCAGCATTTCACAGATGAAAACTGGCTGAAAAAAACATGACAGTGGTCAAAACCTGGGAGTAAGTTCCACTGAATTCACTGGGCCTTACTGCTGGAATATTTTTGCATTCTCTTTCCCACTCCTTAGATAGATAGGGATTTCCTGCATGCAAGCTCTTCTCTCTCTTTCTCTCTCATTCAAACTAAACATGGGCCGAGACAGACAGACCAAAAGCAGTGTGGCGTCTCAGTTTTTTAAAGGGTCCACAGCACACACAATTCAAAATGAATAAATAAATGGGGTGGGTGTTGTTTTACCTTTCTAATCAACTATTTTTTTCCGGGGATGATGTTCTGAGGTGGGAAAAAAATGGATTCCCCATCATTTCCCCTGGGAAAACAGGACTTTGAGAAGGTATGATATAAGAGCAGTCTCCGGGTTGCCTCTCCCCACAAGAGATCTTGGGAAGCATCTTGATTTTTTTGAACACGCTGTGCTGCTTTTCTCTGAAAATTGGGCCTTTCAAAGACATCGCTTGTGTTTGAAGACAGAGATTGCAGGATGGGGAAAATATATTATCTCCTTTACATCTTCCTCCCTGCTGTTAACAGAAGCTGGGAACAGGATTCCCACAGGAAGCAAAGGGCCTGTCATGCCCAAACACCCTTTTCTGTTTCTTCCTTCCTTTGCTAACAGCTCTAAGAAAGAGATGTACAGTGATATGAAAAGGAGAGGAAAGATGTTTGATTTGTATCAAACTGATCTCCTTAATTTCTCTTTGAAATCACTGCTGCGGTTCAGTGGAACTCTCTCTAAGCTATGCTGGATCCTCTATGAATAGCACACTGAAAACTTAAAGGGACTTTGAATGTCTTCACAGGGTTCATCCCCAGCCCGCTTTTACAGAGCTTCATCTCCCTATTGTGTCTATGCTTTTGGCTTTTCCTTTTGATGATTTGGTTGCTTGAAATAGATACGTCAGAATTGTACACAAGGGAAGAAATTTGTGGTGATCCAAATATTACGATATATGTTCTATTATATTTAATATGACTATTTTTTCCCTCCAAGTAAAACGGTATTCAGTAGCATTCAAGACCAGCACAGACCACTGAAATCCTTGCTCTCCGGGCCTGTGTGTGTGTATGTGTGTGTATCCATACATTCCATTTCTGATTTCTCATTTACTTCCTTCTATATTCAGCTCCATTTCTCCAATGGTATACTAGTGCGCATTCCATTGATATCTGGTTGCTCACTGAACGGGAAACAGAATAATGGATTGGCCTCAGAGGTGATGACAACAACGATTACAGTAATGATTATTAGTGTTAAAATAATTCAGCAATGTTATACTAGTTAAGCATAAGGATCATTTTGTTTTAGTGCTCACGCTCTTTTTTTACCCTTGCTTGGTCCCTGTTGAATCTGCATCTTGGAAATAAAATAAAAGTTGTGTTTATGCTCAACTTTACTGCACCCAATGGGGTAGAAGCAAGCATGCAATCAATACATTTCATTTCAGAAAGTATTGTTTGTTTAAAGTAACAAACTTGGAGAGTGGAATTAATAAGTCTTTGGTACTGCTGGGGCCTCCCAGGAAATACTTTCGAGATGATGTAAATATCTTATAGAAATTGGTTTGCACTGGAACAAAACCTGGGACATCCAGACACTTTTTATCCATATAGAGGAGGAGGCCTTCAGAGTCTTCTGTCATAGCTCTTCAATGCAAATAAGTGTGTGTTGGGTGATTGCCTGAAAATGGATGCCACACTGATTTGCATCATTCTTAATAGATTATGAAGCATATGTTTGATATGATGAGACAAGCAGGCATTTCACCCTGTCCCTGTATCAATCTTATATTCCTGTCTTTCATAGGCTGCTGTTATTGTCCACATCAGGAGGAACCGCTTTGCATGATAGAACAGCAGTGTCTGTATTGATTAAGAACAACACTTTCCCACAAAGCCCTCTGCCATGAATATTTAAATTAATTAAACTTAGCCAAGGCTTTAGTTCAGTCTAATGAATTATCACTGTAACTTCTGCTCTCTGCAAATGAATAAAATGTTACAGATGCAGCTTTTGGTAAACTAATTAAACAAATAAACTATGCAAGGATAGGTTAATGGTTCAAAGTGCCTTATAATAACACAGAGTGTTTCAATTATGTTTTAAAGGAGCTTCAAGAGCATGGTTGTTTTGCTGTCTTTCACTAAATTAAAACTGCAGAGTTTTGTATCACAAAACTACAAACCCCAGAATTCCATAGCATTGAGCCATGGCAGTTAAAGTGGTGTCAAACTGCATTATTGTACACACAGCATAAGTAACCTTTCCTGGCCCGACCCCCTCCCCTAAATCTGATAGAAATGATAAGTTTGCCTGAGGGTTGCCCTAAGTTGGAAATGACTTGAAGGCATGCAACAACAACAACAACAACATAACTTAGTAAAATATCCTGACCTGAACCCTACTTTACCAAGAAAAGTTGGAAATCAAAGGGCACTGCCATCTGGATATGGCATCTCTTTGTTCAGGATACTTGCATTTATTGCCTAGTCATATCTGTAGATTTTCTTCCTTCTGAAAAAATGCACTCAACATTCCTGAAAAACTGCCCCAAAGACCTGGTTTACTTTATATAAAAGGCTGTTTGGGCCATTCTAATCAGTCTTGGCTGAAACCAGGCAGGCACCCCACCAAACTCCTCAGTATCACTAGCAAACCCACTTCTAGGCATAGTTCACTCTGCAGCACTCTATAATCCCAATTGGAAAGCCATCTCTGGAACCGGTAACGTATTGCCCTACTCTCTGAATTGCTATCAAGCTCCCACCTTTTACATTGTTAGTTCTTATATGTACACAACTTTCTCAGAGTGAAAATTGATTTTCTTATGTTATTATAAATAAAACCAACAAATGTAGAACCTGTCTCTGGGGTTTTGGGTTTTGAACCAATACATAAAGGGTAACAGTCCTGGCTAGAGTTACCCTAGTCCTCTTGCTTCTTCCTATTGAGCTGAATTAATTGCCCCATTGAATTCAATAAGTGGGTGCCCTCTCAGGACCCCCTGCACTTTGGGTAACACCCTGACTATTTGGACTGTATGCATGTATGAGATGTATTTATGACAGCCAGCATAGTGTAGTGGTTTGACATTCTATTTTGATTCCGGATACCCGGGTTCAATCCCTTGTTCGCCTGTGGAAACCCAGTGGGTGACGTTGGGCGAGTCACACACTTTCAACCCCAGAAAAGCCCTACAGCAACAAAGCATTTATGTTTTGGAGGACTGCCTCTGTATATCTCAGTCAGAGCCATTGTTAAAGACATGATCCCAGTATTCTGGACACAGTTGTTATCTAATGGAAATAAGGTCCTCTGAAGACCTTTTCAAACTGCCCTACCGAGTTAAAATAATTGACACTTTCCAGTAAGTGTGTGGATATTGAAACTAGGCGCTTTATTAACTCTCACTTCTATCTATTTAATGTGATAATGTGTGCATTAAAGATGATGGTATCATATGCAAGGACATGGAAGAGGGTAATGTACCATAATGTTAGAAACTGTCTATTACTTTCGTTAAAGAAAACATTTATTTTCTTTAATGACACTGTAACTTAAAATTATGTGCTAATTTTTGGATTCATTCCACTCTCAGAATATTAACACTTGGAAGGGATTTTGCTTGAGACCTGGCCTAGTGTAATAGGAATTCTTTGAAATCCTCCAAGATGATGATGATGATGATGATGACGACGATGATGATGACGATGATAGTGATGATGTCCCCCCGTTCATTGTCTCCTGTCCAATAGAAAACAGAGTATCATGCAAGCGTCTGTCATTCACTGGATCCATTGGATGCATAATGCTCTCTATTCCTAACTAGACTCCACCACTAGGTGATTTCAGAATTAACTGTGTATTGCCTCAGAGACAACTGTCTAAATGTAATCTCATGAAGCAGTAGGGGTAGGAAGAATATTTAAAACTATTTGACAAAAAGTCAAAAAAGTGTATTTTTTTCCAAGTCTCAAAAAACTGAATACTCTGGGAGATAACTGGTCCAAGATCAGTGAGTGAGCTCCATGAATGGATGTATTAATGAATGTATTTGGACCCATGTCTTAATTTTACTCCTTGGTTATAACTATTGCTATTGATAACCAACAATTCTAACTATTAATAATGGACAATCAATATGAATAATTATAACTTTTATTATTAATAATTATTGTTTTTACTTTAATACTAGGTTTTCAATAGCTATCTAGAAAAATAAATGGCACCATTCTAGAAGGATGTGTGTATCATTGTAGAAGGATGTGTGATATAGACAGACAGACAGACAGATAATTTAATGTATTAGGCAAATTGGTGATCTAATTGCAACAATCATGGCTTAAATCCCATATTCAGCTCCCACTCCAGCAGAAGAAGTGATGGGGAAGGTTGCGGAAAGAAAGAAAAACATACTACAGACATCATTTTCTAATGTAGATAAATATGCTAAGCAATGATAGTTGAAGAACCATTTACAGTCTACTGAATGTTCCAAATTATCCGGTAAATGAATGAACATGATGAAAAGTGGAAATCAAAGCTATTACACTGTGAAATAGACATAAATCATTTATTTGGGCAAGTGTAATTTTGCTGTCATCATTCATGCTAAAATGCTGCAGAGCAAGGTCTGCTTTTGCATTGTCCTCCTGTGCTGCCTACTTCATTGTTGGGTAGAGTCAACAGTTGTATGTCCTATATATGCAAATGTTTAAACAGAGCAGGTCCTGGTGCCATTTTAGACAGTCCGATGCCTTCCTGAATGCTTGAAAAAACATGCACTGAACCATTAATAAGTTTCACAGCCACATTAGTAGTGACACTTTTTTTTTACCCCAGAAGAACTCCCGCAAGTAGCAAGTAGTAGACATTTGTTTTTGCTGAGCATGCTCCAGAGTTTCAGTCTGCTCCAGTTGCTTGCATCTTCAGGATTGTGAAGGCTCAGCAGTTTCATGATTTCATACCGTATATTTTGTGCCCATCCTGCTCACCAGAGAGTTAAAGAAGAACTGGGACAGCAGGAAATTTAATCTAACCAAGTCAACAGGAAAGGAGTATCTCACAGGCTTTTGTATAGCTTAGACACCATTCTGCATAGATTTAAATGGGTTAAAGTCAACAGAGTACATTTCTAAGATACATGTGGGAAGGTCTCTTATACTAAGTCAGATCATTGGTCTATTTAGAGCAGTACTGTTTGATTGTGAGAAGTGATCAACTACAAAGAGGTGGCAGCCAATACTTCCCCCATTGGCTGCATTATCATATGTGGGCACATTGGAAATTATATTGAGCTACTTTTGGGTGTTATTCAATCTGAGGTTGTTGGGTTGTTGTTTTTTAATTTGCTGTTTTTTTTGGTGGGGAGGGTTGGAAAAGGTCCTGGGGGTGTCTCAAACTGCCACATTTTCAGTCAATTCTGAGCCATTTTGGTTGATTTTTTGTTGACTCACCAAGTGTGGATTTTCAACTTCAGGTGTGTTGGGGAGGTCAGAGTTTGATTATGGGGTGCATGTGCAGAACTGTGAGGAACTTCCTGACAGCAAAAGTGGGGTGAAGTCTCCTTCCTTGGAGATCTTTAAATGGAGGCTGGATGGCCATCTGTTAAGAATGGTTTGATTGTGAGTTCCTGCATGGCAAAGGCTTGGACTGGATTGCCCTTGGGGTCTTTTCCAACTCTATGGTTCTGTGAACTTTTCCCATTGCTAATTTGCACCATGGGTGGACAAAATGCAGGTCTTCAGAAGTTGTTGCAACTGCAGCACCCAGCATCCCTTTCCACTGGCTGTACAAGCTAGCAATGTCTGGAGAAATGCCTGATCTTCATTTAATAGCACAGCTCTCCAGGGTGTCAGGCAGGGAACTGTCCCAGATCTATTTAGAGATGCCAAAGACTGAATCTAGGACTCTGCATAAAAATTACCTGACTTAAAATTTATGAGGAAAATTCCATACCATTTTTCTTTCCTCAGAGCAATAAGCATCAGTCCTTTAAACTGCAATCCTACAGCATTTACTTGGAGGTAAGTGCCATTGAATTCAATTAGAATCTCAATTCAAGATGAGATAACAAGTATGGAATTGCATGGTGAGTTCCAGGAATAGGTTTCTTAAGGCAGATGATAGAAATCTGGCTAGTGTAGGAATCTCATGAGCTCTGTCTATTTTGTGTACAGCTGCCTTGTTGTTTTTACAAAGTTTGTATACACACACATACAAACACACAGAAGAACTGTGTTCGCAGATGCTGGTGGTTATCCTTCTTCATGTCATGTTTCCCTACACTTAGCTTAGGTAGTCTGGTCCTCAGATAATAGGCACACAATCCACCTTTAAAACCTCTAAAGCCATATTTATAGCCTTGCAGGATAGTACTTGAAGCCTACCATGATGGCCGAACCAGCCACAATTTATACTCAACTGGCATAGCATGCAAGAATTAAGAATTGCCTTCATGTCACAATGAGACAGTGGAATAGGACTTTGAGGCGGATATAAATAGTTTCCGAAGCTGCCAATCTAGCTCACTTATTTTTCTGCCTCTTGACATGATCTGTATATACTCTATCAAAGAAAGGTAAATAAAACATGACTTTTGGAAGCAAGTGACTTAAAATGCACAACTTTGGGTAGGCATGTGGGCTAAAGAGAGGCAAAGGGACTTGGCAGAAGTGTCTTTTATACATAATGAAATGCAATATAAAATGACCTAAATAAATAATCTCAATCATGTCTGTTGAAGAGAAGATCTGTTGTTGTCTATGGCAGTTAATCTGTATAAGTAGATACTAGTGTATATATAAAATATAATACTTTGAGGATAATACCCCCAATTTGGCTGAATTTGAATTCTCTAAGGACAACTATAGAAATCTTTGTTAGGTGATGATATATTCTTTATCAATGATGCTTAGAAGTACAATCACATCAGTTGAAGGAATATTATCACTACAGTCCCTGCTCTTCTGCTTTCTGGATGCAAGATCAGAATCAGAATCTTGACAGCTGTCTGAAGTTGAATCTGATTTTGTAGGAGTGACATTGAAATGTGCATTGCCAAAGGATTTATAACACCATAGACTCTGTTGAATATTAAATCTGAACCAGATTATTCACATTCTGCCATTATAATCTGAAACAGGAGAGCAGTAGATTCTGCTGCCACATTTAGAAAAAGTCTAATCTTGACAGTGTAGAGTGTGTGGATGGTCTACGCTGATTCTGAGGAACAAATAGGAAATTGATTATTTACATTTGACAAGGCAATTCCAGCAATCTGGCATGGACCAACTTGCTGATTCTAGGCAAGGCATGTCTACACAGGCCAAGTGAAATTATTTCCCCCATCCTCACAATATAAGGCCAAAACCCCAATTAGACTGTGGACTATCCTCATGATGGAAACTCAAATAGAAATGTGAATTAAAAACCTTGAAAATTGGCTGAAAATTAGATATGGTGTGGCAACACTTCTGGTTACATAAGGCACATTGATTCAGTCCATCAGGCCTGTGTGGAGGCAAGAAATGGTGCCTGACCCTCCTTGCTCATTCTGCCATATAGGAACATGGTTAAAGTCTGATATGCATGCTTTCTTGAAGATTGTGATTAAGGCTTACATATCAAAAATTGTAAATGGCATTTCACATATATGCAGACTTGTGACAAACTTTTCAACATTGGGAAAAAGTAAATGAGCAAACTTGAACTCCACAGACTCATCCATACCTAACTAGATTCTTATTATGACCCTCAATTTGAAAGGGAGGAATACTGGATGCCACTGCATTATGAAATAAGATTCATTGTCTTGGAGTTGCATGCATGTTTTTAGAGTCATTGCACCACAGAGACTCAGGTCAGAATATCTTTTCTTTTAACTAGAAAAGCATGGAGAATTGCACAGCATGGTAATGTCAGATAGCTTTCAGCCATCAGGTTGGGGTTTGGAGTTCCTTACATTTCTGCACACATGTTGCTCATCAGAGGATGGAAAGAGAAATGCTAACAACAAGGAAGTAATCTACATTGACACTAGTGAGACAGCAAGAGAACTTGATGCATCCATTTTGATTCTTACAATATGTTTTTTTTCCCTCTATGGTGTGCAGGGAAAACAAACCATTAACATTTCTGTGGTGTTAAGGGAAAACCAACCACTCTACATTTCATGACAGTGACTGGAAACTATCATGTCAAAAACCAAGGACTGTGTTTTGCTTCTTTACACATATATATTAGGACAGCAGAAACTGATGTGGTAATGTAAACTTGAATTTGGCTAGGCATTTAGCCTGCTTTTTAACATGTGCTATCTTTGTGGTCCCAATAAAAAATATATACTAAATAAAAAAAAATTTTAAAAATCTAACAGCAGCATAGGTGTAATGGCACAACAACGGTGCTCTTTTGCAAGATTAGGGTTAGGATTAGAGATAGCTCCATATGTGAAATCTTCCTGTCTGGCTAGGCTGACTATTTTATGATTCAGGCCCATGCCCATTGTATCTGGATACATCTCAAAATAATACTCATGCCTCACTACTGTCCACATCAATCAGTAGTTCAAGAGGCAAAGTTTCAGGCCACAAAATCAAATGGAGTTAGAGAAACATGCCCTTACCAGGAAAATCAGATAATTTCTGACAAAGGAGCTCAGCAACCTGCACCTGTTTATTTTACCCAGTTCTTAATCACAGGTGCTTCCTGATTGCTTAGTGTTTCTCATAAAGTCTCCTGGACTGGCGGAGGCATGCCCTTTCAGACCTTTACTGGCTAAAGGTATGTAAATTGTCCTGCTCGTCCATTTCATCTGTGCCTGGAATCTCTGTTGGTGGAAGGCTGGGCTGCTGAGTTTCCTGACACAGGACAGGCTCTGCTTGAGCTGGCAGAACAGAGCTAGGACCCGGCTCAGCTTCAAGTTCCCCCTCCATCTGGGGCTCAAACACAGCCTCCTCATCTTCTGAGTCCTCAGCCTGGCTGAGGGTTAAGGGGTAAAGGCTTTTTACTCTGGAGCTAGACTGGATCCTCTAGATCCATGTCTGGACAGGCAGGATTTGGTGTGATCCTGCCTTGCGGGAGGGGGGTTGATATGTGTCATTTGATGTAGAAGTCATGACCAGGGGGAACCCAGGACTTTTGGCCCATGTAGACAACCCATTGGTACTCTACAATTTGGACTGAACACGCTTTAGTTTTGTATATGGATTGTATTTGTTGTTTCCAAGTTATGGTGACCCTAAGGTGAGCTGGTGATGGGGTTTTCTTGACAAGATTTGTTCAGAAAAGGTTTGCCATTACCTTTCTCTGAAGCCGAGGGCATCTGACCTGCCCAAGGTCACACAGAAGGTATAAATTTTTAGAATTCCTAAAAAGATATCGATCTGCTGCTCCGTTTGGTGAGTTTGAGACAGCTAGTTTGTCATGTAGAGAAGGTTGTGTTGATGAAGTTTGTGTATTTCTCCCTTCCACTCCATGTAATATATGAATGGGAGGAAGTAGGCAAATATTGGCCTTCTGCCTTCTCCATCTTTGACACTTACTCATATAATGGCCAACAGACACAAAGACGTATCTTTGTGGAAAGGAGGGGAGAAAGATTTTACTGGATATTATCTGCAGAAAAACAAAGATGAATGATTTCCTAGCTGCTGCTTCTACTGTTTGCATAATCATGCCAGATAAGGCTAAAGAGCAAATACTTAAAAAGCATACAAAGGCATGCAAATATTATTTCAGTTGGTGTCAGAATGGATTCTCTAAGAAGATGGAGAATAGTGGCTTATTATCATAAGAGAAAGACTTTTTCAAGCAGGCCACATTTGTAAAATAATTAAAAATATTCGTACAGGCAAAGCCAATAGCACAACTCTTATAGGGTGCCCAGGTAGGCCTCTTCTCAAATTTTGCTCCATTGCAACATATACAATCAAAATTCTTGAGATCAGTATTTCAAGTCCCAAAATATGTTGCTAATGCCACTCTACAATTGGAGGCGGGCTTCATAAAGATTATTGGCTCAAATTATCATTCTCACCTATTGGACTTACCCCAATAGTTTTGAAAGATGAAGTTCAATCTAAATGGAATTAAGTAGTTATAACTAAAATTCTATCCTTGGGCCTCTTTCTCAATTTTCTGCTTAGTAGGGGATATGATTGGGCTAAAATAGATATTAAACAACATATCACTCATATACATTGCCAAATGGATCTAGCTAGGTCTCCTTCCTTTATTGCCAGTGAAAGGAGTAGATCCCTTTCATTTCCTTTGGCATATATAAGTAAGTTAGAAGTGCCCAAACACCATATTGCTTTCACCTTGTCTTGATGTTGTATTCTTCCTTCAGCTGTCCTCAAAGGACCCTATAGGAAGATCCCATATCTGGAAAGACACTGTTCTTGTGATTCTGGTCAAATAGAATGAGTGGGACGTGTACTTTTTCAGTGTCTATACTATAGAGATCTTCACACTGAGCTTTTGCCAATACTCCACAAACACTCAGGATGTTCAGAATAGTATTGTATTTCCTTGCTGCTTTCAGATACTAATCCTACTATAGCACATAAAGGAGCAATATTTTGTGCAGCAGCAATTAATGACTTGCATAATGGATTAGTAATTGAACTTCTAGTTAGGTTTTGTTAGGATTAGCTGGGTTCTGTACTCTGAGAGATGAATATATGTATTTGTTATTTTAAGGAATATTTATATGTATTTTACTTCTTTTATCAGTTTTCTTCTTGTACACATTTATCTTATATGCTGTATTTTCTTGTTGTTTTTAAGCTGGTCTGTGATCATAATAAATATTTATTTTATCATATCCATTCTTACAGGCAATTACATTTGTTCCTTTTTTCAAGAAAGCCAGTGGTGCATACATATCAATATTCCCCTGATAAACACTAAAGTTAAAGGCCCCTGGTGACCTGGGCTTTTCCCAATAACTGCTAGTGATAAAAATAATGGTGAGCGGCTCTGGGAGAGGTTATATAGAGCTAGACTGCTAGCTCCACCCCCTAGTGAATCACAGAAGCTCCACCCCAGCTGGAACTTTCTAGAAAGGTCTAGAAAGGCTCTGAGACTGCTAGCTCCACCCCCTAGTGACTCACAGGTGTGACTCATAGAAGCTCCACCCCCCAGCCTGGAGCCTGGAGAAGAGAAGACTAAGAGGTGTTTGTTTAAATATTTGAAGGGATGTCATATTGAGGAGGGAGCAAACTTGTTTTCTGCTGCTCCAGGGACTAGGGCCCGGAACAATGGATGCAAGCTGCAGGAAAAGAGATTCCATCTCAACATTAGGAGGAACTTCCTGACAGTAAGAGCTGTTCAACAGTGTAGTGGGGTCTCCTTCCTTGGAGGTCTTTAAGCAGAGGCTAGATGGCCATCTGTCAGGGATGCTTTGATTTGGAGTTCCTGCATGGCAGGGGGTTGGACTGGATGGCCCTTGGGGTCTCTTCTAACTCTATGATTTTATGATTCTATGATTCCCTTATCTTCCATTTTATCCAGGCCTATTTTTAACTTCCTTCCTTCCTTCCTCTCCTCATAAGTTGCAAGATGGGATGGGAGGTTGAATGCTTCAGCTAGAAGGTAGGATTCACAATATGTGGAGCAATGGGATATTCTCACCTACAGTTTACACTGAACTTTCACAAAAATGCTGAGAAAAATCCAGCCACCCTTGAGAAACATGTTCAAACTGAATGTATTCCAAAGCAAGGTGGGGGAGCTCAATCCACTGTGCGTACTTGCTTACACTCCACTTTCCCCCCTTTAAAACTATATCATTATTACTTCTTTTGTGGATGTGAACTAACTAGCTGGGCCATTTACTATGTGGCTTTGGTCCAGCAATTTAAAATAGCTTATGTATTACAGCACAATCCCCTGACAACCCAGGGGGAAAAAATGAGATTATATGTAATTACCTCTCTCTTCCATTTGCAGGCAAGAACAGCCTACTTTTAGCAATTGACAATGGATTTAAAGGAAATGGAGGGAAGAACTTTTACAACCGTACCTATTAACAGAAGGGCAAAGAAGCAGTGAAAAGGGCTTGTTTCCGAGTTTATCTCCAAGGGGTTCTACCTCTTCATTTTTAAGGTGGGTGCAGCATTCTAATGAGAATTTTCTTTATCTATAGATCAAGATAATGCTCCACGTGGAATTATAATGGAATTTAATTTCATAGCAATGGAGCATTTTCATTATTTCAAAATTGTGCTGAGATGAAAACTCTCATAAGGAATTTCCAATTTGAACTTTGGGGTGGCAGCTCAACAACATGGGCTGAAAGTAGAGATATGAAGGAATCTGGCCATTGACGAAATTCAGACTGAGACTGTCTCACAACACATCAAGGGAGCATTTTGAGGATTTCTCAAACCACTCAGTTAATTTCATTGTTGGTGCAAGATCAAGGCACCAAGGACATAATCCCGTTGGTGTCTCATACATGATAAGTTGGATAACTTTGTCCAGGGCAGAATATATGCATTCAATTTATGGTTGTGGAGTAGAGTCGGGCATGTAGTTCCACATTTGAATGTACATTCAATTGTACAATCTTGCTGTTCAATACAGGAATGAATAGCATATAATGTTGTAAATGGACACATATGTTACGCAGCCTTGGTGTAGGAATTTTGCTCAAGGGTCTTTTCTGTTTGAACTAAATTAATAAAATTTGCATTTTTTTCCCATTCTCAAGCCAAGCACATACACTGAGAGAGCAAGTACAACAGAGCAGGTTGACTGATCACAAAGACACAAATAACCTATCCAGTGTTACTACTTTAACACAAAGCTTTTACACAATACTGTGTTTTAAATAAATGCACAATTTAGTCTGTGCAAAATTGATGTGTGTTAGTTTGGCTCAGAAAAGGACATTTTCAGTGCAGAAAATAATACTTTGTTGGAGAAATGTTATTTTTTTGTGAAGGGAGTAATATTTTAATGCAGAAAATAACTGCAAAAATCCTCCTTAGTCCAGGATTGTTCTTGACAAGGTGTTACTTAAAAATATACTTTTCATCCATGCTCCCCACCCAAAAATGAATATTCTCTATCTATGTTGAATGGTCCTATGTAGACAGTGTCACTCTAGTGCATGTGTGTGTTGGTGTTGTGTGGCTTTAAGTCATTTCCAACTTATGGTGACCCTAAGGTAAACCTATCATGGGGTTTTCTTGGCAATATTTGTTCAGAGCAGGTTGCCATTGCCTTCTCCTGATGCTGAGAGCATGCAGTTAGCTGACCCTCCATGAAGCATCTTCACAAAATGTCTGTTGTTTCTATCTTGTCCACCATTTATTTTACATAATTTTAACTTTAGGGATAATGCAATTGCATTTTACCTTAGTTTTTGTATGTTATTACATCTGTCTTTGTAAGTCAAGTGTCTTGGTTATTATTATTATTATTATTATTATTATTATTATTTAGTAATCTGCCTTGGGGGAAAAGGCAGGATATTAATGATTAAAATTGTCATTGTTGTTAGAATCTAAACAACTCTGGTCAGAAACATCTGGCAGACTGTGAAATCAAGATGGTGGGGTGATGATGATGTCAGCCATTCATATTGAAAGTTGTGTCATAAATTAATTGAATTTTTTAAATGACTCTTAATGGAGCTTACTCTGAAATAAATGGATAAGATTACAGCCTGACAATGTGCTAAAACAAACAAAAAACAGCCTCTGTTAATTGCAAGCAGAAAATTTAAAGTTAACTCTGTACTGGTTTCCATGAGATCTCCTGACCAAGTATGAAATGCTCTAAATTCCACTTACTTTGCAGGAGGCTTGCAAGTAAAGTAAAATTGCTGGAAGGCATAGACTGTAGGTTCAGACCCTAGGGATCAGCACATACTGGACCTGCTTGTTTCTTAATAAAATATAAGTTTAGGGATGAATAAAATGGGGGAAAGGCTGCAAAGATTATTTTCTTTCTCCTGCATTACCATCAATGAGATCTGCAATTGACTGTGCGCCTCAGTTTCACAAAGGAGAAACAGGCTTTCTCCTAACCAGTGGGGAAGAGTTCCCATGATGTGAACAAGATCAGATTGGGAAAAGAATGATCATAAACAGGCATAAGGGGAAGGAGGGTTGCTAGCAAAGCTAGGAAACATGTTTCACATTTTTGCAGACTTCTTCCCACTCTGAGATGGTAAACTTTATCAGTCTTCAGATACATTATTCAGTGCTATATGTGCACACATACACGCCACATAGAAACATCTGAAAAGCAGGGGGGTTTTTCCCAATGATATGAAGATAAGCATGGTAAGGACTATAAGAGAGGTTATGCACAGGTTAAAATAAATGGAGTGTTGATGCACGGATATGCAAAAGTGGACATTTGGAAAGAACAGCACTTGACTTGAATCTGCGGGTCTGAATCGCTGAGTAAATTGATCCATTTCTTCCTGATGTGACCTGTTTTATTGCTTTTTAGTAAATTTATCTTTTGTTGGAAATCTTTGGCCCAACCTGTAAGCCTGTGACAAATCCTGTGAGGAAAGTAACTGCAAGAAAAACATATTCTTGCTTTGATTTTCATTTTGTCAATTTTCCTCCTTTTTTGTTCTCTTTCAGGTTATTTGTGGCCTTGCCTATTTACAACTGGTCTCTGGTTGCAAATACATACCCTTCATTTTGCCTGTCTCCATTTTTCTCCCTTTCTATCTTTGTCTATATTTGTCTGTTTCATTGTCTGTTTCATTTCAGGCTGTAAACTTTTGGAGACAATCATCTGTTCCTCTTTTATTGCCTTAGTGCACTTTGCACTTTCTGCACTTTGCACAGAGCTATATATGTAAGTAACTAGGGATGGCTATATGTGTGTGTTTTTAATAAGAACTCAGCAAAATTCTTCCAACTTCTTCTAGAACTTGAAAAAACTTGAGATTTGTAAGGAAATGAAATAGATATCAAAACTGACATGTTCATCCATCCTGGCTTTTATGCTTTTTGTATACAGCCACATATGTGGTATTCAATTAGATCTGTTATCTCTTTTTCCTTCCTTTCTCCTCTTTAACATTAACATGGAAATTTGGTACCACATGGGCCTCTCTGTTCTGAAAACAGATGAGGATAGTTCTATTTAGTTTGCTTTTGGTTTTTAAAAAATGCCAAATTTCAGAGATTTACTCATAAACGGGATGGAAAAATGGAAAGAACTTGGTATTTTGCATCACCCAAATGTGCGATGAAGTTAAACTGATAAATTGACACAACTTTACAAAGCACAACAGGCTTTAATGATCAGTTGTCATATTTGGCTATAGAATTATGGACTCATAGAAACATACAATTGAAAAGCATCCCAAGAGCCATCTATTCCCAGCCTATGACTGCAGCAATAGATGTTTGGCTTTCCCCTTTACTCTCTGTAACAAATCCCAAGAGGATGTGGTCCTTTCCATTCAAGTTTCCACAAATTCTGATTTTTTGTCTAGGTCTTCACTGTTGGATAGGATCATAATTATATATCCATTGTGTGTTACAGATGTTGTCCCACCCCTCCTGCACATTAAAAATTCAGAAACCAATTCTTATTCTTGCAGAAATTCTTCTGTGTAACCCACTGTTTTAGGAATTGATGTTAATTATTCATAGTGTGTGTGTGTGTTCTGTTTAATTGTGTATTGATCCCTTCTAATGATTTACATTTCAACATGATCTGAATTATATTCCTCCCACTGCACCATAGATTTTTCTTTCTGATTGCTCCACTTTGAGCTAAGTGCTGGGGGGTGGGCAGAATTAGGTCTCAAATGCTGATCTCAGCAGAATGTGAGGAGTGGTATTGGTAGTACGATACATACAAATATAGTCCTATAGCTGAAACACATCAGATCCACTACAAAAGCAGAGCAATACACATTCCATGTGTTGTGTTCATACTTGCAAACCTTAAAATTAGAAACTGAATTCAGCCAGACCTTCCACCTTCTAAAAATTTTTGAAGACTGTGGTCCAAAACACACTGCTGAAATAATCCAGTTTGGGACTCCTTTAACTGCTCTGGCCCAATGCTAGAGAATTCTGAGAACTGTAGTTTTGTGAGATATTTAGCTTTCCCTATCAGAGAGCTCTGGTGGTAATCCCAGGATTCCATATCATTGAGCCAGAACAATTAAAGTGATTTCAACTTGGATTATTTCTGCAATGTGTCTTGGATTGCTGTCTCCCCACTTCCAAACATATCTATACCTACAATGGTTGGAAAGTAATATGTTCAGGTTCACTAGTTCCACTGAAGAGGTCTACTTGTGTTTAAGTGAAGGAATAAAAACTCCTATTCAGAACATTCTTCTCAACAAGCTTATGTTTGAGCTGACAGTACGGGACCATAGGAAATGAGGCCTGCATCCATCTCCCCAATTAGTTCTACTTCCACACTGTGGACAGCCCAATGTTCTGGCATTTTGGGGATTTGTAGTTTAGTTGGGCAGCTGTGCTCTGTGACAGGGAAGACTAAATATCTCACAAAATTGCAAAGCCATAGCAATGGGTCATGGCTGTTAAAGCGGTGTTAAACTGCTTTATATATGCAGTGTGGACACAAAAAACAGAACGGATGTCACGTTGGAGTCTTCTCTTGGCTAAGTTAAGATGAATATAACAGAATTTGCCTTTCCAGTGATGTCACTGAATGCACAACATATACCCTAATTTTGGAAATGGTTACAGAACCTTCCAAATCTCATTTTGGTAAACACAATTCTGAACTGAGTTGAGAGGGAAAAAGAAGCTGCACTGAAGGCCAATGCATAACTTGTAGCACAGAAGCTGGGTCCTGGCAAGTTATATGGAGAATGGACCACCACAACAGCAAATGCAGCTCATAAGGCTGTGCTTATCAATTGGAATTTGCTGACACCATTTTGACACATTGAACACAACCATGCATACACAAAGTCACTCCTTCCATTCACTCTCACATGTTACTCAATCTGCCTCTGTGAATATTTCAGTTTGTATTTCTGAAAGCAAGTTTCTGTCCCTCATGGTTTCATTTTATCATGGTGCAAAGAAAGTGGCATTCATATTTTAACACAATTTTCACTGGCGATTCAGTTATCACCTCAAGGCTGGAAGAACTCAAATGGTATTCGGTATATTCAACGTGTCACTTTATGCCTATGAGCAAAGTTGAAACAATAGAAAACTTTGCAGTCCTTGCTCATGTTAGTCAACTAATGTGTTGCAGCTGCTTTCTTCTAAATCCCCCAGATTATCAACATCCATAGACAAAGACAGGATTTAAAATGGACAATGGAGAGATACAAGCTCAATGTCATACTACATCGAATTGTAATTAGATGTAATGCAAGATGGCACAACAGCAGACATCTGATGACATCTTGTCTCATGTGGAGAGAAGAATGTGTGCCTCTGTGATGTCTACTAGGATGTATTTTAGAAAACCAACAGAATAAGATAATACCACTCTATTCAGTTAACTCCAATATACTGCCATACTGAGAACCATATTGAAAATGGTTCATTGCAGTTTTCAGTGAGATAGCTGTTAAATAAAAAGGGGAAGGAAACTGAAGAAGACCTTTGGTACCTTATATTAGCATGGCTGTTTTTGGAAAATGTGGAATGAAGAAAAAAAAATCTCTTTTAAAACCACATTCTAGGCATGAAGGGCGCACAAAAAAATCCCTCCAAATCACCTCTTGACTCATCTTTTCATTATGGTCATCCTCTGTTTCTGTGATAGTGGCACTGTTTTGCATCTCAAATTTTGTGTAAACTGAATCATCAGAAAGGAAAGGTGTCACTATCTTAGCTATCCATAAAAACAGCTTTGGATTTTGGAGTATTTTGGATTTTGGTTTTTTGGATAAGGGATATTCGACCTATACATTCTTTCCTTCACTGGCTCTGAAATTGCTTTAGAAATATTCACATATTCTTATCAAAAACTGAAGTCAAATACTTATTTATCCCTAGTTGAAATAGTCTTGGTGCCTTCCATGGTTCAAAAGGAAACAGCAACAAAGGATAAGTTATTTATGTGAGAGCATCTTACATAAATCAACTACTCGAGACATTTAATCTTTACCCCATTATTGGACAGACACAGCCCTCTAGAGTAGCCAGTGGAATTCTGTGTGAATGGTGACAATTTGTGAAAAATTTGAATCAGGACAGTTATTTACATTTACTCTAGATAATTGTCCTTATTTGTATGCATTAGTCATTGTATTTCTGTGCTGCTCAGTATGGTCTTTTGGCTCAAAGAATAAAACTGATTGAGTGCTTTAAACAGTTATAGAAAACAGACATATTTCTAAGACCTTGCATTTGCCCAAAGGTTAAATGCATCCACTGGAACTAATCCATAGGAGAAAGCTGCCAGCTGTTGCCAGTTCTCAAACCCTGAAATCAAGGAAGACAAGAGAAGGTTCTAGCTGGATTTGCTGTGGCTGAAATGAAGCTGTCATCTGTCCAGAGGATGATTGAAGAGCTTTTCTATCCACCTGCTTAAAATGAAACCATCCAGCATTGCTAAGTAAATTAGACGAGTGAAAGAGAGAGAAGATTCTATAAACCGGAAAAGACCATAGGAGAGATTCTATAAACCAATATCCTGATAAGAAATGCCTACCAGCAGAAAAAAAAGATTTGAGATAAGATGTGCAGCCATGTGTACAAAAATGCACATGTGGAAAAGTGTCCACACTTGATGCTGGGGGGAATTATGTCTTCACATTGCTATCTATATCAATGCTTCTTTGTTTGTTGTTGTGGGCCTTCAAGTAATTTCTGACCTATGGTGACCTACCATCGGGTTTTCTTGGCAAGCTTTGTTCAGAGGAGGCATGCCATTGCCTTTCCCTGAGGCTGAGAGCATGTGACTTGCTCAAGGTCACTCAGTGGGTGTCTTAGAACACTTAGAACACTTAGAACACTTTTTTTCGAGATATTATGTGCACACAGACACACACATATATTTTATCCAGATTGTTTTGGCAGTGGCATGGACACTGTGCACCAATACATTTTCATGAAACATTGTGTCCTTTAAATAAATCATCTTAAAATGAAAAGCAAAAACTAAGGCTGTATCTGTATTGCACTTTGGCACTGCTTTAACTGCCTTGGGTCAATGGTATGGAATCATGGAATTTGTCATCTGTTGCGGTACCAGAGCTCTCTGAAAGACAAGGCTAAATATCTCACAAGACTACAAGTCCCCAAAATCCATAGCGTTAAGCCCTATAATGGTGATAGCGAATCTATGGCACATGTGCCAGAGATGTCACATGATGCCATTTCACCGGCATGTGGCGGGGAGGACGACAAAGAGGTGTGCACCTGTTCCTCCTCCTTCCCAACCCTCCCCGGCCTCCAGCAGCCTCTCTGAGGTCAGCTGGCAGTTGAAGGCTTGGAAATGGCATGGGGAGACCCTCGCTGGCATCTAGCTGCCTCTCCTGAAGCAGGGGGAGGAGGAGGAAGAGGCATGCACCTCCAGCTGCCTCTCCAAAGGCAGCTGAAGGCTGGGAATGGCACTGCCTCTCTGGGAGAGGAATGATATGGCTTAAGGAGGAGAAGGAGAAAGAGGTGACTCTATGGAGAGGCAGCTGAAGGCGGAAGGGAGGGAGAGGTCCCACCCCATAACTCCCACCCCCAGAGGGCTGAAAACCTTTCCCCAGCACTAGGTAACACTCAGTGCTGGAAAACCTTTACTTTGAGCACTCAGCCACTAAAAGGTTCCCCATCACTGCCCCATAAGAATGAATTGCACCAGTGTTAAATTGCACTATTTCTGCAGTGCAGATGTAGCCTTAGTCTGCAAAAAGCCAAGGCAGATAAGGGTAGAGGTTCATGGATCCAGTAGTAAAATTAGTAACAAAATATTTTTGCTCTGGATTTGGCATTTTTCCTGCCTATAGCAAAGGAAATCAATGCCCCCGCCTTCCAACCCATGTACAGAATTGGATTAAACACTGACAAAGCGATAGCTTCCTTCACCACACCTGATGGCAACAGATTAGTTTAGAGGTTCAGAACAAGCTGTGTTCCTAAAATAACGCTGAGCTTTTATTACATGCTGGGCAAATACATTTTGACATTTTGAAGCTCTAAAGGAGGGTATTAATTTTAAGAGCACATTAAAACTATGTGCTCTTAAAGTACATAATAATGTACTTTTAAAATTTTGAATAATCATATATAAAAAGTAAAGTAGGGTATTAATAATAAAAGGGGTTAATTTAGAAAGTGATTGCATGCTGGGTTAACAAATGGTACAGACATAGGGTTAAGACATTAGTTCTATGTAGAAACATAGTGTTCTGCTTCTGTCTGGGAATGATGCCCATGTATCTATAAATAGAGATACTATAGCGATCAACAATTAGAAGCCCAGTGAGCTATAGGGAAAAAAAGTCAGGAACAAACAGGGATAATTTCATAGCAGAACATACTTTAGTCATGCTTGATGCCAAATAATCAGATCAAGAGACTCTAGTGAAAATTAGTCTTTGATTGATGGATAAGTAAGCTCAATAGATACTCCAGAAGAAAGTCCGATCTTAGTTCCAGTCCCCTCATTGGTTGCAAACTGTAAACAATCTGGATGGAAGCTTGATAAAAACTGATCTTAGACTGAAAAGAGGCAAGCAATCTTATAGTTGTTTCCAACAGATTCATGAGTATTATCGATGGTTTCTGTGCTAGAAACCATGCTATATAATTCTGGTAAAAGCAAGAGAGCCCCTCCTCTTGAGATAGAAGACTGGGCTGCTTTTTCTCTCACCAGATAATATCATGAAATTTTAAGTCTTAAGGAATAGTTAAGTGGAATGTTGAAGCTGACATGCCTATTTGGACAATACCATTGATCACAAATTGGAAGCTCAGTTGACTAGTTGATGAACAAGAGGGAACTACAGATAGACACAGGTTAGCTGACAAATGACAATGGATTTGCAAATCCCTCAATTAAGAGATGGAGTATGGGATCTGTATATGTTTCAGATGGCATTGCAGATGGGACACAAAGTAATAAGAGGATGTTGGCATTGATGTAGTCAAATTACAACTACAAAAATATTTGTTTTGAGCTGTTAAAAAAATGCCAGAATACCCATGTCCTTAGGGTTAGGAAGCACAAGTAGAATTTTCTTTTTCCTCCAGGCATGAAAACGCTTGAGAAGGTGCTCACCTTAATCAGGGCACAGAACTTTGCAAATAAAATTGGCTGTATAATATGCCTATGAAGAGACACCAAAAGCCAGTGATTGAAATGTGCATCTTACACAAGGTAAATATGTAATGGTTGGTACCGATCTGTGATCATGTGGTTGTTACGCAAAATGGAAATATTGTGGAAAAACCTATGGAGATGGCAGAAGGAGTAGCCTGAGGTGGTCCGTATGTTCATATAAGCTGCAAAAAACTGAGAAAAGAAAAGAAAAGTTGACCTCCAGGAATACATGCTAGAGCAGAAAGGCTGACCCGAAGGCAAAAATGCTTAAGTTCCTTCAAGAGAAGGTGTAGTGGGTCTCATACATCTAATATGCTAGTTGCTGTAGATTCCCATAAGCTTTGATGAATGGATAGATTCCAGGCACATGAAGAGCTATAATGAATACCCAGGAGACCTGACCTGACTTAGTGGCTGAATATAGAACATCAGAGAGGCAGAAGATGTCCCTGAGAAATAGATGAAATATGAAAAGGCTTAGCCCATACCAGATGAATAGAGAAGAGAATGTCAGGCCTGACTTAACTAGAGATGCTTACTGAACAAGGGATGCTTGCTTGTGTGAAAAATTGAGGTGAATTCAATGCTTGACTAAGGCCGCATCTTTACTGTAGAAATAATGCAGTCTGACACCACTTTAAGTGCTTCAACTCCAACTATGTAACCTTGGGATCTATGGTTTTACAGTATCATTTTTACAGTATGATCTGCCCAAGAGTGTTTGTTGTTGTTGTTGTTGTTGTTTGTGTGCCTTCATTTCTGACTTATGGGGACCCTACGGCAAACCTATCACAGGGTTTTCTAGGCATGTTACTTCAGAGTGGAGTTGCCATTGCCATCCTCTGAGGCTGAGAGAGTGTGACTTGCCCAAGGTCACCCAGTGGGATTCAAACTCTGTTCTCCAGAATTCAAAGCTCAAACCATGAAACCATGCTGGCTCTCCAAAGAGTGCTGGTGCCTCACAAAACTAGAGATCCTAGGATTCTGTGGGATGGAGCCATGACAGTTAAAGTGGTGACAAACTGCATTATTTCAACAGTGTAGATACGCCCATAGAACAAAAAGGGGTATGAGCTTAAGGTGCAGGAAAATCAGCCAGAAACACACAGAAAGAGAAAACTGAGATGTGATGTGACAAATTTCTTCAAATACCTCTGTTTCCTCTTCTGTAGGTTAAACATACCTAGCTCCTTCAACCATTGCAATCTCTTCCATAAGGGCACCAGTGCAGGCATGAGACACTAGCACAATGCTGGCTCAAGCTTTTCTGGACATTGCCAAAGAATAGTGTGAGTGCCACAAAAGTAATGGAGAATAAAGGTTTTCCTTTGACAAGAGTGTCTAGTTGTGTCCTGTAGATTCAGGCTCATGACCTCCCTGATTGACTATCCATCTGGCCTGCAGTCTCTCTTTCTCTCTTTCTATTGCCTTCTATCATCCCTAGCATTATTATCTTTTCTCATGAGTCATGCCTTCTCATGACGTGGCCAAAGTCCAACAGCTTCAGTTTCATCATCTTGGCTTCCAGGTATATTTCAGGCTTGATCCGTTCAAAGTCCTATGTGTTTGTCTTTTGGCCATCCACAGTATCCTCAGCATTCTTCTCCAGAGCCACATCCCAAATGAGTTGATTTTCTTTCTTTTGGCTACTTTCACTGTCCAGCTCTCACATCTGTATATGGTGATGGGGAATAATTTTTATGCCTTAGACTCTTATTTAGTTCCTTTCCTAGCCATCTGTTACTGATATATATGTATATGTGTGTGTGTGGTTAGATTAAGAAGTTCCATCAATAAGATCTAATGATTTTTTTTTAAACGGTCTCATGTTTCTGTAGCTGAGAATCTCATTGCGCTTTTAGATGTTTGAGGAAATGAAGATACAAAAATGTGTGTTTGTATGTCACTGTTTGGTTCAACTTCATACTCACATTTGGAGAATATGATGTATGGTGGCAGTTATATGAATTCCATTTTTACTCTGGTCATGCTCTGCTTGTGTGTTCGTAGATCAACAAAATATTATTCAAGTTTGGAAAAATGAAAAGGAATTTTATGCAAGGATGTGTATGTCTGCACCATGGTAAGAGATTATATTCTTCTTCTTAGAATATGGATAGGGGGGCCTGTTGAATTTTGAATATATCTGGAAACTCTTAAACTGTCTGCCCTATGATTCTAATGGGAGGCAACAGCTTCTTGCTTGAATCTTTCATTTGGCTCTATAATTAGACAGTTATGAACTTCCCAAGGATCAATAACTATCGATTTCAGGAAGAAAGCTTGCCACTCTATGACATGTAGATCTCTTCAGGAAGGCTAGTAATTTTGTTTGTGGGCTGACAAATCCATTCTACTTATCTGCAAGGCTGTTATAGAACATACTAAAGATTGTTCGGAGAAAGGAAAATATATTAATTTTCCCCTGCACAAAACACAACCTGCTCATATACACTATGTATTCATCATTATATAGAGAGCCGCACAATCTATAGTACTTTGGCAGCAGTGCTGATAATGGCCAGTATGAATCCAACATGTTTGGGCCCAAAAGCAGCACAGAATGTCCAATGTTGTGTTGTTGTTGTTGCGGTAACCATTGTTACCCCATTATTTATTTGTTTATTTTCTTCAAGGTATTTCTATATTGCCTCCCAGCCCACAAGAGCACCCAAGGTAATGATTGTAAGGAGTTTATTACACAACAATCACAATAACAACAATGGTGGTTTAAAAGCTACATGTAATAAAGTTCTAAGTATTGTAAGTACACATTCAAAATACCAGAGTTTGTGAATCGTGATGACAAATCATGCACCCTAAAACAATTTTCAACTTGAAATACTCCATGTATTATTTATGCCATCCAGTGTCCCTGAAACAAATTATATATAGGAAAAAGACATCTAGAGCCTTAAAAAGCCATACTGGGGACCTCTGAGCAATATCAAGAACAAAAGAAAAGAAGACCAAAATAATAAAAAAAAATATGTTTGATTATTCATTTTCAAGAACATGATAACTCCTTTAAGGGTCTGTATTTTGGGGTGGTTGAGAAACTTTTTCCCCAGAATGATAAGCCCCTACTTTAAAAAATATGGATTGGATATTGAGACTTGCGACTGTAGTCCCCATGATCTAAATGTGGACTTAGAGTACATCCATCTATTTTAACACTCAAGTTTTCACAAATCCCCTAACTTTCTATTCTCTTGTAGAAATGCTACAATAAGGATGAACTTGATATACCTTGGGGGGAAATGGAACAATATAATGCTCTGCCTCCTACATCTCAACTTATCAGTTGCCAAGGATAAGCTCTGTAAGCACTCTTATTGGAATCCCAGCAGATGGTTTTAAAGTTGCAGTGTAGTATTTTATATTTGTATGATATTTTGTACTTGGAGGCCCCAAACAAGAAAACAACAACAATTTGGGTTATTAAGCATTTTTAAAATCAAAACATTTTACATGCATCTTGATGCAAGATATATGTATACAAAATCGAAGCTCCAAATCCTTACTGGTATCCAGTTTTAATTTGTTGTTTATGTATTTTCCCTTTTCTTTCTTTCATCTTTTATCAGCTCCTGAAGAAGGCCATTAAATATTCCTAGGCTGAAACATGTTGGGCTAAATATAAGAATAAAATCACGTTTTTCAATACATTTGTCTCTTCTCTAGGTTTCCACCCAAGGCAATGAACAAATAAAAAACAATTAAAACAGTACAAATATAAAACATTGGAAATACATATTAAAATACTCTTTAAAAACTTTTCAAAACAGTCTTTAAAAATACTAAAATACGAATTCTCTAACTACTTTAGATAGGGAGTTTCACAGTCAGGATGATGCTATGGAGAAAGAGCTGTTATGTGTATATACCAGCCTAACTTAGGCTGCATCTGCATTGCAGAAATAATGTAGTTTGACACCACTATAACTGTTGTACCTCAGTGCTATGGAATTCTGGGGTTTATGGTTTGTGAGATTTTTATCTTTCCCTGTGAGAGAGCTCTTGTGCCACATCAAATTACAAACCCCAGGATCCCATAATAGAAGGCCATGACAGTTAAAAGTGTTGTCAAACTGCATTATTTCCGCAAATGCGGCCTCGGTGAGTTATTAGGGCATGCAAGAGGGTCTCTTCTTATGATCTCAACTTTGAGGCATGCTTATATGGCAGAAGGACATCTTTCACGTGTCTTGGCCATTTGAGCTATCCCAAGCTGTCTTGCATTTGGTACCTTGTACCTTGAATTGAGCTCAGAAGCAAATTGGAATCCAATGGCATCATTCTAAGACTGGTGTCTTGTATTGTAAATCTGGTTTCCACATTTTCACTAACTATAGCTTCCAAATACCTTTCAAGGGCAGACCCACGTAGAGCCCATTGAAGAAATCTAGCAATTATAATAGTCAGCAATCATAGGCATAGGACAAGCTGCAGAATTTAATCTTGCTATAAAAGAACCCTCTAAAGAAAGTGTGTTGTACATAACAAGGATTTGTGGTAAAGTTAGAACAACCTTGAGCTCTATGTCTATGTGCAGTATTTGGCTTACTCTCCGCGATAATGAAGTAGTTTCAGAAAATACTTATGTACTTTCAATTAGCAAGATGTCCATTAGTCATGATAATCTGCACTGCTCCAAGCATAGTCAAGACACACAGAAAAAGGCACAAAAAGAGTGAGAAGGGGGAAATAATACAAACAAATTTACCTTCAAAATATAAATGCTACAACTATGTAATACCATAAGGTACAAAAAGCATATAAACATTAAATAAAGCTTAATGACAACAACATGTAGGTAATACAACAACAACAACAATTTTTATTTATATTTTCCCGCCTCTCCCTACGCATCGAGGCAGGATTACAATAACACTGTATATAACAATAACATAACAAGGCACAGTGAAGCACAATTGTAGTCAACAAAAGCTTTGTTGCAGCTGAAGCTTCTTGTTCTAGAAAACAGTATCTAATTCATCTGGAAAATTATGCGTTAGGGGCTTTAAACCATGCTAAAATCAAAATATGTGCAAATCCACATGTGGGCTGGACACATGCAAAAAGCATCCATCTACCACAGACAGACTTTCTGGTTGATTTTTTCTTTTTTTTTACATAACTTGTTTGTAATTTTGCACAGAGAAAGTGGTTATCCTAGAAATTACCCATCTCCAACAGCAGGTATCCAAAACCTGTCGTGTAATAACACTTCTCATTGTGACATCTACAGTGACGGAGAAAGATCTATGAAGTTTCCTTCTTTAAATACTGGTTCAGGTAATTCAGCATTTCACCTTCTTAATAAAAGAAGTCACCTATGTAATATTAAAAAAAAAATTACTTCCATTAATTTTTTCAGCCAGCCCACCCATAATTCAATGCATCATCCCCAGGATATAGATATATATTTTAAGTTTCTACATTCTGGTTAGAAGAGACATTTAACCTTTTTGATAAGGTTAATCTTGTCTATTAGCATAAATTAATTAGACTAATTAAGTTGGTTAGCATATTCCTTGGTCTTTGCCAAAGCTGGAAAGTTAAGCTGTCCAGTAAATCCACTGAGATTAATGATGGCTTGATGCTTTGTTAATTTGCTCATATTCTGGATGGGTAATCTGTTTGCAATCAGTCCTGCTCTAAATGGATCTGTCTACTCTCTTCTCCTACAGGATGGATTGACTTGATCATAAATATTGTAAGCAAGCATAGGCTGTTCAGTGCTGATTTCAATAAATGGAAATAATTTGTAACCTGCAATCGTCCTCTCTTCTAAAGATGCGGCTAAGTTCTACTTTTTTTCTTTGTTGCTTTGCAAGGTTAATTTCTATTAGAGAAAGTGTGGAATGGAAAAGAAATGCATTTTCTCCCAGTCCTAGGCCATAGTTTCAATCCAGGTTTATCGTTGATTTGAGTTGTTCCAGGAGAGGGTAAAAACAATAGTAAGTGTTCAGATTAGTACTCAGTTGTGTAACCAAAAGGCTTTGGTGCTGAGTCTCAGCACCCAAAGATTTTGGGAGAAGGCAGACAGTTCCCTAGGAAAGATTTGAGGATACTTACATGAGCTATATTGCACTAGAGTACCCCCAAAAAGTGAAACTACTCTACATTGGCCTATCCAGATGCTTCCATACGGAGAATTGCTACTGATACTTCATTGTGTACCTTCAAGCCATTTCTGACTTATGGGCAAACCTACCATAGGGTTTTCTGGGGCTAACGTGTGTGACTTACCCTAAGTCACCCAGTGAGTTTCCATGGTCAAGTGGGAAATTGAAACCTGATCTCTAGAGTCCTAATCCAGTATTCAAACCATTATAACACACTGGCTCTCTCTAGTGATACTAGGGATGACGGATTTGCCCATCCTATCTTCCACTATATTTAGCCAAAGGAACTCTAGATTTTTTATTTAAAAATGTAAGAGACAGAGTTCTTTGGGGTGGTAGCATTAGAAAGATGTGACAGGAATGTATTCAGGGGGAGTGGAAAATGAATTATTTGATCCATTTCAGAAACTGCTTCTGACTCTATGTACATGCAGAACTGGATACTTGCCTCCTGCAGCAAGCTTAACTTATCCTTTGAATTTTCTTCCCCCAGTGGAGGGCATTGGAGTCTCCTCAATGAAATATGCTGGAAATTCACAGATGGTTTCACCCTGCTAGAAATCAGAAGGGAATCATTATTGAACATAAATCTAACCTCTCGCCAGCATCCATGATCCAAAGTTGGCTTGTGCTCTTATAAAATGAAGTTTGTTTGACAAGTTAACAGAGAAGAGAAGCCATATCAGCAGCACTTTAGTTTGATAGGGGGATTTAAATAAACCTTTGCTAACATAATAGAATTACTGAAAGACATTTTGTGTGCACTTGCCAAGCTGTGTGCAGCTGACACACGATAACTAAATTCATATATTGTGTCAGTGACTTGCTAAATTATGTGCACATGTGCATGTATAATTCCTCTCCTCTATCAATGGTATGGAGAATAATGTTAAAGCAGACTTAAAGGAAACTGAGCACACACACTTATGCTTTTATTTTCTAAGATGTTGTCCAGGGTTGACAAATGTATAACCATCCATCTGTTTCAGGGTAGTGCTTCCACCAGTTCTATTCAGCATAGCAAGGAAGTTGTAACCCAACAACATGTAGAAGGTCATTCCCATCCCTGCTTAATGTCTTACCTTTACTATTTTATTTCTTCTCCTACTGTATGTTCAACACAATGAAGTTTACCCTTCTGAAGACTCATTTGGACCATTTGCAGAACAATCCTATACATGTTTGCTCAAAAAGAAGCCCATGTTGTATTCAACAGATCAGTTTGAAAGGATGATAATATTTGCTGATACTACCTTTCAATACTTCAATACTTCCTTTCTTTTCTCAGATCAACAACAATCCTCACAGTAATTAAAAAGAAAAACAATTTTCCCATTAATGAAATATACGACCCAGCATTGTTTGAGTGTTGGAGTAGGATTCTGGGAGGCCAGGGGTTGAATCTTTACTCATCCATGGCAATCCACTGAGTGACTTTGAGCAAATCACACTCTCTCAGCCTCAGAGGAAGGCAATGACAAATCTCCTCTGAACAAATTTGGCCAAGAAAACCCCATGATAAGTTTGCTTTAGGGTCACCATAAGTTATAAATGACTTGAAGGCACACAAAGCAACAAAGACAGAATGTTATCCTGTAGGTTGGGGTGGTTTTGTCTTGTATATTAAGTTCAACCCCAGTTGTATTATTAGTGAAGAAAAGGGAAATGTAGGCATTAGGTACAATCAGAGGGAGTAAGAGTGTACCAGAAGTGGCCTTGGGAAATGGCAAATCAAAGCAGAAGCATGCTGAACTTTCTTTCCATGTTCCAAGACTGAGCACAGTTGTATGAGCACACTGTGATTATAGGCTGCATCAACTGAAGTATAGTATCTAGGACAAGAGAAGTATTAGTGCCACTTTATTCTGTTCTGGTCAGGCCTTACCTTGAATGCTACTTCCAGTTCGGGGCACCAAAATTCAAAATGGTTGTTGACAAGCTGAAGTGTGTCCAGAGGAGAGCAAACAAAATGAAAGGTCTAGAAACCATGCCTTTTGAGGACAGACTTAGGGAGTTGGGTATGTTTAGCCTGGTGATATGATAGCCCTCTTTAAGTATTTGAAGGGGTGTCACATTGAGGATGGAGCACGGAAAGTTTTTCCAAGCCCCTTGAATTAATTTCTAAAAGGAAACATGAATGAACTGCCACACTATGTACATAGTTCAAGTTTCAGGAGAGATGGGGGAAATGTAATGGGAAGATACTCTGCATCATAAATCTTGGGAAGGGTATACATTTATTTGTCTGAAGATGATATTAAAATATCACATTTTGAAAAAGAAAAGGCAAGCAAGGTTATGAACTACAGTATCCTTTGGTCATTATACATTAATTCTCCTCATCGTCATAGATGAATAGAAGTAGATATATAACCTGTGATAAAAGCAAACCATTTCTCCCTGCAGATCCAGCAAAACAGGGGATCATTAGCATGCTGGAGATCCATCACTTGAGTTCAGGGCCTGGAAATATAGCCCACCTTTTCATGTACTCAGCTGATAACTTCCCCTCTAATGAGAGTCTCTGAGTCATGAGAACATTTCCAGATTTCAATCTTCTAGTAAAGCAGCTGTAAATCACAGAGATGGGACAAACAAGCATCTTTATGAGAGGGCCCTGAATCAGTCATTTAGCACTCAGGCAACTCAATCTCCCATGCACCATTTCCAATAGATCAAATGTTTCTGTTTTACAACAGTAATCAACAGAATTGGGAAGCAGCTTCTTTGCAAGGAGACTTGGAATTAGAAAATGAAAAACAGGGAGTTAGTGAGATGAGTCCCCTTTTAGCATATCTATTGGTGGGTCTTGCACTTTATGGTTTTACTATGATTATTATTATTCCCATAATTAGGATAGGTGGGTCGAGGAACTTTAGCCTTGATGTAATTTAAACACATCCCATGTTTCTCTCTTGGAAAGTTATGTTTTGCAAGTGAAGAGTGAGAAAAAAAATAATGTATGCAGATTATACAAATTATGCAAATGTGATTGGATTATTTGAACTAATGAATCACAGAGGTTCAGTCTATTAAAAACAAGGTCCAACATCAGCAAAATTTGGAGCAGAGTCTTTAAAAGAATGCCAGTTGGGCAAGGGTGGAAGTGACATACAAATGTGTGTAATAAAACACAGATTGTTGCTTTTGGTAGGGACTAACTACTTGTTCCATGAAAATATGTGTAACTACAGCTGGGCCATCATTTCTCAGAATACCTTTTTTTCCTGAGAAAATTTCTCAGATTGTTCCTTTACCTGGAAACAGAATAGCACAGTGTTTTCTCTGAATAGTCTCCATAATTTTGAGGGTAGCAACTCTTACCTTTCCATTCCCCAGACCTGAAGGATGGATACCTATCCTAGCACCATGATGAAATGCTCCTAGTTGGATTGGAGCATTGGAGATCCATTAATTTTGGCAGTTTTGGGGGGGGGGGGGGTAGCTGAAATTTGCAGATGGAACAAGCCTAACATGAACATTAATCTCCTGAGCTCCTTTGTCCTGCTGTGGATGGTGTGTGGCAAGAAGCTTTTCCTCTAATATGTCCTGATAATAGATATGGGGAAATAATAGATATGAGGATATACTTCATATTACACATTCGTTAAACCTCACATTCTATCCATCCTGAATATGAAGACATTTGTGATTTTTTCTAAATGCTTCCAAATTAATTTGAACCAACATTCTCCCTCGTTTGTATGGATGAAATTCAAGAATGCTGCTACTCCCAAAGAAAGGAAAGTTAATGAAAGAGTACCACTATGAGTCTATCTGTACTGGCCAACAGTCCAGAGCCAGTCCCAGGGCATTGTATCCAGACTGGCCACAATGGTGGCCACATGCATGGGCCAAATCCAGTGTGAGACCATAGCATTGTTCACACGGACCATTTGGGCCCACATTGCATTGGCATAGCCCTGGAAACATGGCTACCACTTCTGTACCAGAAAGAGATCTATGAACAGGCCACCTAGGACACCACCATTTCACCTGAAGGTGAGTTTGACTATGTGGCCAATGAGAAGAGAAAGTTGAAGACAATCATATGACTCAGATCTCCAGAGGATCATGAAAATTATTGATTTTTGGCAATAATATGGTGTACTGGGTGGCATACCATGCCTGGAATTGGCATTCTGGACCTCAACTGGGGTTAAGCAGTCATGCCACACTGGAGTGGTTTGGGAAAAGAAGTTTAAATGCATGCTTTGTGTGTCTGACTTGTTTGGAGGCTTGCTTGTATGTTTTTTTCCTGTGTTTCATTTATGTATTAAAATATTTATATCCTTTCCTTTCTCATGGGATCTCAGGATCTCATACACTATAAACAATTTAAAACAAATCAAGCAAGTTCCAGATTAAGACCACAACACTACAGTTCCCAGAATTCCCTAGCTTTGACCCAGGGCAAGTAAAGGGTCCTCAAACTGGATTTTTCCTGCAGTATGTTTTGGACCTCTGTTTAGTTATATATCCCATTTCTAGCCTACATTTCTTCTAAGGAACTCAGAACAGGCTCCATTATTCTGGTTCTTCTTCCCAATATCATCTTCCATCCTTTTTCAGGCATCATTGAGTGATGACTTAAATATATGAAACAGCCTTCTCAATTTAAGCACCACGGACAGCATTTTCTATCAACTGCCAACATAATTGCAAACACAGTAGTTTTCAATGAATGCAGTTTAGTTTACATGTTCATCTGGGAGTTATTAAATATCAAGTAATAAATCAAGTGGCAAGATATCAAGACAGGCAGAATGTGAACTGAAAGCCAGCTGACTTGACTTCACTAGGAGACAGCAGTTGTGATTACAAAGTTCTTATAGTCAGATGATAAACTAAGAGGCTGGACTGAAGAACAAGTGAAAGAGCCACTCTGAACTATGGCTTGCTCTTTGGACTCTTCTTTTAGTAATTCCCTGTCTGACATTTGATCCTCTTAAGGTTGCATTTTATACCCCAGACTGCTTCTTCTACACTGCTCTTATGGATTCTCAGTATATGATCCTGTATATGATCTTTATTGTGTGTTCTTGTGGGTTATAAATATACTCATCTGGCCACTTGCCATACTGAAACAGAGCTTCACATGACTATCTCGATTCATTTCTGTTTGAATTTCTGCGAAGTTGTTTGTTTGTTTTCTTTTAATTTTAAGGTGGCGAGTTCAAGACCAGCAAAGGGCTGAAGCTTGACTCAGGCTTGCATCCTTCCGAGGTCGCTAAAATGAGTACCCAGATTGTTGGGGGGCAAATAGCTTACAATTGTAAACCACTTAGACACTCCTTAAGAGTATGAAGCGGTATATAAATGAAGCTGTTTGTTTTGTTTTTTGTTTAATTAAATGATATTTTGAGGGACAGTTTTGCCCATCAGAAGCTGGTACAGCTTCCAGTAAAGACCATACCCTTGCTTTACTCTCAAGTTGTGAGGCATATTATTGGAAGATCAGGTATTAGGGCAGTTGTCTTGGTCATATCATTTCATGGTGATTTTTTGACACCAAAGTACATTAGTTTTCTCCTGCAGAGGTAGAGGATGGTTTTCTCTTGAGACTAATGGAATTTGGTGGAATCTTCTCTGGTGGAATCTTCACGGAAGGATTTCCTGTGGATAGATCTGAAGTTTCTGTTTGTGCATTAATCTCATGTCAGAATGGAGAGGTATGATGAGTTATCAACAGAATTGCTCTTGAGTGTCTTCTCAGGTGTTGTGGTGCTTGCACAGCTTCTTGGTATTCTAGGGTTTGTTGTTAATTTTATTGTTAGTTCTCCACAACTTGGGGTCTAGTTATCCTATTGATCCCCCTTCCCCTTTAGCAGGTTGAGCCTTCAGTGCAATTTCATCAATTGGCCCTGTGTCATGGGTGCTTTGATTGTATATCCCTTCATGGCAAGGGGTTGAATTTGAGATCTCTTCCAACTCTATGGAAGTCTAACTCTAGTTGGATCTGATGTCTCTTCCAACTCTATGAAATCTCAGGATCACAAATACTACTGACCTGGTAACCATAATTGTTCTCCAATATGCACAAAACCAAATCACCACCACCACCACCACCACCACAACACACCTACACACACATGAACATACACACAAAGCTTAATAAGGTGGATCCACTCCCTCCAAATATGACCTTCACATTACCATCTGTGGAAAAGAGAGTAGCCTGCAGACAGGAACACTTGCTATCAACGTTCCCCTCCCCGGGGGGGGGGGGACCAAAATGTTGCCCACTTTCCTCACAATTTCTGCAAATAATCTCAAATCTAACCTATTTTGATTGATCCCTAACACTCTGGGCTTTTTTTAAAAAAAGTCTCTGGTGTTTTACTTTTTGATTAGATTTTTAGGTGAAAGTTCAGTAATAGTTCTGAAAAATGAAAAACACCCTGCAATAAACTGCAGGTGAATGTCTTCCCTAGAAAGCATTATAGATGATCGGCTTTGGATGGTATAACAGCAGATTAGTGGACTTCCTTTCCTGTAATTTCCCCAAGAGCTACACAAAGGATGAGTAATCTGTGTAATTAAATATTGGGAAGAGGCAACCATTTTGAACCCACCCCTTTGATGTACCAGAGCAATTTCCCATTGCTAACACATTTTATATGACAATAATAAGTAGTCTCTCTCTTCATAGAAATTATAATTGAAAAAGCATTTACTGAGGGCAATAGTCGTACATAAGGGATCTTGTTACACTTGCATTCAGCAGCTCCATTCAGTCAAAAACATCAGATGCATAGTTAGCAAACTCTTTTTCTCTAGATGCTTTGTTAAAATAAAAGCCAATAAGTGTGCAGCATGACCACAATAGCCATAAACTCATCCCTCTTTGATCCTGAGAATGAGTTTTCACAGAGGTTGGTTTCAGTCTTTGGAACTCTTTGCTAACAATGGGGGATAAAAACCATTTCTTTCTGTTCCTTTTTCTGCAGGACAATAGGTTTCTCGGTTTCTACAAAACCCCTGACAACAGAATAGAGCAGTGGCAAAGAGGAGAAGAACAATGATGAACAGTGGTAGTGTGTGCATGTTTACAAGCTGGTTGCCAAGATGGAAGAGACGGGTGCAATAGATGGAGGCCCAAGAATCTAAAATTCAGTGTAAAGAGAATGAAGCTTTTTTAAAAAAGAAGTGGAGCAGTGGGGCAATCCCTAAATTTCTGGATTCTTTTGATGAAACAGGTCCTTCCTATTCCCAAAGGATGAAAAGATTTGTCATACTACTAGTACATAATCCATTGATGAGAGGAATCGAAGTGAAGGACTGTGGAGCATAGGTTGTTTCATCCGTTCTTCATTTTGAGCATGAAAAAAAAATCTACTAGCTTCATTATCTTTTTGGTACAGTGATAGTATAGTCAGAAGAATGGATACTTGGGAGAAATGTGGTCTTCTCAGTCACTACCCAGCTACAATGGGAGGGAAGGAGAGAAGTAGAAAGATGGACAACTTCAGATCCAGCTTCAGGAAATAAGCCAAGCTCACATATGCTCATATAAACCACATAAGACAGGTGAGAGAGTCAACATGGTATCATGGTTTGAGCATTGCACTAGGACTCTGGAGACCAGGGTTTGAATTCCCACTGAGACTCAGAAACCTACCAGATGACCTTGGGCAAGTCACACTCTCTCAGCTCCAGAGAAGGGCAAGGGCAGCCTCCCTCTGAACAAATCTTGCCAAGGAAATCCCATGATAAGGTCACTTTAGTGTCTCCGTAAGTCACCAGTGCCTTGAAGGCATATAACAGCAGCAGCAGCAATAATAATAATAATAATAAGATGTGGATAAAGTCTAGTGAAATAATATGAACTAAAAGGAAATTTTCATCCATGTCTTCTCCTAGATATAAAAGAAAGCTGCCTGAAGGCCTACATAGACTTTGTTCAACCCTAGAGCTGTTCATAGGATGCCTTGATAATATCAAATTCTGAAGTCAAACTTTTGCATTTCAATTCCCAGTCTTGTATCTTAACCAATGAGGCACTGCTTGTACTCTTTGCAAAGAAAAATGGAATGAGTTGCCATGAGCCTAGAGTATTTGTCTTGCTTGCTAAGGGATGCCTTCTTGCATGCATAACGTATTTGTGTAATATTGCCTCTCTGAGTCATGCCTTTGGAGATTTGCCCATTTCTCCATTTATTTGTTTGGTTTATTCTTACTTAGTGAACCTTTGAGGATTATCAGACATATAGAATATCTTATATTATTCAGGCAAAATGTTAGATGGGTTCTTTTTACAAATAGACCATTGACACTTCACCTCTCTGAGGTTTGTGCCATAGGCTGGTAGCTAGTTGATCCAATGATACCACTCTTGGTTCAATGGCATTTAAACAGAATCTTAATGGCATATCAATAGAATGCAAAGATCACTGCATTAAAAGTTATTAAAGTGACCTACTCACATTATTCATGCAAGTAACAGAATCATTACTTTTTACCTCACATCACATAAAAGGAACACTGCTAGTTTGGTATTACTTCATTAATTTGTCTGTGATTTGCAGTAAGAGCTATAAAAGGTAATATGATTATTGTAATACCAGAATCCCCTCTCTGTGCCAAGTTAATTGTAAGACCTTAGTTGTTTAGGGTAGTAATGTAATGGCCGTCTATTTTATACACACTGCTGGCTTGACTCTGTCACATTTATAGTAATGCAGCAGTTTCTGAATACAGTGCTAGTAACCTAGATTAATGATGTGATAGAAATGTTATACATGTTTACTTTATTAACTGTAATATAGAACAGCTACACTTAGAGGTCTTCTTATGATGTCCATTAAATTCACTTTACATAAAAATAACATGGACCAAATATGTTTTCCTGTGCCTCCTAGTTAATTTGCTCATTATTATCATAGATATGAATCTGCAACAAAATGCTGTGCTACGTAATGCTTCCCGTCAAGAATTTCATTCTCCAGTTCTCCCTCACACACCATCTATATTCAGTAGCACTGCGTAGTCATTGAGCAAATTAACTATGTATTGGGCTGTTTTATGTCTCTTTTCTGCAAGATTCTCCCACTAAATATTTTTGTACTTTTGCAATTTCCATAGGTCTTCTGTTATCTCACTTTCGTGAATGGTTTGTGAATGGCCCATAAACAGCAGCAACGACAGCTTGGACATTAAGAAAAGGAAGCAATGATTTGCATTAACATCCGGCCAGTAATGGATGCAGTAGTAAGGTACATAAGAGCCATTGTGGATTGGATCAAAGACTTCTCATGCTCTGTATTCTGTTCACACAGCAACTAACTACTAGTTACCTGGTGGAAACCTCCCAGCAGGACATGAGTCCAATTATATGCTCTGGATGAAAAATTTTCTCTGGATGAATGAAAATGATTTGAAGCCTGATATGAAATTCTAGCCAAGGACTGTAAAAAATGGGGAAGGGGAAGGGGAAGGTGCACAGGTAAAGAGAAAATATCTACAAATAGAAAAAAGAATCTGGTGCTTTCTCTTTCTGTAGAATGTTTTGGCATTCTCAATGTTCTCTTTATTATTTTTTTTTAAAAATGTGGGCCAAAATTTTAGTTCCGGTCTCCTGGTTCAACCTCATGCTACACTGGACATTGGCCTCTGCAAGTGACTGGAGTCCGGTTTTTCTTTATTCAGGTATAGCAGACGGATGTTTCCACCTGTCTCCTACCAATGTGCACTTGTCTCCAGTGCAACAAAGAATAAAATCCTGCCACAATTTCTCCTTGCATCGGACAGCACTGGTTGGAGGAGGATGTAAGCATCACTCTGCTGCATCCCCAACAGGAAAACAGACCACATCACTTACTGTTGGCCAGTAAGTCAGAATTGGGAGACTTTTATAATCTCTACTGGTTTAAGAGTCATACTAGAACTCTGGTGACCAGAGTTCGAATCTGTCTTGGTCATGAAACCCAATGGATGACCTTGGGCAAGTCACACTCTCTGAGCCTCAGGGAAAGGCAATGACAAACCTAATCTGAATAAATTGAGCCAACAAAACCTTTAGGGTCACTGTAAGTCAGACATGACTTGAGGGCACGCAACACATACATGCCTTCCCTACACTATTAATATGTAGGGGTTATGAAGATGAATCAGTTTCAAATGAATAACTAGGTTATGCATTCATAACTCCAGTTGTGCATTCCAGCCATTTTAATTTTGTGCCTTGTGATCTTTTCTGTGACTCACTCCCACAACTTCCTGAATCATTGCCATAGATACAATTTTGAGCAGGAAATGACAAGTGGGGGAAAAGAACAAAATAAAATTAATCACTCCATCCAGGCACTCTAAAGTATGAACCACTGGGCTCATCAATCACTTTTGGAAATGCATAACACAAATCTGGAAGGCCTGAAGAAATCTTTGCTGTGGCCATCCAGAAGGAGACACAATTAAATTAGCTCTATGCAACAATGGCAGAATAACTGTTGTTGATGCATTGTTGTTTTGTAATGACTTCACAACAGAAATGTTTCAACTTTTAAAAGGGTATGGTTTTACCCGTGCCATCCATATTTTAAAATAGCTTGAAAACATAACACAGAAGCAAGCAAACAAACAAAGCTCAACAACATATGTTGTTGATGGAATTATGATTTAATAGGCATTGCTGAAACTAGGCTGGATGAATCTCAGGATTCTAATATGGTATAATGTAGTATAATAGAGTCGTATAATGTATTCCAGAAAAACAGACCAAAGAAGAAAGGAGGTGGAATGGTCTTTTGTGGTAAGAAATGTTGTGTTTATCGGAGAAATTAGGATATGCTACGGATATGCATTTAACATATAGTAAATATAATAAGGTAAGTGATCATCAATTGGGAAGGGTGAGAGTAGAGGAGTTAGGTAGATGGGATTAAAATGAGAAACTGAAAGTGTAGAAAATATGCCTACAAAAATACAAAGGATACAGAAAATGGTTTGGGGGACAGAATTCCAACTGGGGTTCCTGTAATCCTTGTCAGTAGCATCTTATGTTAGATTTGATGTGAGATGGATATCTAAAATTCCTAGGGCACAGCCTCTGAAACTGAAAACATTAAAAAGGGGTGTGCAACCGTGGCAGATCTAGGGGCCATTTTTCTGCCTTAGGGATCTTACAGATTGTCAGAAATGACATACATGTGTAACTGGAAGTCCACTTCTGGTTTGAAAAAAACAACATTCTGCATATGTCTATCTCTCTCTCTCCAGAATTCATTCTATACTGGGTTGCCAGTTGGAAGATCTGCAAAAATTTCAAGAAAATATAAGTGAAAACAATTGTGTAGCTTCCTTCAATCTTTCAGTTAACATCAAGCCGACACAAAATTTGGACTGGCTTGCTCCTCTAGGAATATTTCAGGAGAGCTTTTCTCATATTTGAGGATCTAAAGGAAGATTAACATGAATATCCCCAATGGAACCTGTACTCAATGTCCCCACCCCATATCCCTCACCAGCTTTAATTTTAATCATTGTCATTTCTTTTCAGCACCAATCCTTCCAAGGACTTAGCACTTGTAGCAGAAGAATCCACAAATGCTTAGCGTGTTAGGATATGAAACCCTTCATTAACTCAGAGTATTAAATGAAACAGTTGAGTTAGTAACCAAATCGGCAAAGAGCCAACTGATGGTATGTATGATTAGGGACTTTTTCATCTCACTCATAGATTAATTATAAGGTCCATTATTCTGAAATGTGTGCTTGATTTCAAGATTAGCTTCTTTTTTTCCCCCCCTTTTCTTTCCTCATTTGGATTTTTTTTTCCATTTGCCATCTGGTGGAATGCTTTTTATTATTTTTCTCAGTCTGTTTCAAAGTTACTTATTTCTTAACCTAGGCAACAAATTAGCAAGTGATAAGATTAATTCTTTCCTGGAAGAAAGGCAGGATATAAGTCCAATAAAATTAATTAATTAATTTAGACAGAAGTGGGTGGAGGCAGAGAACATGATCACACAATCTCTTCCTTAAGTTTACCATTCGGAAACAGGGCTGGCCCTATTATTCAACCAAATGAGGGAACAGAGGCTAGAAGGTAGAGGCATTGTTGTCAGAGAGAACTATGTGCCACATCAGTTTCGTTGTTCCCTCAAGGTACCGGTAGTGTCAAACTGGACAAAACATTTAACATGTATTTAAAAGAGATGCACCTCAAGTGGAACCATGTCATACATTTCTGCTTGGCTACATGAAATAAATCCAGTTTGGCACAAATCTTGATTATTATTGGTAGTTCCCAATGAAACTAGACCCACTGTGACATACTTTACATATTCCTCTGGTTTATGAGATAACTTTTCAACCTTACCATCAGTGACACCTTTATTGGCCAAGCGAAATGCACAATATACTTGTTGCAAGCTTTCGAAGCTCCATGGGCTTGAAGAACACTAGTGTTCGTGTTGTACAACCCTCATTTTCGAAGCTCCATAGTCATGAAGAAGCCCATGGAGCTTAGAAAGCTTGCATCAAGTATATTTTGCATTTCAGTTGGCCAATGACGTTATCACTGATAGACTTTCCCCCAAAATATCCACAGAGTTGAAAACTGCAGAACTGTTGTACAACCCTCCTTTTGAATAGCAGTGTTATGCAATTGAATGCACAATAATCAAATGACTAGCACCACATGTGCACCTCTTCTGTAATCCTGAAAATAATTTAGAATCCACAGTAGACAAACATATGCAGCTTTTCCTCCTGTCAATATTTATGTTTCTGTTAAAATATGATAAAATATTTTACCCAGAAAAAAATTCAGTTAAAATCTTTCAATTAATTCATGTTTTAAAGTATATTTTAATCATTCATATTATATGGAGTTTTTATTCTTATTTTAAAGAAAGAAAGAAAGAAAGAAAGAAAGAAAGAAAGAAATCCTTGATAATGTTGTTACTACAACACATCATCACATGATTTTATGTCTGGCTCTGCTTCACTTTTGTATTTTATTGCAAACTACATAGAAAGCTTGACTGTGGGCTGTTCTGGAAATTTAATGAAATAAATGAAATTAAGCCATCAGTTATCTGTCTTAGGTGACAAATGGTTCAGCGGTTGGAAAATGCCTGGACATGAGGCTTTCATAGTAGCGTGGGAATGAATGCCCTAGAACAAGCTAGCATGCTGGTTCTGGAAAGGGAGAGGCAGAAAATACATGGGTTTTTGGAATTTTCTCCACACTGTTGGAAGCCATGGAAAGCAAAGGTCAATAAGCTTTTTTGTAGTAGGGTTAAAATTAAGAATCAGTGGAAGATGATCTTACAACAGTTTATAAATAAGCAACACTTTATTCATAGAGATGACCTTCTGGGAGTCATAGCAGGGACAGATCCAAAGAATGCTACATCAAGGTCCTCTCTTTCTGTGTCATTATTCTTTGCTCTTTTTTCTTCTATGCCTTTTTGTCTGTATTTTGCAACTTCTGCTCTGTCTTCTCTCACTCCCTTTTTGTCCAGTGTATTGTCACAGGAGGGAAAAAGAAAAAAGCTGGTCTGGGCTTATCTTTGCAGAGAACTTCTGAAATTAGGCCAAGGTCTGTATGGGTTGCAAGGAATGTGGTGCTGTAGCCCTGTGTTACAAAAGTTATGTTGGGCCAGGTGATCTTTGAATAACTTTTCCAGCTTTCAAATTCATATCTTTGGTTCCCAAACATAAGTGAATGGTTTGCATTGCTATAACTTCCCTAGAACATCCTGACACCCTTAGTGATTAAGGCTCAGGCTTTTGCAAAAGCTCAGAAGAATGTGATAAATGGGTCATTGTATTGTATTGGGATCTGCTGGCAGCAGGAATTATTTCAAAAAGAAAGCTGTTGGAGTCCCCCCCCCACCCAACCTTACTTCTTAAAGGCACGTGCTTGATTCATCTGTATGACTGAAGATAATGAAGGAAAGGAAAATTTGGGGATTCTGATACATGCCTCCTTTGATTCTCAGTGACAGAACATAATGCAACACTTAATGCCAATTCTAATATAAAACTTAAAAACCATTCCTATTCACAACAAAATCACAAATATCTATTTTTGACACTTTCTGGGCCCGTACTTCAGCATTGGCTGTGGTTAAGATTGGTACTTGCCCTCCTAATACAGGAGAGGAAAAGAGAGAGCAAGTGGATATATAGCCCAGCTCTGCCCTTCCTCTTTCATCATTGTTCAGAACGTTTTGAGCTGGGAGGCTATGTTTTCAGGCTTAGTTCTCACCTGCTCTAACCAGGTATCTCCAATTAAAAAGATCTGTAGCCCAGATTCTTTAAGAGCCCTAAACGCTGATCAAGCATAGAGATTCCTCTTTCCACTGTCAAAGACATTCCTTGCAGATTCCACTGACAGACTGTACATTCTGCAGACTGCTCACCAATGTTTCAAAGATCAAGGAAACCATTTTAGCACATGGAGAGCCATTTGGTTGTTGATTTCAGGAAGGAGATGCCAGAAAGTGTCAACTATGATGTTCTTAATGAGGACTTTATTGGGCCAAAGCTAAATTTTGGAAGTCATCCGAGGTTGCGTTTTATCAGCCTATCTGTTTAATTTGCATGCTGAACATATCACACACATTTATCAGGATTAGACTCAGAGAAAGGAGCCATGAAAACTGGAGGAAGGAACATTAACAATTTAAGATATGAGGATGACATTATATTACTAGTAGAAAATAGCAAAGATTTGGAACAATTAGAACATCAAGGAATAAAGTGCAAACATAACATTAAGAAAACAAAAAATAATAACTACAGATGATCTACATAACTTTAAAGTAGACAGTGAAGACATTGAAATAATTCAAAATTTTTCATACCTTGGCTCAGTCATAAATCAGATTGGAGACTGCAGTCATGAAATCAGAAGAATACTAGGTTTTGGAAGGGCAGTTATGAAGGAAATAGAAGTGTAAAGATATATCATTAAATATTTAAATTAGGATTGTCCATGCCACTGTGTTTCCATTTTTCATGTATGGTTGTGAAAGCTGGACAGTGAAGAAAGCTGATAGGAAGAAAACTCATTTGAAAAGTGGTGGTGGACAAGAGTTCTACAGATATCTTGGACTGCTAAAAAGATAAATAAATGTACCTGAGAGAGAGAGGGAAAAAAGCCAAACTCTTCCCTAGAAGCCAAAATGACTAAATTGAGACTGTTGTCCTTTGTCTTGGAGGTCTCTCATTCATAGTGCCACAATAAGTCAAAGTTGACTTAGTGGCAGTAAGCAACAACTTTAATCCTTTGGTGGAAGAATGATAGGATATAAATGGAATGGATGGATGGATGAATGAATGAATGAATGAATGAATGAGCAAGCAAATGAATGAATAACATGAAAAATATATGTATCTCAGGTATCACAATCAGAGTAGCAGCCAGACTGTTTGTTAATGAAAAGACCTCCTTGAAGCTGTTTTAAGACTCTGCCTACAATAAGACAATGCCCAGGGACAAAATTATTGAGCTTCAGGAAGAGAGAAATAATCCCCTTGCAAGTATCATTGCAATGAGGTCAGCCACATATTGATCTTGAAGAGACACTTTGGTAGTATGAGTCCTCTTGACTCCCATTCCCTTTTCACTCTAGAGGGAAGTATCTTTCAGTCTCCTTAGCGACTGATTCTTTATAATGTCAAAAGTCAGATGTATGCTAGACATCCACCTACTTTTCCTTTTACAAGATAGTTAAAAACTCCAGGCACTTTTTAGTTTGAAAAAAATAAATTCCCATTGCAGGAAAAAAGAAGAAGAAGAAGATAACTTCATCCTGCGATTTAATGCACACAAAATTTCATATTAATGCTCCACACTATAGAATCTAAAAGGAGCATCCTGCTGCCCTCTGGATGTGTTGGACTACAAGTCCCATAATCTCTGTCAATTCAGTGGGACAAGGAGACCTTTTAAAAATAAAATAATACAGGCATACATACAGTTTGTTTGATGCATGGCATTGTTTGGACCCTCAAAGAAAACACCACAGCTACAGTTGTTTATATGGCATCGTTGTTTGCTTGCAAAGCTTCAATGTGTTTTTACTGCCTGAACTCAGCCTGATGAAAGCAGATACCTTATACCTCATTTATACCCTTAACAAACAGCAACAGTAAAGGGGAGGAAAGTGAATCAACTCAGTGTATGAATATGGTGGCCTGAAAGAGCAAGAGATAGTCTAAAACACAAAACACTTGAGATATAAATATACTGAATTTCCTTACAGACGAAAAAAAAAAATAGCAGGAAATTGTTAATCCTGGAGCCTGCTATTTTTCATGATAATTGATTTTGACAACAGGAAATAGCCTGCCCTGTACATCATGAAGTTTGCTGTGCATATAAAGAACCCATTTGGAGGCTATTTGTGTTCATCTGGTTAATTCACTTTCTGCCTGTTAACTTCTAAGCAACGCTTTTGAGAAAGGGTTGGAGAGTCAGGTAGGAGAACACATAAATTCAATAGAGTCTGAGAGCTGACAGGAAAAGAAATTAATTGTGTGGTTGTAAGTGAAGCTCTGAGAACATTGTTTTGTGATGCAGATAATGGCCAAGGTTGTTCTAAGCAAGAAATAAAACAACTAAGCCATCTTCCCTACTATAGAAGACAGTATACACACAGAGAGAGAAGCCTGGCACCATGGATAGGTAAACTGGGACGCCTACAAAGCCCACATCACTACAGGAATCCTGTTGTCAAGCTCTGACACCTCCTGCCTTTGCTGCTGTTCCTTCTTGTTGTCCTTGCTTTTCTCTCGTACTGGAATAAGGAGATAAATCAATGGCTTTTCTTCCTACTCTCTCTCCAACTTGAGAAGCTTGGTGGATGACCTCCACTAGAAACTGGAGTTGTGCCTCTGCTGGACATCTCAGTGGTGTTCGGTACCATCAACCATGATATCCTTCTGGGTTGTAGCACCAGAGCTCTCTCAGAGAGGTTTAAACATCTCACAGACAACAAATCCCAGAATTCCATAGCATGGAGCCAGGGAGTTAAAGAGGTGTCAAATCACATTATTTCTGCAGTGCAGATTAGACCTCAGACATCAGGCACTTGTGAGAAAGGCCTTGATAACAAGGTGGCCTCTTCTCATGAGTTCAGGTGAGCACTTCTTTCCATGGCCACCAACCTAGTCCATGTCTTTAACACCAGTTCTCTCTGGAATGAAAGGTAGTTTGGTCTTCAGCTTTGGAGTTGAGCTCTCCAAAACTAGGGATGTCATCTGTACTGATGGAGTATTATCTTCTGACATGACCTATAGATTCTTTGGCCTAACAATTTCCTTGGTGCTTTATGGATGCTCTAGAACAAAGTTCAGAGCACCAAAATTGGTTCCTCCAGGAAAGCCATGACAGAACTAGGAATGTTTGCAATTACTTGATTACTATTCAAAATGTCTTGATCCATTTTGTTTTTGTTGGGTTTACTGCTGTTAAAAATATTTTTAAAAAACCCTAAGGAGCATCTATACTGTAGAAATAATGCAGTTTGGCACCACTTTAAATGCTGTAGCTGCAGCCAATGGATTCCTTGGATTTGTAGTTTTACAAAGTCTTTAGCTTTCTCTTTCAAAGAAAGCCGATTACTCATAAAACTACAAATTCCAAGATTCTGTAGGATGGATCCATGGCAGTTAAAGTAGTGTCAAACTAGATTATTGCTGCAGTGTAATGCACCCTGTAATGCAGTGTAATGCACAGTGTAATGCACCCTGAGTCTATAATTATACTTGTAATTTTAAGTACTTCTTCTAGAGAGTTATGCAAATTATAACAATTCACTATTTCTTTGGGTGGTCCTGTTGCTTTCAGACTAATAGATATTCAGCCAAGCCATATTAAGCACATGACTTCTCTGAATGTGTATATTAGTACTTAGATAACAGTGAGAGTTTTTTGAGTAGATACATGATTTGGTAAATAGGTATTTATAATACAAAACAGAAGCCTGGTGTATGCATGCACATTTAATTTTTCTAATGAGTCACATTCACACAAATTAGATTTCGTCCATAATTAATTTCTGTGCCAACAGATAATGCCCCTTCCATCAAGACAGTTCCTAAACCTTTAATTATGGCCTATAAATTCATAACTAGCACCATAAATCTTCACTGATGCTTGCATAAAAATGGCAAATTGTGGTAATGAATCCTTTATTGGAGACATTAAAAATATTAGATGTTTGTTTGACTTCGATGTTTCAATGCAACTTTTGTTCATTACATTCTGAATATCTGGTGTGGATGTGCCTTCAACTCACCTGCTAACTTATGGCAACCCCAAGAATTTCATAGGATTTTCATTAGACAAGAAGTGGTTTTGCCAGTTGCTTCCTGTGAAATATACCCTACAGCAATTTCAACAGGTGTAACTTGTGTAACTCCTGAAACTATTTCTTCTGCACAACTATTGGCATGATTACAAATATGGTTTCAATTCAGCATATTATTCACTAAAAATACTGTAACTTTCCAAGCATAGAGAATGATGGATGCTGTGGCCCATTTGCATAGTCAGAAATCTTCACTTTTTGTATGTGCAAATAATATAATGCAAATAAGAATCTATGTAACATGTAGGTTTATTTTTCCTCCTATCTCTTAATCTTTCAAAAGAGACGTACCAGAATAACACATAATAATACAGCTAGCTGCACCACAAAATAATGCTTTTTAAAAGAGAATCTCAGCCTGCTCATGAAGCTGGTTTTTTTTTTAATAAGTTCTCGAGTGTGATATATTTACTAAGATAGCTGTATTCTCCTGTGGCTAAAAATGAAAGAAACATGAAGTGTGATGTTTTCCCCCATTGTGTTCATAGTATTTCCTTTGCCCTTTCATTTGTCCTTCCAATTTTGAGAAAGTAAGTTACATCTTCAGAAGAAGAAAGGGTTTTGCAGAAGGTCCTCTTCTGTTCTGGATTTTCAGGGAGGATGAACCTAACAAAAGCAAATGGTCATTTTGCTGCAGATGGTTTGGATATCTTTTGAATGTATCACACCCTGCAAAGCATCACTGAGTCGAGGCTCTGTTATATCTGCCTTGCTAAAAAATAGTTCTACATATTTGCAAGAAAAGCAGGTATGTGAGTTTTGCAAAGACTGAGTAGTTCTCTGTGTTGGTTCAGATCTACCCACCTGTCAAGGGGCTGAGTTTCAAAGTATTGGCCAGACACAGGGAGCTTTTGGCCAAAGTTACAGAAATGATACAATAGCATGTGGCGAGGGATGGAGAAAGCCACTATTCTCACTACATTCTGGCTTTATTTTCTCATGTGATAAGGCACTAAATGGTCAATGAATATTAGATCAAAAACAAAATGGAAGATCTTGTCACCTGGTTTTTTCATGTGGCTTGTAAAAGTCATCTGCCACATCTCTCCAAGGCTTTGGTTGGCCCTGAATTTTCTTCTTCGTCAATTTTCAGGATAGCTGTTTCAAAAACTGAATTTTGCATTGTCTTTATACTTTTCTTCGCAAATACATGTTATGGAGCCACTGCCTTTTCCACAAAATTATAGGAATGGTGAAAACTGGAAAAGATGTGTTTTAATCAGCATAGGAGTCTTGGAAATACAAAAGAGAGAAAGAAAACAAGGGGGAAAGAATAAAAGAAAAAAGATGGTTTGATTAAATGTAGTCAAAAGGAAATCCCCAGGGATCCCTAGTAAAGATTTATGAAGAGAAAGGGAGACTACCCAACCCAGTGGCATAATGGCTTTCAACTCTTCTCAGTTAAAGTCTGCAAATTCTCTACCTTACTATTGTTCGACTATGGAAGCCAATGCAATGACAGTATAGTCAAGGCAGCTTCCAAAAGAACGGGAGAGAATTATGCTATTCCCCTCCTGCAAGACAGTGTCAAGACTTATGAAGTGAGCGGAGGTCTTTATTTCCTAACTGCCTCCTGGGTAATAGGTGTAAATGAGAGCAACCCTAGACTCTTGAAAACACATGATAAATGGAGACACCTATCCATAGCTTGACCTCATTCACTCAACATGCTTGTCGGGAAGATGCAGCTGCAAATTACCTTGCTGACTCCAGCTCTGTGTACTGAATATGGTGCAAATAGCTGACAGCATGCATTTCTTCTTCTTCTTCTGTATTGTGGCGTTCCACAGAATGCTTTAAAAGAGTCTTACATACACAGCCATCAGCAAAGCAGTCTTTCAGTGACTCAGTTGTTCATGAAATCCCACATAAAAGCTTTCTTCCACAATATTTTCTTTCAGTCTTACAACGCTGTAGCCTCTTTTGCTTGTTCAGGTTATCAGTTCCTTATCTCCTCCTTATCTCAAAGGTGTGTGTCTAAGTGCAGGGGAATTACCCATACATCCACAGTCACTCCTTGTTGGACCTGCCTGCACCATCCACATGTACCTAGGTTTAAGCAAGGAGGAAGTTCTGTATATAAAGGTCTTCCCTGTTGCTTAGATCCCTGCATTTGAAATGTGCATCTGCATTATACAAATAATTTTACGCCACTTTAGTTGTCTTGGGTCCACCCTAAGCAATCTTTGGATTTGTAGGTGGTTCTTAGAAGATGTCAAGATACCCTGAAAAGAGAGGGACTGAGGATAGAATCACATTAATTCTGTACTGTAGACATCACAATTCAAGAAAGACCAAGGGTTCTAACTATCTCACCAAACTACAAATGTCTGGATTCATTGGAGGGAACTATGATGTTTAATGCTTTCGTTTCTGTCTTTCATAGGTGCTTCAAAGGAAGCTTGTAGCCAAAGTTACAGTTTAAAACACTCCTGCACTAACATTCTTAAATGGATGGTATATTACCATCCAAAGGTGTGTCTACACTACAGAATTAAAGCAGTTTGACACCACTTCAATTGCCATGACTCTGTTCTAAATTTTGCTGAGGCAGCTAAGCTCACTGACCAGGCTGAATACCCCACCAAACTACAAATCTCAGGATTCCACAGGCCACAGTCATGACAGTTAAAGTGGTGACAAACAGCTTTAATTCTGCAGCATGGATACACCCTGTTAAGCTAATGTGGCATTAATTTTTTTCCCTTTTGTATAAAATGATGAATAAGAGGATGCTTCAGTTAAAAGCAGAGACAAATCATGCTATGATGTTCTGAGTTAAAATATGGTTGCTCCAACCACTGGTTGCTTGGATGCATTACTTGCTCAAGCTTCCTGAACAGAGCAGGCATGTAAGAAGTGTTGGTTGTCTGCTTTTAAAGCTGTTTTTAAATCGTATCTCTCATACACAGGGGACATACAAGGGGAACTGTCTTCCCACAGTTTTCCAGTGACTAGTGGGGGGGGGATCAGGAGTTGCAAAAATGCGGTTAAGAAAGAATTTCTACTCTCCCTCTTACAATGATTGTAGTGAACAAATGGGAGAAAGATGGAAGGAGTTTCTGCTACAGCCTCCTGACATGGCCATTGGCCATGCTAGATGGGAGATCTTGAGAGTTGTAGTCCAAAAAGTGATTTTCTTGGACTCTGCACATGAATAAATTTTTTAACTGTATGATGCTTTTAATGTTGTAAACTGCCCCAAGGTTCAGCCTTGGGAAAAGGGCAGGATATAATAAATATAACAACAACAACAACAACAACAACAACAACAACTCTATTATTCTATCCACATTGGATCCATGGCCTACCTACCACCAAAATGATTGCCTTTGGGAGGTTACTTTTAAAGGAATGCAGTCCTTCAAAGCAAACAAACAAACATTGTTTCTCATTGCTACTGCAATTGCAGGATTAAATTTAGGATCCCCCATAATTTTTGTAAAATAATATGGAATACAAAACTGAACGAACTCTTGAAAAAGCATGAAGAAACAAGGCAAGACCATTGCTTTTCCCCATCATTTTCTTTCTGCCTACATTTATGCCCTTGAAGTGGCCTCTTGTAATTTCCCTCTCTTTAAACAGAGGGGTGGGAGGAATTCTCTAAACAACCTCCTTTGAGGAATAGTAAGCTGAACACTATATGCTGGGGTCCAGAAAGGTTTGTCTGTAAAACTGTAAGCACACAGAGAGATTCTTATTTAACTTAACATTTCTCTGAATTCTTTTCTCCAGCTGCATAGACCTTATTAGCCTTAGGCTAATCTATTGCCTTGCAAGGCACATTCCCTGGGGGAATATGTTGAAGAGCATTTGGAAGTGTTGCCCAGTGCAAAATGTAGCTGGTTAGTTATTATGAACATGATTTTCGATGTTCAATTTGTAGATCAGGTCAAAATTTCACCATGGCAGCCACCCAATAAGCCACGAGTAATGTAATAAAATGAAAGTGGCATGCATACCCTCCAGCTGTTTCAGTTCGACAAGAACAATCCCCATTTGTCCTCTGCTATCCCACTTTTCAGCTGCTTTTAACATGCCCCAGTTGCTCTCTCCTCCTCCCGCTTTGCTTTTCTGCCCTTAGCTTAGTGCAATTGCAGAGTTCAAAGTGCAAAAGTAGTTTGCACTCCATTAACTCAGGATGAAGAAGAGAAAGAAAGAGACAGAATCTTACCCTTTCCAGTGGACTCAGGCAAAAGCAAACTGTGGCAGCTGCTCTTAACATGTGCATTCTTATTCATTAATACCTTTTGCTATCTTGACCACACATAGAAGGTGCTTTGCATGTATCCCAGTTTTCATCTGGGAATGCTGACAGTCTGTGATGCTCAACATTTTATATAACAGGCCAATAGGATTACGGTATTTATTATGCTGAGCATCTGTTCCCAGAATCTTAAGTATTTGGGAACATTCTCTTTTCTGGAAATGAAGTCAAATGAAGGCTGTAGTTTGGATCATGAGAAAGGATGGTTGAAAGTATGTATTCTAGATCAAGATCAATTTTATTTACGGTCTTTGACCAAAGTAGTATGTATGCTAGTGATTACAGATTCAGAACGAACAGGTGTGGGATTAGAGTCGATCCACTGAAATCACTAAGGAAATTATCACATTGACTACAAACCTGACTTCTTCCCAATGGGATACAGCCAGGTTGTGGGTTGCTGGCAGATATTATCGCATATAATTCACTGCTGCTGCCACCAACAATTACGTGTCTGCTGCATCCTGGCACCCAGGTGTCCATTGGAGGCTGCTTTTCCAAAAATGACAAGCTCATGGCTTAGAAAAATGCCCTCTGAAGCATACCTGGGACCTATGATGCAGCTGGGTTGCAATTGCCTGGTGGCAGCAGTGGAAAATTCCATGCAATAACACTCGGTAGCAGCTGCAACCTGACTTTATCCCCTTGGGAAGCAGTCAGGTTATTACCCCAAGTTTCTCCCAGGTTTGTTGCATCCTGCTTACACAATGCAAGGCCAAACTTCAAATCGGAGTGGGACTGTCTTTGTGATGGCCGCACCCACAACCCACAATTTGAAAACTTATCTTTCACTATGAGTTTTTGGATGGGTTTTCAGTGACTACAGTGCCCATCATCTATGACAGCAGGCTCATTGAGTTACCAATAATGGACACTAAAATGAAATAGCTTCTGGGGACAAGATCTAATGATCTTCTGAATTGCACTCCTGTGAAACAGACTACAGGAAGAAACAGGTTGATCTATCCCTGTATCCATTCTTATTTTACATTAAATCTCTCAGTCTTTATTTCATTTCATTTCTTTAACTCCCATTTGCATTTCTTTCCATTCTTTATTAAATTATTATTACATGGTTAAATATTAAAGAATATTACAAAACTTTGTCATTTGCAAGGATGTGTCACTCCCCCTACATAATAATTTCTGCGTATTGTCATCATTTTTCCTAATATGTGCATTATTTATGTGTTTTTCCTAATTTACACATTTTCTCCATGAGCTAAAGCCCTGTTTGCACATTTAAAAAAAAATGTCTTCATTTTCGATGCTTTCATTTTAAAAATGTTCACATATGAACATTTTTAAATGTAGGCATAATTTCTGTGCATTTTATTTCTTTGGGACCACACCATGAGGCCCACAAATGTGCAAGGTCTTGAAGCAAGATTTGTTTTTTCCCTTACAACAGCTTCACAGGTGTAAAAATGATGCTTTCCTCAAGACTGCCAAATTCAATGGTTCTTTTTTCCCCCACTGCAACCTCACAGACATCATCTTATTGTAAATTTTCATAATCTATTTGACATTCTCTTACTGACAAACACGTCTATACGTCGGGCTATACATGCGGGACAAACTATCTGCTATTTTGCAATGGATGTATTCTCCTGACAGTGGCAGAAGCAAAGTTGTTGTGCATTGTGTTTATGCATTTTCATGCAACAGTTCTATACTTTATGCACTGCGTAGTGCTGTTGTACATTGCATAGTGCAGTTGTACCTTGCAGTTTTATACTGTACATTGCTCAACAGAATCCTGTCATTGACATGAGTTGCACAGTGTTGCTGTTCTGCCTGGGAGTTGTGTAGTGCTGACCTAGCATATCTCCACATATGGACATTTACACAGTATCAAGAATATATTAGACTGCAGCCTCTGTAAGGTAGTTTTTTTAATGGTTTTGCTGTTGTGGGCCTTGGTAATTTCCAATTTATAGTGATCCTAAGGTAAATCTATTATGCTTTTTTTTAAAAAAAAAAAACAAATCTTGGCTAGATTTATTCAAAGAGGGTTTGTCATTGCCTTCCTCTGAGGCTGAGAGAGTGTGACTTGCTCAGGGTCATCCAGTAGGTTTCCATAGCTGAAGAAGGATTCAAACCCTGGTTTTCCACTGTTCTAGCCCAGTATTCAAATCACTCTGTTATGCTTACTCAATCATTATTACTATCATTCCCATGTTTCTAACAAAGGGAGATCTGGCTAAAATGAAGTAGCATGACTAAGTCCAGCTAATGAATCTGTGATACAGAAAAAAAAATGACTCAGGGGTCTCCATGTCTCATTGTCACCTTTCTGGGTTTTTCCCCCCAATGTACTCCTTGCTCACTACATACAGGTGAATCTTCCTTTCCCCCCTCAAAATATTTGCAAAAATCAGCTTCACTGTCCATCTCTTTCTTCTTATTTTTGACAAGAGAATAAAAGCAGACAAAGCCTGGCCTCTTCCTTCTGTCTGTCCCTTGCTGCTCTCAATTCCCACCCCCTTCTCAACTTGAAAGCAATTTCTTGACTGCTCATTCCAACACTGTGTTACAAATTTAGTTTAAAGGGAGGGGGATCCTTTCTTCTTTTGTTTCCTAGCCTCTTCCCCTGGGTGCTGCTGTTTTCAATCATTCATCTTATCTCTCTGTTTATGTCCTTCAACAGGATTTTGAGGACGCTGACCATAAGAAAGGACGGGAGACACTTCCCCTAAAGTTAGCAGCTAACTTTATCCTTCTGGAACTTGATCTTCCCTTCATGGCAATGTCATCTTTGCTTAGGGATGGACAGATCAGTCTATTCCCATTCCTTGACAATTTTGCATATATTTATTTAGAAATTCTTTCTGTCCTGTTTTTGCATTAATATATAATCTTTCTGTCAGGTATGGGGGGAGTCTGTAGAAAAGACATTTTGAGATGTTCTTTGAGCCATTTCTGAACCAAGAAAAATGAAATTGAAAGGATAATTATGGTCCAATCTCTTCATTAGTCTGGGAGGTGCATATAGGTCAGTTTTCATCTCAATTCACAAAGAACAAATTCTTCAAGGACCACTGTCTCAGGTACAAAAGAATATGTGCTACTGACTTCTTGAAACGAATGTCTTAGATTTGAACACCCTTTAAAAGAAGGTATGCATACTGAAGCTGGACAGAGCATATGCATATTCTATTGCCAATGGGTTTCATCTTGGATTTTAGCATATTCACCAAGGCAGACTTTAGTAGGAATGATTCTTAAATTCACTTCATGTAACTTTCTGCTGAGGCTTTGGAACTTTAGATTCATTGGTCTTTGGAAATGCAACTAATGCATAAGGAATCCTCGGTTGTTCTTCTCCCCCATTTATGGAACAATTCTGTGCATGCACAAATTTCTGCAGCTACCAATTTATTCATGTATTTTCCCCATTTTTTATTGCTGCTGTAGAAACATAACATTCACACAAAGGTGCAAGCAATTTTGATGGGGTTGCACATATGGTTATTGTATCAAGATATTTTTTTCCCTCTGATGTTTTATCAATGCAAGATCAAATATACAACACACACATCAATAAAACTCCACAAAATGAGTGCAAGGAGAGTCAAACACTTGAAAGAATTATATGTGCAAACATCCCAGGACTTTTTCGTGTTTGTTTTTTGTTCTGTTCTTTTTTCCCCCAGTGTTGTATCAATGTGTGCATATGCAACAAAAAAGCAGGGTTTTTTGGTGGGGAGGGGTGACATGAATGAATTATAATTTATGTAAATTGTGAATGCTCTAATTCCATAATTGATTTCAGGATAAATTTCAGAAATATTACCAGTTAAGCTGGAATTCATGAGGAGTCACATGTAAGGCAGAAAACCCATAATACATTAAAGGGTGAGCTGGTGGTGGGGAGGTCTGAATCCCTAGATACGGTTTGGGATAACGGTGGGGATCATGTAGCCATCCAGATATTGTTGTTGAATTGCAACGTCTAACAACCTTAACCAGCATAGTCATTAGCAGAGACTATTGGGAACTGCAGGCCAACAACATCTTGAAGGCTGCACAATTCTCATGCCTGGTTTGGCTCACTGACATTGGGGATCTGGCACTGAAGGCAATGTACATAGGCCATCAAATGCTGAAATCTCACATTGCAGAAGAGAAATAAGAGGGTATATTCCATAGTTGCCCCATCCCCTGGATGTGGCCTCTTGAAGTCAAGCCCCAGGGTCTCCTATAACTCTGTGTGCCCCTGGCAGCCATTTAGTGTGCATCTGCAGAGAATGGCCATTTTGTGTGTATCACCAGATGGTGCACATTTTGGGTATATCCCTGATGGACTACTCGTGTCAGGATAGGTTGATATCTTTATTCACTCTGCACCCATACTCCATCCCTGTGGGTGTTTTTCTAGAATGGTGCCACTTTGGAAAGTTTGCCGTTGGTAGGTCTCTGTCCGTTCACACATCTATCCCCACTCCACCTGCCCTCCTCAAAGGATGTAGAAGAATGCATTTTCAAAGTATTTGAAACCATGGAAATGTGTAAAGGCATATCCCCAGCAAAGTCTTTCAAATGATGAATGGTCCACCTGAATTGAAATGCAGGTCCCTTTGAAAGTGTCATGCCAAGGAAAGGCTTTCACCACTTGTAAATTTTGGCTCTTTAAACCTCTAAAAAATGGCAGATGGATTTTGGAGTAACAACAACTGTGGCAGCCACTGCAAAAATAGCTGCAGCACCAGCACTAGTGCTGTGGATGAAACATCATCTGCTAAGGCACCCTTTACATATGCCTTTGGCAAAACAGAAAACAGACGCCCTCAAAGGGGTACATAGAACAAGGGAAGGGATGACAGAAGGACTGAGAAGTGGCAGAAGAAGTATTTTTTATGGTGCCATAATTATTTTTGCACAGGAGAACGATGAGTCTTGAGGACAAAGAGAACATATACTCTTTTTGCACAGGAAGCTGGCTCTCTAAGGTTCCTGGTGCTGTGGCTGGAAAAACTTCTCAGCTGCTTTATTTAATCTTGTGATCTTATCAGCAGAGAATAAACTTCTCTCACAGCTGGATAAGCACTTTTACTTTATAAAGAATCTGCAGCTCTTGTATGTGTTTGCTTCATTTCTGTTTATTTCCTGCTTGTATAGTATGACATGCTGTCTTAGTGTCGGGGAAAAGGATGCGTGATATGCATGCTTTTGTAAGGTTGTAACAGTGAATTTTAGTAAAGTATCAAATCTCTCAAAACTGATAAGATTTCTTTTCTAAATCATCTGCAAAATGCTGTCATATTTATGACTTTCTCCTTTCACTTATATGTTGCCTTGGAGTCTAGGGAAGACAAATCCTTTTTAGTGCATAGCTTTGTACTATCTTTATGCTGAATTTCTGGTCCAATGCTAATTATTTAATACCACTTGGGAATAAAAAAAAAATCTCTCAAAGCTGATAAGAAGTTTTTCCCTATATACTCTGCAAGCTGATGTATTTATGACTTTTTGCATGCATAAGGTGATAGGTTTCTTTAGAGTTTAGGGAAGAAACAAAATTGTTTGCAAGAAAACAGTTTGTAAGAGGGTTGCTTTCTTAGATAGAATGTGTTACATTCATGGAGTCAATAATGCCAACTGATTTCTTTTCCATCTCGATGATGGTTGGGGTCCAAGAAGAATTTTCACTATATTTACATCCATACCACTCTATTTTTACAATGGACTTCTGAGTTAAGTTTGGTTCACATAAATGAAACTGGTGCTTCTTAAAGGATTCACTTTCTGCTCTACACTATGGAAACCTCTCTCTGAACAAATCTTGTTAAGCAAACCCCATGTTATTTCACTTTATGGATGTTGTAAGAAACAACTTGAAGCCACACAACAATCACAAATGACTCAGGCATACAACTACAGCAAATGACTGGATGTACTGAGGAGGACCTGGACTGAATCAAGTTTTTCTGTCAACAGCTCTTGTAACAGGGGCAAAACAAACATTCCCGAAACAGCAAGCTAGAGGCACCCGTTTCCTTCTGGAGAGATGCCGCAGCAACCAATATGCAACATCCCTCTGGAGTAAAAAAAAAAAAAAAACCCCTGTGAAAAGCAGGTTCTTTTTAAGTCGGTGCACCGACTTGGTGCACTGGTGACATAAAGCGACATGCAACTACATTTGTACACTGTGCATTGCTTATGTCATCAGGGCGCCACCATTAAATGCTAGGGTTCAGGAGAGTGTGGTTACTGTGTGCTCCCAAACCCTAGTATTGGTGGCGGCACACCACTTTTGGCCCATCTATCTTGGGGCATACACGCCCTTCTAGTCCCTTTTTCTGGAATGATCTTTAAATAATTAATATCTAAATCATCCTTCAGTGTGCAGGAAAAGGAAAGCTCAGTTCTCTCACCTGGTGAATCTCTGTTGCTTGTGTTGACTGACATAGATCATAAAATGTAACATTTCACAGACCTTTAGATTTTGGGAGATAATTGACATTTTGTAACAAAAGCTAAAGCTTAGATCCACTGATACTTCCATGCTTTGTGATCTGAAGGGGGGAGCTTTTCCACACAATTAGACAGCATTCAGTGAAAGCTTTTGCACATTCTGACATAACTACTGGGTTTTTTCCATGTTTAATACTAGATTTGTAAGCAGTGATAGGAAAGAGAATCTAAGGTCAAGCTTCCAAACCAGCCACTGTGTGACTGAAGGATTCACAGAGGAGAGGGACAGTCTGGACATCAAGGGAAGTTACTTTTCTGTTGTTAATGGAGTTGAATTTTTATTGCCTGCCTTTTATTGCCTTTTGTCCCCATTCCTTACATGGCTAAGAAAGGGAGTGGACCTTGAGATCTGTGTGCATTAGTAGTTTTAAGAGAATGGTGAGAGCATAATATTTGCTTTAAATGTATGAAATTATTGATCTCTTTTGTTTTGTTCAACTACTGTTAATAAAATACTCATTGCTGGCCATAGCATTGAGAGATGTGCAAAGCATCACACATGGTGGGGGTGTAGATTTAATGGGAAAAGTGGTGAATTAAGAAGAAGAAGCACATGGTGTCTCTCTAGATTTCAACTCCAAACCAGACAGTTAGTAAAAAAGGTAAATTTTGTACATGGAGGAGGGCAACTAAATGGTTTCCAGTCCCATCCTCAGTTACTGCCATAGGAAGGGAACTCAGCCCCAGAATAATTTCCCTTCAGCAAGACCCCCTTGTTGCAAGTGAACCATCTGAAGAATAGAAACTTCAGAGTACTGGAAATTTCAGAATACTGGATATCTCTGATATTTCCCAAGAGCAAGGAGAGTATTCACCTATGGATGCTTTTGTATTCTAGTGATTTGCCAAGGTACCCAAGATTGTTTAGATTTTTTTAAAAAAAATTCGAGAACATAAAAATGCTGATAAATAAAAATATAATAGAGTTCTCTCAGGTAAACTGAAGGCTTCTACGGATTATGGCATATGTTTTCTGCCCTAGGTTTCCTCACTTTCTGCACTTCCTTCAGGGCATAAAGGTTTTCAGTTGCATCAGAGAAGGATCTGCCTGGACAGTTTAATAGTTCCTTCAGGAGTTGATAGTTTTCAAAAATTATCATTACTTTGGTTTTCTGATTGCTGTTATTTTCTTTTTGCTGCCACCAGGGTGTGTGTGTGTGTGTGTGTGTGTGTGTGTGTTTAATTACAGCCTCATTGCTAGGAAATGTGATAGAAATGTGCATTAGTTAAAAATAATCTTTGGGGGGAAATTGTGGAGTGGCAATATTTTTCTCCCACACTCACAACCCAAGATCAGAGTTATAAAACTTTCTTTTTTTCCCCCTTCTTTTTTTAAGTTTAAATATGAAAGGCAAGATAACAGAGGATTAGCAATACAGAGAAAAATCTTTTAAGAAAGCAGTCAAGGGTATATATTTAATATCCATTTAAGGCTCACAGTCTTGCTTAGAATGGAACTGAATAATAATACAAGGCTATGCAGTGTGATTAATGAAAAGGATCTGATGTAAAAGGAACTAAATATATAAAAAGTTGAATTTTTAATGTGAGCTTTCCTTTCTCAGCAAGCTTTGGGGGGGGGGGCTTATTTTAAGCAATCCTCAGGTAAGTTTAACAAATGTCAAGTTGAAATACTTCAACGGAGATCAAAGTGTCTGTAGATTTTATTGTAGTCTTCTCACTGCACTGATCATCTTTATTGAACTTCCATGCTAAGGATCAATAGGGACATTTGATCAAATATGGAGAGCTATCAAAGATGTTCGGCTTTACCTGAAAGATGCATTGGATGGAGCTGTTTCCCTTGAGAACATTATTACTCTTGGTTCCATGTTTTGATATTCCACAGCACTCTCACTGCTTTGAAATGGTACTATTTACAGGGGATCATTACTTATGGTGAGACCCCATTCATTTTTGCCACGATAGGAAGTAGACAGCTCAATATATAAGTGGTACTTAGGTGGTAGTTAACTAGATTAAGGAGATGTAGTATCCATTTGGATTTGATGAGATGAATGAAGCTGTTGAAATTCTCTAGATTGAGGGAAGTAATAGTACCAGTCTATTCTGTTTTGGTCAGACCTCACATGGAATATTGTGGCCAGAACTGGGCACTACAATTCAAGAAGGATGCGGACAAGCTGGAGTATATCCAGAGGAGGGTGACCAAAGTAGCTTAGGGAGCTGGGTATGTTTAATCAGGAGAAGAGAAAGTTAAGAGGTGACATGATAATCATGCTTAAATATTTGAAGGGATGTCAAATTGAGGGTGAAGCAAACTTGTTTTCTGCTGCTCCAGAGAATAGGACAGAGCAATGAATTCAAGCTATAGGAAAAGAGGTTTTCCCTAAACATTAGCAATGGAACATAATGCCTTAGAGAGTGGTGGAGTCTCCTCCTTTGGAGATTTTTAAACAGATGCTGTTGGGAATGCTTTGACTGTTTATTTCTACATGGCAAGGGTGGTCCTTGAGGTCTTTTCCAACTCTAAGATTCTATGCTCTGGCACCAATATTTCACACCTGAGGAATAGCACAACTGGGAGGTCAGTGGCAGGCTTCGGCAACATGGTATCTACGTGCTGGAAATAGTGGCATGCATAAAGTGATGCCAAAAGCACTTCTTCCTCACTGTAATCACAGTTTAAAAGCCATGTGCAATAATCTCTCTTGACAAGACCAGACAGTGAGGTTTAGGAATGTGGCATTGACTTCATTTTCTGTTGGCTTGGCGTCTTCTGTAAGCACATCGCATTCTCTTAATTCCAGCCTTTGGTTAACCACAGGTTAGCCCCACTGAGACATCTGTTCTTATCCTGTGAGTGCTCCTTCTGCCGCACAACATGTAAGGTGTTTGCTCCAGCTATTTACCTGTAGCATAACAGTTACAGAAATGCCTGTCGGTGCACAAATGCATATGGGAAGAATGATTGAATTGACGTTGTCAAGGATATGAAAAAGTCAGAGCAAGAAGCTGCGGGGGGATGGAATGTAAGGGTTGGAGGATGTTAAAAAGGGAGAGCAGGATGTGTGATGGCTCAGTGAGTCAGCCGGAGTAATTAATGACTCAGAAAGGTGTGATCCATTCTGGGACATTTTAATTCATTTCTTGCAGTGGAAATGGGGGGACCTAACAACATGTTGCCAGCCTAAGCTATAATGTAATGAGAAAAGGAAAATATACCAGTGCAACATTTTCCAAGCAGAAGGCCTAATGCTGTGTTGCATTTGGTTTTGATTCTAAAGCATTTGGGCTTAACAAGTAGGGATTCCTCTAAATGTGTTATCAGAGTCATGGAGTTCCAAATGACCCTTTTGTCATCAAAAAGCTGTTGCGGTTTTGATTCTTTAGGGCAGTGGTTCTCAAACTTCCTAATGCCATGATCCTTTAATACAGTTCCTAATGTTGTGGTGACCCCCAACTATAAAATTATAGAGGAGCGGTGTCTTATGTTTCATGTCTTTTTAGATTGTAAGCCTGAGGGCAAGGAACTGTCAAATTAGCAATTGTTAACCATTCATGTAAAGCATTATGTACACTGATGGCATTATATAAATAAATTATGATAATAATAATAATAATGATTATGATTATAGGCTTCATTGGAATGTTTGCTGAGGAAAACAGAGTGATGAAATGGTGTTGCGAATGGAGCATAATTATTAACTCAAAAATCCTTACAATAACATTATTATCCCAATATTGAAGATTAGGACTGATCAGAGGCTTGCCTACAAGTTTGTTAGAGGAGTGAAATTTGAATTTGAGATATCTTAATGTACTTAGCATAAGCTATTGCGATTCTGTTTTATTAGAATAATTAAATTGGCATTGGGTAGAAGCAAAAAAGCAGTATATTTTGTTAAACAGAAAAGAGATAACATGATCTTTTCCCCCTTTTCTTCTTTTGTCTAGCATATGCAAGAGGGAGCTATAACACTGCAAGCTCCAGCCATTAAAAGTGACTTAAAAATCACCATGTCAGGCATTTTTTTTCCATCTCTTATTCTCTCTTTCTCCTTTCTCTCACATCCTTTTTCGTTTTGTCAATGTTGAACTACAAAGCAAAGGAATAAACCAGCAGGTATATTCTAACTTCTTTCCTTGCCTGTTCCAACTGGTACATGTACTGAGCGTTTGCAAATTAGGAAGATTTTAAATGTTTTTCAAAAATGGAAAAGCCTACCTATAAGGATCTCTTTAAATTTCAGCCTAGTCTTTGATTTATCGGAAGTGTGCTTCTGTAGAAGTTCAAATCTGCCACAAGAGACTTTGGGGGAGGAAGAGGTTTTATTTGGAAGGGGGGCGGGGAGTTGTGCAGGTGTGTGTTTTTAAAAGATCTTATATATTTGCATTATTTGTATACTGCAGTCATTACAGTTGAACCTGAAAGTTCTGAGGAATAATTTTGCAGTTCCTGGACCTATAGAATAAATTAAGCAGAATGGAAATAAGGCTATTTTGATGATGCACTAAAAGTACACAGCTTTACCCTAGATCTTTTACCCATGATTCATTCCTCTATTTTATATCTATATCTATAGATATATAAATATAGATATAGATAGGTAATGTATTGGTTTTAACACATGCAGTATTTCACAACAAAATAAACAACATACAAGAAAAGCAGGGGGTAAAGAAAAAGAAATGAGATAAAAGAAAAAGCTATACATACATAGAATATATGTTTAACAATATTATAACTAAACTAAACTATTCTCTAGTATACTCATGTGGTTGATGCTGGGCATCTCATTTTTGATCTCATAGGGAGAGACCTATGCAAGCCCCCCAGAATGCATGGGCCAGAAGATTTCGTCTTCTCGCGGGAAAATAATTTACTATAAGTTGATGGGTGAATTTGTAATTTGTGGGTCACATACAGCCCATTGAGCCCCAATCTTCAACTATTAAAAGTTATTCAAAGGCACTAGACCCTTCCAAAACAAACAAACAAGCAAACAAACAAAACCCATGTGTGACTATTTTTGCTCATCCCAAACCTAAATGACTTGAAACACAGCTGTTTTGCCCTCAAACACCCCAGGACCCTCACAAATAAATAAATAAAACTTTTATTTATATCCCGCTTTTTGTTAAGACTATCAAAGTAACATACAGCATTAAAATGATACATCATACAACCATCCCCCCCCCCTTTAAAAAGCCTTAAAATCCACTAGAGTTTCCCACCCCTGATTTGATGTAGGACACAAATAGCTTCATTTTATATTGCTACATCCCTGCAGGTATTCAGGGTAAGTGACTGCTAGAACACTCTCTCTGGTTTGAAAAGTTGGCTCTGAATTAATAATACAAAAGAACCTTGTAATGGCAAATAATTAGATTGGGTTTGAGAACATCCATTTCAAGAATATCTCTTAATGAGATCATTGTCAGATTGGGTTACATGGATCTTGCATTTCCAGGCTAATTGTGATCATGTTTACTCCTAAAATAAAAAAGAAACATAGAAACTGGAAATACAGAAGATGATGTGCTGGGTGAATATGCACCCAGTATGAATTGGCTTTCAAAAACCATCAAAGATTGTTGTGGTAATAGGTGGCATGTACAATTCAACTATTTATGCCAAACGTGGTTATACTGACTGATTATATATCATAGTACATGAAAGGTTTTAAACTCCCATTCCCACTCTTCAAAGCAGCCATCAGTGGGGGGTGAGAATCTGAAAATGGCCATTATTTACTTCATAGATACACATCATCATAAGGAAGCTTAAGGAAACATTATAGCTAGGTCTCTGAAACAGAGGTGTTCAACCCACCATCCTACGGTTTTGTTTAAAATGTTGTTTGCAAATTATCAGTTCTTTTTCCTCATGGTCTGTGATCAAAAAGGGAAAAGAGTGAGGAAAGTGTTAGGAAGAGGGAGGAAAAAGATAGAAAGTGTAGTCCTGTCCACTTTTTGTTCAGATCCAAGTTTTATGTTCACCTATTACAATGCCAAGTGATGAATTGAGGCTGAGTGTACCAATCAAAACCAGAGACACATATCAACGTGGAATGAAACAGACTAGAGCTTTATTGGTTTTAGTTGTGAAAGGTTGGCTTGGCATGGACCATAGATGCTGAGATTGGACATCCCATCCCACCATCCCAAAATCAGGATCTTACTTGGGGGAAAACCACTGTGTGGTCAGTATGTGACTCTCCCTAGAACTGACTCTACACCACACTCTGATCTTATTCCCTTCAATTCAAAGTCCTACAGAACCCCTCAAACCTTTGATGAAGGGCACATAGGCCTATCTTCCCCAATTTTATCTAGTCCTATGTCCACCCATTATAATAGAAGGGCTCCATGCTCAACTCCTGCCAACCTGTTACATCTGCAGCAAAGAGCAGCGTTCACACTACAGTACATACATAACCAAGGGTCTTGCCGTCTGTCCAACATCTATCTGAAAGTGAAGGAGACATCATAATGCTAAATGGTGTTATGAGTGAATCCTGTCCACAGACTGAATTTTGTTCACCCCCATTGTGGAAAGTTGATACACCCTTGACTTTAAGCATGTGAAGACTCCACAACATGAAAGGGTCAGTTCCTTGAAGACAAATGGGCAGAAGGAAAAACAGAGTAGCAAGTTACCCAATGCTTGGAGCCCGAAAGTAGACAATAAGAATCTGTATTTCAATCTCCCAGTATGACTTCTGCCATCTATCCTGCACTGCTGGTTGGAGGATCATCTTCTTACAAATCTTTTATTTTATAATACAGCTGTGGATTACTTTAAATTAATGTAACTATTCTTATCTTCATTCCACTCTTTGGCAGCAGTCATCAAATTAAGTATGAATTATTAACAAGGGAAGATAAATAATTGCAAAGTTTGCATCATGGGAAGTTTGAAAAAGAAATGTAGAACCTTGTTGCATTTGGTGCCCCAGATTGCTTTCCACCTACCCTTATGATGGTTACTTCCATTGCATTTCAAGGCATATATCTGTATTCACATAGCATTTATGAGATATAGCACTGGATCTCAAATAACCACAAGCTCACTTGTTTTGACGTTTTTGCTTTCTTGAGTTGGACAGAAATCCAGACTTTAAGCACAGGAAGACAAAAGACCTGATTTTGTTATTTCCAATATATAGTCCTGGGTTTGCAGTGCTAAAGTGAAGCAAAATAATATATCACTCCTCCAGGCACAATTTCCTCCAGGGATTTTTATTGATGATGTCAGATATTTCACAGTGAGAGCTACACACTACATGCTGTTTGGGGTTTTTGTTGTGGTTGTTTTTACTTTGTACAGGAACAAGAAGGTGGATGATATTCAAGGCCTGCTGTAGGTTACTGGAGTGATTGTCAGACCAAAGTAATGTACTGTCAGTTTTCATTTGCTGATATCTTCTTGACTTTTCAAAGCAAGATTCCAGATCATGCCAAACATCTGTAAAATGCTAGCAGCCTTTGCGAGTGAGAATGTTGAGAGAATGAAAATCCTGGTCTTTTTATTAAAGAAACCTGGACAAAACAGGTTCCAAGCAAGACCCTTTCATTCCTTTTTGGTGTTAGAAAAACAATTGCTGCTGTAGGAAGCAGAAACAATGTTCATAGTCTGCTCTGCAGTAGGAATGTAAATCTTTATGTATTTCATTCCCATAAGCAAGAACTAAGAATTTTAGAAGTCTTCACTTGGTAAGATTTTGAAATTCTTTCCCTCTTTTTTTTTTTTTTTTTTTTTTGCATATTTTGTTCCACTTCCAGTTGTGAAAAAGACAGGATATATAGTTAGAAATCATCATCATCTGCATTTGGGCAGTTATGTGAAAAATTCATTTCTGCAAAAATCTAAGAAAGGGGATAGGCAAAGCCTCTGTTTCCAGAAAGTCAGAAAGTATGTCCATGCTCCTGAAACAGGATTTCTGTTTCACCATTTGGATTTTTTGGATCCCCAGCCCCCAAGAATGTCACTGTAAAAGTTCCTTTCAGAACTTTTAGCACAGCGCTATTGTTTTTGTTCCAGCCTGGCTTATTTTTAGTTCTCGGTGGGATAATGACACTTATAGCAATGATACTTTGTTCTTCCTACATGCCTTATTTTTAGCTCTCGGTGGGATAATGAGACTTATAACACCGATATTTTAAAACTGCAAGCCCTGTCTCTTGTTAATCAATAATAAAATTCTGTGCCAATATAATATAACATTGAACTGAGATTCACACCCATGAATTAACAACCATTTGAGGAAACTAATGGAAACCAGAATATATATATATATATATATATATATATATATATTAAAAAGAGAGATAACATTTGTTGCGAAAGCTTAATTCCTTACAAAATAGTCACAGTTATGCCATTTATGAATTATATAAATCTATGAATGTTAACTCTCAAGTATTATCTAATTAATTAATTAATAACTTACCTCTCTCCGAAATCTGGCTAACATCTGGGCCAAATGGTAATGTATAGGATACCATGAAATTCTGGATCACCTCATACCTCCATCCCATTTAACTGCTTGGGGACTATAATGCAATTCTTTTAGACTAAGGATGGGCAACTATAGATATGGTGGGGGTCTTCCATGTCTACCTGGCTGTACCAACATGTTTTGGGTCACGAGAAGTGATATAGCATCTGTTTTCCATTTCAGTAAATTTTGTGACACTTATTTCTTTGTTTTTCTTTTGGGGGAGGTTTGAGGAAGAAAACCACCATGTCTGTAGGTCTTTGGGGAGCTTTTGACTCTTCTTCAGGTACAAAACCACCTGAATATTGTCCCAAAACATGTTGGTACAGCCTGTCAGGTGGGCATGGAAGACCCACCCTAACTACAGTAGAATATTTAAAGTAAAAATAAAATTCAGAAGTCTTTTTTTCTCAGTGAGAACATGTTTCAACGTGTCAAGGTATCCATTATTAGTCCCTCCCCATCCATTCCCACCCCTTTTCAACAAGACAGAAAAGACTATCATATTTTTCTATCTTTTTTTTTAGCTTGCTTTTGGTGAGTTTTGCATTGCAAACAATTGTGTGCAAAAACCATTGTACATTTTGCAAAAAACTATATATACAAATAAATTTACTGTACAAAAGTATTGGCATTTTTGTAAACAAATTTGTCACAAACAATTCCCAAATTGTGAAAGATCATCAAACATTGTTCAAAACTCTCATAATCTCACCCAGCAGGAAGAAAACGAATGATTTTGTTGTGGTTGTTGTTGTTCTTGCGTGCAAGAATGAAATAAGCAAAGATTTATATCCCAAATGGAAAAGAAACGAGATGGAAGCCACATGAGGAAATGGATTTAAGTTGGAACTGGTGTGATGTTTCTTCAAATGGACCCTAATACACAAGTGATTTGGAGAAGAACCTTCATAGTTCACTTCATTCTGGAACACAAAGTTAACTTCATTACATTTAATTCAGAGCAGTGTGGCTCCAAGGAGAATACTAAATGATGGTATATATACAGTAGTCTTAGGAATAAAACCTCAGCTAGCAGCCTGTACACATGGGTAATCCATGGAGTTATTTTTTTCTATTATAGCAGGGGGGAAAATACCATTAAGTATGCTGTATTGATTGAAGTGCCTTTGACTGGAGATGGAAAACTAGTATGAGTATAAGAAAGAATTTTCAGACTGAGAAAGACACACAGTTAAAAATGCAGGAAACAAATTCTGTGGTAGCCATGTTGGCCATGCAGCAAAATATAGCACAACACAATATCCACAAAAATGCCTACCAAGATGAAGAAATTATATCTCACAAGCTTTTGATGCTCCACTGGCTTCTTTATCAAGCAAAGATGTTACCATTTGTACCCCATCATGAGTGTCCTGCCTCTTCTCTCCAAGTGTTTGCACAACAAAATTGACACAAGATCATACAGTGTACCTTTTAAAGAATGGTAAAGAATTGTTTTGTCAAGTGCTGCTAGCCTGAAGGAGGTTTTAAAAAAAAGCTCCATAATAAATAAGGATTTTTGTGGTCTTTTGTCACTTTTGGGTTTTGCATTTATTTATGTATTTATTGTGTGTGTATCTCCCAAATATTGGAACGGAGTATGTACATTTGCTTACCCTACATGGGAATTCAGTCACCATCTACTAAATATCTAGCTTCCTTTTTTAAAAACAAATCAGCATGTAGAATCTTATGTCTTCATGTGAAGAGAGGAAGAAACCACTGCTGGGTCAGAAAAAATACTTATTTTTCAAACCTCCTTGGAGCCTTGCACTTTAAACTCCTCTTGTACGCTTTCCAAATCATTCTCTTTAAATTAATGAGGTAATAGACATTTCCTAATCTGTGTTCACCATGCCTTAGGGATGTGGGTCAGAGAACTTTTTAACATATTAAGAAAACGGGCAGTCGCTCAGCTAATAAAGCACTCACCTTGGTATCCCACACACAATGCTTGTTGTGCAATGATTAGATTTGCCAGAAGAGAAAGCATGCTCACAGAGAAAAATAATTTGCTCCCTAAACTCCCACTTGGTAATAAAATTTTGAACACCAGTGAACAGTAGCCGGCCAAATACAACAAGGTTAGAAATAAAACAGTCAGAAAGTGTTACAAGGAAAATGTGACCTGATAGGAAAACTCCCTCTCTGCCCACAATGTGCTTTAGGGACTACATTTATCTCTGAAGAGGGGGGAAATGTAAAATGAAATAATGATAAAATTATATCACTTGGAATGAAGTAGAGTTGCCATCTGGCCACCCAGCATGCAACTGAGTCAGCAGACTTGGGATAGATGGGTTAATCTATTTCTGCTGTACAACGCTTTGGCACATATTTGTGCATTTTTCTGTTTCATCCCTTGTCTCCACTCATTTGCAATTTATTTTAATATATCTATGAAAAGTAACACTGTTTTTCAGAAAAAAGCACATTTCCCCACATATTTCCTCAATGGGCATAAGGAAAGTGTTACAACTACAGCATATGTGTCCTGGAGTGAATCTGGTTACACACTTGGTCTTAGCCAAAAGGCCGTGAAGCGAATCTGGCTGATTCAGTGTGCTTTGTATTAGATCTCAGTAGTATCCTACCAATTTAGTTTTAGAGCATGTTCGCCAAGCTTGAAATAATTCTGACCAATTTGGACCACTGAGTGTGGAGAAGAAGGCATGGCAGTATTGGAGACAGATAGTCTCCCCCTATATAAATATATTTATGGAAAATATCATGGTAACATGATGGGAAGTGGTAGGGGATGTGGTCTTTTACTGGCTTCAAAATAATTTCATCAGAATTCATCAGTCCTTGCAGGAAGGAATTGGATAGGTTGCCAACCTGGATATATTCAATTCTCCTGCAATGTTTACTAGATCAATGTTTGCTAGTGGGTAGCAGCAGACTTAAGCCCATCCTAGATTGTAAGGAAGAGGCAAATTCCAGGCAGTGAACTTTCTAGTATAAATTATTATTATTATTATTATTATTATTATTATTAATCCCGCCTCTCCCTACAGATCAATGCAGGTTATAATAGAACATAAAAATACATAATACAAATTAACATCAACATTACACAATCCCCCACCATCAACATAATAATAACAATAAAATGGCAATTAACGCAGTTAAAATAATTAAAAACTGTTTAAAAACCAAGCGAATAGGAGTAAGGCAATTTGGGGCAGATGGGGCTATTCTTTAATGGGAGGTCAGTCTGGGAAGTCCTGCTGCCTTTTTAAGGTGACGGATCTCCTCCAGCAGTTCATTCCACACTTTTGGAGCATAAACACACATTCTGTAATTTGGGACCCACTACCATTGCTATGCTAAGTACAATACTAGGAATGCTACACAACAGGTAAGGAGTGGGAGATATTGCAGAAACATAACATAAACAAGATTGGTGAGGGCCACTTTTTTTCTCTTCTGTGATAGAAGATTTAAGGGTCCACCTTCAGACTTGAAGTTGCAAGCTTTTCCTCAGAGACAGATTCTAAGTGTGATTTGATAGAAAGTATACAAACACAGACACAGATACAGACACACTCCAGGCTAGCAGAAGTGTCTTTACTAGAAAATGGTTTCAATCTGTTTTGAGAGTTACTGCTGGAGCATCAACAATATTGTCAAGAAAGAATGGCTTCCTAGTGAGATAATGGGACAGCCTAGGATTTTGATAGTACAGTGGGAAAAAAAATTAATAGCAGCATCTCTTCACTGAAGGGGGATGAAAAATTGAAATTCTACCATCTCTGTGCATTTGTCTGTTTTTGAACTATGCCTGGAGGTAATTTATACCCACTCTAAAGACTCCTCAGAACACCAACAAGGGTAAGTGAGAATTAGGTCCTATTGTGTTTACACTTGTCCTTTAAGACGTTAGCTGGAAATGTTACAACATAGCTCTTGAAAGCCTAAAGAATTGTCTGAAGAAGAGGTAGCTGCAAAAGAAGTTTAGAAGTCCTGATTTCAAATATCTGAACCACAAATTATGTCCTTAGAGGCCACGTTTGGAAGATTTTGAAGTTTCATGCTACCGTCTTCTCTCCCTCTTCTCTCAGGTCTTCCCACCCTTAAAGACATGGAGACACACGAGAGTACAGTCAGTGCCCTTCTTTATCAAAATTCAGAAGTCCAGAGATCATGAGCTGTAGGGAGGAGACAAAGTTGCATTATCAAAAAGTCTCATTGTCGGTAGTAAGAGATAGAGCAAGTCAAAAATACCATTGAAGAGAGCCAGAAGTTCAGATGTACCAATAGTCAAGTTATTCAGTAATACAGGACTCATAAATCTGGAACAAGGAACCAATGGCTACAGCTGAGCCACAAATGTTGTTGCTCTCAGTAATGAGGTGCAGTTCTTATCTACCTTTTATACATAGAGATATCCAGAGAGAATCTGTCCAGCAGGTTCAGATCCTTGACTGTATTTAATGACAGAAACCTGTGCTCTTCTCAGGATCTGGACTATAGCCTCACACTGCATCTGAGAAGAAGATTCTGGGCCACATGTCTGTGCTTCCACCTTTCCTTGAGACTAGGTGATGGCTCTGATACTGAACTGGCTGTTGAACAGAAAGAGGACTTGGCTGGTCTTCAAGCATCCGCTGAGTCTGTTCCACTGGTAGGTCTGCTTCTTCTTCCCTTTCTTCAGTGGAGCTCTGGTTGGGGTCATGCCAGTCATGGCAGCAGATGAAATCTCAGAAATTTATCCAGGTATAAAAGGAGGTTCGTGGCACTGATGGAGTAGAAAGTTTATTTTTTGTATATGAGTTGTTTATACTCGACTATAAGTTGACCTCATGTATAAGTCAAGGACAGCAAAGGGAAATGATGCCAAACAATTTACAAAATCAAGAAGACATCACTGTTTGTGCTCACACTAAAGGCTGGATGAATGAGAGAATAAAGGGGAATCAGTGCTTCCAAGACAGATTAAGCTTGAATTTCATCAAAGGCTGGCTCTTTTTTTCTTTTTCTTTTTGTAAGAATTAAGAATATGGTACTTACATTGACCCATAGATAGGTCAACTCAGGTTTTTGGGGTGAATTTTTTGACTAAAATTTCTAGACTTATACATGAGTACATATGGAAATACTATGGTATGGATGATTCTGACCATAGAATCACTGAACTGGAAAAGACCACAATGGCCATCTAATCCAGTCTTTGCTGCACAGAAATACACAGCTAAAGCACTCCCAAAGGTCCCGCCCAACCTCTGATTAAAGTGTTCCAAGAAAGTTAAATCCACTGTTGAACAGAGCTCTTAACATCAAGTTTTCCCCTCCTGATGTTTAGATGGAATCTCTTTTCTTGTTACTTTATTCTGGTCTCTGGAGCAAAAGAAAACAAGCTCACTCTATCTTGTTGATGACATCCCTTCAAATATTTAAAGATGGCTGTCATATCAACTCTCCATTTTCTGATCTCCAAGCTGAACAAGCCCAGCTCTCTATGCCATTCCTTGTACAGCTTCATTTCCAGATCTTTTACCATCTATGTCACCTTCCTCTAGACACATTCCAGTTTCTTAATATACTTCTTGAATTGGGGTGCCCAGAACTGGACCCAACATTCCAGGTGAGGTCATTTAAAAAGAGGTTGAGCATAAATAAATAAACAGGCCCAGGTCAGAACTCTGTAATGCCCACTAGTCACCTCTCTCCCTAATGAAGATACATGCTCTGTGTGCATTCTTTGGGTTGGGTCAGTCAACTCATTGGAAATCTACCAAGCACTAGCATTCTCTAGTCAACTTCTTTCTTTCAGTTAGTCTCAAAGGTACTACGAGATCTCTTTACATGTATGTATGTGACCCACAGGATTCTGACTTTTGTATTAGAGTGGGGACCTGGTAGCTGCCCAGATTCTGTGCCATGGATGTTATGAATTACCTCCCATTGGTGATTTTTTCCCCAAAAAAATACAACTATGTTCATCTGTTCATCAGCACAGATATCGGTAAGGGATTTAGACTGCAAATCAAGAGTGACCGTGAAATAGACAGAGATCACCTTGGCTGCAGGAAAGGTATCAGATGGATGCAAAAACAGAATCAAGAGGCACTCATTGATAATAAGTAACACTCTCCGTTGCAAGAACCCTGACTTCTTTGCACTAGTCTGGAAGAATCCATATATAGCTTTTGGGAAACACTGAGAAAACAACAATCAACAGGATTAAACGTGAGACTTATTGCTCCTTAAGGAAGTTGGTTCAAGGTCAGAACAGTGAAGTCCTATTTGTAAAACTAATGAGATTTCAGCTGCATAAGGACCCGTATGCTCTTCCTAACTCTCCACCCACAAATATTCTAATACATTTATTGATATTTAGAATAAAGGTGATGCTGATTCCCACAGGAAGTGATTTTAGTGCTGAGATCTGGTCACTTCCTGCATAACTTTTAGCATTATTCCCGGAGTAAAGAGTTGGGTGAAATGTTAAATCCGTATAGTAATCAGATTGAAACAATACAGGAACAAACAAGTGGGTGCATTTCATGCCCTATACTGTTTTGAATTGCTTCCAGGTTGTCTCTCAGTATAATTTATATCTCCCAAGTCTAGGGGACCAGTGGCTTAGTACAACACACATAAATCAATCAAGTTCTTAAGAGTGTCTAACCAATTAAGTAAGTATGTTAACTTGACTTCAGGATTATAAATGGGGTTTAAGCACTGCACGTTCTGCTCTCCCATATCTTCAAAGCCATCTCTTGATGAATAAAAATAAAAATGCCAAACACAATATTCATTGGCTAACTAAATCCCAGCTTTCAGAAAGAAACTGCAGCAAATAGTACCTGTTGTGCAAGGATTTTTAAAATGGTAATATTCCAATTCCCTACCTAGGTTGAGCGGCTCTGGATGAGGGATGAATTTTTCAGGCTGTCCAGGGTAAAGGTAGGATGATATTGGCATGGCTTCAGGTGTCATGCTGATGTTTAAGAACATGAATTGTATTATTTAATCCAGTTTTGCTCCATATACAGGCTTCTTTGGTTTCATTGGATCCCCTCCTACTCTTGTTTAGTTCTATGAAACAAGATTTGGTCATCCTCTGTGGGCTACATAGTAATTTTGGATCATCACATCATTTGGTTGAATGGGTTTTTCATCTATTCTGTACTGGCTAATCCTGATGTCTTGACTGCTATGCGAAGGGTGGTACTTGTTCAAAAAAGACTAAATTCTGAAACTACCTTTTCTCTGCAGAGCTTTTTTTTTTTTTACCCAGTTTAGAGTTTGATCTATGTGGCCCATAATTTAAAACCAAATCTGTAATCTGTATCTTTATTTCTGTTTTTCGTCTATAAGAACCAAATGTTGCATATGGATGCCTCTGACATTCCACAGAATCATAACATCTTAAGAGTTGGAACAAGCTGCAAGGGCCATCTAGTGCAATCTGCTGAAATGTAGGAATATACAACTAAAGCACTCCTGAAAGATGTCCATCGTTGGATGGGTGCTCTTGAAAGAAAGGTATCTGTTTAAAGATTTCCAAAAAAGGAGAGTTCAGCCACACTGTATTTGTTCTTCTTAGTGTTCAATTGGTATCATACACACACACACACACACACACACATATATATATATATTCCATTGGTTTTCATTCTATTCTCTGAAGCAGCAGGAAACAGACCACCCCCATCTTCTATATGACAGGCCTTTAGATATTTAAAGGTAGTTATCATGTCCCTTTTCAGTCTTCTCCAAGCTGAACATACCCAGTACCCTAAGCTATTTTTTTGCACAAGACTTGGTTTCCATGTAAATATCTAATATACATTTCAACTGAAATCTGGAGTTCTAAATGCAATGGGTCACATGCAAAAGGAATTTCTCACTATGCCTTTTTTATGCCTACTTTCAGTTTTTCTTTTAACGCAATTTGTGGTCTCTTTGGGTCACCCACAACTTTTTGATCCTTTCCACTGTGCTCAAAGAAAGTTCTTCTGTCCATATTTGTGGTGTTCCTCCATGTACAGCAGTTCTCAGTGGGGCACCCAGACCTTCTGTGCATCTTTTTTAAGATCCTGAAGGTAAGGAAATGCGAAAGAGTGAGGAAAATAGTTTGTGTCTGCTAGTTCAAATGCATGTACTTAAATTTTACCATGCATCCATTCCATTCTTGATCCTAATTACTTTGTCACAAAATAAAGGTAGTGGGGCAGGCATTCTTCTCCTGAAGCCGGAAATGCGAGCATCATTAGAACTGTTGGAGTCAGGGAACATAGCAATGATGGAAATATTCATTTTCCACACAACCTTCTTTTATGTTTCCAATTAATTTTGTGACACAGTGGGTTGGAATAACATTCATAATTGCAGTTGACCTTTTAGACTGAAGGAGAAGCTTCTCTAAGAGACAAGACCTTTTCCCCCCATGGATGGCTGTGAGTAAGAGAGATAATTAATTGGAGAAAGTAGATTACTTGTGTTACATGCTTTAATTATGGACAGAATGTATGATACAGCAGCATTCAATAAATTATGGGGCGTCATTTAGAAATAAGATGGGCTGGAATATAACAGTGACAGTTTTGGAGGTGAAACGTTTCTAGAAAATGGTATTTTGTTTCATTACATACTTCTGAAAACACTGTGGCATCTTTTTTGTTATAATGCTTTTGTTCTTTTTAATAGCTGTAGATCCATCCAATGGAATTCTGGGATCTGTTGTTTGGAGAGGTACTTTGAATTCCCTACAGAAATGAATCATTATTAATTTTAGGCCTAACGTATAATTTATCATCCTGTGAATTTAGATGGCACTTTTTTTATTTATCTCTGTAAGATGCAATGATCTCTGCAAGAGACAATAAGGAAAAGAAGGGGGTTGGACTGCATGGCCCTTTCAACTCTTTGATTCTATGATTTTATGATATAGATAGGTAGAAATAAAGATACTAAAGGAGGTGACTTAAAGAAGCTCCTACACTTCAGAAAAATGTGAGAATATGAAGACTTTTTAAAATTTATTTATTTTACTTTCACAAGATTCTGTTCATTGCTGGGAAATCTGAGATCCATCAAGTTGAGTAGCCCTTGGGGTCAGAGAGGTAGCTACTCTATGGAAAGGTCAATGATTTGTTTACAGCTTTCCTGGCTTTATGTCAAGCAGTAGGGTGGAAAAATTACTTCTATGTACAGTTCCACATAAATCATCTTAGCTAAATCAACCTTGCCAACTTTATTAAAACACATAATGAATCTAGTCTTCTCAAAAGAAAAAAAAGACCTACTCACCAGAGGAAGGGGCTCCCAGGAGCAAGAGTGGTGGAGCTTTGATCACATAAATATCTCAGAGTTTTGATAGCTTTAAAGGAGAATATTTTCTGGAACTCCACACTATTGATTTATATAACTGCTTCATTAAGATTACCATATACCCCCCAAGAGTATACATCCCACTCCTCTCACTCATCTAGAGTACAAATATGAATAACTGAAAAACAAAGAAGGCTCTTAAAAATGGCCAAGCCATCAGGGAAAAAAATAAACCCACAAACAATCAAAAGCTAAAATGCAACAAGGATGCTTTAAATACTCCCAGGAACTTCCATCCTCCTTTATTTACTGCCTGTCAAAACCTTGAGAGATGGAGCTCTGGAGATTTAATAAACAGAAAGGAGAGCATCGTACTTCATCATCAGACTTTCCAATGAAGCTGTGGCCTAGACATAAAAATTTTTTTTACACAGGGATACCTGAAGTTTATTGTATTTTTTTATTTTCTTTTTGTTTATTAAAGGAACTTATACCCTGCCAATCTATACGCTGGATCAATTAACTAGACTGCATTCTACCATTGGTCCATTTATAGTGTAATTCTATAAATCCTTTGAAGTAGAACTGGTTTTTGATCCCTATTCCTTTCCCAAACACAAATATCCACACCTCTTATCCCTCCAACAATAGGAAAGGTTTTTTTAATAACGGGCGACTTGGGGATGCAGCATGGATGAACTGACAAAGGACTTGGATATGCCATCCTCTTCTGTTCCCTCACCAGGTCCCAGTACTGTCTTCATAATAAGAGGGGAAAAAATAAAACTAAAGAGAACCTTAGAAGAAGACTGGCAAACTTCCTTCCTTCCTTCCTTCCTTCCTTCCTTCCTTCCTTCCTTCCCAACTTCATTTGATAGATAAATGTGCACAGTTTGAGGTTAGCTAGCTTCTGCTCTTTGTTACCTGGTGGAAAAGCTGCATATATTCCAGAAGTGCCGACTGTTCTGTGGGTGTTTCTGATATTTTGCTTTTCCTTCAACCTTACTGTGAATGGGAAAGCCTCCATTTAAAATGTATTCTAACAAATTCAAACTGTTTTCTCCATGCAATCAAAGATATAATTATAAGACCCATTTTCAGATAAACTAGCATTTAATGGCAATTTGTCAGGATAGGTAATGAATCTGATTTTGATTTTTTTTTTGAAGATGCCCAAAGACAGGTGACTTAAGGCTTAGCAATTTAAGATAATGAGGCTCCTGGGGATACGCAGTAACAGCATTAAGCACCCTCATTACAAGTCCACAAATTCTCTGGGGTTGCTTGCAGAAAGAAACCAGGCATTCTAAGGCTGGAGGCATAGCTTTTCATTACCAGTTGGTTGAATGAATTTCATTTTGTCACCATAACCAGGTACTGAGCAGTGTCCGGGGGGGGGGGGGGCACAGAGGTGGTAGGGTCACTTCAATAAGGGATCTGTAACTTGGACATCTAGAGGACATGGGTTTGATAATACTATGTGCCAAATTCAAAGAAGTAACAGAGAATTAGTTACCTACGATAGATTCCTTTTCTTAGAGTCAACTGGCAAATGCCTTGCTTCAGGGACATGTCTGGAAAAGTGTATCCTATATGTTTTGTAATACACATACTGGACTGCAATTGCAAATGGAGACTGAATTGTGAAGTCGAAGGCTTTCATGACCTGCATCCATATTTTTTTGTGGGTTTTTTGAGCTATGTGGCCACATTCTAGAAGAGTTTCATCCTGAAGTTTCGCCAGCATCTGTGGCTGGCATCTCTGGCATCTCTTTGCAGATGCCAGCCACACATAGTGGTGAAATGTCAGGAAGAAGCTCTTCTAGAACATGGCCACATAGCCTGAAAAAGCCCACAAAAAACTATGGAGACTGAATTTTTCAGGGGATGGGAGAAAAGTCCACAGACCATATAATTCCTACTCCTACTGTAGGTACTCACTATTTTGTTAGATCTCCAATGTTTCATTATTATTTTTTGTTAGTTCCCTTCATCAAGATGTTTAGGCATTGGGAATAGATCTAGGGGCCTGCGATATGAATTTGGGGCCAAGATCTTCTGGGCCCTTCATGCCTGAGACTATAGATCCTCCTCAAGGACCCTAAGTTCAAGATCTGTTTCATTCAAGCAGGGATGGTCCTTCTGAGACCAAGGTTCCAAAACCAACAGCATTTAGCCAATAAACAAGCTGAGTCTGGTTAGCGAGACTCAAAGAAGTCCAGGGCAGGGAGGATGTTTACATTTACATTTTGCTGTGTTTACCTGTTCTTGAAGGGAAAAAAAATCAGATTATCAACTGTAATGGAAATTCCTATGATGCATTTTTGCTTTCTTCAAGTTTATTATAATGTGCCCAATGTAATATTAATGATTCACAGTTAGCCACCACCATGCCATCTGCACTGCTGGCACATTTGTGGCCAGGGACTAAGGTAGTAACATTCTGTTTTAACAGCTCTTATTATTGCCGATGGGAATCACAGGCTTACAGGCTTACAGATCAGAGTTAGTAAATGGCTGCTGAACTGGAAATGCATCTCAGGTCATCCCAACAGGATACTTCCCAACTATCTGCCAGCTCATATAGAAGGTGCAGGCCAGGTCCTGTGGGCATCAGTAAATCAGAGAGCCATTTTACTGTAGGAAAACATTGCAATGGGTACACTTACTGATGATTAACAAATTATTAATAATAGTCAAACATTAGTGCTACTCACCTAGGCTTCCTTAGCAGAATTTATCCCACCCACCCCCTTCCTTCTGTTCTGCTATTAATTTGTGCTGATTGCTATCTTGGCAATAAAAATGTGATCCTTGACTTTTGGGAGATTGCTGGATAGCTATCTTATTTTGCAGCAGAGCAGTATTCATTCGGCAAGTATTGTGTGTCTGGAAAGGAGGGTGAATGGAAACATCAGTTGTTAAACTAGGGAAAACATGGATAATTTATAAAGGTGGGGAACATAAACTTGAAATGTTGTAGTGGAAATCACTAGAAGACCATTGTAATGAGGAAGTTTAGGCGGATGTGTGAATTCTCTGCCATATCCATCCCTTGGCATAACTCTCAAAAACTGTTGTGCTTTTACACCTTAGTTGGCTTTGCTTACCTTGGAAGATGAGAATGTTTCTTCTTAATGTGGCCTTTCTGTGAGGGTGGGAGACATCTAGCAGAGCCCATCCCAAATTATAAGAGTAGTGAGGATCATTCTGTTTAAATGAGAAGAGAAAAAAGGGGTATTAGGTGCCCATGTTCAGCATAGGTGTTTTAGGGGAGTGGGACAATCCTTTCCCTTTATGAACTCCTGAAGAATTGGCCAAAGGGAGCTCAATGCAGATGAGATTATCTGCATGGGTGCTGCACATCAGTGTTGTTGATGCTGTCTTCTAGAGCTCCCAATGGCAGAACAGAGAAAGTAAGTCTGCTTCTTAGGATGTATAGCTTCCACACTTGTAACGTTTTTACTGTGCCTGCTGTGTCAAGGGAGCTTTAAACCTTTCCCACAGTTGTGGTTATTGCTCCAGATCCAAAAAGAACTTCTTGCCTTTGGCAAAACAAATGTGGAGCTTTGCTATTCCAAGGGTTCCATTCTTACATTTATGTCTCATATGATACACTACGTAAGGCATTTTTGATGCCAAACAGTAAACCATGTAAGCCAGAGTATTAAACAATAAATAACACATGACAACAGACTTTTGTTATGGCCCATCTTTGTAGGGAGGAAAAATAAGAACCATAATAATAAGAATAATAAGAATAAGAAGAATCATCTTGTTTTCCGGCAGCTGTCCTTCACAAGACTAATGGTAGTTAAACAATGGAAACCTGAAGAGAAAATAGACATGTTTTTGTGGTGGAGAAAAATATGGTAGCTGGCTCTGAGTGAAAAATTAACAGAAAGTAACTGGGCATAGAAAAACCAAAAAAAGGACAAATACATTGAAACATGGATGACAATTATTGAGTTCAAGAAATCTGGATGAAGAAGAGTCTGCCCATGTTGACCACACTGAGAATTCTGGACAGGACTGTTGGAGCAGCTTCAGCTCTGAAGAAATGGCATTTGCCACATTAAGCCTATTAAGTACTGAAGAAATGAAAACACACCACTATTATTGCCAACTAAAAACACTGATCAATACAGCAAAGCTTTATGCATCACACTGATACTATTATTAATGTGCTTATGGATGCCTGTACCTGTTATGTAGTGTTATAAATAAAAACATTTAACATAAAAAGCTATGTATCTAAGGATTAGTGAGTTATGATGCCCAAAAACCAGTTTAACACTGTATTAATAATGAAGCATGTTGGCAGTAAAGTTAATGAAGTAATATAATATTGATTGAAACAAGTAATAGAAGGAGAATGGACCATACTGAAGCATAACTGCATTTCTAGAAATGAACCATATTGAGGCATAATTGCCTTCCAGTTCAGTTCCATTTGGGAAATATGATTTAGTTAAGTTCACATTAAAACAGAAATGGAACTTATTTTTCCCTAACCTTGTCCCTAAGGCCAATCATATCTAGATAGTACACATACCCTGGTCTCTTACCAAGTAGCTGAGTCCTTGGTTGGATTGTAAACCATGTACACATTCATCAGTATTTCTTTGTCTAGCTAAGGAAGCACTTCAATATCCTTCCAACAGCTGCCTTCTCAGACCCTGGATGCACAGCACTCAGTGTGTATGAATTCATGCTGTTTGCCTTTGCTGATCACAAAGCGATTCAGATGTAATTACATTGGCCATAGCAACCTGTATCCTTGAGTAAAGCCTCCTGATTAAAAATGTTTGGATTTTTTATTAGTGACTCCCTGGTTGTTTTACCTGGTTGAATAGAAATGCAGACCATAAGGCATTTTCTGGTTTCTCAAATTCTAATTTTGATAGCCAGTTCATCTGAGGAAGCAACAGTAAAAAAATAAAAGGTATACCGAGTGGGGGAAGCATTCACAATGGCATTAAAAGAACCAAAACAAACCCTGAGTATTAATTGATGTTCTACAACCTGCAAAGAAATGTACAGTTGTGTGTACAGTATTTGTACCCTTTAAGCTTATCCAATGGTTTCCCCTTTTCTCGCCATGTATTTCCTATTCTTATGAAAATCCAACAAAAAAATCCAACAGAGAATTCAAGTTGAAAAACAAACAAACAAGCATTTGTGAACGCATGTAACAATTTAGGCCATCCAAGATTTTCATGCACAATCTGCGTCAGTTTGAGGTCTTTCACCCCTTAAGGCAGAACAGTAATGGTTCCCACCACTCTTGGAGTCCAGAATAAGCTAGTAAAGTTATATAGCTGCATGAGAAGAGAAATCTTCCAAGAACATCTCACTACTTCTGGCAGAAATTTTTTTGAAAAGATACATTAGAAAGGCATCCTTTTCAGTATTTGCAATGTTGTAAACTGGATATACACTATTGTATTTATTGGAATTCATATTCATGGGCATTGCACAATTGCAAAGTAACTTAACTATCTTTGGAGCTAGACAGTCTCCCCACCACCACCACCACCAAAAATTTGCAAGACACTCGAGAGACACTCACTGAATGTTGACACCTTCAGCCCCTCTACTGACAACAAAGTGCAATGCAACAAGCAGTGAGGGTATCCCTGAAGAGTCCTGTTGCAGCTTCTTGAGACACCTTACTATTGGGAGAAGGCTTGGCACATCATTGCTCAGCCCTGGCTCTCCAGCACCTGTTTTGGGAGTAAGAAAAGAAAGGCTATCTGGCTTCAAAGGTAGGTTTTTGGATGCTTCCATTATTATAGAGACATTTCCTAGTGCTGGATCTCAACTCACATGTCTTTCTGTGTAGGAAAAAAAATCCAGAACACTTAGGAATACTTGATTATGGGGAGAATACGGTGCAGGAACATTTGTTTTCTTTCACAGAAGGCAAGGCATGCTTATGCAAATAGAAACCTGCAAAATGCTCAAAGATCATGATATACCACCAGATCTCTTACTGACCACAAAGGTCAGTGATCCATCCAAAGGCAAATGTCAGGAAGGCTTGAATGTACAGATTGGAGGACAGCTGGGGCTGTCAGCTAGGTGGGAAGCATTTATCAGTATTTTGGGAAGATTCCCAGTCCCAGATGACCAGTCCCATCACTCACTCCGCTATCCTGTCTTTGAAACTAGACTATAAGTGCATTGGCACTGATTTTCCTGGGAAGATATTCTTAGGGAATGGATGACAGTGTGTGTGTGTTTCCTTAACTTTGTGAGATGGGGCCTTTTCTTCTCCAGCTAGTTTAAAACTGACTCATTATAATGAATGTTTGTGTTAGGCAGAGGTGTCCTGCTTCTACAGCTGCCATTAATAACAATTCAGACATTTCCAACATTTGGCTGCACACAATGGGCAATGACAAGGGATTGATGGTTGTTGGTGCAGCCAGACAGCTGGTACACTCAGTCAATTGGGGAACCTTTTTCAGAATGGATCAGTGCATTTTTGCCTTCATTTAGGAACACATTCTAGCCAATGCAAATATGAGCAGCTGTTGAAATTTTGCTACACTCAAGATCTTGGAAGGAATTAACCTTTTTGGTTAGAATAACAAAAAACAATAACAGCAGGGAATCATAGGAAGCTTATAACATAGACGCCTTTGTGGCTTTTAGATGGTCCAGAGCTTTCAGGCTTTAACAGAATGTTGGATATGGACAACTTTCATAAGTGGGAAGGACCCAGCTTGATCTTGTATTCAATTAAACATTATATTTTGGAGCTGTGGCTATACCCAATGACTGTCAGAGTGCAAGCTAGGGACCTTCTGTCTGTGTGCAATTTCCACATGCAGTGAGTATTAGAGATGTGAATCAAAGGAGCTGCCTCAGCAGATAGATTAGGCCACAAAAAAACAAATACACAAGGCATAGGATGGGATATTCTTCGCTCTGCAATAGTACACATGAAAAAGACTTTAGGATCATTATGGATCAGAATCCAAGCATGGCCCAGATTGTGGTGTTGTGGCAAAAAAGGCAAACAATATTTTTGCCTGGTTCACTAGAACCATGGTTCCCAAGTTGGGAGAAGTAATAATCCCACTATATGAGATTTGCACTGGCCAGGATTCATCTGGAGTTCTCTGTTCAGTTCTGGGTGCCTCATTTGAAGAAGGATATAGACAAGTCAAGCAACCAGGTTAAAAGAAGGGCAACCAGGATGACAAGATGCATGGAAAATAAAACGTATGCAGAAAGATTGAAGGAGCAGGGTATGGTCGGCTTGGTGAAGAGACAACAGAGGGCTAGCATGATTACATTTTTAACTGTCTAAAGGTCTGTCACATAGAAGAAGGTACAGGTTTGTTCTCTGCTGCCTCAGAAGGTATAATTATTTTGAAGATTTCAACTGAAACTTAGAAGGAATTGTGTTATGGTAATAATGGTTCAGCAATGGAGCCAATTGCCTAGAGATGTGGTGGGTTCTCTTTCTCAAAATGAAGCTGGACAACTACCTACTGAGGATGCTCTAGTTGGAACACTTGTTTTGAATGGGTGGTTGGACTTGCTGCCCTATTGAGTCCCTTGCAACTCTATGACTCTATGATTCATTGATCTTGCACTAACTTCAGCAGCCACCTAAACGGGCCAGAAGCAAAATCTTGTCCACAGACAAAAGTCAACCTGAATTTATATGTCTGAAGAGTCGTCATCTTATGTAAATATTAATTATCACTCTTTACTGTTAGCCTTGTAGCCAGATTTCATTTCTGGATTCCTTCTCAGTGTTAATCCCTGTTTTAACTTTAGTTATGTCTGTTTCTGCAGCTTTAGGGCCCAGCTTTTTCATTGATTTCCTTCTCCTGACTCAACCAAGTGTTCTTAGTTCATTTTGGATTGCTACCTAGGATTCAGCTCTGAATAAGGGAAAGTAAGAATAAATGCTTACTAAAATATGAAAATTTGTACATAAATGGGACAGAAATAATAAGTTTGAAAAAATATTGGAAAAAAGAAAACTGATTTGTTTACCTAGATGCAGAGCTTTGGATACTTTGTTCTTCAATGCTTAGTTTCCAGTCTCTATGTATTCACAATGTTTGCAGTACTGATCTAAGATGTGACACTTTTTATAGGCTTAGTAACTTTTTTCTTTTTTTGATAGACTTTTACAGCTGCATCGAAAGTAAGTAGAACATGGTTCTTCTACACAAGGTTAGAAATTTTCCCAGTGCAGACAAATGAACAAACTCTTCAGTTTATTCATCAATTTTTTTCATTAAAGATATGGTGAACGTTTCATTAAAAAACACAAATCCATTGTTGGACAAGGTAAAACCAATGCATAATTTTCAGCATTTCACATAAGAAAACTGGGACCCTTGTGGTCAATCAACATTAGAGTGTGGTCAAGATGGTAAATATATTGATGGGGAACAGCACAAAATCCAGGAAAGGTAGCAGCAGTGTGCTTTTGTCTGATCCTTGTCTTATTGAGAAGAGCAGGATTTCACTCCTCTCCTCTTCCGCTGAGCAAATTGAGTTCCCAATCTGAACTCAGTTTGTAGTAGCTGAAGTAAGTTGGAGACAAAAGGGGAAAATGAGAAGCGGATAGAGGAATAGGGACAATTTAAAAACAGCTGAAAATGTGGGACTGCAAATGGTTAATAGGGATTGTTCCTATCAAAATGTGTATGTTGGCAGGTATGCTAACAGATCTCTTTGCCCCTAATAGAAGTCAAGAAATAGTTGATCCTTCAGTGGGTCTCATGTTGCAATGGAAGGCAAATGGAACTTTGCTGCCCCAACCTGAAAGCTTACAAAATGACAAAATGACACAGAAAAATGGACAGGCTCTCCTTTCAAGCAAGCATGTTCATTCAGGCAACAGGCAAAAGGATGGAGGCCTACATTTGACAGCCATAAAGGCATTTGAAAGGTGCAGAGCAAGAAAGAAATCAAATCTACTGTACTTTCTTTTGAAAGGGCTTCTCTCCCTTAATCCTTTAACCTAATTTGCAGTTTTTAATCTTATGCACTGGAAGCAACATGAGAAGGGATGAATATTAAAGGAAAAATATCATCTGATCTGTGATTGAAAGCCTTTCTCTCATTCTTTCTTCATTCAAAGCCTCAATAGCAACGCAAAAGGGATAAGCGGATTTCCTTGATTTCGGCTGCTCTCTCCAACAGATAAATTAACAGAGCCTGGTGTGCCTTGTGTGTCTGCTGCTGAAAATGAAAGACTAACTCAGCCAGACTCAGTGAAGTGACACTGATGTAAAAGGATGCTGTGTGCCGCTTAATGAACATGAAAAACATTCTCCAAATGGATTTCCAAGCCTTTATTCTACAAAGTCAGTGGAATTACTTAAATAGACAGGAATAATGCACACAAGTGATGTTTCATAACACAAGGATCTAAGGGGATCTTATAAAGGGAGGTGGGTTTCAGTGTGGGAATACAGTAGATTCAGACATCTGAGGATTCACTGTAAGAAGCAAGAAGAGGTACATATGTGAGTCCCAATGCATCCCTGCCTACTACGGAGACCTGGGCATCCAAGCTCAGATCTGAGTCCAGCCCAGGATACATACTTTAGGATTTCAGGGTGAGGATAATCCCATCCAACACAGGCTGAATTCCTATTCTCTATTCTGCCTTAAGGCTGATGAGGAACATCTCTGTCTTGTCTGGATTAAACGTCAATTTGTTTGGTCTCATCCAGTCCGTTACCAACAACAGACTCTGGTTTAGCACAAATACAGCTTCCTTGGAATTGGGAGAAAAAGAGAGATGCATTTGGGTATCATCAGCATACTAGTGACATCCAACCACAAAACTCCAGATAACTTATTCCAGCTGTTGACAGGGCTCTGTGTTACTCTGTGTGGTTTGGAAACCTAGTTTTTAAACACAGAGAACTGCCCCTCTAGTCACCTATTATGGTAACCCATATGGTTTTAGTATGGGTTGTGGTCCCCAGCACACATTTTTGCATTGCACAGAAAATAATGTCACTGACATTAACACCCCCACAAGTAACTCAAAACTTCCAAGTTTTCGTGAATCAGGAAATGATTCAGGAAAATGATCCCAGCCATTTTGGCTGATCAGCTCAACTCCAAAGATCTGTTGGACCAAGGTCAAAATGATTCATCCAAAACTATTCAGCTAAATGCTATTGCCAAAAAGAAAATGGGGATCAAGCTTCATTACTGGATTGGAAGAAATGATCGCTTATGAATATAATTGAGTAGAAGCATTCTGCATCACACCACAATTATGAAGATGAGCAACACTAAAGATCGAATATTGTTTCCCCCCCTTTTGACAGAACATATCTTGTTTATACGTACATATCCTGTATATAAGGAACCTGATATTCCTCTGTTTTGGCAAAATCTGAAGACAAGAATCTCATTTCTAAATTGAGAAATTTTCTCCTGCACCAAAAAGCCATGAGAAATAATGTTCTCATTGTAGAACAAAAAAAATAGCACTCAGGCACAAGTCACTGTGCAATGCAATGTCCCTTGAAATGGCCAAACTATGAGAACATAATGGGTGTGTATGGCAATCCTTAACAAGCCATATGTTAGTAGCATCTGCCATGTAGTGCCCATCAATGAAGCAGGTAATTTATTGTATGGAACAAAATGTTTTGTTTCCCAAGTGTACAGACTGATTTGTCAAGGTTTAAATGGCACTAATGGGGACAATATTATGGACAGAGATTTTATAGGCACATGTTGGGTATATGCAGGGCTATGAAAAACTATCATGCTTGACTTCATTGCATTTCTTTTCCAACTCCCACTTTGTAACCTTCTCTCGTTCCTTGTTCATATCTGGTTATAAGAGTTTGTCTTTCCTTTTATTTTTATGGAAATATGCTACCATTTCCCTAAGGTACACATTTCTTCATGTGTTTTTCCTGTTGGGCAGCACATATGCGGATTTGACAATGGGGCCGATTTTTGACACTCCAATTAACCAGTTACATGCAACAAAAGGAGCCATGCCTCTGAGTTTGCAAACCTGATAAGAGCTGTTGATAAATTATATAGTATGGGGCTTATCCACACTATATAATGATAGTGCTATATTCCTCTTTAACTGTCATGGCAATTTAGAAGAGTCATTTAGAAATATCAACCAGAGAGTTAAGTGCCTGAACAAATTACATAGCCCAGGATTCCACAAGATGTTGCCATGGCATTTGAAGTAGAGTTTGGCACTATATCTCAATAATGTGAATGGAGCCAAGGGTAGGGATATAATCCTTCACCAAGTTTCTTCTAAAAGATAGCAATGAGGAATTTCAGCAGTTTCCTTCCCATTGCAAAAATTTGGAAACCACACAGTTTTGACGGCTATTTGCAATTTGGGATTTATTCTGTGCAAAATTTGCATGTAAAAATTTTTGGGCAGAAAACAGGATTTTCTGCACAGGAAACAGCATTTTATATGTGGAAAAAATATATCTGTGCAGAAATATTTATGCATAGAAAAAAAAGTTGTAATTGGGAATTTGTTCTGTGCCAGTTTCACCCGTGATTGTTTTTCAGAAAATAGCATTTCAATACAGAAGTCTTTCCATCTCTTATGTACTTAAAGATAATGGTAAATTCTGCAAAACTAGGAGCAACACATAAATTGTGCAGCTAACAGTCAGCCATCTTGGCCAGAACCAATTTTCTATTCATTTTTACTCATCCAAAAAATCATGCTTATTAAATCATTTAATTATTCTACTCACAGGTGTATGAGTGGTGTATAACGGTCATAGTTTTTCGTTTAAAATATATTGGCAAAGCTTGTTTTGAAAGAGAGGAAAAAAAGGATTCAAATAAATCAGTGGAAAATGAACTGAGGATGAGTACACATACATATATATGGGTTGGGGGGATTGCTTTTGTTTTAAATTGATGTTGTTCATTGATAAGTTTATGAGTAAATACCAAGCATAATAAAATACATTTTTGTGTAAAGATATACAATTTTTCCAGCACCAAAAGCCAAACCAAAAACTATGGCCAATAGCCTACATTGAAAAGATAGAGGATAATCTTATGCCGTAGTCATGCAACACCACCTTGTTAGTGAATCACAGTCCTGTGTAACTAAATGTGAATTGTGTATCCACACACAATGTGTAATGAACATCCATGCGCATCAGTGAGTATCCATGTACAATGCCCACTTTAAAAAGAAATTGCAAATTGATACATAAATGGTGCAGAACAGACTAAGGGGGGGGGGGGAAGAGAGAGAAGCTAAAAGTAATTGAAGCTGGATCTCATCCATCCTTAGTATGCACATATAACAAAAAGGTAGATGTGAAAATATGTATATTTTTCCTTGTACTATTTGGAGGACATAGGGATCTATTCTCTGAAAGATCATGTCCTACTCCCTCCCACATGTACAATATACAGCCAGTTCCTTTTCACACATTCTGTATCTCTTGTTCCTTGGCAGGCTGTAATATGTCTGAGCATATGGCAGCTTTATTACAGCACCTAGCAATAATCTTGAGCAAGCTGCATAATTAGAAGAAATGTGAATAGAACATATTAGGGATAAGACTCATTATTTCTCAGAAATACCATAAAATTCTATTTCATATGATAGCCTCTTCCAATGCAGGACACTAACTCATTCTGGCACACTCAAAATGAATTACTTCTTCTGATTGTCTGGTTAAGGAGCTGGAATAAAGCGCACACATGCACACACACACACCTCTGATAACTTATTTTAAAATAGCGAGGGATTAACTTTTAGGTATTTTGTTAAACTTCACTGCATTGGGTTCGTGGGCTGTCATATAATGCGACTGTCGCTGCTAGGACAGTGCAGAATTAATGTAATTTGACACAGTTTTAACTGCCATGGCTCCATCTTAGGGAACCCTGGGATTTGTAGTTTGCTGTGGCCTTTTGTTGTGGCATTAGAGCTCTCTAACATGGAAAGCTAAATATCTCGCATAACTACAGATCCCAGAATTCCATAGCATTGAACCATGGCAGTCAAAGCAGTATCAAACGGCATTAATTCTGCAATGTAGATATAGCCCTAATCTGCTTAGTAGTGCACGTTGGAAACAAAGATTTCTTCATATCTTGAAAGGAAGAAAAAAGAACCACATCTTACTTTTCAGCCACTCTGATCTGTCCCCCCGCCGCCGCATCCCTCTTGCTAAATAAATTAGATCAAACATTGCTCCCTAAAACATCCCTGTGCTCCAAAATATCAAGTTGTTTATCTCTAGAAGTAACTTTCTTTCATTCCCCCCCCCCCCACCTAAATAGATTAACTTTAACAGAGACTCTGCTTGCACTGTTGTTGCTGCTCTTGTTTTTCAGAAACTATACAATAAGCATATTACATACTTTTAAGGCAATAAATAAGATTTCTATATAACCCATGGGGATTTTCCATTAAAATTTCATAAATCACATTGTGCATTATCCTTTTTAATCCTCAGCCTTTGCAATGTTAGTCACGGGAAAATATATTTAACCCTGCACAAAATTCATGATAAGCTGCGCATAAAGAATATTAATCAGAACTTTGATGTAAATAATGGCTTTCTGTCGAGTGTGTGCATGTGTGGGGCCTTTCTATCTCAGCAAGGTAATTTTTCCCTTCCTTCTAACTATTCTCTATGCTTAATAATAATTCATCCATTCCATTTTCTTGGCACGCTGCCCATACTTCCAGTCGCACACAACCAGAAAGAAATAACCTTGGAAAAAGAAGGTCTGCATTTCCCTCTGGATACTTTCTCCTGAGACTGAAAAGCAGAAGCCCACTAGAAAGAATGCAGAATTTAAGATAAAAAGGATCGCCTTCATCCTATTTCTTTTCGTTTCTTTTCCTTTCCGTCTTTCATTTCCTCTGATTTGTGTCCCACTTCTCCGCAATTTCAGTATCACCCTTGATTGGCAAATATACATTTAAATGCAACACTTCTTCCCTTCAGTTCATGTTCATTCCTTTACATTTATTTATTAATTTGCACAATAATTCTGTACGTGTTTATTCAAAGGGAAGGAAGGTTGAGGGATGGCTGTGGTCATTCTCAGGATATTGATCAGTACACTTCACACTGGCATTTGCATAAATCAACACCAAAATGAAATCAATCAATCAATATCTTCAAGAATTCCTTATTTTCTCACAAGCAAGACTCGAAGTACATTTCCAGGAGACAGGTCTTCCTCCTACCTTTCCCCAGCCATTTCATCTCTACTAATATTCCATGCGGAAATGTTGTACCAAAGATGATGGCTACATTTCAAGTTCCAGGATGCTTTTAATGCTGCAGCATACAGTGTAGTTTCTTCTCCCACCAAGAGATAATGGCAATATTAGTTAATTCACTGACTTCTCAGATCCCTCCCCCCCCCTTTTTTTAACAGCAGGGTGTTGTTTTGTAGCAAATTTGAATAGGGGGGATGCAAACTCAAGACCCCACAGAGAGTAAATCTACACATTAGATTATAAGTGCAAGGCCATGTCTTTCCAGAAGTGGGCATCTCTGATGATGGTATTATAAGCCCACTGATTTTCTTTGTTGGGGGGCAGGGGATAAACAGAGCTTTTGCAAATCTGGAGAGAGAGAACAGGAAGCCTACTCTTATCTCTGGTTGTCCTGATTGTAAAGTCATTGTTTTCTTAAATTCCAGAAGGGTGATGCAGTGAAACCCTTCACAATTAGCTGGAATGACAATGGCTTCTGCCACCCCCCATTTTTTTAGACTTAATTAAAATCCTCACAATAGCAGATAGGAAATTGATTTTTCAAGAAACAGTGGTCAGAATCCTTTTAGTGGCATATACATACTTTGCATACATGTGTGTCTTGCTTTGACTGGGATACAAGTGGGCAGTGCTGCAGTTTGCAAAGGTATCTTGTAGCACCTTTGAGATTAGCTGTGAAAAGGACATTGCACCACACACTTATGTAGACTTGGGAGCTTATCATTTGGCTTATTAATTCATCTTACTTCTCCCAGTTTAAATTTCAATCAGGCTGCATCCTGATCCTATCAGAAGGTTTTTGCCACCGAATTTGCTGCCCAAATACACTAAACTACAAACCCCAGAATTTCACAGAAGGCATCCATAGCAATTAAGGTGGAATAATAGTGCTACAACAATGTGATATGATATTGGCCTATGAAAGCTTATGCTACAACTACTTTTGTACAGTTAGTCGAAAAGGTGCTGCAAGATCTCTTTGCATGCTGATATTCCAGACTAATATGGCCAAGGCTGTCACTTTATCGCAGAAATCAGACAGTTTGACACCACTTTAAATGCTATGGAATTCCGGAATTTTCAACAACTAATTACAAATTGCAAAATTCCATAGGTTGGAGCCATGACAGTTAAAGCAGTGTGAAACTGCATTAATTCTGCAGGGTGGCAACAGCCTATGTCTCTAAAATATGGTGTAGTTTCTTTGGGAAGCCAAGGAATAAGATTTTCATCCTGTTTCCTCTCTTTGTAGTGAATTGCAACAGGGATTAGAACCAGTCTTTCTCCCACTTCCATGGCCATTTAACAGCCATAACAACAGGGCATGTCAGCTTCTGGAATAAGGCTCAAAGCTGTGCACACAGAGCAGTTATATTCAATGTTTAAAAGTTGCTCAGGTTACTGCAATCTTTCACACACTTCTCTGTAGATCTTGCAATCCTACATACACAAGCCATAATTCTATTCATAACATATATGGGAGTGAGTTGCATCAATCCAATCAAATAAAGTTCTTCTCTTTCTGTGGTCTCATGAATGCCCCAGGATCTAGCAGAGAGTGTGACTTTTTAAAAATTCCAAAATTTCAGAACTACTGGTTGTCAACAATGTGTCTTTTGTTTTTAAGTAACTTTTGCCATTCACATTCTTCATGGAAATAACAGATGAAATACTTGCACTGTCTGTATCTCCTCATATATGACTCCTGGCCTCCACCATTCTGAAAGCCAAGAAGAGAAAGTTAGTTTTGCTGCTGCAGCAAAAATACTGTCTGAGGCTACCATCTCAGATTGTGATACTTGGTCCTGCCAGTCAGTCTGGGCATTTTGCCATCTATTTTTTTTAAAAAAAAAAAAAAGAAAAGAAAATTCATGCAGCAATTATCTGCTCAAGTTTTGCATTCCTGTTTTGCAAATGTTTGATCTTGCTGCTCCTGGAGCAGAGTTGTAAATTGCAGGACACAAATGCCAGGCTGTAGAAGCTATTACTGTAGAAATAACATCTGGCACCTTTTTGAGGGGCTGTAGAAACAGATGCTGATTTGCAAAATGCCAGTGCTTCTTCTCAAGTGACTTGACGGCATTGAGAGACTAGCTGGCCTGAATCCCATTTGGCTTTGAAATTCCCCATGTTTCAGAATGGTATACCTTCTTTCATAAGTTCACTTGCATTTTGGTATTTCTCCTTAAATTTCTAAGGTACAGAGGAGGAGCATGCAGAGGGTTCTGGGGTTGATCTCTTTCTCTCTTTTTCTCTTGGGTAAGGGGAGTTGCTGAGGCTTTCTTCATAGAGGTCATTAGATTTTACATACAGAAAAGATAATAAAGATTGAGTCTCCCTTATTCAGAATTTGGGAATCTGAAATACACTGAAACCCAAAGTATGTTCAGTGTGCTTGCATATAACTGGACAAGAAAAAACAACAACCTCAGAATGAATATTAAAATTAAGAGATCCACAAGATTTATAGTGAAATGGCCACTTTGAATGCCATTGCTAATAATAATAATAATAATAATAATAATAATAATAATTTATTTGTATCCCGCCCCTCTGAGAACAATCGCGGCAGCTAACAACATTAAAATGCAGTACATTCAATTTGCATTCCCCTCCCCCCAATAAAAAATTATTAAATCAAGTACAATTGATCTCTTATGATTTCAATTAGGAAAAAAGTCCAAAAATTATTCAAGTTTTCCTCTTGTGCAAGGAAAAGGACTGTGGAACAATGTAGGGCAATATGGGGGAAAAAAGGAAAGATGGAGAAGTAGACATCCAGGGAGCATTAAAATATGTTTATCAGGTAAACAGGTGGGTCTACTAACATCAAAGGTCTTGAGCTATGAATTTATGTGTAAACAAGGATGAGCGCATATCTTGTTGTGAAAGAACATGTAGATAGATTTGCATTTTAAAGTGGAATTCAAGCCCTTTTGAAACGATAGACTGCAGGTGGGTTGCATCCCTGCATGACTTCACATTAAGATGTAGTTATATATTCGTTGTGTGTAGGACGATGCTGTCCAGTACTGTTGGACATAGTCTGGATTCTCGTCTTAGCTCTGAATGCCCTGAGTAGCCTAGAGCACTGTTAGAATCCCTTCCCCAGCTGTTACTAGTGACTTGTGCTGTACTCTTTTCTGCATTCAGGAGTCTGAAGCCATCATTGCAATACATATAAAAATTAATTATGCATTTTATAATGGGTTTTAATTAGCCATCTTTTAATCACTGCCTCCATGGTTATGCCTTTGGGTCTGATTCTGGAAACAATTATCAATTGCAGAATGGGAAGAGCTTGATAGTAATTGGCTTTCTGTTGCCTGTGACAAATATGACTATTCCTCAATGCTCATTTTGCAAAAACAGAGCTATAGCTCAAAGTTCTCCTCGGAACGCTTTACAAAAGTGTGTCCAGCAACCTTCTGGGTGTGCTCTATCAACTTCAGATATACACTTTCTCATACGGATGACACAAAATCACTTTCCAGGGAGTATACCATGGACTCCAGGTTTTGACCTATATATATAAATAAATGGAAAGAACATGAACCTCGTCTCTCCGACTTCATGCTGTAGAAATAAAAGGCAGAGTACTGAACAAGGCAGTCCTGTTATACATTTTCCTTTTAGCTGATGTTCCTCTGGGAGATTTCTGGGAAAGGGAAGCATTACGCATGACTAAGTATAACTAATGTGGCAAGCTCAGTGGCCTTGTGAGACCCTGGTGTACAGGATCATGGAAGCTGGGTCACAACAATATGTATGTGTACTGGCACTTGTACAACACATCCTCTACTAAATAGCAGCAATCAGGCAAAGGGCAAAGACTGACACTAGAGCAAGAAAGCCTAAGAGCCAAACTTTCAGGTAAGTTCTCAACAATTGCATTCCAGTAATGGGTAAGGACAATGGCAAAAGACTGCAGCCGATATTACCAGCCTCTTTTATTTTAACCTTCCTATACAAACAGAAACAGTCCCTGAACACATTAAACTATAATACCAGGAATGGACTATTGGATGATTTATTAGTTTTCCCAGTTCATGGGTTGTTTTATTTGTGTGTGTGTGTGTGTGTGTGTGTGTGTGTGTGTTATTTGAGGCCCTCACCCATCTGAAATGCTTAAGCAAATGAAAACTCCAAATGCTACCCTGAAATGTGGTGGATCCAGAGGGCAAATCCATATTGCATTCATTCAGAAGGTTTCACATTTCAGTCGTGTAGCATCCAGTTTAAAGGATTTGAGGTAGCAAGGCTTAGGGATCTACTGCTTGTCAATATAAACAGCATGCCTAGCCCCTCACCATATCTCTCCCTTCCCCAAAATCACACCAAAAGAGGCACTCCATTCCTCTAGTAAACATTCAATGTTGAAGATAACTGGGATGTGTCTAAAGAAGCCAGAGTGGAGATAGATAGATAGATAGATAGACAGACATGTTCAGATGAGCTGATATTGAAAAGAGACAAGTACAAAAAGTGGAATAAGAAGCAAATCCCTAAAGAGGAATGCAAAGGAAAACCAGTACTTGTGGGGAGAAAGTCACATAGATAAAACTCAAGACTAAGGCCAGACTTGCTAGAGAGGTTTATTAATAAAAAGGGCAGGGTTAGCTGTCTTCCAAACAAAAAGGAATAACAGAAATATAGAAGGACCACTGTGTAGAGAAGATGGTTACATGTCAACAGGGGAGATGGAACTGCTCAACTCCTTCTTTGCTTCAGTCTTCTTCCAAAAGGTTGGAGGGGGCATTGCTTTACCTGGTGAAAACAGAAGAAATGATGCAAGAAAGACACTGCTCCCAGCCATTATCTGAAACAAAACCAGCCAATTTCTTGCTTCTTCGTGTTCTCTCTTGACCAATAAATGTCCATGAGGGTTTCCCTGGCAGCATATCTACAATTAAAGAGTATGAGAAGGACAGAAGAAGAGGCATCATCTTGCCCAGAAAAGCATTAAACTCTGCCAGTATGATCTAGCAGCTCAGCCTGTGTTGTCTGAACACTCTCAGGATTGTGCAGAATTGGAAGTCCAGTACCTAAACTGACTTTTGTACTATTGCAATGCCCTTTTGCTGAATAATGTTCTACTCCTCTTGTCAAAAAGTCACTGGCACAGAAAAGCCTGGAAAAAAGTAGAGCTCAGATAGTTGAGGCTGAGGCTTCTGTTCTTTCCTCATGGCTCCTGGGACCAATCTTTCTTTTCCTTTGTGTGGGTTTATTGCCATTCTATGGCTAGAAAAGATGGATCTCAAAGCATATATGACATGTAGTTAGACACTGAGGGATCTCATGATGACCTAAAATATTGATACAGAGAGCAGAGACTTACTGTACCTGAATAACAAAAGGATAAGTTGCCTCTTAAGTCCCCTGCAGGGGTTAATATATTGCTAAAATTCTGTGCACAGAGCACACAAAGCATCGCTACTATCATTTCTGCCAACTACATCATTGCTGAATTGCAATAATCACACCTTGCCATGCCATCCTAATCCCACCTTCCAGTCCTTAATATCTTTCTTTTCCTGAGCGTTTTAGATAAGTGTTTAGAGATGTGGCTGTGAGCAAGTCTTCATTTTGTACATTTCACTTTAACTGGGAAGAACATTGTTTTTTCTGATTTTAATCATAAAAATAGACTTCTCCTAATAGAGCACAGAAACCCAATTTCCTCCCCAAAGCATTTTCGGAGCTGATATGACACAGATCTTTTTTATGATCACAAGAAAAATAATATTTGGAGCTTCAGAAAATGCTCAGCAAAATATGCAAAGGCAAATAGAGCTGTAGCAGACTATTACACGTTTGGCATCAACAACCTTGAAGTAGAGGCTAAGGCATGTGTTTTCTACCTATTGTCATCAAATAACCTTCCTAGACGCAAACCACATCCTGGACTTTTCTAGGCAAACACAGGGTATAGTTTCCTGCTGAAAATAATAAGCAATTGGAATGGAAGGATAGGTATATTATTCTCAAGATTTACTGAGCTCTTCAGACAGCTTGTGGCATACCTTATTTAAATCCTGTTCTACACTGATAGTAGATTGTGGTGGAAGATCAAACTGAGGATACTATGTAGAGTCAAGCTCTGAGCTAGGCTCAGGCAGCAGATTCAAGGGATTTTAAAAGCCCACCTCAGAGAGAAGTTTACCTTTGAAAAGCGTGAAATTCTTAAAACCTGAACCAGCAAAGAAGACTCTCCTCCTTGTCATCCTTTTGTGCTAACCCTCAACCCCATTATCAGGAACACTCTAGACACTCAGTCTCATAACCATCTTTTTTCTCTTTGCTTTAAAGTTTTGTACAGTTTGACTACCATGGAAAAGGAAATAAAGTGAATGAAGCACATGTTTTCCTCTTCCAGCCCACCTAGTACTGGCACCCTAGCACATTCATGCCATCAATGCACACAGTGATCCAGAGGAGGTATTGTTCTTATTTTCAGTGTGACATGCAGAAGACAATCTGACACCCAACATAGCAGAAAGCCCACACATCTGAGTACCAGCTGTGTACTCTTCCTTGTTTCGAGCATTAGAGCCTTAAAATCCTTAGTGCGGATGGTTTTCCTCTCATGACCCTATATAACAGAGTGCCTGATGGGACAGATGACATAGGAACCCTCCATGGATGCAAAGCGAACGCATCACGTACACTGTTGAAGCATAGATCCAAAGGTCAAGATAGGAGTTGCCATCAGGAAAAGTCATTCACACCTTTGGGCAGATTTATGGCCCAGGATGTTTTGCCAGGCCATCAAAAAGCCATTGTCACCTTGGAGACTGCCTATAGATCAAGCAATCTTTAATATGTAGATTTGGTTTTGCTTTGAAAAAAGGAAAAATAACTCTCCACCTTAGGCTAGATTCTGCCTTATTTAAGGTCCCTCAAATCTTTTGTCCAGTGTTCTGTGTTAGAATCCAGGCAAACTCCATGTCTGTCTGAATTCTGATATAGTTCCAATCCTCTAGCCGCTTCTCCCCCCACTTCCACTTTGAAATGGTCATCTAAGAAAACAGGTTCAATAGTACCATCCACACCACTGAAGACAAAGTCATGCATGCCAACAGTACAGTCCTACTTTTTTCCCCCCCTGTTTGCACTATATATTTGGAGCAGAAACTTTGAAAAGACTTGTGATTCATTTGAGAAAGTCCCATTGGAGTTCATGCGTGCTCCCAAAATCTCAGCCTCAATTGCAATTTTACACAGCACATACTACAATGTTCCTTTAAAACTACCTTTTTCTTTTCATCATTTACATAACTGTTTGTTATTATAGTGTGACAAGAACATAGTATTCTGTCATAGAATCTAGATATTTATGGTCCCAGTAATGTACAAACAGCCATCATACTTCACAGAGCTTTCTTAGAGCTGGACCTTCATTCAGTCTTTTTTTTTTTAATATATAATATGTTAATGTATCCATTTCCATTTTCAACCATAACTTCCATAACCAATCATAAAGAGAAGGTGACAACATTCTCAATTTGATGTCATAAAAGAAATAGCTATAATAATTGGCCACTTCAAGTACATTTTCCATCAATGTTCTGGACAAATTTGTCATGGATCAATAAAATAAGTAAAAATAGCAGAATGTATGGTCTAATTTATAACAGTCAGCTATTGTAGGTTGGTATCCTGTTGGTTAGTCACAATTAGAGTTGGTCTATTCAATCAGTTATTGAACAGTGAGTCAACACATAGATAAATCCCATATATATTTACTAACAGGTAAATCATTCAATGGATCTACATTAGTTGAAGGAACCAGCATGGTGTAGTGGTTTCATTGCTGGATTAGGACTCATGGAGATGAGGGTTTAAATCCCCACTCAAGCATGGAAACCTACTGGGTGAATTTGAGCAAATCATACTCTCTCAGTCTAAGAGTAAGGCAATGGCAAATCCCTCTGATAACATTTTGCCAAGAAAACCTTGTAAGAGGTTTGCCTTAGGGTCACCGTTAAGTCAGAAATATGTTGGAGGCATACAACCACAACCAAAAAAAAAAAGTTAGTCCTTATCTGCACAGATCAAAAGGCCCATCATCCCTTCCTAATAGTGTTATTCTGTTCAGATGATGCATGGCCCAAACGCCAATTTTGGTGTGGGCAAGTCTTGGCAATGTACGGCCTATCCCATACCAGAACTTGGGTTTATCAATATAAATATAATATGAATTTTAAAAACTTACCTACTTTTAAGGGAAGATCTAGAACATCTGTTCCTGTACCACCCTGGCTGTCTGCATGGACGTCCCACTGGGCCACCCGATGCATCCACCACCATTGCAGATCACTCATTCTGGGGTCAGAACAAGGTGCCCAGAATGTGACCATCAGTGGGCACCTCATTCTTACATCAGAAGTGAGTGACCTGCAGTAGCAGCAGATGTGCCAGATGGAAATGGAGGCCAAACTAACAGGGGCAGATTGGGGAACCTGTAGGGCTGCTCCTGGAGTATTGTGGCCATTTCAGATAAGGCCTTAGTTGAAACTAACAATAGGACCCAGTCCTTTCTTTTATTTTCTCTGGTTGAGCATTGTGTGTGTGTGTGTGTGTGTGTGTGTGTTTTCCCCCTAGGAATATTATTAGAATAGCAATAAAATGTACATTTTATACTAGTGAACTCAGCACTTTCTAGGCGGATTACAATCTTTAAGCCAATTGCCCCAACAAGTTGGGTATTCATTCTATCAACCTACAGCTAGTTTCCTAGGTATCCTCCTAATGAGTTAAGCTGAAATCTCGACATAGGAGCATAACATACTATCAGTCCATGTAATACTTTTGAGACTATTTTTGAAATGCAGTGTAAATATCTCTAGGCATTTTACCCTTATATGCATTTACCACCACCAGGAAGCATTCCCTTTCCCATATGTCTAGCATAAAGTGCTGCATTTCTGAGCATGAAGACTATTCACAGGTCATTCTTCACCAGCAGTGTGAATCCATTTTTCAAAATTATCGAGGCAAATGCCAGATCGGTCTTGCCCTTTCTCCTGTCCCCCCATCTGTCCTTCTTTTTTTTGTTCCACACATATTTAATTGTGCGGCTGGCTGGATGCACATGCATATTCATTCAACAGAAATTAGAAACATAGTTAGACAATTAACTCTGAACATTATGGGTGGAGATAAATCTCAGATTTATCTAGATAAGGCAAGTTTATTGGACGTTTTTAGTTTGCAAACAAATGCCTTAGGGTTTACTGTAAGATCATACTCAAGACATGATTGTGTAGTGGTTAGAATACTGGATAGAAACCCAAATTCTAATCTCACTGGATGACCACGGGTCTGTCACTGTTTTTCAATCTGAATTGTTTTTGTTGTAGTTGTTGTTAGCTTTATTTATACTCTGCCTTTCTCCTATTTTGTGACTCAAAGCAGCTCCCACCATCTTCAGTTAGCTGAAAATATAAAGAATCAACATTCTGGATGTTAAGGCTATTAAAATAAAATTACAATATTAACAATATTACAGCAGTTTTGAATATACTGAAAAATAATAAATGGAGTAAAAACACTACAATTTAAAACACTTCACTATCCTTCTACAAGTTCTCACCTTCAAAAACGTCAATTTTAAAAGCCTACCAGAATAAAAAGTATTTTCTTGCTGATGGAAGGACAGCAAGGAAGAGGGTAGAATTCAAAGATATAGCTGTATTAGTCTGTAGAATCATTAGGAAGAGAGATCTTGTAGCACCTTTGACACTGTAGAACAATACAGTTTGACATCACTTTAACTGCCATGGATGTGGGATTTGTAGTTTTGTCAGGCACCAGCACTCTTTGGCAAAGAAGGCTAAACTCCTTGTAAAACTACCAATCCAAGGATTCTATAGGATGGAGATAAAATACTTAAAGTGGTGTCAAATTGGAATATTTATACACTGTAGATGCACTCATTAGACTTAAACAGTCTAGGTAGGCTTCACCTCCACCAGTCATGGGATTTAGCATGCAGCTAAAAATTGTCTCCCACGCATGCTGCTTTGTATCCCCCGGCAGCAATAAATACATCCCTGGATTGGATCAGGCTGCTGGAGCACCATTTCAGTGGCTGGAGAAAGGATGAAGGAGACTTCCTTAGCTGTGGTGGTATCCTACAATTGTGTGAGCCTATAAGGCAAGAGGCTATGCTGAGAGAAGCAGTGCTGCTCGTAGGGCCTCCGATGTCACACAGGTTTTTTTTGTTGAGGATACAGACTTTAGTCGCCAAAGGAGGGCCTGGAGAAGAGAAGGTTAAGAGGTGATATGATAGCCCTGTTTAAATATTTGAAGGGATGTCACAGCAAGCTTGTTTTCTGCTGCTCCAGACAACAGGACCAAGAACAATGGATGCAAGCTCCAGGAAAAGAAATTCCACCTCAACATTAGGAGGAACTTCCTGACACTCCTTCAGAGATTGTGGTGGAGTCTCCTTCTTTGGAGGTCTTTAAGCAGAGGCTGGATGGCCATCTGTCAGGGATGCTTTGCTTGGGAGTTCCTGCATGGCAGGGGGTTGGACTGGATGGCCCTTGTGGTCTCTTCCATGATTCTATGATTCTATTATTCTAAACTGCCAAATAGCTACTGGGCAGGAACAGTAGGGAGTGACATTGGTGATGGATCTCTCAGACACAATGGCAGTGTCACTATAGCTACCACTAGTTCGTACTGTGCAGAAGGAGGCGTGATGAACCCCTTTTGAATGTATTTTACTTTGAATACCCTATGATGAGATGATCAAAAATGAAACAAGAGGTAGTGCCTGAAAATGAGACTCCAAGGTTTGAAGGCACGCAACTGGGGTTTGACCAAGAACATGCCAGTTTTTTATAGCTGCACATTACTGGGAAAGATTAGAGATGCTGAGCAAGCTGTCTTTCAAAATCATTTTTCCCCTAGTTTCAAGGTGAAAATGCAACCCAGAATGCCTGCCACATGAAACATATCAGGTGAAATTGCCTGAGAAATGCACATTTTAGACAAAAGGTGTGCAAAAATATATATTCAGAGAAGATAAAAGAAGAAATCATATCCTTCAACTGTCTAGATTTGTCAGGAATGCTACTGGTTAATGTTTGGTCACCGCACGTCTTCAGCTTCATTTGAAATGTTCCCATTTCTTTCCCTTCCTTCCATTTTCCTTCTTTGTCCTCAGCTTGCTTCAATTGCTGAAAAATGATTTCAAAATGCAAAAGTAGTTTGAACCCAACTAAGTCAATTATGGACGAAGATGGAAGCCTGGAAAAAGGAGACTGATGCAGCCTTTCCCAACTCGTGTATTCTTTTGCCATCTTGGACACACTTTGATTTTTCTTGGCTGTAAGTGTCCCAGTTTTGATCTGTGACATTTGAGACAATATGAAAAATGTTTAGAAATTTTAGTACGTGTGTACTTTGAAAAAATCAGACTGATAGAAAAACAGAATGAAATTGATGCAAGCTAGAAAAGAACAAGAAACAAAGAAACAAAAAAAAAACCCTGCAATTAAAACATTCATCCATTTTTGTGTGTCTCCTAAAGACAACTTTAAAAACATGTATGGCAATGTGTGTGCAACACCACTGCAGTTGGGAGATTCCTTGTGATTATTTTTCTTTGGCCTGTTTTATTTAGGTATGCCCCACATATTTTAAATCCTTAAGGAAGAATGGTGACATTTTGAAGGACAAAGAAGTATAGCCTTGACGTAATGAACAAGTCTTCTAAAGACTGGGACTTCCTTGGTCATGGATTTTGCCTCTTCTCGTGAGAAGTAATAAAATGAATTAAGGTCAATTTGTTTTCGTAAAATTATTTTTTATTGTAGTCAACATGCAAAACTGAGTCAATGCAAACAGACATGATATTCTGAGATTTACTACAAAAACTTCACGATAAGTCCATTGTGCTCCTCTGAAGGCAAAATGAGGGTTATTACTCGATATGGTAAATAGCAATGACAGCTTCTGATAAATTGGACTATAATTCAGCATTTATTTCAGGTCACTGCTGCAATAATAATGAAAAGGAAATTAATCTCTCTGGGTCATGTTAAATGAATGTAGGCAGAAAGCAAAGGATACAAAAGATAGAAATTTCCTCTTAAAAAACCCCTGCCATTTTGTTAAATAACATACAATTTCAACAACGGGTGATAAGATACCAGACAGCTAGCGCCAGGAACTCTGGCAAAACAATTCAAACTCTTTACATAAGGAGTAGGCAACTACCAGATATTGAAGGGGTACAATGACATTTTAACTATGCTTTGGAGGGTGTCAGATAGATGCTACTGCTATTAACCATGGGATTTTGTAATTTTTATTTAAAAATTGGTTTACAACTAAATAGTCACAACTTTTGTGGTATGAGAAGAGTTTAATCTTTTTACAAAAACATGTATTTTCCCTCAAAATCAGTGAGAAGGCTATGGTTCCTGTGATCTTGCAAAAAAAAAAAGCTTTGTGTGTACATGAATTTTCTTAGGCAAGGAATACTCAGAGGTAGTTCCTTCCTCTGAAATATAGCCTACAGGACCTAGTATTTGTTGGTGGTCTCCCATCCAAGTGCAAATCAGAACTTATCCTGATGCTTTCAAGATATCTGATCAGTGGTTTCAGATATCCAGGGGTTCGTGTGTCTTGGAAGATAATTCCTGAGGATACAGGGGTTGTACTATACATTTGATGATGCAAGATGTAGTCTTGTGTTCCTGCAAAATGTAGTCTTGTGTTTCTGTAAGATGTAGTCTTGTGTTTCTGCAAACATGGTTTTATTCCGTGTCACACAAACATCCCCGGCTGTTTCTATAGGGGAACTGAGACATATATAAGACATCAGTAGGATTCTAGTAGTAGAATTTGGTCCAGACTTGGAGTACAGAAATCAATAGCCTTAAATTAGACATGAATAAAATACTCTTTTTTTGACAAGAACCCAAACTGGCAAATTTCTTCAAAAATGTAATGCAGAAGACAGATTTTTTAAAAAAAAATGAGGGGAAAAATTAAATTGAAAGATTTGATCATCCCATGTATAAGAGAAGCAAAAACTAAGGGTACCCAGTAAACTATGAGGAATAAACTAATTATATTGGTTAAAAATAAAAAGGCAATAGCCATAAAGGAAAGCTGTTTAAACCAATAAATCGTCCATTAATGTAGCACCATGAGATGCGAATCTACTTTCTCTCCTGTGGACAACTAATCGTTCCTCCTTCCTGCTGTCCTTGCCTTTGTGTTAGAAGCATATTTTACCCCAATAACAAAAACAAAAATCATCATCATATAGCTAAATTCACTCAGTGTGCTTCCATCTTATCTGATGTGTATTATAATTTAATCAATTGAGGAAGGCGGAAGACAGACAAAAGCCATGATCGTGTCTCTCTCATATGGAAGAACAAAGATATAATCACATCTTTTAAAGCATGACAGAATGCAATAACAAAGTAAATGATATTTGAACATCATACTTACAGAGAGATCCTTTTTTTAAAGGTTTTTTTTCCTAGAAGAATGAATGATCACAATTATCTAATTCCTTTCTTCCAAATCAAATTCATCCACATAAAAGCATGTTTGCTCTTGTCCCAGTTGCTTCATAATGTAGAAAATCTCTTTATTCATAATGAATGTGTACAGGAGATCTAATCACAGATCAATGTCTGTATCCCCATGGGATTACAGAAAGTCAATTGTGTATTATTAGCTGAGAAGCACCTGTGAATGATCCAGAGAAACAGAACAGGAATGAGTGACTTTAAAAGAAAAAAAGTTAAGTTAACCTGGGTGAGCCAATGGTGATGGTTGAGGGTTTATGGGGCTTGGACCTAATGGCGAAAGGTCACAAAAGTTGAAGTCAAACAACATGTAGAGGGCCACACATTCTCCATCCTTGTCTCAAAACCAATTAATAGCCACAACATCTAAATCTAAATGTAAAGACAGGTTGAGTTTCCTTTATCCAGAATTCCAAAATCCAAAATACACCAAAATTCAAAATTGTCTACATGGGTGACTGAAATACTAACGCCTTTATTTCATTTTGGTTCAATGTACAAAAGCTTTGTTTCGGGCACAAAATGATTCCAAATGTTCCATTTTTGTAATAATGGAAGATCCAGTTATTACAGTAACTCCACATTTCTGAAGCATTTGGGCTATGATTCCAACACGGTAAGTGCCTCGTTTAATAAGATCCATAGTCTCACAGTAAGACTATGTGGTTTTACTGAATAAAGAGCCTGTTGTTGCCTTCAATCAATTCCGAATTATGACAGCCCTAAGGCAAACCTACCATGGGGATTTCTTGGGAAGAGATGTTCAAAGGACTTTTGCCATTGCCTTCCCCTGAGGCTGAGAACGTATGACTTGCCCAAGGTTACCCAATGGGTTCCATGGCTAAACTGGGCATTGAACCCTGGTCTCCAGAGTCACAGTCCAATGCTCAAACCATACACTATGTTGGCTCTTTACAGATCTGTAATTCTAGCTTATGAATCCATGACTGCAGGACAGAATGCCAGTGCTTATTTTTCCTAAAATATGGTGAGGCCAGTGTTGTGGCCTGTGGGCTACGCATCCCCCAGCCCCACTCCAGATATTACACACTAGATTAACTCCATTATATTGTAGCAAACTAGTCTGTAGAAGGGCAATTTCATTTTTTTTTTCTCCCCACAATAGATCTATCTCCATTTTGTTGCCATCAGTAAATTAGTTATTAGCTCCAAATCAATCCCCTTAACAGTACTTTAAATAATTAAGAAGACCTAATTAGAAGGATCCCTTGGAATTTATACCCTGTAATCTGTTCTACATAGTTTGACAACATATACCATTTAGCCTTTGTCGGGGTGAAAATTAATAGTATAAATTAATTACAACTCGTTTTTTATATTTTATAAATAATGTTTTAATTAATCAATTATAATAGGTAGAGAGCCAGCTTTTTGTAATGGTTTGAGTGTTGGATTGGGAGGCCAAGGTTTGCTCAGTCATAGAAGTCCACTCTTAACCTCAGAAGAAGACAATGACAATGCAAACCCGTCTAAACTAATCTTCTCAAGAAACCACAGTGATGGGTCTAGTCTCTGTAAACTGGAAACTACTTGAAAGCATACATTAACAACATTTTCACAACCTTGCATGAAACTGAGGTGTGGTATTCTGGGAGGAAAGCAGTTGTATGGAACTTCACTGTGGTTAGAAGACAAGAGTGCTGTCCCAGGGAACATCTCTGTATTTTGCAGGCAAAAAAGCTGTTGCACAGAACGAGTTGTGTGTTGTAGTCGGAAAAGGTGTTGATCCCATCCTGTGCCAGTAACTCCACAGACTTCTGGAATACAGACCCTGCACTCCTTCACAGATTGAAGTTTGCTTCCTTAGTTGAAAGGTAAGGGCAATGGCCCTCTGAACAAATCTTGCCAAGAAGCCTCCGTGATAGGTCCACCTTAGGGTCACCATAAGTTGGAAACTATTTGAAAGCACACAATAACAATCCATTATCTTAAGAGCTGTTTGACCGTGGAGCACATTCCCTCAGAGAGCGGTGGAGTCTCCTTCCTTGGGGGTCTTTAAGCAGAGGCTGGATGGCCATCTGTCAGGGATGCTTTGATTGGGAGTTCCTGCATGGCAGAATGGGGTTGGACCGGCTGGCCCTTGTGGTCTCTTCCAACTCTATGATTCTATGATTCTAAGCCATGGCATTTCTGCTATTTTCCTGAGGTGAGGTGGTTGCCAAAGTATGCACTTTGCTAAACAGGAAAAATCTGTTCACCAAGAGGCATTCTTTGACAACCATCTCTCCTTGAGAAGAGAACAGAAGTGCTATGAGGGCATGAGGAAAGCTGCTACTCTCCTGATCATTTTTGCTTTTCTTTTTTAATACTATAAAGTCACTACATCTCAGTACTGCAGTATGAGTAGTATAGGCACTGCAATCTTGTTCAGATCTCTAGAAAAGTTATAGTGGGCACACTGAACTGTCAGAACAGCTCCTTACCTGAAAGGAAATTATTTGTTAAAATTAAATCCTTATTAAAATCATGTCATGTGTGAAAAACCTTGTATATAGTACCTGCTCAGTGTAATTAAAAGTCTCTCTGCGCTGAGGAATCTCATGATTTATGCTTCCAATAAGCTTTTCTGCTTCTAATACTAATAAGAAGTGACTGGCTGTAAAACACTGGTGGTATACAAGTAACTCAGGAGTAATATGGGTTGCTGAAGGCATATTGCACAATTTCTTGACTCATTAGTTATAGCTGTCTATGGCGGAAAGTTTATAATTAAGCATACAGTATACTCTCTTAGTTTCAGATTAAGTAAATTAGGGTAATTGGATTTCTTTTCTTTTTTTAAGCGTTGGAAGCCATTTGGAAGGTGCACAGGTGTGTGGAATCAAGGTGCACAGGTTGGGAATTCTCTCTCTCTCGACATGAAATTGCATTTTCTGTTATGGAAATGGATGAGATTTCACTGTTCTGAATGGAGTTTTGCTGAAAACATCAGGGCTGGGCAGTATATGGTCCCTGAGCTGTTGGTTCTGACCTTGACAAATATTACATATAGTTGTATGTCCTTCCAAACAGCCAACTCACACTTAGTAGAGAAAACTGCACTTTATTGTGGAACTTGACAGTTGTAGTGAACAGGCTAATCAATCAGCCAATCACGGAGCAAGATGAGACAAGCCAATGAGAAGTAGGCTGGGCTGGGCTATAAAAGAGCCTTGGCAGAGAGTGAAAAGGGAGTTAGTTTAGTTTTGAAGAAAAGAGTTACATCAAAGGGAGGCTGCACTCTTAGGATTCCTAAGGGAACATTTTAGGTTGATTTGGAGACCAGGAAAGGGTCTGAAGGGTCCAGAGAGGAACTGGCTGGGCTTGAGGGAGTCTAGTGGAGAGAGGCTCAGAACAAGCCAGTGGTTTTAAGGAAGATTTTGACTTTAGTATTGGAGATAGGATTGCCTGGGTGGCTGTATTAATAGATTAAGGAACTGTTTGTAACAAAGCAATAAGTCAATAATAACATCTTTGATGCTACTTTATAATTTATTTTGTATTTTATAAATAAACCTTATTAGTGTTTTGAAATACAACTTGGCCTCCGTGTGAATATTAAAACACGCTACCAAATATTAGGGCCTCAGTGGAGAACAGGTTGTGGGTGAACTGAGAGACTTGGGGTTCACCACAACAGTATTACTGGATCGGGAGTCCTTTGGGGACCTGGGAGTGCTGGGGTGTGCAGTGTTGCCATTGCGGGGGCAACATTGATTCAGCATATCCTGGTGATTAGGGGAAGACAGGCAAACATACGATCAGCCAGTTATTTGAGTTGCTAAAGGGTGTTTTATTGGTTGCCCCTAGGTCATCCTGAAGCTTGGCTGTGACCAAGCAATTGGTTTCATCGACCAACCAGGGGTTGATTGATGACAGATCCAGACCTCATGCTTTGAGGCCAACCCTACTTTTCAGCTGTTATACGTTAATAAAGTTGTGGCCTTTTCTTTCCAACATTATATGTTATTTGTTTCCTTTGTGACTCCCCTCCATGGCAATCTGACTCTTGTCTTCCAGTTACTGAAATGGCTCCGCATGTCCCTGAACCTAGTTTGACTGTGTGATCCTCAGCCTTGCATCCTTATTGGCATTGCATTCTGAATATCCCCGGAACATTACTATTCATTCTATTAATAACGCCACAGCAATTGCTTTGAAGTCAATAGAAACCAGACACATTAATGCTTGGCTCCCAGGCAAGCGATCATGCCGGAGAGACATGCAGGATATATATTATGAAACTTCAAGCATGTTGTGTAAATATATGAGTTTAAGTACTTAAGACGGCATGGCAGTCTTCTCTCCCTTCTTTGCCTTTCTGTTTTCAAGGCGGAAATGTGGATCATATCGATTTCTGTGATGCTAATGGCATTTGTTTCTCTGCAGAACTAACCTTGACAAATAACATTAAGATGACTTTGCAGTGCACTGTCTTAATGAGCTTTAAAGACAGCCCCCGTTTTACTTAGCCACATTATTTGTTTTAATTGTGTACAACCAAAACTGTGTGGCTGTCTTTGCTCTTAATGAAAAGCAAAGACTATCGCCCTGTTTGGGGCTTTTATTTAGAACGAATTTGCCATATCCATTGTTCAAGGCTTTTTTTATTAATAATGGATATGCAAAGCCTTCCAAAAAAAAGTGAAAGAAAAAGACTGTGGAATCTGTTGATCTTAATGAAACTTGAATGCATTAATTGGAGCAAAGTGGAGAAATTTAGAAGCAGACGCATCACCTTCAGGCTACAATTTCATCAGGTTTTATAACTGATCAGGAAAGAAAACGATCCAGTCACCAATACTTTACAAATCCACACATAGTTCTGTGGAGTTGTTAGATGTGTTTTGAGGTGTGGATTCATTTACATGCCAGCCTGCTTGTTACTTTCTAGCCCCTGAGAATTGGAAATAATAAGGAGTAACAGATGCCTGGTGCTCTTCCTGAACTGAAGCACTATAGCTTTTTAGCTTACTATTCTCTGTAACACAGAAAGAAAATCTTATTTTACAGTGCTAAATCATGGCCAGCTACACCTGACCAAATCCTGACTCATATAGTTCTTAGAGCATTGGACTTAACTAATAAGAAATTAGTCTTATTAAACCAGTAAAGGTAAACTTCTGTGGAAGTTTGCAGTCGTATGCAGTATAGCTGGTACACATTATAGAATCATAGAGATGGAAGAGACCACAAAAATCCTTATATGCAAAAATGCACAACTAAACCACTTCCCCAAATAAAAAAAGCTTTAAACATCTGTTTAAAGACCTCCAGAAAATGAAAAGACCACCTTCCTCCAATAGCCATAGCAGCTTCATTTATATACCACTTCATACTGCACGGTATCTAAGCAGTTTACAGCTGTAAGCTAAATTTTCCAACAAGCCGGGTACTCATTTAGCAACCTTGGAAGGATGCAAGCCTAAATCGACCCTAAGCCTCTGGCTGGGATTGAACTCACAACTTTGTGGTTGTGAGAGCTAGACAGTGGACAACCTTGTGGTTTGTGAGTGAGTGGCTGCAGTACCAGCATTTAACCTCTGTTCCGCCAGGGCTCCAGGTCAGTCTGTTCTACAGTTGAGCAGCTCTTACCATTAAGATATAAAATCATAGAGCTGGAATAGACCAACACCATCCATTCTGCCATGCAAGAATACATAATCCAAGCACTCTCTGTGACAGATGACCATTCAGTCTCTGTTTAAAAACCTCCAAAGATGGGGACTCTAGCACATTCTGAGGCAGTGTATTCCACTGTTGAACAAATCTTAATGTTAGGAAGCTCTTCCTCACATTTAGGTGAAATCTCTTTTCCTGTAGTTTGAATTGATTGCTCCATGTCCTTTTCTCTTGATCAGTAATAAACAAATCCTCCATTTGACATGACTTCAAATATTAAAACATGGCTTTCATATCATCCCTTAATGTTCTCTTTTCCAAGCAAAAAGACCCAGCTCCCTGAAGCTACTCCCTATAGGATAAGACTGTCCTCTTTTGGATACACTCCAGCTTGTCAACATCCTTCTTGAATTGGGGTGTTCATATCTGGGCACAAAGATGGGCACAGAGATGGATTCTCTTTTCTTGTTATTCGAATCCATTGGTTTGTGTTCTAGGCCATGGGACAGGAGAAAAGACACTGCCCCCTTCTTCTCCACAATTGTTATATTGCCTCTCAGTCTTCTCTTCTCCATGCTATACATACCCAGATCCCTAATCTGTTCCTCATAGGGCTTGGCTTCCAGACAACTGACGACATATAAAATTATCAAAACTGCGCAGTGTAAGTATAGCATAACTGCAATCGCATGAACCATTTACCATTGAACCATTGTCTCTTATTTGCAAAACATTTTTGTATCTTCAACAGCCCAGGGAAAAAAGCCATCTTCTATCAGTAAACATAGATATGACTAAACTGTGTGCCTTAATTTCAGTTGGATCCTGATTGAATGTATTGTTGGCTGCCAGTCAGAAAATAGCTGCCTCATTGTGGCTGTTGTTCATCTGTTCTTCTTTTTAAAATAATAATAAAAAAAGAACCATAGAGATATTTTCCTGCTTTTCTTCTTTTTCTTATAATCTTCCATGCGATAGGATTTGAATGTTTGCTTTAATCATTTAGTACCTTCATCTATTATTTGAGCTGCCTCTATTTCAACTGTCACCTTGTGCTAACCATTTTATCAGGCTGCCATATACCAGAAGGGAATGGAAGCAAAGCTGTTCCATTGGCTCTGCTGCGACGCTGACTGCTTTTGACTGTCTCACTCCCATTGTTTAGTCTTCATCAGATTGTAATAGCTAGGAGAGAAGAAACACTGTTCATTACATCTTGTGAGAGACCATATTTTGTTGTTGACAACTGACTTCAAGTTGACCTCAACTCATGGTGACCCCATGAGTGAGACACCCTCCAGGACCCTGCTCTGCCATGGCCTCCTTTATAGACTCAATCCATATGGTATGCAGACTTCTTCTCTTTCTGTCTTCCACCTTTCCTAACATTATTGTTTTTTCTCGTGAGCCATATCTTCTTATGATGTATTTGAGGTACAGCAGCAGCAATTTAGTCATCCTGGATTCCAGGGAGAGTTCAGGCTTGAACTGTTGTATGATCCATTTGTTTGTCTTTTTGGATGCCCACAGTATCCTCAGCACCTTTCCCCAGCACCATATCTCACATGAGTTCATTCTCATTCTGTTAGCCTTCTTCACTGCCCAGCTTTCACATCCAAACATTGTGATGTGGTTAAAAATATTCATTCAGAAGTACTAGCCATACTAGCATTCAGAACTAGCAGTCACCATTCCAACAAGATACCTAAACCTAGTGCAGGGGACAAAAAAAATATCTTTATTCCACATTTTAATAGGAATCAACCTAGTTCACCTAGTTTAAATTTTTCCCTGTATTGAACCAAGCCCAGAGGTGTGCTAAATAAGTTCTGAAAACTTCAATGTCCTGAAGAAGAACCATAGCTGCATGACTCAAATGGCAAACGAAGCTAAATTACAGCCAAAGCAAATGTTAATGTTTTGCCTTGTGGTTGCAGAGGATGCTCCCGGCTTTCAATTTGTTTTCTCCAGGCTGCCTCTGCCACTCCACAACTCTTGTAAACACACAAAATGAAAAGGTTAATATGGTGTATAATGCCTCAGGTGCAGATTCCACCTAGCTATGTTTGTTCTCCATTCTAATCCTTTCCTTCTGTCAGGGTTTGTTTGCTTCTCCACTACCAGGGGATGTATAGTTTACTTCAGATTTCATTTCGTCCCGCTCTCTGCTGTGGTGTCTATTTCTCTTCTGTTTCCCATCCTTTTTTAAATCTCACTACCAGTTTAGTAACAGTTGGGGCTCTGTGCTAGCTGAGGATGAATCCCTTTCTTTAGTCTATCCTGTAGACTTCAAGGGCATTCAAGCTGGTGGGATAACATGTCAAGACATTCAAATAATAAATTATAACTATAGCCCAGCAAATATCATGGAGGCACTAAGACTATCTTGTTGGTGGTTTGCTTTTTGTTTTGTTTTCCCCCTTCCCATTGCTGGCTCCCTCCCACTTCTTTTGCCTATGATCTGACTCTGGACAATATCTAGTAGTTAAATTATCTGATGTTTGTGTTGGCAGGGAAATGTTTCAAAATCAAACAGGAGCCACAGTCCAAGGAAGTAGCTTGTTACCGAAGGATTAAAAGAGCATGCAGTCGCTGGGTTCACATGGAGAGCTGAACTGGCATGTGTCTGTCAACAGAAGGGTTTCCATTTACAGGACTGAAGGCAATGTTTGAATGCACTTAATTGGGTTATTATGGACATCTGCCCCTGTCACATTTGATCCACTGTTTTGCAATAAAATTTTGCATTTGTGTAAAGGTATCCTCTTGGCACAATCAGCTTAAATATACTCATGTCCAGAGGATTGATTCTGAAGCTCTTTCCCTTAATTCCTTCTACCATTCTTGATAATACACCACCGAAGATACACATCTTCAAAGGTGGACAACCTCTATAGAAATTTCCATACTCTTCCTTACAGTACCCACTTAGGTAGTACCACTTAGATTAAAAAAAAATAAAAATTAGAACAAATACCCAATTTTAGGTCCTTTTTCTTCAAAACAAGATGCAGAGAGTATATTCTGTTTTAATGTACTCTGTCTTCATGGAGCAAGTTTCTACTTGTTTAGTTTAATTTTGAAGTGTGAGAAAATATCTAGAATCAGATAAAAATAAAAATTGGTGGAGGGCCCATATAGAGCCCATAGGAAATATGTTGCCTATCTCTCATATACATCTTTGACAATGTATATTGGACAAAGCTGAGGACTATCCACATTCTTTGATTGTTCTTTAGTGCAAGATACTGAAGATAGGATTCTTGCCTTTTAACATGTACTAGTGTGTCAAGATTTGGAGCAGTTACTGTTTTTTAAAATAACATTGGCTAGGTTTCCTAGTCAAGTCACCTTGAATCCCATTTTGGGAGAAAGGCAGATTATAAATCCAGTAAAATGAATGAATGAATGAATAATTTTATATAGCACTGATATAAAAGTCTTCATTGGAGAAGTTTGTTAATAATGCAACTTTATTTTTTCATGTTTTATCCCCAATCTGGTTAAAGGGCATTTCTGAAAATTGGTCATAATTCTCTTTGAATGCTACCTTCGGGGTCAGTTTTGCAATCTTCAACTTGTGAAATAATTTTTAACTGATCACTGTTTGTTTGCAATATATGTTTGTAACGTATTATTGCTATCTTTTCTCTTGTATTGTGATGGCCTGTGGCCTCTATGAAGCTGTCAGTCTCTTTCATCCAGTCAACATGCAAGAAACTCCAAGCGAGTTCAGTAAGGAGACAGCAAGATTAGGATCCTCCAAGGACCTATCAGTAACACAACTGGTATCTCCACACATACCCACAGTGTAGAAATAGGCAATTAGCCTGAATAATTGAACCCCACCCCCGTTGCCTCCAGGGTATTATTCATAACAGTTCTCTTGTGCTGCTGATATCTGTTTTTGTAATCCAAGCATATTAAAGTACTTGGTAAACTTTAATTAACGAAGCTTTGTCAAACCTCCAAAAGGCAGAAATATACATATTGTTACACTTGCTGTACTGATGTGAAAGCAGATCAGCAGAAAATCCCACACTCCACGGCTGGCCTATTAGTAGCCAGGAACCTTGCACACTGGGCCATGCCATGGTGTACATTCTCATAAACACTTTGAAATGAAAAGAATACACTGATTTATAGCAGCACTGAAGATGTCCCATGATGGTCTATTACGGTGAGCATACACAATTTGTATTTTGGAGCTAATTAACAAATCTAGTCTCCCAAGCAGATTACTGTCAACTATTTAATGGCTCATTGGCTTTAGAAGCATTTCTAGTTACTCTTTTGCAATTTCAGCGGAACAGTTACTGTGATTTGTGACTTCAAGTAATATCCAGCAAGCTGTGAACAGCCTCACAAATTACTATGTTAGTCACACCCTTTGACATATAAACTTGCTTAACGCTAGTAGGCTTCTTCTGACAATCCACAGATACTGCTGGACAATAGAGCCCTGAACGATTTCTTACTTGCTCTCAGATAAGGAGTTGTATTCAGCAACAGTTGTTCGCTGGGTACCATTAGGAAGATATCTGTCATGGGTTCACCTGGAAACCCTCTACATCCTGTTTATGAGCTCAAGTTGCTTGTTGTTTTAAGTGCCTTTGATGCATCAACTTCAACTCATGGGACACTTCCAGGATACCCTGTCCATAACTGTTCTGCTCAGATCTTGCAGTCCCAGAGCTGTGGCTTCTCTCATTGACTCTATCCATCTGGTATGGTCTTCCTCTCTTTCTATTACCCTCTACCTTTCCTTTTAATAAGTTTGTACCAGAAAAAAAATGTGCAGGATTCTCACCCTTCCCTATTTGGACTGTTTTCCTCATCAAGCTTATGAATGTTTCTAGAATGAATGTGACTGCAAACAATGAAATAAAATTTCAATTGATTTCTAATTAGGTAGGTAAAACTTCCTAATATTTCACTATGCTCCATTTCATCTCTAGACTATTGTGCAAATTGCCACTACCACCTTCCAAAATAAATGTTTCTTTAGATCTGCAAGGTCTCCTTTCTGTGCTAAATAATTCAGTGTCAGGATTCTCTGTGATATGTATTAACCTTATTTGTTTGAGACTTCATAAAAGACAAGCTCAATTTAAAACAGAAACAGCTTCTCGAAGCAGGTTTTGGTAATAGGTTTGCTAACACGTTAACAACTCGTCTTTGAGCTCAAAGCCAAAAGTAAGCGTAGATGTGCACAGGTAACCTGATGATCCAAAGTGTGATCACCCAGCATAAAATCACCATCTGTAAGAAATAATTTGCACTCTCTGTTAACAAACATGTGTGGGAACAGAGAATCTGGTGCAAAAACATAGGCCAAAGGAGCATTCTGTACTCTGAAGCAACAGAGCAATAATTTAAAATAAACTTTTTGAATAATTTTCAAAGAAAAATTGAGTATTGGTATCTGCACCTTGGAAATGTATAAGGAATTCAGCACTTGATTCCTCCATACAATTAACCAAACCCTTGAGCAATTTTGGTGAATGTGGTAAATTACACACGGCAGACAGTTGAAACACACTTCCAACATAGAACAAGGAGAGCCTGTTTTTACTTGACAGATTTGGAATTCATCTGTCATATGCAAGATCTGGACAGATTTGGAACTCATCTGTCTCATATGCAAACAAATTAAGTTTATCCTTTAAACAATGTGTTAAGATTTTGAGTAGATGTTATGACATCTGCTGTCTTACCTGGTTTCTACAATAGCAATAGCAATAGCAATAGCAAGTACATTTGAACTAGCACTCTCTAAGCGGTTTACAGTGTCTAAGCCAATTGCCCCAAACAAGCTGGGTACTTATTTTACTAACCTACCAATCCCTGCCTGGGATGGAACTCACAGTTTTGTGACTGCAGTAATGGTATTTAACCAGGGGTGAGATATTCAGCCTAGTTTTAGGTGGCAACAGGTGGTTCATAGTGACCATACGGAGAGAAGTAATAATACCATTCTAATTCTTATTCATCAGACTTCAACTGGAATACTTTATCCAAGAAGGATGTTGACAAGATGGAATGTCTCCAGAGGAGGGCAACAGGGATTATAAATTGAGTGAGACATAACATGAAAGACGTCTTGGAATATTTGAATAGATGTCTTGTATAGATTTGTGCTGCTCCAGAGACTAGAACACAAACCAGAAGATTGAAATTACAAGTAAATGGATTACACCTAAATAGTAAGAAGAATGTATTAATTCTAAAAGTTGTTTGACAGTGTAATAGATTGTCTCAAAGGGTGGTAAACTCTCTTTTTTTAGGTTTAAAAAAATGAGATTGGATGGCCATCCCTCAGGAATATTTTAGTTGGCAGGGGGTTGATGTAGCTGGATTATGTTGATCCCTTGTGGTGTCTGATTCCATAGTATAGTATAGTATAGTATAGTGTAGTATAGATACTTGAATATTCATAAATCTAGAAAAGCACAAATTGGGACCATCCACTTCCTAGAGTTCGATATTTCGTATTTTCATAGGCATGCAAAATTATTGAGCAATAACTATATTCACAGCTAAGATTCCTGTTCCTTTTCTGCTGGCAACTCTATTGACCATGGGGGGGGGGAGTGGGGGGATCTTCTGCCACAAGGCAAACTGTTGAAAATAGAACTTCCTTTGGGTATTTTAGGGCTAAACATTCAGGCAAGCTGAGAAGTAAAACTGCCAAGATCCAAGGCTCTGCAACTCCTCTGAAGTTCAGAAGATTGAAGTTTTAATTGATCTGCTACATAACTCATGTCAGGTAAACCTACAGAAGTTGAAGTTACTAACTCCGATCAGATGGGGTGAAAATCAAAATCATGGCAGAGGTATGAAGGGAAGAATGAATTTTAATATCAGTTGCCATCAAAGAGGCTCTAAAAGGCTTATTTCATTCAGAGAGGCTCTAATGTTACATATAAATCCATGGTGAGAAATGGCCTATTACTACTGTCATACATAGCTATGTCAGAAAAATATTCCAACTTGTTCCAGCCCAGTACAGTTGGTCTGGCTTTGAATTAACAGTGTCTCTTTTTCCCCCCTGATCTACACACTGATTGTAGTTCATCATGTCCTCTTGGCAGAGAAAACAAGGCATATAACTTGTAATGAAGATCTTTTCATGTGACTTAGGCAATCCTTTAAATATGTTGGGCTGTCATTTATTAACTGCAAGTCTCACAGCAGGGGGTGCAATATAAGAGCATGCCTTTCTTACCATCAAAAAAGTAGGAAAAATGGGCAGAAAAATTCTGGACTGGATCTTCTAGTTGTTAGGATGTTGCCATGTTTTGTTTTGTTTTCTGATGAGACAAAAAGGTAGTGCATTTGCCACCACCTATTGTCATTTGGGTTGAGTAATAGTCTTATGGCTATGCAGTTCTTCCCAACCGAACTGATGTCGTTCTCATGGTGTGGTAACAAGTCACACAGAGAAAGTATTAAGCAGAATGTGTTACAAATATTTGACCAGTCTGGAAGCTGTCATGGAGATGGCAGTAAACATTTAGAGGTTCATATAATTTTTATCAGATTTGGAAGAAAAAAAATATTTTTGACTCTTAAGTCTACCCATGTTGGCTAGGAGATTCTGGAAAGTTTGGTCCAGCAAAATAAGATTCTAACACTTTTGATTCCATCTGTAGAAGATGAGTTTAATTGTAGAATGACAATTATTTTGAAAGACATATCCAGGGATTCGAGGATTGCCACAAGATAGTGTATGCCACCTGTAAAAAAAAGTGCAAAGAGAATTAGAAAAGTGATGGTTAATTGAATGGGCGATAGTGGAAGAACTAGCTAAGGCCTCAGATCTCCACGATTACCAAAATAATATCTCGTGCCACTCATTCTGCTGGACACACTCTGTACCTAGTTTTCTGTGTTGGGACGGATTATGGTGATCTGATTGCGGAGGACCTTTCTATAGTTCTAGTGTTATGGAGAGATCACTATCTAGTAGGGTTTAGACTCACTAAAACTCGAAGGCTCTAAAAGGATATGGAAAATCAAGATGGTTTAGCCTAGGAGATCAATGGACCTTCATGAATTCCTGACAGCTCTGGAAAAATTCCTGCTGTCATGGCATATGATCCTGTTGAAGCTCTGGTTATCTTTGGAATAGAGAAATGATGGTCATTCTCTACCACTATTATGCCTGTGCAGAATGGTAGTTAAGAGTCTTCTGCACTCACACCCGGGTGCAACCAAGAAGCTATTCACCATCCTACTGTGAAGAATTTGCAGGACAAAATAGCTTGGATCTGCTCTGACTTGGTTATTACAATTGATACAGCACCAGCAAAAGTAACTGTGACTCCTGCTTGTCCTATCTTATTGGATACCTTTCATTTTGCACAGCCTGAATATATAGACAGGAGTCTTGGAGACCTGAGAGCCGCCACATCAATGGTGTCACTATCTAGGGTGTCACATGGGAAGGATGTGCATTCATCCTGCCTGCTGCTCTGTCACTGGGCGTCACAAAGGGTTGGACTGAATGGCCCTTGTGGTCTCTTCCAATTCTACAATTTTATGATTCTATGGGGCTTTCTAGATTGGCAAAAAGAAGTGTGCTCATGGCTGCATGAAACTCTAGCCTTTAGATGAGAAAAAGGGAAAGTGTGCCATGAAAACGCTTTTTTTGCGTTTTAGGGGAGAAGAAATGCCTTTAAAAAGGTCCTGGTTTTCCCAGCTTCTTTTTTAAAAACTGCAGAACAGTGCAGCTCCATCTAAAGACTATGGTGCAGCTGCTAAGCATTAAGGAAAAGGCAACTTCATGTCACACTTTCCTGCCAATCTAGAAAGCCCCATTGATTCCCAGGAGAAAAGCCCAGTGACAGAGCAGCTGGGAAGGGAGTAAGTAACCTTTCCTTCTCCAAAGGGGGTGGAGAGCCAAACCAGGTGTCATTCAGTGCAGTCCACACTCCCTTCACCCCTTCAGTGACACCACTGCACCATATATTGGATCCTTGCCCTTCCTGGCTCACTACAGCAGCCAGAGGAAGACTGGCTAAGTGAATGCCTCATTGCAGCAAGGCAGGATACTGTCCTGTCTAAAGCTGATGTGGCTGAAAAGAGGCTTTTATTGGGAAAACACATGGCATCTTTGAACCCCTTGATATTAGATAATTATAAAGCAGTCTCAGGGAGAGATTCTTCTCCATAGCTGCCCATAGGCTATGAAACTCCCTCTTTAGAGTAGCTCAATTGATCCCTTTCTGACCTCTTTTTGTTAGTAAGGCCTTAGCTTTTAACTGGTTGTAGTTAAATGATGTGCAATAGATGCACCTTTTGATATGGAAAATATTTATTTATTTATTTTGCCTTTGAAATTAATGCTTCAATTGGATTTATTGCTTAGTACCTTTTTATATCACAAACTGTCTTAGCTATTTTGCTTTAACTTGCATTGTAAGCTGCTTTTGGTCCCATATTTGGAGAAAGGCAGGCTATAAATCAAATGAATACATAAAAGATGGTTTGAAAAGGGATTACAGAAATCCCCAGAGGATAAGGCCACACTATTCTGTAACAAACCTGCAGTACCAGAGGAGTTATGCCTCTGAAAACTAGTCACTGGGAACAGAGATATAAATCTTTCTTTACTTCTTCCTTACATGCAAGGGAAAAAAAGATCCAATATTTTGTCCCCACTGGGTGAAATTAAAAGAATTGTGACATGTTTGTATGTTTGTTTGTTTCAGGACTTTCGGTGAAAATTTGCAGATTTTCTTTACATCTCTTTGAGGAACAACATCTGGAGACATCTACTACCGTCATATCTTGCTTGTGGCCATCTCATTGGCATCTGTTTAGGATGCAGGAAGAATATGATAGACTAGATGAGAACACAATAAGGTTCTTTTTTATTACTTTAAAAATAAAATGATTTGCAAATATGTTTGATTGCATATTGATTGCATATTTTACATTCCATGCATACACAGGGATGTACATGGATGGAACATGAGGGTTAACATTATGAGTCGATGGAGATTCAAATGATCACTGACTGGTTTCTCTTTTGTTGTTACTCCTTACATCCGATTTGTGAAACTATTCAAACTTAGTTTTACTCTGCCTTAAAAACAAGCCTGATGCTCCTCTTTAAACCATGGGTGTACCTTTGGTGCTTCAATGTAAGTCCCATCTGAGCACAGGTACACATGAAGGGTGATGGGTTTGATGAATGGTACCAATGGGTCTTTCACAACATTATATATATTGATTAGAAGGCATTGCTGACATTTAGATCTGTTGCAGGTTTGTAAATTAGACATAATGTATTTATTACTGGCTAGTGGAAGTGTCAGTTTAGGAGGTTGTATATATGTCAATAATAATCTTACTTCTGTGGTTTCTTCAAGATCTGTCATGTTAAGAAGTTTTAGGTTATGGATGGCCATGGGGGTACTTTGATCATGTGTCCCTACATGTCCAGGGGTTGGATGTGGTCTCCTCCAACTCGATGGTTCTATGAATCTATGAAATAGCAAGTGGCAGAGTTGATGGCAGAAGGAAGATGTTAGTCCCATGTCATCTATTTATCAAATGTGTGATTCCTGGGAAAGGGGTCTATGGAGGAGTGACAGGGAGGAGAGGTCCCCAACACTTTGTTGCCTGGTTGCACTTTGGCCCATACTGCCTTGGCCTGGTGACTGCTATGGTGGACAGGCAGTTTAAACCTGGTGGTCTCCTCTTCTGGTCACTTTTTCCATCTCTTTATTTGCTTGCATGACTATGGAAAGAAAAAAATGTGCAACACAAGCAGTGCATCCATACAAGAACCTAGCCTGAGCTTGGAGAGCTCCATTCTAGCTCATCTAAAGATACCAGTGACTAAGACACTGGATAAAATTGATGTGGGATGAAGATGAGAATAGAGGTTATGCAAATAGTAGCATCACACATATATGCACTACTACCACCTGTCATAATCATATACATTTTTTTCTAAAAATAGTAAGAATAACCTTTACACGTTGCACTTTATCCTTTCCCTCTTGTCATGCTTTTAAGTGGATCTCAACTTCAGAAGCACTTGTTCCACTTCACATTCAAGTAAATGATTGTTGAATGTGAAAATCAGCTCTGGTGCAAGTCAGTTCTTTTGCTTTTTTGCCCAAATAACATCTTTTCCAAAGCAAGTAGACCCCTCCCTTGTGAATAAGCCGCAGTGTACCTAAATTAAAACCTGAGCCATGTCAAAAAACCCATAGTGTTCTGTCTTAAATCTCACTCTTTGACAGACAGTGGATTAAACAGAAAATGAGTTACATTTCCCAGAACCATATAAATGTATGTCCCATGCCGCAGAGCAGCATGACAAATAGCTTCTGATACAGGAGAATAAAAAACTAAGTCTGAGATCTGCACAGGTGTCACTGCTTGTATCTGCCATGAAAGTCATCTCCTACTCCTCTGGAAAAGGGATTGAAGTGCCTGCACTTCCAGTGACACAATTCCTCTGGAAGCCTGCAGCATCCAGAACAAACAACATCACATATCTGGCAGGAATCTCCAATTCTTGTAATTAATACTATAGCTATACCAGTTCTGGAATCCAACAAATTAACTTTGCATTTCCTTTTTGATCTTGGCTTTAACTGTGTTGGTAGCTACCTTGGACTTCTGGTCAGAAGACAACTCATAAATGCAGAAAATAATCAATAAAAAATAGGAATGAACAATATTGCTCCATGCCATACCCATGTTTTTACATCAGTTAGTCTGTTTTAACAAGAGGAACTTCTAAAAATTAACCCCAGAACTGGAGCATTTGTTCAACAAATATCAGTTCATTCCCACCCACATACACATTACCAGAGATTTGGAGTAACTAATTTTGAGTTCTTTAGAGGCTACTGACTAGATCAACAATCTTTCTACAAATTGGCAAGTGCAGAAAGTGGAAGGTGAGTACTGTTGTTAGCGTCTGAATTAAAAACAAGTTACAATGGCTAAAATCCTTATGTTTGGCCACAACTCGTATAGACCCATTGGATCTATTGTGGGTCTACTGTCCCACTGTAGGTCTAATACATAGATAAATGCTATTGATTCAGTAGGTCTACTTTCATTGGGAATATAGGATTTAAGCCGGTGTAGACAAAACAAGAAAAAAACAAGAACTACTCATTGTAACTGTGAGTGCTTCTTTTATTTCAAAGTCATTAAGTGATCTTTCCAAAAAGAGGATTAAAGATCACAGGTTGTCCTTCCATTGGGTTAAATAGAACTACTTCCATCTAATCATTAAATCACTCCCTCCATGACCTCATGGGGAGTTTTTCATGTCCTAGTTCGTAAAAATACTGACAGCTGATGTCTCTTAAAAATATTATCAGGTGTGCAGTATCAAAGCTTTTGTACCCTCTTGGAATAGAACTAAGATGAATTGTCTCCATTGCATCATACTATTTGTTCCTTTCTAATGTACAGTCATTGCACTCTTCTTAATGTTACTTGGCAGATGCTAGGAAAATCAAGTAGGAGACAGGGATTACAAGGTGAGAAACTTTTCACTTTGAGAGAGATCTATCACAAATAACATATTCTCACCTTCTTGGTGGTATAACATTTCACACTCCCATCTCCTGTTGCTCCAAAGATTTCCAATTTGTTTTTCAGAGTGAGTAATTTTCTCTTGCATGTCCCCAACACATATGTGTCATGACTAAAAGCTTGTACTATAGACATCAATTTGGTTGAAGTAAATGTGAGACAGTGCCACTCAGGACTTTCTAGAATGCATTCAGCTCTTAGGATTAGGGCTTTATTCAAGGATACGTGCACAAAGTTACAGACACTGTTATTTTACATCAGCTACTTATTTCCATAAACATAACTGAGTAATGTTTTCTGACTTGATCCTCACCAGCCCACCATAAAAGCCAGCAGCCAGATCAATCATCTCACTTGGGGCACAAGTAGTAGGATGTTTTCCATCCCCATTGAGTCAGGGGGAATATGGACTGGCACTTTGTGCTGACCTGTGGGCAGAGTCACGGTGTAGTGTCAGCATGTTTGATGCCATGACTCTGCCCCCATTGTCCATAATGCCGTGCACCTGATTACATTGGTGTGTCACATCATGGCATGACTCATGTGCAGTGCCCAAATGGCACAGCATGGAAGGGGTGTCATCGTGCCACCCCATCACAGCTATGATGCCCTTTCCAGGGAGTGAAAAAGAAGCTCCTTTGGGGGGGGCTTCTTTTTTCACCCTGCTGAGGCTGTGGCATGCAGTTGCCACGGCCCCAATCTGGGGGAAAAGGGGTGGCATTCAGCCACCCCTCTGTACAGCCTCTGAGGTTCTGATAAGGAATTGTGACAGGATCCTGCTTCTGATTGTTGCAGACTCACTTGTTGATAGGAAGTTGCTGGAAATGTCATCCTCCTTCTGCTCCAATTGGAAGCTGAATGGACTTCCGTCACCCGATCTGGCTGTGGCTCCTGAGGTAGGCTGTGATTCCTTTATGTAAGTTTAAAGTAAAATTACGTACCCTTACTGAATACAGAGCAGTTACGGATCCATAATTCCATAACTGAAAAACTGGATGCCAGGCAGGATCTTTTTGATAGCATACTTTATACACATTGAACTAGAGCATTATTATGCATTGGTGTGGACTACTACACAAAAAGATGAAGGTGCATAAACATTTCACAAACTAGAAAAAAGCTGTCTCAAGAATACTACAGTTTTTAGAAATGAGAATTGAGAGAAGTTCCTTCCAATGTTTTTGATTTGCTTGTAACGAAAGATTATCAACAAAGCAATAAAAATAAATCACCTTCGGCTCATTTGCCCTATCTATCATCTATCTATCTATCTATCTATCTATCATCTATCTATCTATCTATCTATCTAATACTTTATTAAATGCATTTAGTTCCCACCCTTCAGCCAAATAGTCTCCCAGTGGGTTTCCATGGCTCACTGGTTTCCCAGAGTCCTAATCCAACACTCAAACCTCTACACCAAGTTGTCTCTAATTTTACTTCATTTAGTGGACACCTACCATTTTCTGTCTTCTCGTTTGGCAAAACATCAGTGTCCATCAGAGGTTATGTTCTAGTGATTTCCTCAGTTTTATTCTTGTTCAATCCTCTATATCCATGGCCTAAACTAAATTCTGGTCTTAACTAGAGTAGAGCCCATTAAGTCTATGGAACTTGCATCAGTGTTGACTTACCATTCACCAGTTGATCCAAAGGGTCTGCTCTACTTGTGTCTAACAAACTGGATTTAAGGGCATCTCTTAAAATACACACATACACAACACAATCTCAATTCATGTCTTAATTACATTCCCTTCTTTAAAAATAGAACATTTAATTTAAACTAATACTATTTGGACTTGTTTTAAATTCATTGCCAATTTTCTTCAACTTTGGAGATGAGCTTTGCATGTGACTATAATCTTGGCTTTTAGAGAATCCTGTGCTATTAAATTTGCTGTAATAGCGAGAACATTAACAGGCGTTTATATCCTAACAATTGTCTCTTACAATTTCTTTTTTTAAAGAAAAGACACAGTGAAAAGAAATCCAAACCAGAATAAGTCTCCCTACACTCTCTTTTAAAATTGTGGACTTAATACCTTCAGTGCTTTCAGAGATACTAAAATTTCCACATTATCTGTGGATGAGAAGTTCCCCAGACACCGCAGGAGGCTGGAGAGAGGGAAATACCACCTGAGGTTACTTTATCTTCTATTTTATTTTTATGCTTCTTCATGGGATAATTTGGACATGCAGAGACAGTGTGTGGGGAAAGAAGATAATTGGAGACAATGCAAAATAACTAATAAACAAATAGACCACACTTCTCTTCATTTCCAATGTATTTAAAGAAAACATGAGGGAGATGAAATGTTATAGCCCTATCTCACTCCATCACTATGCATATGTGTAGAAGACAGTCTGGAGAGGATACTCCTTATATGCATGGAGACTCTTCACATGAACCAAAATACACTTTACCAGTCAAGGTTCCCAACTGAGTGAAAACCTCTGTGTATAATGGAAGTTCTCCTTTTCGCATTGTCAGACTGTTCATATTGACAACATTGACAAAGGGAAGAAGGCCTCCTCATCTATATTTATCTACATTATGGATTGCCTGAATAGGGCTCATGGGGTGTTGTGAACAGACTGTTGGACTTGAACCGGAAAAATCTTATTTCAAATTAACATAAATGATGTAGATGCCCTGCAGAGCTATAGCACTTTCATGCCACTTTACATACCTTTAAAGAAGACAGCATTGAAATAATTAAAGATTTTCTATACCTTGGTTCAGTTATGGGTCAGAATGGAGGCTGTGGTCAAGAAATCAGAAGAAGACTGTGGCTTGGTAGGGCACCTTTCAAGGAACTAGACAAGATCCTCAAGTGTTAAGACATATCATTGAATACCAAAAATCAGAATTCATGCCATTTTATTTCTGATTTGCATGTATGGTTGTGAAAGCTGGACAGTAGAAAAAACTAATAGGAAGATAGTCAACTTTTTTTAAATGTGGTGCTGGAGGAGAGTTCTCCAGATATGGTAGATTGCTCAAAAGTAAAATAAAAGGTCCATGAGCAAATCAAGCTTGAACTTGCCCTAGAAGCCAAGGTGACAAAACTGGGACTGTCAAACCTTGCACATATATAAATCCTTGATTAGTGGTGACTATACGTGAAGTAAGTGAGATTCTTTGTGTGACTAGAAAATTATCTTGACTAATTTGTGTTGGGTAGTTTGCATGCTAGACACAAGAATCAGGTAAAATTCTTACAAAACAAAATGAGATAAAATAAGAATATTTTTTCATGGAATGAAAAAGGTGCTTTTGTGTATAAAGGAGACTTCTGAGGGCACCTGTCAAGGGATGAGACCATGGTATTTGATGCGAGGTGCCATCTTTAACTACATTAGGGATTTTAGGCTGGTGAGGTCAAGGCTGGATTAGAGGAGCAAATGTTCAAAATCCACGTGTGTTTGAGATTTGCTTTCTAGTCCCTCCCAAACCAAAACATGCTTGTTTCTCCTCACACTACCCAATGCTCTTGACTTTATCCCAAACAATAAAACAATTCCCGCTCCCCACATCATTGGTTTTTATTCTTTCTTGTGCTGAGTTTTTAATCAGGCAGAGGCACTCCCTCCACCCATTTTTAAAAATATTTTAGAAATGCCATTTTTGTTTTACTGAAGGACCTCTAGGTGGTTATGGGAGCCTAGACACTCTGAGGAAGTCAAGATATTGAATACAGATGAAGCTTTGACCTGCAGTATGCATGAGCTAAAAATTTAAAGATTCTACCTGTACACTTAATAGTAACTGCAAAACTGTTTTATTGACATTCTCAGGCAGAGAGAAGCAGAAGAGATAGAGAGGCTCTCATTTACACTTTCTCCTACATTCTGATTTTGCAGCTGTTGGCAAATTCTGATCGAAAACAAACTAAAATTAAAACTATTGTTGGTTTGATTGTGTAGAATCCACGCGCATTTTAATTGGAAGAAGATTTCATATAAAGATTATATAGTGTTGAGATTCATCCACCTTGGATACAAAGACCTTTGGGATCAGGAAGCCTTGCAATCTTTCTGCCAGTGAAAGGTCAGTGACAGCATCCTCAGGGAAGGAGTATGGCACATTGATTCTTTAAGCATCTGGTCTGACAGCAAGTGCTGGGAATCCTAGGAGTATCATCACCATGGTCTGAGAATCATAATTCTGTTCTTGTGGGTGTTAGCTAGATGGCAAATCTAGTGGGGTTTGCTTCTCTGTTCTGAAGGATATGCATTCAGGCCTTGAGTTACCTGCAACGATGTTCATTAACATCTTAGATTCATGCAGCATGCAAAATCCATACAAGATGCAAGATTAAATTTTTGACAGATACTATCTTTTGCCTATTGCCTGCCTTGTCTATTTACAATTTAAATGCATTTTTGTTTCTTTTCTCTTTTTTAGTGAAATTGTAGGGATGAGTGGAAAACATGACCATACCTTGATGAATATTTTTCAGAAACTGTGGAACCAAATCAAGTAGCTTCAGAGGGTAGAGTACTCATACTATTTGATTTGATTTTTAAATTGAAATTGAATCAGAGCAATTGTTGGACAAGTGGGTAGAAAGCCAATCCTGCAGAAATCCACTCTTCTACAAAACACAAGAAGACATGTTTTGTTTTGCTTTGCTTTGTTTTTTAAGTATATCTTGAACCTTGGTTTCCTACTTGGTAGCCCATTACTAACAGAGGACTTCTATAAAGTGTGAAATCTTATGCAGCCAACCAAAATGATCCCATCTGCACTCAAAAGGACAGCCAGCATCCTGTTAGTGACTTATGCAGACATAAGTCTAAATTATATTGTGCATGTCTTTTGTTGCTGTTGTTATTGTTGTTTTATAACTGAGGAGGTCAGAATATTTTCTTCATACAACAACCAAAGTGCCCCCCCCCCCCAAAAAACACACACACACACACACACACATGTCGTACTTTCATAGTGCCCAGCCATGTGGTGGGTGGTAGAGAGTACAGGACAGCTAAGGAGCATCTGGTGATGTGACTATAGCCTGATATGCAATGATGAAGGCATCCTCTAGGACTCTCCAAGGGTCCTCCAGACAGATGATGGCATTGTGTTTCTGGCTACATTCACATAGTCAGAAGCTTTTCAGCCATCCCTCATCTCCACCAGGCATTATATGCTGGGATCAAGAGCAATGGAGTAAGATGACTAACGTAGGATTGAAAGGGGGATGCATATTGTAATTCCACCATATATCTTCCGATGGGCGGTTAACTGAAATTCTGAAAAGGAGTCTTCCACACTACAATATAATAACCTAAATCCAATTGTTAGTTCCCAGCTAGAGATGACTGATTATGTAGACTCGTCGTGCTTGTATAAATCCCATTGGTTCTGTCAGTCTACTCTAGCACTTGCTTTTAGTGCTTGTTGGAAAGCTTACATTTATTATCAATAATATTTACGTACGCCTTTTCCCACACAAGTGTTCTCAAAGCATTTGGCATAAATAATTAAAGCACTATAAGAAGATAACAGGCAAAACATTAAAAAAAAAAAACCCAACCAGACACAAAACAAAGATTCTTGAACTTTTCCAGAGACAGCCTCACTTACAAGCCAATCCTAAAGCCAAATAACTCCCCACAAACAAGACAAGACCCTAAATATTGATTGACACTTAAGTGTGTTCAGATTCCAGGTCTAGAATATAAAAGTTGTTTGTGTCTGTCTAGATATAACTAAGAGGAAAACAAATATGTGAATGCCATGCTCTCTGCTATATTTAATTAAGTGTGATATATGAATAAATAATGGAGGAAAGGTGAGCTGAAGACCTTTAATTCTGTTCCTTAATCAGGAGAACCACAAATCCATGCATGGAATCTATGCTCATTAAATTCTAGGTTGTAAATAATGTCTCAGGTGGGTAGCACTGAGCTTGCTGTATAGCTCCAGATAATTTGAAATTCACTTTATCAGGACTGTTGGGAGATAGAGGAGGGAGAAGAGCTCACATAGAAATGTGAATTGGCTAATAATGGTCTTTAAGAGCGAACAAACAGTCTTGAATATGACAAAAAGGGAAAATCAAATAGGCTATTCAGCCCAGTCTTCTTACAATGAAAGAAAAAGAGAGCAAATGTGAACATAACCCTTCTTTTTCTGATTAGACAGTGAAATGACAGGACTGGGCAAGGTAGTTGCTTTTTTTTATTGGGTATTAATCTTCCCCCTTTGTACTATGATAGGGATTGATTTCTTCATATCTCTCAGAACAGGGCTAGGCAAAATGCTCTGATCCCTTAAAAAGGCAGAGATGTGAAGCACATGAAGATGTCTACAGATGTAGTTCATGCAGAGAGTTATTTATATATTTAACATATTTCTATCCCGCTCTTTACCTTCCTCCCCCTCCCCACTTACAAATACATCAGAAGTAAGACAGCTCCTGCCTGCAGGTTTACAGTCTTAAAAACATGATACATGAGGCAAAGGGACTGGGAGGGAAGAGGAAAAATACAAACTTGGACATTAGATTCTTGGCTGGAAAGTTTGACAGGCAGCAACTTCAGCAGCCTATAGAGCTGGATAGAAATATAATGCTCTTTTGGGTGAAACAGACAGGCAAAATAAAGCATCTTCCAGCCACTTTGAGAGTGGGGCATTTATACGACATATGCCATAAATGAAGATAGAAACTGAAATGAAGCCACACTCCGGGGCACATCTTCTCTGCTGCATATAAATGGCCCTGTGCCAGTGCAGGGCTGCAGCAATGGAAAAAAGTGAGAGTATGACACCTCTAATGGATAAAAGTACACAGTACATAAGTCAGACAGTTGAACAGGGGTGCATAGGGCAAAATGGGGTGAACAGGGCATGTATGGAGGGAGACATGATTGTGGATTCCCAATATATTACTTGGAACACCAATGAACCAATGTCCAGAACCACTGGAGCATTGCCAATGATATTATGTGGTCATAAAGGGTGTGCCCATTCAACGGGATGGCATGTGGATGGAACAGGGGTGGTACTTGGGGTTGTAGGTGGTATGCTTATGTGATGGTGCACATGCATGGTGGGGAAGCAACAAAAAATAAATAAAACCACAGTGTCCATCATTAGACTGTCCATCATTATTCAGCCCACCTTGGGAATAGCTGATGTAGACAATGAGGTTTCAGCCCACTTTTGGAAAATGCAGGGTCAAGCCACCTATTCCTGCCCATCTGCTCTGACCCTTTGTTTCTTTCTGGTGGCTCTAGCCATGACAAGTGATAAAGGGAGAATGGGTGGCTGGTTTTCAGAAAGAGATCTATCAAGACACCATGGAGTCTGCCTGACTGCTAGATGCCACAGTAGTTTTCATGGATGTTTTAGCACAAAACACCTGGACGATGCCAGAAACCCTATATAGCAGTGGTTCCCAAACTTTGATCCTCCAGATGTTTCACACATCAGCTCCCAGAATTTCTTGATTGTTGACCAAGCTGGGTAGGGCTTCTGGAATCTGAAGTTCAAAGTCTTTGGAGGATGAAAGTTTACAAATATCTTTCCTATAGTATCCCTTCTATAGCCCAGCAATTCCCAAATAGGAGAGTTGGTCATAACAGTGACAAAGTCATAATGCCAGTCCTTGGTGGAGACCTGGAGACAGGCATAGAGGAGAAGCAGTTTCTTTCCCTTCCTTTCCCCATACATGTATTCAGTTAGTACCCAATGAACATATATGTAAATTTGTCTGCATAAAATGAGTATCTATATACAGCTTTTGTATTAAATTGGGAAGAGAATGTTTTGAAAAAATATACCTTCTTTACTAACTTCAAGTGTGATCAGGTGTAACTAATTGCAGTCTGTCTTTTAAAAACAGATTTCTCAAATCAAATTTGATGGCTTCTCTGCTATATTGAAGTGGTAGAATAATGTAGATATACAGGAATAGACAAGTCTTTTACAACACCATTAGTAAACCAGAAAAGCATACAATTACACAACCAAAAGAAGTAGAAAAAGACAGCTGTCTTCGGTCCAAATATATCTCTTTATGTTCGGCAAACGACATGCAAGTTTCATGCATATGTCCATTATCTCTACACCATTATTTCCTGCTTTCATGAATATGTAATCTCATTTATTTGCTTAGAAATGCTTTCATCTCAAATCACATAGGGAGATCCCACATAAGGAGATCTCAAAGGATGGTGTTCATGGAAAAGAAAGTGGTTCAAGTTGAACAAGTTTGTCCAAGTTAATCTACTTAATCCCAGGTGTATATCATCAATCATAGCTAATAAAATACACCCCCTGGTTGCTACATTTCAGTATTTTTCAGGGCAAATACCACAACAGGCAATCAATCTCTACCTCAAGAAGATTATATAGTTGTGTGGAAATCATTGTTGAAAATGGCTCACCAACTCCATTCCTTACTCTACTCACATAGTTGGTCTCAGGATTTAGGAACACATTCTTGTAACTGAATAGATAGGTTCAAATTGCACTTTCAAAGTTATTTATATTTCTCTCCTTTTTGTTGCAGCCACTTGCACAATTACATAAGAACTATGTTGTTATAAATGAATCCTGATTAGTGGACTTATTGATAGGGCTTTCTTTTCATGTCTTAAGGCATGCATGTTTCCTAAACATGTGCATAAAGATTTCTACTAATGTGTATCTTCCCCCATTTGTCATAAATAACCACATTTAATTGGGACTTAAATCATGTTTCTATCCCTTAGCAAACTCTACCAGTGCCTCATCTGTCAAAGTTCTCTCTATTTGAATAAATCTGCATATTGCTGAAATCTACCAGGGGATGCATCCTTTCAAGTAAATATCTAATGTTTTCTCCTTTAATAGCATTGTCATCAAAAATTTTATTGCATACAATCATCGAACTTCTCTTTTAAAAAATCTTATGAAAAGACAGGAGAAACAAAGGAATCCCTGTGGAATTTGTTGGTAATGTCATATGGATAACCCTGGAGTCCTGCATTAAATATGATGCCATCTTTGCCAGACAGATAGGGTGAGCAGTATACCAGCAACACATTTTCCACCATGGTTACCATAAAAGGTCCTACAGACTAGTGGACTACATTCCATTTCAGCAGATGCATAGACTGTTACAATATAAGGTAAGTAGAGAGTATAGTGTTGATCTTTATTTGGTCAATGTCAGCAAAAGGTTGCAATGTCATGCCACCTCCATTCTCAATTGTGAAATTGTAACCCTACGCTGAGTGGGAGTAGATATAAACTATATGGAGCTGAAAAAAAGACACTACTAGGTTAACTAAACATTTAATTGCCTTTTTAAAAAAAGCATCTAGACCCTGACTGAACCACCTTAGGCAAAAGCAAACCAAGATCGATATCATTCTCATTCGTTTCTCCCTATGCTATTTATCTTCCTTCATTGTATGGCTCTTGGGGTGCATCAAGGCACTATTTGTCCCATACCTCTTTAGCTGGCTATCATAACAAGAGCAAAGATATATATCTTATCCATTGCTCCTACAGTGGTATAGAAATCCACTGGCAAGGCAAGACCTCACTTTCATTTTTTTTGGACTTCGGGGTACGTTCCATCAGCAATTTTATCACTGGGCTGCAAAATATTTGAGGCCATGGTTTAAATGGAGAAGATTATAGCCTCCAAAGAGAGGCTATTATACACCTGGGTATTATGGCAGAGAGTCATCTCTTCTCTCTTTGCATATCTTGCTTCCACTGGTGCTCAGGTACATATAAGTTGGCCGGACACTAATGTAGTTTGGTAGCATGTACACATATGTTTTTCCCCCTTAAATGAGAGTGATATCTGGTTGGTACTATGAATCACATCCATCTGTTCAGACAAATGATTTGGCTTTGGCTGAGTGACAGTAGCTGCTAAAAATGAATGTTGGAGCACTGCAAATCAGATCCAAGAAGTTGACTTTTAAAGGGAGTGCTCATGCATACTATATGTTATGAAGGGTACTAATGCACCTCAAAAAAATCAGGCCTTCGGGCTGTCTTCAGTGACAATGAGCCCAGCTTCTCTCCCTGAAGGCTGCAGTTCCTGCTGAAATGAAAAGTTGAGTAACTCTTTTGTTTAATTATGAAGCAATTGGTGGTCTTTCGTATCTTAGAAGTCTCAGATGTGGAGACCCAGATCCCAAGGTAGGAAATAAAGTGGAATCCTAGAACACTAGCCAGAAATGGAAAGCATTTAAATGATGACAACAATAATGTAACACACACACACACACACACACACAAGCATTTCTTTGGCAAGCTTCCTTCTGATGCTGATTAAAATAAGACAGAGAGTAGCCATGGGCTGCTTTTGTCTCATGTGTCCTCACTGTAAACAATGCAGAAAATCTCTACAGTGTGCATTAGTGTTATTGAATACAGTTTTTATGTCTTTAATGTGATACATAATTTCTTCTCATAATTCAAGCAGCCATAAGTTGCTGTCTTTGATAGGGATCCAAATAGTTTCTAATTACAGAAAGTAATATTTGTTTCTCGTGCAGCATCAGTGTAAGCTTTGGAGTAGGCTGAACAGTAACTGGCACAAAGTGGAACTCTATATACATTGGCCATTATTCTCCATCAGCTAGTTAGTTAAGTATGTTCAACTTAGTACACTTAACTAAGTAACCTCTCTTGGCACAACTGCCCCACCTATAAAAAAATATGAGAGAAATGTCCTTTACCCGTACTCCAGTCACTAGCAGAGTAATTTTTTTATCTCCCTGTGCAGATGATACCCATTAAATGGGGTTGGAAGGAGTTACAATTGTGCCAATAGTGTCACAATCATAACTAAGTAGCAATTGTGAACATTGAACACTCACAGCTATGGTATACGGGTTGAGGCTCCCTTATGCAAAATGTTCTTACCAGAAGCTTTCAGGGTTTTTTTTTTTTCTTCAGATTTTGTAATATTTGTATATACTTAACAAGACCTTTTGGACCTGAGACACAACTCTTAACCCACCTGAGTACAAACCTTGGAATTCCATAGCATTGAGCCATGAGCATTAAAGTGGATTATTTCTGCATTGCAGACACAGCCTACATTAAGAAAGCAAGTATACACAAACTTACTTAGAAGTAAACTCCACTGAGTTCAGTGGAACTTATTCCTAAATAAACATCTACAAAACTGTAACCCTTGGCGTATCCTAAACATCACATGGAATGCATCATATTCTTTACTATAATAATGCCCTTCTCTCCCCTATACAAATGTATGCATGCAAACAAATTCCGTTTCCTTCCTGGAGCTGAAGGCTTGTAGATGATTTCCTTCACTGTCACCTCATTTTTTATCTTAATAGTTCTGAGAAGCTGTGAGTGATTACGTCAAGGTGGCCATATGAGTATTATGGGAAGTTGGGAGATATATATATATATATATATATATGAATCATATATATATATATATATATATAGTTGAGAAGATGGGGTGGGTGTGAACACAGAGCTCATGCAGTGATTGTGAGTCTGAGAGAAAGCCATCATTCTGAACAGGGTCTGGGTTGATTATATATCAGTACATGGTATAATATTTATAACCATGCTGCATGTACACACAAATTTATCTTTATTGATTAAAATTTTCCACCTCTAAAATCAGCACATTCAGAGGTTTCTGTGCTATAGTTTTCTGTGTTCTTCCACATTAATAACTTTTGCTATTAATAACTATGACCACATCCATTACAGAGTCACAGAGTCATTCAAGCCCTTCATGTTGCTCATCCACATGTCTTAGAAATATTATTATTATTATTATTATTATTATTCCAACTTTCCCCCAGACTGGGACTCAAAATGGCTTACAATGATGAGAAAACATTTTTTAAAATCCACACAATACAAAAAGTTTTGCGATGCTCTCCTTTTCTGCTGTTGTAAACTCACAGTTTGTTCCACCTACACAACAAAATTTAAGCTATACATAGCAAGAAAGCATATATCTTTTATCCCATAGAAATGAAATCATCTCTGTGGGAGAGGGAACTTATTTTCTATTAAAAGAATTTTAACTAACAGACAATGCAGGGTGTTTTTTCCCCAAAAAATGTTTACTAAAGAAAATCCAGACAATATTTTGCTCTTGCAATTTCCTTGGAGCTGATTACCTGACACTTAATAAATCTACTTAAAGAATGTTAGGAAGCTTATGGGAGGTTTTAAACATACAGTACTTGTCTTTTTGAATTGTTCACCAACTACAGGTCCTTAGTGGCCATGATAATTCAGCAATTAAGTGAAGAACAAGATAACTTGTAAAAAGATGCTTAAATAAATCAATAAAGAAAACCTCAGTGGCCAAGGGTGTGCAATGTGGGAAGGTACAAGGAGTAATAAACACTGCAGCCAACATTCATAAAGAGTTGCCATCTATTCAATTTAGATGCTTTTAACATCCATTAAGTCAAGTAAGTTCTTAGAGCGGAGACCTATTCTGGGTCAGGGAAAGGAGGCTACAATACATCATTTAGGGGAGAGTGTGATTTGCTTCCGTTCCTATTGTCTTCCTTTCCTACTGTTTTGTGGGAAGTTTTCCTTACCCCCAAACCTAGCAGGTTTCAAAAACCTCAAGATGGAATCCTCTATTTTTGTATGCCCAGTGAAGCTTGCCTGTAAACCGTGGTCTCTAGCAAATATGTGGGGAATATGTGGCCCACCAGATTTTTTCATCTTCAGATCTCACAATTGGCCACCCTGTTGGAAATAATGGGAGATGAAGTCCAAAACACCTAGTGGGCCAAAAGTTCTCCATGCCTGCTCTCCAACACAATGTTAGATTCTCCGACTTTGCAATTCCTACTTCTGTCTAATGCCTCAGACCATGGCTGGACACCTTGCTTCTCAGACATCCTATGGTTCATCCGATTTTCAGGAACGCTTGACAACTCTCATTTTAAATACACTTACTATATAAGCTGTGATAATTGATACAGTCAGTACCCACGAATTCTGCATCCATGGATCCAACCATCCAAGTTGAAAACATTTTTTTAAAAAAAAATCTGGAAAGAAAGCCTTGATTTTATCATTTTATATAAGGGACACCATTTTACTAGGCTGTTGTATATAACTGGACTTGAGCATCCATGGATTTTGGTATCCATGAGGGTTAGGAGTTTGTGAAACCAAATCTCAGCAATAAGAAAGACTGGGGGGGGAGAAGGTCGGTTTTCAGTGGTCTGTTAGGATACGATCCCCCTGATCAGGTGCACTATCCCACAGTCTGCAACCTTAAGTCATCTTCTACATCTTGGTCAGGTTTAGATTTTCAGGGATTAAGATCCTCTCCAGAAGTCACGGGTGCATTAAGACGTCAGGTATACATTAAAAAGGTCCACCACAGGAGGCTTATTGATCCAGATGGATTCCTGGTGGCTTTGGGGTAGTTTAATGCTGCCTGAGACACAAGATAGACCTACTAGTGTTGATGTTAATGGTTGGTGTGCCTGACCAACATTTAGATTAGCTTGTTCTATGTACCTGTCATGAACAAGGGCTTCACCACCTTAGATGCTGAGTGAATCTTCTGCAATTCAGTATTCCACAAAAGACCGTATAATAAACGCAGAAAACAAAAGTAGCTGTGGAACATGTTGCTCCTCTGGATTTGTAAGACTTGCAGATCATTTGGAGAATGTAGATCCAGTTTTAAAAAATCAATAATGGATGCCTTTTTTCATGAACTATTTGTTTTTGTTTCATATCTGATTATTAATCATTCAGTAACTGAGGAAGTGTGTAAGAGCAAGGAAGTAAAACCATATTGGATTTTATGAAGTTTGACAAAGTCTCAGGCTATTCTCTAGCTAGCACATGAATCAAATATGACTCGAAAAAGAAATGGAAGCTACGGATCATTAGAGTCCTTAGTGATTTTTTTTAATGCCTGGAACATTTGCAGAGAAAACCTTATGAGCTGAAAACAAAAAGAGCAGTCACACAGGGCTATGCCTGTTCTTTATCATATTTTATTTGAGGGGCGTCTGAAGCGCCTGTCAAGTCATCATTAAGAATCATGGCATGGGCTTGAAATGAAGCTTCAGAAAAGCCAAAGACAATTAGATGGCTGTGAAAAAGGTGCCATTTGAAAGGCCACTAGCATTTTAACAAGAGGAAGAGGAAAGTTTGACAAGCTGCACTAGAAGGCTTCCTCAAATACTTTTTTCTCACACTTTTAGAACTAGGGAGCTTTTTCCCCACTAGAGTGCTGTGTTGTGTTAAATATACTGTGTGTATGTGTTTTTTAAAAAAAAATTATAATAATTATTTTAATTATGTATTTTAAATGGTTTTAAAGGCCCCATAAAACATCCAGAAGCACTAGTAGAAGTGACATCTATTCTGAAGGAGTAGGTCCCAAATTGGGCAGGATTAAAACCACACCCGAGGAGGATGAAACAAAGAACTGTTCGGAAATGTCAACATTTCAAAGGGAAAAATGAACTTTCTGGCTCAGATAATTATTGTCATGATCCCACATAGGTCTGTAAAAGGGCAACATGGCAAAGAACTCAGAAGGAGAGCTGTTTAAAGTGAACTTGATGCCTTTGTTTTGCTGGTCCATCTTGGACTACTTTCGGTTGATATACACACTTTCAGTGACAAGTTACATCAGATCCAATCACATTTGACTAGAATGGTGTTTCTGAGAAGAAGCCATGAGTTCACTTAGCCTAAAGACTCCAAAAATGCTAGCAATGAAGTAGTTGTGAAAACAACTTATCAGACTCAGAAGATTAAGTAATATGACTCTTAGCAAGTAAGCTCTGGATGATGTCAAGGATAATGAAATGCCTAGCAGCAGGAAGAGATTGTACTTCTTTAAATGCCCTTGAGCATTTTCTTGAGTTGAATGTTTTGAGTAAAGTCAGGAAAACCTTGCACCTTGGCATTAAAGGCCAAGGCAGACAAAGCAAAAAGGACAGAATGAACTGCCAAGCCCTTGACTTTAAAATACATAACAAATTGTAAGATGTTCTCCACAGGAGCAGACCAAATATGAGTAAGATAAGCCTGCCTACTAAACTCTACAAATGTCTCTATTTTGCTACAGTAACTAGCTCAAATGCTAAATGCCAAAGTTTCCATAACTCTGGTGGCATGACCCCCTGATGGGAACTGGCAGCTGGTGTTAAAACATGAAACCGGTCTATCTGAAATTTTTTTCAGGCCTGCAATATGCCTCGTAATGAATAAAATATTGTGATGAAAGCACTGAAGGACAAAAGGCAGTGCGATGTATACACATTAACAATATGGACTGTGTACTCTCCAACATTTCACAGATGAAAACCAGGTTACATATGGCCAAGCAATGTCAGACTCTGGTCAAGATAAATGAAGCAGACAAGATAGGAGAGGCTGCTGCATTTTGCTTTTGCCTGAGCCTACTGGGGAGAGCATAAATCTGGCCTCTCCTCTCTTTCCTACTGAGTTAGTGAGTGCAAATGACTGTTATACTTTGAACTCATTTTACAACAATTCAAGTGAGCAGAAGATAAAAGGAGAAAGTGGAAGGAGGAGAGAAATTGGGACATTTTAAAAGCAGATGGAAAGGTGGGAATACTAATCAGGACTGTCCCTAACAAACTGGGACTATTGCCATGTTATCACACCTGAAATGTATATCTGAGTCCCTAAGCTATATAACTCAAATGTGAATAAAATAGAAAAGAACTTGAGAAAGGTCGCATCTCAAGTAATTCTGACTGCATACCCAGCTGCAGGTCATCACTGTGCACAGCACTGACCTAAAAAATAATAATTCTAAAGTCTTTTTATTGGAGACATCTTGTATTGGCAAAATGTATTTTTTGTAATGGCAAATTGCGACTGAACTTGCACTTTGCATTTCACTGCAAGTGTACTCACAGTAACCCACCCCTCACCTACTGTTCGTAGAGTTTACTGTGCAACACACACATTTGCTGCCAAAGTTTATTTACTCTTTTCTGTTTCCATGTATATGTACAAAACAGTGGTTTTAAGTCCATTGAATTATGGCATCAGGCGATGTATTTTGCCCAATAATAAGTTTCAATACAAATATTGTTTCTTAATTAATCACTTAGCCACTTCATTAGGCACTGTCTATTTTGACAAATGAAACAAAAGTAGCATTTTTCGCTCCTTTTCGGGATAATTAATTTTTGAAAATATATGTACCATGAAGTCAGTGGGCTGTTGGCATTATGAACACAGTAAATGTTTTTCCTATATGGAAGATCAGACGAAGTCAGGTTGTTGTTGTTTTTTTCCTTGTGGCTAAACTAGCATGGAACCTTCAAGTTAGTTTAAAATAAGGTTGTGTTTTCAAGAGGTCAGCCCTGCTCCTCTTGAAATAACACACCAGCAAGGGATTAATGGAAGAGACAGGCCACAATTTGTATTGGATAGACCTGCTGATGGGTTCAGATGCAGGCATCAGCCAACCCATCTGTTGATCCAGATGTTGCCCCCTGCCAATATTGAAGGGGGGACTCTGTGTCCCCCCCCCCCCAGAATTCCCACAAGTTCTGTTTAAATTCGAATGTAGTTTAAATCGCATTTAACTCCTGTTTTCCTGCATGATCTCACTAGTGTAATAAACTCCATAGCCTCTCTACCATGTATTTTTTCCCCAATGATCTTTTCACTCACATGATACCTAGTTGTTGTCCATCAGTGCCAACTCCATCCTATTTACTTACTGCACACACAAAGTTATGTTTCAAATGTGGAAACAGTTACATAGCAGTAAACGCAGCCTGGCAGATCCACATCCCATGCACATGTGGAAGAGAGCCTGAATATATGAAAAAGAAAATCATTTCTCTCCACCCTTCTGTGCCCTTGTTTCCCCTTGCAAATGCTATGGTAAGGTTGCAGTTGCCTAGCAACAATGCCTCTCAACCAGTCTACACAATACTATCTGGTTGGTGTGCAGCACTCACTAAATATAGCAGCAATTGGAACATCTCATTTCCCCCAGTTTCTGAAAACCTAATATCCGCATGTTCTTAGCCAGTGATCCTATATATACTTCTGTCTCCTTGTAGCATATCTCCTGGTTCTTCTTTCCCCCAACAGCTTTAAATGTAAACTCAGCCACTATTTCTCTTATTTGAATCCTCCAATACATAATTTGTTCCCAATCTGGGCCCTTCATCATTATTGTTTTTTTTCTTGCAGAAAACTGTCTGTTGTTTTTGGCTGCTTATTCTTCAGAATAAAAGTGGTGAGCTAAATGCACCATTCCAAAAGCCTAATAATTTTAGCCATCATTTTACTTTTAAAACAAATCACAGGGAAAGAAAGAACAAACACTAGATTGTGAGTTAAGCTCATCTTTGCAAATTTAAATATTGGCTTGGAAATCCTATAGTGATCTGAGGTTATTCTTGTCTTCCCCATCATCTGTAACTCTTCCAAGGACTTCTTTGTAGTTAACTAGAAGCTATTTCTATTCGACCTATGACTTCAGATTCACTGGTAATTGGTCTCCCCATGAAATATAGCAAAATTAACTTCCTAAGTCTTTCTAATTTTGTTCAGGGAATATGGAGGTATATAAAAACAGATGATTTTATATGTGGTTATAGTCTAGATATTTCTTCACGTGGTGTCTTACTGAGCCACAGCCATCCAGGAGCACATGTAAAGCACCATGCAGAAAAAGTTGTCATGCACTCATAGGTATGAGCACATCAACATTTCATTGATACAGTGTCTGAACAACACATGTAAGTGCATTAACAACAAGAAGTCTAGTGGGATCTTAGAGACTGACACATTTTGTTCAGCGTAAACTCTTGTAGACTACAACCCACTTTGTCAGACACATCAGACACACTGTGCCCTAAGGTCTCATGCTACAGTGTGGGATATAAATAGTTTAATAAATGAATAATTAATTAATACACCAGGTTCAATATCTATAAATTGTTGATGCAAAGCGAGAGGAAAATTGAAAATATATTGAAGGATCCAAAAGCTCTGTCAAGCAATACATCTCCCATTGGAAGTGCATGATACATTCAGTTTAACAGATTCTGTGTGTCTCTTCTAATGGACAATAAATCTGGGACTTTGGTCCACCACTTGTTAGTAACAGACATCCAGCTTCAAATCAGCGGTGAAGCTGGAACTAAATGCAACATGTTAGTTGTGACTAATATTGCAGTAGTTAAATGTCAGTACTGCAGTCACAAGGTTGCAAGTTCAATCCCAAGGGCTCCAAGGTTGACTCTGCCTTCCATCCTTTTGTAGGTTGGTAAAATGAGTTCCCAGCTTGCTGGGGATAATTAGCTTACAAATTTCAATTTGGAAAAAATAGCCATCAAAGCGATTTACGGGACCCAAATTCAACACCAAGGCAACGAGAAGCCATTTTAAGGGAAAAGTCTGTGCGATAAAATCAGCCTAACTTCTGAATCTGGCTCAAATTTGGAAGAGGTAAATTGGGCACTGGAGGCAGTGCAATTCCTTAGTCTGGAATATCAGCATGCAGAGAGATCTCATAGCACCTTTGAAACTAACAGCGTAAAAGATATAGCAGCATAAGCTTCTGTGGATCTACTTTCTTAGATGCATGGAGCGAACTGGTGCCCAGGAAGGACCTTGATAATCAGACTATATGAATAGCCATAGAAATGCAAAACTTGTGGGTATGGTGATGAGGTGACAAGTTCAGTTTTAACTATGGTTGTTGAGGGACAAAGGCAGTTGGAAAGATGTTATCTAAGACCAGGGTAGATGGATGACCATGTGAATGGTGAAGGGAGTTTTGGAATGTAGTGTGTGCAGGCTGGGAACCAGAAAGTAGACCCAATGTAGGACTAAGAACTCAGTTCTTTCATCCACAATAAAGACATAAACAGAAAAGGGGGATGTTCAGAAACAGACAGTAGAGGCAGAATGGAAAATAGATTTCATGTTGCAGATTAAAAGTCTAAGAGCTGAAAAACTTGAAAAATCCTGCCCCAGCTAATTCAGTTTAAATGAAAATACCTTACTACATCCCAATATGGAAAAAAATAAAACTCTTGAGTATATTTAAAACTGGTAAAATGTTATAGTGTTTAACTGCTTGATATGTCAGAGGAAGGAAGTACAATATTCTTCATCATTTCCTAACTGACCTGCAGAGCAAGACTGGGTGGTCTGTTAAAATATACCTTATTATCATTCAATTGAGAGCACATCATATTTTAACTGTAGCATTCTCTATCACAAAAATAATCAATAGTTTATTTCAATCATCATTATTTCATCATTTCTTCTGTTTTGCCCTTTGTCCATACTAGCTGGCAAGTGAGTGAAGTCTGACAATACAACACTAAAGACCTAAATTAAATAAAATTGCAAAGACAATTCAGAAGAATAAAAGAAGAGGAAAATCCACATTTGAAATAAATCTGAATATATGAATCTGAAAGAAAATGAATCTTTTCTCTTCCTCTGTCCCCTGTTAATTAAATCTCTATTTAGTATCACACTAACAAGAAAGACTTTTCACTTCATAAGTTTTCAGAGGAGTTAATGATAGTAGCTTCATTCCGAAACCAAAATTAATAGGGCTTTTCACATTCGCATTCCTCTATCTGTCTATCTCTCTGTGTATGTAAGCTTATGTTTGATGAATAGTCAAATTTACACCTTGAAGAACATTAGCATGCATCCCAACTCTGAACTGGATTACTCGATTTGAAATTTTACTGTGCAAACAGCAATGTGATTAAATCGGTGAATCCAATATTATGCAAAGGCAACATAGAGATTTTTTTTTAAAAAAACAACCCTTTGTTATAAAGTTGGCATTATGGCAGCAATAAGAAGGTCATTTCAGTAACCATATAAAATGTCTTACTTCAGCTGACCTGACTGAACTTTGTTGAAGATGTTTGCATCGAAAGGGTTCCTTTCACAATTGTCAAGTGTCCCTTTGCAGCTATCTAATTTCCCCAAATAATTCCAAACCTTCTCTTGCAATGACTCAAAAGTATACATTGGGTATTCCAAGTAGGGTCTTTTGTAAACATTGCTCCTTTCAGGATGACAGATCTATCTATATCTATCTATCTATCTATCTATCTATCTATCTTCCCTCCGGGGTGAGTTGTACTTCAGAAATAGCAATGCCATGTAGTTCACTGAAGTACATCAGATTAACACTTTTAGAAAGGAATTGGTCAGAAGGTGATGCTAACAGACATTTCCTCCTATAATTTCAGCATTGTACAATATGTGACTTAGAGATGCCACAAGTTTTTTCTTTCCATTTGCATTTCCAATCTGTGTTTGTCCCACCTCAACCCACCCTTGGCATATATGCTTTTATTCTTGAGTTACATTTCAGATGGGATGCCAAAATTCTCCAAAACAATGTGGTGTTTTGGTGTAGTAAGGCGAGAGGAACCTGTGATGGGAAAGGTACTCACACAGTGAATAGATAGTATGGACTAGCTTTCAGTGAGAAATATGGATGAAATCTTTTGTCGGAGCTCTAACTTTGGGGTCTTATTCAGTAGCAACCCATTCTTTTCTGTAACAATTGATTCTCACCTTTGGTAAGATGGCATCAAAAATTTGTGGAGAGACCAGATCTTAGTGGGGCACTAAATCCACTCTGAAATGTAAATGAACTGTCCAAGATGTTGAACCTATTTGAGTGCTAGGGTTTATCACCTTGAATAACTTCTTTAAAAATAGGGGAGGGGAGAAAAACAGATGCACTGCCCCACTGACATGGAGGCCACCAGCTGCTACTGAGAGCTTTGAATCCACTGAATGTAATTATTTCCTAAGACTGCTGTTTTATATTCTCCAGGGTTAGGCCATTCTCAGTGAAAGGGCTGGCCCATCTCCAGCAGGAGAAAAGTATATGGATTAATTATAGTCAGCCCACCTGCTTCACCTAAAGTGAGGATTTTGAATTTGTAGCTAATTTCAGCTTGGCAGCCTTGACTTCGGTGAATATTGAAATGGGAGTGAGCTGGTAGAATAGTGTTTTAAACCCATGTAATAAATTCTCAATGCTCTGTTCAATATTCTGCAAAATAGATTGGAAGCTGAAAATGAGATTTTATTCATTAATTCCAGGTACATCTCTGGAATAGAAAGGGGAAAAGCGCTTAAATGCCATTCAGGCTTACCAACAGTCCTTTCCCCTGGGCCACATTGCTTTATGGGGGAGATGTTAAAGGCCAAGAAGCATAAAGAATTTAGAATATGCATTTTTAGGATACTATTATTTACCATTTCACAAAAGCCAATCTCTCTCTCTTGCCTGTTGCAGTCAGTGAGCTCCAAGCATGGCCAGCTCCAAGTTAATGTCCCAATTCCCTAATAAGCTTTTGGCATGGTATTAGCTCTCTAGACTTCTCAGTTGCCAATAAAGCGGTGTTTATTGGGCTGTTCTTTTTCATACTTTTTTTTGTACTGCAGAATATTCACAGCAGTGGCACCAAGACCACTCAGGGCTTGCATTAGTTGATCCAAATGAATTGAGAGTAACTGATAAAGGTCAAAATCGATTGAGCTCTACATTTGTTAAATAAACTCAAGGCCAGCCCAATAGGGGACAAATCCAGCTGTTCTATTACAAAGTCACATCGTATGTAAAGGATGCTTACACCTGTGAAGAGATCCGTGACAAATCCTGGAAGCTGGGTTGAAAGCATCTGGGTAAAAATTAAGTGGGAGAGAAACAACAGGGATGTCATTGTGGGGGACTCCCAAGCCAGACTGAAGACTTGGATGATGCCTGCCTGAAACAGATGACTATACAGTCAGAAAGGAGAGATGTAACAATAGTGGGAGATTTCAACTGCCCTGATCTTTGTTGGAAGAGAAATATAAGGTCCAAAAATTCCCTGGAAGATGATTTCATTGTTCAGAAAGTAGGAGAAGTAACAAGGTATTAACCAATTTGATCTGATCCTAACCAATAATTATGGTTAATAGGGTGGAAGTGGTGGGAATCACATGTTCTCCTGGAGTTTCTTATACAGTGGAAAAAGGACACTAGGACCCAATTGTTTGTCTTTTTGGCCATCCACACTATCCTCTGCACTCTTCCCCAGCCCGACATGTGAAATGAGTTTTTCTTCTTCCTATCCACTTTCTTCACTCTTCAGTTCCCACATCCATACATGACAATGAGAAATGGCCTGGTAGAGAAGTTAAAAACAATAAAAAGGGCCTTTTTGGTAATGTCCAGCAGACGTAATCTCAGAACCACTGGCAATAATCCTGAGAAGGATTTATTTTATGTGAATTTGTGATGGTGATTGAACCAAGAGAAAGCCCTTCCCTGTAGATCTTAAAACACTGGCAAGTTTGCATAAGGGGATACAGTAATTCAGATAGTCTAGACTTGAGACAGGATTGAAAGTAAGGCATATAGCTAAACAGGTACATGTTGCCACAAACTTGAACTTGATGGATCAATCTTGCTGATTTTGTACAAACTAAAAAACATTGAAGAAGTGTTTACTAATGCCAATGTGAACTTGGAAACCAAACTTTGTAACCGTTTTCATTCCCCTCAATTGGGGATGATTTTTCAAGGAGTTCTGAAAACGGGATGCCAAACGTTCATTGAATTATTTGACTGTAATTTTCTCATTTCTGTGTATTAAAAATGCATCAACCAATGATGTCTCACATATTGATAGTAGTGCAGGGGGATTATTGCTAAGAACTGGGAAAATTTGAAAAAACAAGTATATGCGAACAGTGGATAAAATATCTGGCAACTAGTTCAATACAGGTGATATGAAAGCACACATACACATGCACACAAGAGCGAGAGATAGTAGGTAGAAGAATTGTAAATGCATGAAGGAGCAGATGTGTGAAAAACTGGTGTACTTTTTTTTGGATATTGGGGAGCAAAGCACAGTCTAGGAATTAATCCATATTCATGATTTACTATCTCTTAATTTAATTAATTAGCTTTAATGACTTCTTTTTTTCTCCATGAATAATACATGAAGTATTCATGTGAAGTATTTTGCGAATATCTGTTAGAAGATGATATTGAGATGGTGGTGATTATTGTGCCTAACATCTACATCCAATTGCTAGTCCCAATTAAAGTTGTCCCACTGAAACTGTGGTATTTACATAAATGTGGTATTTAGAAAAAATAGGTAATTCAAATGGTCTATTCTCATTGGGACTAATAATTAGATTTAGGCCTATGTATTGATATCTTTTTTTAAAAGGAAGTTGTTAATCAGGACTTCCATGTTTATTTATACATTTCAAAACAGTCCTTTTTAAAAAAAAAAAAAGTTCGTAGTAAGGAGGCTTTAAAATGATTGTTTTATATGCAATCTCGGGAGTAACAGCTTATTGAAATGAAGCTAAATGAAATGAGGGGAGCTAACACCAAGGCAGAGGCAGAAACATAGGAACACATAAATGGTTATGAATGGCTCCAGGGAACCAAATTGCCCTCCAGTTCAGAATTAAACGCAAGATATCAGTGATGGGACTAGGGCTAGAACTTTATTTGAATTTTAAACAGCCAATAAAGGAATGGATTCCCTGGTGTGAAACACTGAGCAGGGGTGAGGGTCATTTTCTGACCACTTCCTCTGCTCACTTCTGAGCGAAAACTCCCAGCTCCACTGTCTATGTGTATGCCTACAGACCGACACTGGAAATCTATTTATACTGTGGAGATCAGCCTGCCACATGGACTCCCTAAATCCCAAGGCCTAAAGCAGTGGCATCACTGTGGTTGGTGTCACCTGGTGCATTGGACTGCCCCGTCCTCCTTCCCTCCTGCTGCCACGCTCATGTGCCCTCGGCCAGTCACCCACTAGCCAAACCACTGCTAGGGGGCAATGCTGTGGCCTCCAGGGTCTGGTGTGGCTGCTGGGCAAGGAAGAAAGGGAGGCAAGACCCTTTCTCATTCACCTAACAGCTGTGCCAGTCTCTTTCATGGACTGCCCTGGGCCTGACAGAGTCACAGCCAGAGGACTCAGACTCTGAAGACATGGAGGATGCTGAGACAGAGGCAGATCTGGGGATGCCTGGAGCAGCAGTCTCAGAAAAGGCTCAGGAGTCTGCAAAGGAAGAAACAGACCCTATGGACTCTAGGCTGTAGGTACTAGGACCTGTGGAGCGAAGACAAGTCAATGTGTCTTTGAGGCATTCTTCCAGGCTAGAAGCCAAGAGGAGAGCTAATAGGTTTCAGCTGGGAGAAGCAGAGGCCTGTTAAAAGACCTCCAGCTGCAGAGGTTCTTTGCAGCCAATAACCAGCCTTGTTGTTCCTTGCTCTTGGATTCATGACTCTGGTCATCTGACCTCTGGACTTGCCTTGTGACTATGCTCTTGCCTCTGCCCTTTGCTATGACTGACTGACTGGTATTGTGTGACCTTTGGACCGGACTCTGGACTATTCCTTTGTATACTCCCCTCCTGTGCTGCCCTCAGTAGAGGTAAGCAGGACAGTCTCACAAGAGGTACCACCCCACTGGTTGTACACCCACCTGGGGGTGTCAGCCAGTACAGTTTGCACCACCCCCACCCCTTTAATGCCCTTGCTTAAAGAAGCATTATGCAGATAGAGAATGTGAATAAACGAGATTAGGAATGGGCATCATTCACACAAGAACTGTGAGAGATATTAAGACAGGGTGTGCTTTTTCAGAAGTCACGTGGATGCATTTTCAATATGTGGAAACCATTTGGATGGATTTTCAGTAGGGACTCATGCCTTCCCTCCTGATGTTGTTGGGCTCCAAATTCCACCAGCCCTACCCAGTTTAGCTAACTGGGAGCAATGCTGAGAGCTACAGTCCACAAAATCGGGGATGTTGCGGATGCATGATTCCCATTCCTTTCCTATATGCTTTACAATTTTTAAATAAACTTTTCTGCCAATTGTCCCAGATCAGTTGTTGAGATAAACAGCCTGGAGTTTCCTCTCATTCTCTCTCTCTCTCTCTTTCTCTCTTTTTTAAAATGATGTTGCTTTGGCTAATCATTAAACCTGTGTTACAAGGGCTGACCTTAGAGATACATTTTTATCGAACAAGAAACTATATTTGAGTTCTTCCAGATCGGGTAATTTGTTTGTAAACAGTGAATTAACTGTCCATCTAAAAGTAAAAACTAAACCAGGCAGGTCAATATCATTATTGCCACATTCTTCAAAGAAAATGGAGGTGAAAGAGAGAGTAGAATCATAGTAGTGTAAGACTGCCCAGTGATAACATGACAGAGGTGAGTGTGAAACAATGGACATTCTGACTCAACACTCATTTTATTCACTACACTACTTTACCTTGAGTAGAGCTGAGCTCCTGAAATTCATTTCACTCTCCTGCCATCATATGGGCTCTGTTGTACACTGCCAGATTATCTATGGCATCTGTGAAATCGTTATTAGGCAAATAAATTCTGATGTTCGTGTCTTAGCAAATAACATCAATTATAACCTTGTAGGACTTTGTTATTTCAGTCTATTACCTACAACGAGTTATTCTCAGAATTTAAATTGATAAAAAGGAAAGGGAAATCGATAGCTAAGATTGCTGAGATTAATTGGGACTTGATAACAGATTTCTCACCTACTATTTTTTCTCCTATTGAGACTTCCAATTGTCCCTACAGTCTGTTCATCCTAATGCCTGAAAGTAGACTTTCCATTGCCAAATGTGTACATCAAACTTTCAGAGAGTCTTTTTTTTTTTTTTTTTTTTTTTTTGGCATTAGGATTTTTAATGTTTCCAGAAATGCAGTTCTGCAGAGATAAAGGTGAGCTGACTGATATAGATACACATTGAGGCTTCTTTAATAACCAAAACTAGCATACTCCGTATAACTCTACTGTCCTCCTTGGGCATGATCCAAGGCTGTTCAGGCATAAAAGTCATAGGGCACCTCAGATGGCAAAGTCAACTGAAATACAGGGTCCCAAACAGAGACGAAGATCAAACCTTGAAAAACATTCACTGGCCAAGATCCTGTGTAGCTGCTGCAGTGCTCCACACGCAGCCATTTAGTGGCTGAAGCTAAGCAGGGAACATCAGAGAAATTTCTGTTTATGTTTCCATAGTCAGATATAAACTGATAACTTTAGTTGCTGAAGGTCTCAGTGGGTTATGTAATCCTTCAGAATCTGGTTACAGGAGCCAGATGTTTCTCCAAGTTTGGATTTTGTTGAGCCCAAGAGCTATACTTTTCAGCAGATAGACACACCCCTGGGTAGAATACAGTTACAACAAAACAACAACACGTTTGAAAAAAAATTGGCATCACATTTTGACACACACACACACATGAGTGATGTGTATTTTGCCTGATGTGTTTCAATTCATGTGATGTGTCTGTTTTTCCCTGCCTCAATCCATGAAGAAAGGCAGGTAAGAAGGAGAAGGAGAAGGAGAAGAAGAAGATGATCCTAAAATTCTGGGAAGTGACCAGAATCCCTTTGATGACCCCAATAGTCTCTTCTATTTCTACTTTTTAAGTTGTAGTACTTCTTCACCCTAAGAGGCTCGCCCGACACCAGCATTGCCTTCTTTCTGGAAAAACTCTATTTCTATCAGACTTGACACAAAGCCTATTTCTGGTCAGACCTGAACCCCATTGAGGTCAATGTATCTTTCTCCTTCCTACATTCAGTTAGCATTACAAACTTTGCAGAGTGCTCTCTTTCAATCTACCTGTTATTATGAGATTCATTGTATTTTTATCTTTTAAAAAACATGTGCTGAATCCAAAGCTGATGAAGGACAGTATATAAATATTTTAAACCAATGAATGCCTGTTATTACATGATTTATTGTATTGTTATCTTTCAAAAACAAATGTGTTCTGGGTCCAAAGCTGGTGAAGGACAACATCTCAAGATTTTAAACCAATTAATCTGACTGTTTTTTAAAGTGCATGTTTTCAAGCATTTCAGTTGAGTGCTGCTCTAACTTTCATTTTAATAAATGAATTGGAACCTACAATTGTTGAATCCTTGACTGGATTCTACAATGGTATGCGTAGAAAAGATTTCATGGGCTAAAATGAGAAAGGGGAATTTGGCATCCCACGGTGCAACTAAGCAACCAATCTGCTTGACTTCTGTTCAAATGACTTTCCTTGGAGCTCTGGTTCTTAATTTAACAATGAAGATATCAGCCAGCATGCTCACTAATAGCAGATATAAGTGAGATTTGGGGCTGCTAAGCAAGATGTTTTTAGCATGTAATTAAGAAAAGAGATGTCACGAAGTTTCAACTAGAAAGTCCTATGCTGTTTTGCAACTGAAAGCTCAGTGTTGTTATGCTTGTTTGTTTTTGTTAAACCCTACATCACTGTTTGTGGTTTAGTATTTTCATGAAGGATTGATAGAAATGTCATTATTTATATATTTGTTTTCAATTCTATGGGCCAAAAGCTGCTCCCTCCCCACTATGTTGTGTCAGCATCCTGTTCAGAGGATGCCCAAACTTTGGTTCTGGTGTGAACAGTTCAATCAATGTATGGTATGTCCAGCACCAGAACTGGAGCATAATACCCTTAAAACAAATATTAAAACCATATTTCTTGCTATGGAGCTTCTGTATCCATGTTGGGACAGCTGTCTACATCTTGCTGAGCCAGCCAGCGTGTCCATCATCACCTTGGATAGCTCACTCTGGGATAAGAACAAGGCACCCAGCCACATCATCATTGCTGGGCACCTCATTCATTTCTCAGAAACAAGGTATCTGTGACAACAGGGGTTGTGCCAGGCATCTCAGTAGGACACCCACGCAGACAGCTGCCCTGGCATGGGAACAGAGGGCCAAGTAATGGACAGAAATCAGGCCAGGGATGTCCGGAGCCAGGAAACTCCAAGCTGCCCCAGAGTATCACGGCCCATACAGACAAGGCATTAGTGTTCTTTGGGTTTGTTTGGGCATAGCACTTTGAGAATTGGCACCTGGGTACTCTCTATTAACATGCAATCCTCACTTTAATCAAACATCTGTAAACATCTACCCTTTGGAAATAACAATAATCAATCCTGGGAGATGCATTGGTAGGCACGAGGAAGATGAATTAAGATGCTTTTCTTTCTCCAATGTTAATCTGTTACAAATTAGTATCTTTTACTAACATAATGCAGAAAGCATTGCTCTTGGGGCTTGCTTGTTTGTTATAGAAAATTCTTTGTCAGTAACAAAAATTACGTTGCAAATGAGTGAGATCTGTATACCACCAAATAATTTTAGCTTCCGATCTCTCTTCCATTACCAATTTTCATCTTCCTTTGCAAACTCTGAGGATATCTTTCTTTTCCTGTCTCAATATTTTTATATATATATATATATATATATATATGGGCTGAATTGACATTTTTTTGAGGATGAGCTAGCTGCAGCATTATCATCCCTATCTAAAGATGTATTTTCATTAACATGAAAGCTAAAAATATGCAATCCCAGATAAAGACGATTGCACATGTAGTGTGTATCAAAAGGATTCTGGCCCAAGTTATAGTATTCAGAAAAACCAATTTGATATTGACAATAAAGGTTCAAATGCAGCCTAGAGCATGGTTTCCAAACACTGTCAAGAAAACAGGGCAAGATACACAATAGTTGGATTACATATAAGGCAGTTTTCCAGTATTTCCTTTTCCCCAAAGTGCTCATATGTCCTCCTTTTAAACTCCCATCAATCCACTCTTTGGCTATTTGACTTTTAACAGTTTTATGGCTTTGCAATATCATTGGCATTTGGTTAGTTAAGGGTTACCTTTGTTGTTCAACAAAGCTTGGTTTGACTTCAAATGCCCATAAGGCTTTGATTCTTCTCTCCACTAGCTTTCAGAGAGAAAGAGAGGGGGGGGATTGTTTCAAAGTCAAAGATTTGTTTACGCGGTACAGCTTGAATGGCTGAAAATGATGCCCTTTTGCTTTGGAACATAAAGGTTTATCAAACACAAAGCAAGATGTAACTGCAGTATGAGTCATGCCTTTCAGCCATTTCACATTTTTACATCCTTGATGCTACTATTTTTCTTGTGATTTCCATGCCAAGGATACAGAAGACACACAGCTAATGCCTTTGCTTTGCATTCCTCAAGTGCCACTCAGCCATAGATCTGGAAGCATTTCCCATGCTTTAAGCAAAAGAACCTGGGATATCATTCCCTATGCAGGAGATGTACGCATTCAGACAGAGAAGGTTAAGCATCTTGCTTAGAAACCTCATTTTGGCATGCAGCAGGGGGGAAAAAACCTTCCATCAAACAACTAGGCAAATCACATAGAAACCATATTTTTTCCCATTTCTTATAAGTCCTGGATACTAATTATAACTGTGATACAGGGATGGAGAAGCTTACGAATGCTGGTCTCTAAACCTGCAGAGGATGCTGCAGTCCTTGTCTTGTTCAAGGACATAGTTCAGGGAAACTACTGAGCCTAAGGAGCAATGCCCAAGATCCTGTTGAGTTTTGGGGGTGCATCATGCTCTCCTGGTGTAAGGATTACTAGATGCAGATTTCCTGACAGAGAGCAGTTCTGCCCAAAGCAACCTATTGCTTTATGCTGGGTTTCAAGAAGGTTCTCAAGAAGGCATTATGAGAAAGAGGCACATAGGAAATCCCCTATCCTTTTCATCAGGCAATTTCCCAAGCCATACATCCCATGATGCTGTAGCTCTAAGAACCCCTTCAAATCCTGGAACTGTCCTGATATAAGCATGTATGGATAAAACTATCATCTGAAGGGGGGCATATTTTTGGTGGTAACATTTTTCTCTTTCCCTTCCTCTCTATCTCTCTTTGACTGCTTCTGCTTGTCCTCACCATTTCTGCCACTTGTAAAGAAAGGTCACCTCCTTATAAGAAAAACAAAATGTATTTAGAAAGGTAATATCCTTGTAAGATTGCACCTATAATATTTTTCAAGCTACAATGGTCCCCCGGGTTACGAATCCCCCGGCCAACGAAATCCCCGGGATACGAAAGAGCCAGGGCCCGGAAAAACGGCCCCGGCTTGCGAAAAAAAACCGGGTTCCGGGGAAAAAAGCGCCGGCCCTTTAAATCTGCCGCGCGGCGCTACAAATAAAGCGGTCACCCGGGTTACGAAGATTTCCGGGTTACGAAAGGTATGCCGGAACGGATTACTTTCGTAACCCCGGGGGACCACTGTATTTTGACCAAGATATGTGATGTGATTGAGCTAAACCTTGGGAGATCTTGTATCAGGGCCCAGCCATGGACAGCTGTGAATAGACATCAGAAGATCGGAGTTAATGAATCTCTTCATGCCTTCAAAGCTTGCTGGATAAGCAGTAGCTTCCTGGCTTTCTGTATTGCAGGGTTTGTCTTATGACTTTACTCATGGCTCACCAGAAAGAGATGTGTTGAATGAATACCTTACTGAAACAGCAGGTCCCATCCATCAGCTCTGCAACTTGCACTGGAAAAAGAAAATGTACTGATCAGCAACACTGTGGTGGCCACACATTTGGAGACTGTGCCAATGTATGAATAATAGAGTTTCTCAGAGAGCTCTACATGCACAAATTGTCTTAGATGTTTGTAGAGGTAATCACATCTGCACTGCAGAAATAATCCAATTTGACACTGCTTTAACTGCCATTTTTCAATGCTATGGAATTCTGAGAATTGTAGTTTTGTGAAACATTTAGCCTTCTCTGACAGAAAGCTCTGGTGCCACAACAAACTAGAATTCCCAAAATTACATAGCATTAACCCATGGCAGTTAAAGCAGTATCAAACTGGATTATTTCTGCAGTGCAGATGCAGCGAAGCTATAGGGACAGAAATAAGATTTGGAACTATTCAAAATATTTTTTAAAATGTTATCTGAGTATTGAAAACTGTGATCAGAAGAATCCTGGATTAGTGAGAATCTTCATACTTTGGAGCACGTTCTGCACAAAATTCACACATAGTTGTTTTGTACACAAAAAAAAACCCCATATTTTGCACAGGAAATGTTTTCCGCACAGAAAATTCTGTAATTGTTGACTTTTTTTTTTTAACGTTGGCTGATTTTCCTAGCAATCAACTTTTTCTTCTGTGTAGAAATATTGTTTTCTACACAAAAATACTTTTTTTCTGTGCTTAAAATTCTATTTTCTGTGCAGAAAATGCTGTTACTGCACAAAACAGGCATGTATGAATTTTGTACAAAATTAGTCTTGACTTGTGAACAGGCATCAAAAGCTGCATAACTTTCAAAGATTTTCTTGCAGAAGGAAGAAAATTGCTAAAATTGCTTCCTTTAAGGAGAAACTTAGTAAATTATTACATCTCTAATGTAGAATTTACCTATCCCTAGTCACCACTATTTGGATCGCATAAGGAAACAGGATTTGGGAAGAAACATTTCAGGAGATAACAACTGTGCCCACCGGGTGGCATAAACACCAGTGCCAATGGTAAGCATTTCCCCCATTTGCCTTAACATTAAATGAACAGCAAGAGAACAGGCTGCTTTATCTCAGGAAGAAGAAGAAAAAAGTATGTCAGTAGCAGCAGGAGCAGTGTTTCAGGAGAACATCTGCTCCCACTGAAGCTACTTAAAAATAATCAGAGTTCCAAGAAAGGGGAAAATGTCAAAATGAAGGTACTGATTCCATTCAATTACAATTTCTTGTTGGCATCTCATAGGGATATCCACTGTTGGAGACAGGATGCCAGGTAAGCCTTCTCCAAATAGGATCCCCGAAGATGTAGGTTGGAATTAATGATTGCAGTTATGAATGAGTAACCCGGAGTTATGTATTCTTGACTAGTCTGTATTCACAATCCTACCATATTCAACAGTATATAAGCAATACATAGGGATTGTGAAAGTCCCCAAATCCATATCTACTGGGCAGCAGAGTCTGTTCTTTTGTCAACCAGGACACAGCACACTGATGTTTCCATCCCCTCCCATGAGTGATCTCTGGTGCAAAGAGGAATTGCAATAGGTATCCTTCTGAAGACCCTATCACATGGGAGGAATTTCTCCCAATTTCGAATGGGGCCAATTTGAGTTCAAGTAAATTCTCTAATTTAGCGAATTTACGTGAGTTCTAGTTGTGTTCGGAATGCGTCCGGAGTGACTTCCCATACCCAAAAATAACCCCCCATTGCCCGAAATTTGCTGAGATAAGTTATCACGCAATAACGTGAAACCCCATGATTGCTTTCGGATTGCCTTTGGAGTATACCCCCAAATTGCCTCGTGTGATAAGGTCCAGAGATGCTTGTGGAATGAGGATTGAAACATCTGTGTTTTATGTCCCAATTGGTAGGAAAACAGGGAGAACAGACCCCTATGGCTCACAGTGGCTGCTGATTGATAAGTACACATTTTATTTTATTTGGGGGGAGGGGGCTAGGAAACTCTACTTAGCTGCATAACTATATTTGTTAAATAACAAAGTAACTGACCTAAAATTGCTGCTGTTGTGTTCTGACAGTGCATATGGGACTGCACACGGATGGTGCATCTACACTGAAGAAATGAAGAGGTTTGACAGCACTTTAAGTGCTGTATCTCCATCCTATGGAATCCTAGAGTTTTTAGTTTTACAAGGTCATTAGCCTTCTCTGCCACAAAGTGCTGGTGCCTCACAAAACTACAAACCCCAAGATTTAGTAGGATGGAGTCATAGCAGTTAAAGTGGTATCAAATGGCATTATTTCTATGGTGTAGAGTCACCCCAAGTTGAACATTAACACCATTAAATAATGTGGAAACATCAAACACAACAACTACTGTAACTAGAAATTTAGGTACTATATCTTAACTCATATTTAAAAGAAGGAACCATTCCCTGGTGAAAAGCAAGAGTATAGTCTATCCTGGAAGCACTGACCCCATCTACATTCTCATCCATCCAGCCTTAAGAGTAAGCACAAAGAGTTATGTTGGCTGGAATTTTGTAAGTTCTTTGACATTGTTTTCCTTGGCTTCATCCTTTAGATCCTTTGCTAAATTTTACCCTCAACTTATCCAGGGGTCATAGCAAAATCCATAATTTTGGCCCCAAAACTTGCCCTCCACTTTCACTCAATATACGGTATGCTTTAGGTGTCTATTGTCTTCTCTATCATTCCAATGACAGTTCAGATTTGGACACTTGGAAATGTGAAGTTTCCTTTCAGCTCCAGTCTATGTGTGCTTCAGAAGTCAACACTTTATGCAGCCCTGCTTTAAAAATGTAACATATTAGCAGTTCTGATTGTTGTTGTCTATTTACTCCCCCCCCCCTGCGCATGCATTTATGTATATTGATGTGACACTCTGAAATAGCCAAGAGCACTTTAATCAAAGGATTATCTGTAACCTAATCAGTGAAAAGACTAATCAGGAAGAATAGAAAATGTTCCCACTCCAGTACAGCAAGGAGAACATGTCTCGTTGTTTACAGCCACCACGTTTTCTTGCCGTCGAGAATTATTGTTTTGCAAACTGTGGGGAAAAGGTGTTGTTTTGTTGTTTTGATTTTTTTTTTTTTACATAAGCCTTTCGTTCTAGAGTTTTCAGCATTTTTGTCAAAAAAACAAAGAAACGAACGAACAACAACAACCCAAAACAAAATGTATTTCCCATTGACAACATAATGGGAGGAAATATAGATTTTAGCTTTTAAGCCTTTCCACCAAACCAGGTTCTTTGGACTGTGTACAGTCTGTTATAAAGATAAAATGCTTTAAAATACAGCAACAATTAATAAATCATTCTCTCCAGTTTTCCCAACTGAACAGGAACAACCTCAATAAATCCTCCACTGTCCCACTTTCTCAGCTGTTTTTAAAATATCCCAGTTTCTCTCTCACTTTCCTCTTTTGACCGTATCTTACTTCACTTGCTGAAAATTGAGTTCAATGGGCAAAAGTAGTTTTCGCTTAGGGCTTGTCTTGCCAGAATACTCTGGGGGCAGCCCCAAATTCCTTCCAGATTTCTTTCTTACCTTGTGATTTTTCCCAGAGATGACAAGATGCTTTGCCCCTTTCTTCACCCAGTATTGTAATATAGGAGTTGAGAAGACAGTATGTATACAATTTGGGGTTTGGGCTTATGTCATGTGAGCAGGTTGCAGAAAGTCTGGGGAAAACTCAGGAAAAATCCCTCGTGTACACAAGGCCTTGGTTAATTCAGCTGGGAAGAGGAGCGGAGATATGAAATCTTGCTCTTCCAAGTAGACTTGGGCAAAAGTAAATTGCTCCAGCCTCTTCCAACTTGTGGGTTTTTCTGCATTGATAACTTTTGCCATCTTTAACATACTGTGATGCTGCTTGGCCACATGTGTTGTTTTTCATCTGTGAAATGTTGGAGGTAGCATTAAATAATCGTAAACTAACAGCCGAGAACATGTTAATGCCAACTACACTAGACCTATTGGACTTGGCTATGGGTTGACTCAACCTTGACAATCCATTCAAATTGATTTCCTCTAATTAAAAGTGAAAAAACGGACTATTAGCTCATAATGCTGATGAACTCATTGACCCCAGGGTTCATAGGTCCAAGAGTAAAGATTCAAATAGGTGTGTCCAATTAAGATCAAATAGCAGTTTTACTATATCACACACTTGGAGTCATGGTGGTGTCCCCATATAAACAGGGTTTGAATTTTATTTTCAGTCCCCAACTAGAGTAGACCCATTGACTCGGTTGTTGAATGTGAATAAAAAGTTGTGCACATTTCATTAATTCAACCAGTCTACTTTAGTCGGGATGGTCAATAGGATTCATGTGTCAATGACATAGGTCTCACCTTGAGCTCAAATTTGTGCCCACTGTAGACACTATAGAAGAGAAAAATATGTTAGAAAGGCTATGAATTATTTTGTTTAACCATCTACCACATTCATCCCATGAGATGAAATATTATTCCAAGGACATATATGTATGTTGCAATTGCAACTAAGACCAACTAACTTTCTAAATTCAAAGTGATGAACTCCTATGTTACAGGTCCGCTCCTCGTTTTAGGATTTTGAACAAGGGCGGACAACTTCTGAGCATCGGACCGAAGTCTCTACCTTCCTCTGGACTTTGGCAGGCTGTACGTACCCTTTCTGACCCCCTAAACCCTGAAACAAATCGTCGAATGGAAAAACATATCCCAGAAACATCAGGGAATATGATTTTCCATTTAAATATTATTTTTGAACCTTCTTTTAGCCCCAAACCATTTTTAAAGAAAAGGACTGAGAAAATAGCAAAATTATACTCCCCAATGCTTATCAGTGTTTGATCTGGAATATGGAAGTAAAAATTGGGAGGACTAGAACCTGGATCTTCCACTTTCTGGTCTCTCACTATAAATATGTCTTAAGCCTCCTCTTAAAGGTAAACCTTCTTTTAAAGGTAAGGCTGAGGTCAGCGCTCACTGAGACTCCTAATGGTGTTTTAATTTGTGTTTGTTTGTTTATGAATAATTTCGAAAAAAAATTCTGAATTTTCACTTTTTTATTATTATGAGAGCCCTAAGGTCACTTCTCAGATTAAGCCCACGTTATAAAACAATATTTTAGCCCTAGCAGTTGACACGCCATCATACATATAGAATTCAAGCATTATGGTAGAATAGTATATGATGCCACGGCATCATTTAGCATTCTTGCAGAGCTTTTATTCATTTATATGGGCTTTGCAGAGGAAGAACTCCAGTTGATTCATGGAGTTTGATGCTAGCTATATGCTAGCAGCTGTTCAAGGCCTAAAGCAGGGTCTAAATGTCATTAAAGGGCTGGGTGACGGTGACAGAAGCCCACAGAGAAGTCAAAGGTGCACCTGGTCACTTGAAAGGCATATTGTGGGTAAGATTTAATATATGCTGGATGAATTACACTCCCCATGGCAATTCAGGCTGACAGCTTGGAGAGAGTTTTGGATTTAGCCCTGAACCTGGATGCACAGGTTTCAATAGTGAGCAAAATTGTGTTGACACATTAAGTCTGATAAGGCAAGTACCCATTTCTGGTGATTCCAGGTACCTTGTGATAATTTATTATTTATAACACTTACTAATCACATTTATGTCTAACAGGGCTCTCAAGCTTGATATACAGTAAAATATACAAAAAGAAAAGAATATCCTTGTAAATTCAAAGGCCATACAGAATAACACAGTGTTGGCTTCCTACAGCAAACTCAAAAAATATAGAGGCCGCCTGACTTTCTTTCCGAGGAAATTCCACAACGGATGTACTACATATGCAGTATATATTACATATTGCACAGTGTGTATAAAAATATATCAAAGACGATAAACATCAGCTAATAAGGCAACCATTAAAATGTCAGATGGAAAATCAAATGGCTGTAGGGAAGTAATAACATCAATGATCAAGGAAACATATTTGCACAATACACAATAAATTTACAGCTCTCTGAACTGGAATAGTCCAATTGCTGTTCAAAAGCATTGATGTACGTGCTTCACGGCTAGACTGAATGAGGGTTTGACCTCTGAACCCAGTCTATTTCCAGTATACTAGATAGTTCCTACGCTTTCTGTCACGAGTCATGGGAAGCCAATAAAGCATCTACACTGTAAAAATAACACAGTTTGACACCACTTTAACCATCTTAGAAAATCCTGGGATTTGTGGTTTTGTGAGGCACAAGCACTCTTTGGCCGAGAAGGCTAAAGACCTTGTAAAACTACAAATCCCAGGATTCCATAGGCTGGAGCTACAGCACTTAAAGTGGTGTCAAACTGCATTATTCCTACAGTGAAAATGTTCCCCCAGTGCTGCCCCTTGAGACAAAGTTCAATAGTGACATTTCAGAATGAGGCAGGCCTTAATTTTTATTCCTTTATACAACCCAATATTTTCTTTTAACTTTTATAGGGCACCGTTGTTTTGATGCGTAGCTAATTTATATTCCCATTCTAAAGGGATCTTTCTTTATGGCATTCATCACCATAACTTTGTTATACCTCGACTTTAATGACTGAAAAATTAGGCTGAACTGAAAACAGAAATCAATTGCAGTACATGATGACCTGTTTCAAGTAGTTCTTGAAGCAGGCAGCAGCTAAGAACAGAGAAGCAACTGTAATCAAAGAAATGAGAAGAAAACAAGGTACTTTCGGAAAACAAAGTACCTCATTAAAATCAGATTTTTCTCTGTGTTCACATCATTTATTGATTATCCTTTCTTGGTTCTGCTCACTTGGGAGGAGAAAATGGTTTATTTATTTATTTATTTTTAAAAGATCTATAGTTTTTCATTATTTCGCTGTTTTGTCGGAAAATAAATGATGCACTAGCCTACGAAAGAGTGCCCATCATTTGATACAGCATCAGGTGACCACATCACCTCCAATTTCACAATCCAAATACAGTTTTCTCATTGCATAGTATCGTATCAAAGGGACTGTTTTCCATTGCAGTTCCCAACTGTTCTGTTCTCAAGCTCATACTCAAACTGACCCCACAAAAATGTCTTTGGCTGAGGAGACACTAAATGGTTTGTTAACTAGCAATCTTAGAACTATGGAATCCTTGGAGTAAGACTAAGTTCAAAGGATCTGTGTAATGACTGTGCAAACAGTTTGTGGTGGAAGAAATTGGCCATGGACCAGGACCATTGCTTCTAAATGTTACCCTTTTTGAACTACAGAACAGCTCACATTGCTACTGTTAATTTAATGTTTCCAAGATCTGACCAAGGACCTCAAAGGCTGCATGACCAAAATGGTTGAAGGCACAGTTGAGATTTTCATCTCAAGTTTACACAACCATGCAACCTCAGTTGTTGCACTTAGTACCTTGTTCAAATTTCTGCAGTCCCTGTGCAAGATGCATGTGTTGGTTGGTATCCCATGAAGAGCACAGCACAGGCTTAGCCCTGCTCCTATGTTTAAACCCATTGGGTGCAATTACATGACAACATCACCAGGAATAAACTTAATTGCTTTCAGCTTTCTTTTCTCAAGTGATAAGGATCTTAGTCTACATCTTCAGTTGTATCTCAAAGTTGTTTAATCTCAAAGGTGCTATGAGATCCCTTTGCATACCGATATGCCATAGTATGTTAGACATTGTGTACCTTGCCTTGAATGGGTGCAGAGATGTCATATGCTGAAGGAAAGCATCTTGAACCTCTAGAGACTCAGCTCAATAACTGAAGGGTGTGTGTGTGTCTCATGCATGGAACTGTGTGAGCAGAACTTTATGGTGCATATGCTATGGTTCTCGGCCTGTGCATTTAATTTTCTTTTATGACTTCATAACCAATTTTCTACCACTTCAAACAACAGACAAGAAGGCAACATTCCTAATAAATGAGATACTTACAGCTTGTTTTCTCCTTTTTGCCTCAGCCTCATCACTTGAACAACGGATGCATCTGAGATCCCACTTAGACCTGCACTATTTTACTGGGGCAGAAGAAAGATTAATTAAATCACAGTTCTTAAAGCTGGAATTGACTCTTGGAGGATGACCACATTTCTCTCCCCTGTCCCTTTTTCATTATCATCCCTTCCTTTGCTAGATCTGGCAAGAAAGAAGTGTTACTAGTACAACCAAGGCATTGAGGCTGATAATTTCCTTTCTGGTTTTACTGTTATGAATGGAACACTTTACCTTTCAGATGTGAAGTGAAAGAGGATAGAGGAAAAAAGGAACAGAGGCAACAAACTTTGGATTTATTTTTAGGATCTTCTCCCAGCTTAACATGGGTCAGCACATTTGAAAGACCCAAACTACTTTTTTTTTGGAGGGGGGCTGCTGTGATTTTCTCAGTGACAAGGAGGAGGAGGCGGCGGCAATGCAGTACAGATCAACATTTTATTGTTGGCTTTTTACTTTTGTAAGGTGTCTTAGATCTGACGTCAAGAGAAAGGTGCCATATACATGAAATAAATAAAATAATTTGTTGGGCTAAATAAACCTTTGATCTGACAGAGCAGGGCTCTTTTCATGTTCTTTGATTAAGGATCTGATGACTGGTTAGATAATGGTAGTTGTCAAGAAACTGATTTTTCTACCTATAGCTTGTATGGTGCAACGTTGTGCTAGAGTGAGAATGTGTGTAGCCTGAGAAGTGAATTAAGGAGGAAGTGAAGTGACACATGGTTATCTGTAATATTTATGAATGGAGCCTGGTGTACTATCAAGGACATTAGAAGTCAGGTTAAAAGCTGAGAATGTTTACCAGCTGAAGAAGATTTTGCACTAAGTGTGAGAATAATGGAACTCTGGAGATCTGTATGTGATGTGGTTGCTAAATATCGGATCTCTGAGCCATGATCCAATTCTTTCTGTAAAATCGGTTGTGGATCCTTTGTTATGTGTCTGAACTTTGGAAGTTAGCCTACCATTGGTGACCCTTGGGTAACCCTGGGCTGGAGGCTATACTGATTTCAGTCTTGAAACAAGAAGTGGTCTCTAAGTTACTTCCCATCACAAAAAGGCCTAGGGGGTAAAAATGCAGTGAAAGTGCTTCCACATTCCCTAGAGAATGTTTAGAGGCAAAAAAAAATGATTTATTTATTTGCCAGAGGTTGTGGCAGAGTCTGTGGCCCTCCAAAGTCTTCTGGGGAGTTAATGTGGCCCCCTATATTTTGGTTGTTGCCCACCCTAGTATAGATGAATTATTATAACTGTATCTGTATTCATTTGTTTTAGTATCTCTATTTGTATGCTTTCCTCCTGTGTCTTCTACACTTTCTTTTTTAATCTTGCCTTCTAGATTGTAATCCTGAGGATGGATGGGGCCATTTTGTTATGTTCGTACAATGCTGAGAAGTGAGTGGAGGAGAGGAGAACTACAAGGAGAAGGAACTGTTCTTCCCATCTACGGTCTCTAAGAGAGACTGGACACAACATGAATTTATATAAGATGGTAAAGTACACAATGAACTAGAATAAATCCAGGCATAGAAAAAAACAACAACAGGTAAAATCAAAAACAGGTAAAATCAGGTGCATTTCCAAAATTACATCATGTCAAAGTTTATTACAAAAGAACATATTTTACTTTGTTGCTTTCATGTTAGGAAAGCAGATGCCAGACGAATATTTGGTGGAAGGGACTCCATAATGAGATGCCCTAACAGGTGAAATCCTGTGTGCAACAACTACTTACCTAATCTATGTAGCTGGAATACTTAGATGGAAATAGAGCTTCAGCAAACACTGCCAGGTTCATGTATCACTGTATTTTGTCCACAGAAAGGAGCCAAATAGCCAATTTTGTAATTTAGCCATTCCACTAAGATAGCTTTTGAAACTACCCATCAGCAAGGCTAGCATTAGCATTGCCAGGTGAAATAAAGGAATGGATTATTGTCCCTTTAATGGCTGTATAAAAGAGAATTTCAGCAGGTCTTGCTTGTCACACCTACAGGGTTTGGAGCCCTGTTCCTTATTTCACCTGGCAACTCTAGATATTGCATATATTCAGTGAATAAGGCCAACAATGCAGGACTGCATCTTGCAACACCACCCTCTAATAGATATGTTTTCAAAAAGACAGATCTATTAGCTTGTTTGAATATAAAGAGGGAAATAAGGAGGAAGGAATGTAAGACTAACCTTTCCCAGATTTCAGTCCACTGCTTCAGTATCTTAAGTGTATCAAGAAGCAGACTGAAAGCCATGAAAGCGTGACTATTTATCTGACTCAAGCAGAAATTTATTTTAAACCTCTTGATTTGCTAAATGCTGTTAAATGAAGCTGTTAAATGAAGCATTCTTATCACCAAGAAGAAAGTGACTTCAGCTTTTTAAAGATAGATAGATAGATAGATAGATAGATAGATAGATCATGTCTAATATACTAGACAGTACTTTCCTTGTGAATATGCTGGCTTCTACGCATACAAGATGTTGGCTTCACCCTCCATACTCATTCCTACCCCCACCATTGGCCCTGTTTATTAGAAGAAGCATAATGTGGACGTACGGGATGCTGGGTCTCCACAGGCCATGTCTTGATGAGTTATTTTCCATGTCAGATGAAAGATGAGCGAGGAATGAACATCTGTCTCATTCCTGAGGGAACAGGTCAGATACTGCTGAACTTGTAAAGCAACCCTTTCTGGTTCAGCGTGGCACCATTTCCACCAGCAGCCAAATCTGTTAGTGTGCCATTTAGTGATCCAACTGAACATATTGTCAGTCTAATCAAACCACACTGTGTGTGTATCTATGAAAATTGCATGGCATTCTCACCGCGAGTCAGAGTCAAGACCCTTCAATTGTAATTAGAAATGACAAGTCAGATATGTCATCACGAGAAGAATGACCAAACAGGCCTTCCTTTTGCCTGGAGGGTAGTGTTTATTTAGACTGGCTGGTTTTCTTCCACCAAAGTCAAGCAGGGAGAGAAAGAAATACCACGGGCAAAGGCAGAAGCGTTTAGCTAGGACACAATCCTGATATCCTTTTTCAGGCTGAGCTCCAGAACATTTTGCTAGGAAGACCTGCACTTCCGAATCTGGCAGCGTTACATTGAAATGAAGAGGGAACATAAGCCAAAATTACCACTTAAACCTGTTCAAATCTATAATTTCACTTCCTTTTCTTTCCTTACTCAACCAAGATTAGTCAAACACAGATGCTTAGTATGAAGAGAAATGTTGACAGTATGGCATTTATTCATATAGTGCCATCAGTATACTTGGCAGTACTGTATATGGAATCGTAGAAGCAAAAGACAATTCTCTGTCCCCCAAAAAAGATTTCAGTCGCAGTTACCAAGGCAGTCTAGTCCAAGTGACGGTTGTAGCTCATGTCTGCCTGGAAATGTGAAACAACACTGTGTATAGAAGCCACAAAGTTCAGGAGATGGATCCTCAGGTTGTATTAATGGGAGAAGATGGTTTTCAGAATTAATTTATATTTAGCGGCTAATGGCAGCTCATAAAAGGATGTATCTTTTCCTTTCAGGGGGGAAAAGGATTGGGGTGCATTGTGCATTAGGGTTACACAACAACTCTTCCTTGATACAGCCCAGCTGGCTGAGATTTGAGCATGTGGATGCATAAATTTCCCTTATAGATATGTATGGGGTTTTCCCCCTGGGAACTATAGTAGTTGGTGTTCATGTCATCCCTCCACATTGTCCAAGACATAATACAGAAGCATAGAATTGCAGAGTTGGAAGAGACCTCAAGGGCCATACAGTCCAATCCCGTGCCGTACTTCTATGAAGTACAGTGTAAACTGTATATATCCTAATGAACTGAGATGCCAAACATTCAGAGACTATCAAGGGCTATGGAAGATGTCTCTATTTTCCACCTTTCTGTTTCTAATAGAAACTGAATTCCTTTCCTAGTTAAGACTCTATTCATTTCAAAAAGTTTGATTTGATTTTACAATGCTAAATTGTATAAACACAATTCTTAGGGTTTTGTTTTTTTTAAAAAAAAATGAGAATGAATGCACTCATGCACAAAAACAGAAACAACAAATCACCAGTTTTCTTTCTCATTTGTAAGGAAGGGAGGATGTTTCCTAGGAGATTTCCTTTGGATTTGGAAACATTTCATGATGCTGAAAAGCTTTTCTCCCTATTGAAAAATGAGAAAAGGGAGTGAGAAATAAGGGGGGGGGGAGCATTTTCTCTAGGGACTAATAGGCAGAGGCATGCTTTTAATTGGCATATGGGAAGATTCTTTTAAAAAAAGAAAAGAAAGGAAAATAATCATTAAAAGCCCAAGTCAAACCAATTAACACCTTATTATGTTCTGCATATGAATGCCAACTCCTCACCTCCAGAACACTAGAGCTGTGTTTCTCTTGGAGTAGTATCATACATTTCCGTACCAAACATACATTAAAATTAACCCTTCTTTATATACAACTGAATGTTTAGTATTTAAAGGAGGGAACTACACCAATAATTCAATTACTAATTTATTTTTACAATCTTCTTATCCCCTTTTACTTACAATCATCAAATGTTTTCTTAGCTTTCCATTAAAGCAGTATTTGACCATTCTAATCTATGTTGCAGTCTTCTCTGCAGTTCATTTCTTTTATTCTCATTCTTTTCTTTTCCAGCAGAAACCTACAACGCTATGGCTAGCAAAAAGAGGCATGCAATACTGTACAAGTAAGTATCTACAAGTAAGTAAAAGGATACCATACTATTAGTGGAAAACATAACAGCGGACAATAATTGCTAAGGAAAGTCAAGGAAAAAAGTGCAAAGGCAGGATTACTGCTGCACATTTTTAAAAAATGACTAAGAAAGATCTCTAGAAATACAATCTAGATGATGAGGAAAACAAAATAGTTAAAGATTTCCCATATCTTGGACCAAGCAATGATCAGAACAGAGAGTGCATTCAAGAAATAAGAAGAAGACTGGGAATGGGAAGAGCAGCAATGGAAGAACTAGATAAGATCACAGAGTGTAAAGATATGTAACTGAGCACTTAAGTTAGAATCGCCCAGACTGTTATATTCACCATCAGCATGTATCGATGTGAAAGCTCGACAGTGAAGAAAGCCAACAGAAATAAAAATTTGAGATGTGGTGCTGGAGAAGAGTGCTGAGGGTACTACGGACTGCCAAAAAGACAAACAAATGGATGCTTGAATAGATTAAACCTGAATTTTCCCCAGAAACCAAAAGGACAAAAATGATGCTGTTGTACTTTGTACTGTTGTACTTTGGCTACATCATGTTAAGGCATGATTCATTAGAAAAGATTATAATACCAAGGAAGGTAGAAGGCAGTAGAAAGAGAGGAAGACAAAGGATGCCTTCTTCTAAGGTGTATTAACACAGACAGTATTTTCTGGGTACTCAAGACACGAGAGAGAGGTAGGGTTAGTTATCTTTCCAGTTTAATATTTCTAGTGTTCTAACTAAACACAGTTTGAAGTGTAGGGAAACCAAGAACTGTTCCTGATTTGGTGTCCTGTGAAGTTTGTATTGTACTCAGGTGAGGAACTCTGATTTGCTTCTCCCCAAGGACAAAAATTGTTTGTGTGCAAATCTTTTGCCATTTTTCCACATAGACTTTCCCGTGTTTCAACTGCCAAGAACAGCACTGCAGCCTTTAGAGGAGTGTGAAATCTGATGGATAGCTCATTAGTCCAATTTACTTAGTAGTACAAGGAGTGTGAATCTAGACACTTTCTACAGGAATTTGCAAATGCTAAGTTCCTCGGGCTTCCTTAAATACATGTCAGAATGAGCTAAAATAATGTTTTCTTCCACTATCCCAAAACAAATAGTTGCTGAAATCAATAAAGGAAGATCCAAGGTTGATGAAAAAGACCTCATACATTCCCTATTCCCTCTGCTGAATGGTTGAATTGTTGGCCTTTGACAACATCCAAAAGGCTTTGTTTTTGTTTTTGCAGAGCTCTGGTGCCACAACAGACTACAGATCCCAGAATTCCATAGCATTGAGTCATGGCAGTTAAAGTGGTGTAAAATGGATTATTTGCTGCATTTGTAGCTATTGTTGGGTGAAGGTCTTCCTAAACACAGTAATTCAAACTTTTCATCTGTGAGCTGCCTGGGTGCCTTCTGGGAGAAAGGTAGCATACAAATGAAACAAACAAACAAACAAAATTTATCTGCCTTGGAAATTATTTTTGTTAGTTTTGCCTGAGGTCCCCAATCTGTTAAAGCTCTCTGAAATCTTGATTGTACCACTCCCAGTTTGAAAATGTTATGATCATCCCATCTAATATTTGCATTAAAGTATTGTATAAATATTTTGAACAACTTGTCACTTAGTAGATATCAACTGGTTACTAATTCATTTAACAGTAGTATTTATCTACCCTACAGTTGATCAGCCTAAGATTAAGAGAAAATTAAGATATGTTGCATCCAGAAGTGGACGGAGAGAGGGAGAAGGAAGATTAATCTGGTATGTTTTATTTTTGAGAAAATCGTTTTTAGTGATCACAGCATTCTTTGCAAAATACTAACAGACTAACTATTTCATCAGTTCTTCTAGAACATGTCCTGGTATGCTTGTCAAATGCACTGTCTGATACTTTCCTGGCCCTCTTTTGTTCTGCTTCTCTGAACATTTGAACAGCAGTTGTTCTCCTGCAGTGCTCTGAAACCTCTCTTGTTCTCCAAGAATTTTCAAAAATTATTCAGAAAGGCTCAGAGTTTAAATCTGCACTTTTCTTCAGCACCGTAGGGTTCAGATAATCTGGTCTTTACCCAGAAAGGTAAAGGCTCGGGGAAAGGAGGCAGAGCTGTTTAGAACTAGCTGTTCAGACCTTCCACAGCAGTAGGCAGCACATTCCCAATCCTGTGGCACAAACAATAGCTCTATGGGGGAAGATGCCAGCAGAGGCCTGATGCCAAAGTCATGCTTCCAGCCTATGCTCCAGAAAACCCAGCTGCAACACTCTCTGACAGTCAGTTGTTCCCTGCTGAAGATGGTCTGAAGATGTTTAATATAAAGCTTATCTAGATGTTATAGTAAATAATGCCATTCCACATACAACATCATATCTGTGCCTCACATTAAAGTGCATTTAGATATAGAACATAGTCCAAACAGAGCTATCTATATCTCTTAAAGTGCAAACAATAAATAAAAATCTCTTTCCGCCAACAATGCAGTGGCACAACATAGTGCTCAAGGTCCGTAGTTACTGTATATACTTGACTATAAGTCGACCTCATGTATATATATATATCTCACACACACACACACACACACACATATGGACTTATATCAAGGGCAAGTTTTGAGGCCAAAGTTATGGATTGTGAAATGACCCATGGATAAGTTGAGCATAAAACTTAGGGTCATGTAACAAAGGATGTAAAGTATGATGCAAAGTAACGTGATGCCAAAGAACATAGAAAATTCTGGCAGGCATAACTGTTTGCACTCATCCTAAAAGCTGGATGGATGAGAGAGTAGAGGTGACCCATGCTTCTTTTTTTGTACTCCCAGGATGGACTAAGCTCTTGCTTTTTACCACTCTATTCAAAGAAAGGGTAGTGGCTCCATATATGTGTGTGTGTGTGTGTGAGATATATATGGAATAGTTACATTGACCCATGGATAAGTCAACCCAGGTTTTGGGGGTCAATTTTTTGACTAAAATTTCTAGATTTATACATGAGTATATACAGTATGTCAGAAGAACCCCCCCCCCCAAAAAAAAAGTCTAAGTTCTAATGGAGCCTCTCCAGAACTGATGCTCTCCATGTAGTTTAGAGTTCAGATCACAGGATCCCTGACAATTCTCCATGCTGGCAGAGATAAAGGATAGTTTAAATCTGGACACATGGAGGGCACTAAACTGGGGCAAATGTTCCAATGCAAATTTTACTGATTCATGGCCTTACATGAATGATAAAAATTTCACAATGCCTCCAGTATAGTGCCTGCTTGTACTTAAGGTGATGTACTATAAGCGTGGGAGGGGGAGAGAAAGAAATCATTAAAATTAATAGCTTATGGTTATTCGCACCGTTATTCTTAATGGGACTGAGCATGTACCATAGACTGCAGAAGGAGCACTTGATTTGCCAACAATTTATAACCCATTATGACCTGGCTGGTCTAACCATGAGCATAAAAAACCTCATTGCTAATAATAAGGATGTGATGGGAGCAATAAAAGGAACACTAACCCTGGCTCCAAACAAAGAAATCTCTCTATTCTCTTACAACAGTTGGTTATCAACTCATTTAGGATGGCTGTTCTGCAAGACAAGGCTATGAGGTATTCTGAAATACAGTTTCCTGTTCCAAGAAGTAGCTGGATGGGAAATCATCTATTCAAGTTAGAGTAAGCTGTCTTGAATAATATAATAACACGGTGGCTATTATAGACACTTAATAGATGGTGCGAAGGATCTGTAACAGAATAGTCTTTGGAAATGTTAGTGCATTTTAAGCAATATTGTCAGTAATCAGTAAGCAAAAAAAAATTAACAAAAATGAAGTGTTTTTAAATGTCACTTTAAGAAGAGCTGTCAATACCTTTTTTCTTTTCCATTCATGGCAGCTAGCTTGATAGTTTAAGAGACAACAGAACTGATGCTGTTAGAAGTGAAATTATTAGATATTGTGCTTTGCACAAAGAAACCATACAAGAGACATCAGTGATTTAGTCAAACCTGATAAGGTGTTGTTAGTACCAAGCCAATGGCCATTTAGGCAAGTATAGTACATGTGAAATAGAGTCAAATAAGGAGGTTTGGATGTTTTCTTTTACATGTTCTATCACATTCTGTTAATATAAAGTGATGTTCAATGGGATGAATTAACTTCCTTCTCTTGCCCATCTTCTTCCAGCTTCCTTCTTCCAGAAAGGAAGTAAGTCCCTGGAAGTACTGAGACTTCCCAAGTCTTTTTGTTTTGATTTTACCCACATATTTCCATGTTTGCATCCAAAGTCTTGCTGGAAATATCTCATATATCCCTCTAGACTCATGCAACATTTTGGAAATTAATTTTCAGCAATTTCCGCAGAGCCTGCTTTATTATTATTCAGGAGGTATAGTCAGTTCTTTAGCAATGCAATAGTAAACAAGTTAAGCATCGGAATCACTTTGTTTTAGTGTTGACATTCCTCTTTCCATAGCTTGATCTCTGTTGAATCTGTATCCTGTAAACAATAGCTATGTTTTACTGGCAGTGGCCATAATAGCTAGTTCTGGGGTTATGCAGACAGATTGCAAAGTAAAGATACGTTTCTTTTTGAAAAATACTTTGTTAAGGAAAGTAGGTGTCAAAAGTCCTCAATAATGCTGGGAGTTCCCAGGAAATACATTGGAATGAAAAGAACAATGTCATACAGATATCCATAATTTAAAAAATGGCTGACACAACAACCAAATTTGGGATTTGTAGAGATTTTCATCCCATCGGGAAGGCTCTAATGTGGAGTTCCTACAATTACGTATATTCCCTTTGCTTGCCCTAAAGGATTTATTCCAATGCATTGATTGATTTATACACCACCTTTCCTCAAAGATGGAAATCAAGGTACCCAACAAGAGAAAAAAGAAGTTGAAAAATACAAGTAAAAAACACATACAGCTAAAGCTAAGGAAAGTTATTATTAAAAAAAAGATTAAGCCAAAAGATTAATTAAAACCATCTAAAACATTGATTTAAAAGCAAAGAGTAAAAGTAGTACAGCACACTATGAAAAAAAAATCTTGTAAAACAGCCAGTTCCCCAAATCCAACTAGGATAAAAAGAGTCATCACCTGCTGACAAAAGGACTGCAAGGGCTGGGCCATCCTAGCCTCTCTCCTAAGGTTATTGCTTTCTTTTAGGACCTCCTGGAGAGACTAGATTCACATTATTCTAGAAATTAGTAGCCTTGCAGTTCTCACACAATGGCCCATTGGGAAAAGTGAAGAGACTTTATGTAGTATGAGATGAAGGGGGAAAACTGTATGCTTTCGGTGTCAATGGCCGCTTGCAGGGCTGTAGTAGATTTCGTAGCAAGGAGAGCCATTGCAGTGGAAAGCCCACAGCTACACAAAATTGTTTGATTTCTAACCATCCCCTTGCAATCGTTCCCATTTCCTCTTCCCCTTTCTATCCGCTGTGAACTTTGCCAGAACAATCTCCAGCTAAAGCTTCTGTCTTGTATTCTCTGTCCAGTTGTTTTATCTGTAGATGTCTGTAAGCTTTTATTTATTATTCATTTAAAATTACTATAAATAATCATATTTCTTAAGTGGAAAAATGGAGGTTATGATCAGTAGGAGAGGGGGCAAAAGTGGAAAGCATCCAATGAATCCACAGGAGAGAGAAAGAAAAAAAATACATGTTTGCAGTTTGGAGAAGGAGCGAAACTGACTTTATGATTTTAACGAATGAGTAAAAGAGTGGTGACATACAACTTTCTACAGAATATAAAAATTCAGAAAGTCATTTCATGGATTTAAAACTAAGGAAGACGGGTGACCAACTTCCCTATAGAGAAAACCTGCCTCTTTAAGATTGGATAACTTACTTTGCTGGACCTTTACATGCCATCTCTCCTATGGATAGTTACTTAAATTAAAACACAACTTTCAAGTAATACTGACTTGCACAAAACTGCTGTTGTTTTTTAAGATGAAGTCTGTATACTAACAGAACAACTGATGGACAGAAGGTACTAGCTTTACTCTCTCATTGAACTGGAAATACTATGTCACAACCTGATACAAGCAGAGCTGGGTATGTGATGCTTTAAATGAGGAAAAAGAAGAAAATGGGGAATGAAAAAAATAATGAGGAACTGGGGAGAGTAATGATATTAATTTGTGTTTTGTTAGGATTGATTAAGCTTTTAGTAATAGCCTCAGGCAATTTCTATAGATATGATTCATTAGCAACAGATATGCTCTTTGTGAGCAAGAGGGTCACAAATGATGCTATCTGATGAAGTCAAGTTGTGAGCAAGCCATTTCTTCTACAATTAGTGAATTAAGTAGAAAAACAGAGTGATTGAGTGATGTGCTGGTAGCAGCAAAAAGAAAGCTTTCTGATGTATGTAACTTGTTCTAAAAGAAATAAGTCTCTGCTTATTTTATTAACCTATATGTTGGTCTGCTATGTAGTCCTTTGTTAAAATTAAGGTATATACCTCCTTTGTTTGAGTATTCAACCAAACACAAGCATCTGTGTAACAAGTATATGACTTTGATACTGTGCTTGGTCAGGCAGGGAGCTCTGTCACATTTGTCAAGATTGTTTCGCTCCTTCTGGCAGAATAAGCTTATTCAAACCCTCCTTCAAAGTCATCTGAATTTTACTGCGACGGTAGCACAAAAATCTACGTAGGTCACAAATAATTTCTTGACTGTTTTCAAAAACAGACTTTTTAGCCTATGACATTCTCTATTTCATAGCTGCCTGGTAAAAGTAATTTCCATATAATTCTTGGCGGGGTTTTTTTCCAACCTAGAATGTATATCCCTATGCAGATGACTATTCCCCATTCCCCATTACAAAGGAATCTACCTTGACCAGTTTATACTATTTCTAGAAAAGAAATTGTTGTCAAGATACCATTGGGCAAGACTATTGAAGAATTTCACCTGGCAATATCAGGCAAAATCTCACTCTCCAACAATTTCACTTGAAAATCAGAGGCAGAGGTCAAAGGAGGTGAGGCCCATGCTTGGAGTCCCTCAAGATGTCCAAGGGACCTCCAAAGTCACTGGGTTCTGTCCTCAAACAGCAAAAACCACTCAAAACTACCTCCAAACATGATGGATTTGCCAAATGATCCACCCAATCCTCCCAAGTAGCTTTATAAAAACGCCAGACCTGAAAAAAGCAAAAATTTAACCAGTAGAGACATCACATCACTTCCAGTCATGGCAGAAGTTCCAGTGCAGATGCTATAGGGGCAAGATTAAAATGCCCTCCTTTGTAGTTGCACATGCTCAATAAAAGTATAGTGTCTAGATCAAGGGAAGTAATAGTGCCACTCTATTCTGCTTTGCTCAGGCCCCATCTGGAATACTGTGTCCAGTTCTGGGCTCCACAATTCAAAAAGGACATTGAGAAACTGGAGCATATCCAAGCGAAGGTAACGAAAATGGTGAAGGGTCTGGAAAGGATGCCCTATGAGGAATTACTTAGGGAGCTGGGGATGTTTAGTCTGGAGAGAAGGTTAAGAGGTGATATGATAGACCTGTTTAAATACTTGAAGGGATATCATATTGAGGAGGGATCAAGCTCATTTTCGGCTGCTCCAGAGACTAGAACATGGAACAATGGATGCAAACTGCAGGAAAAGAGATTCCAGCTCAACATTAGGAGGAACCTCCTGAAAGTAAGGGCTGTTCGACAGTGGAACACACTTCCTCAGAGTGTAGTGGAGTCTCCTTCCTTGGAGGTCTTTAAACAGAGGCTGGATGACCATCTGTCAGGGATGCTTTGATTTGGAGTTCCTGCATGGCAGGGGGTTAGACTGGATGGCCCTTGTGGTCTCTTCCAACTCTATGATTCTATTTGAATTGCTAGTCCCAACTATAGCTGACTCATTCGATACAATGTGTGCAAATTTCCATGATTGGGCCTACTCCAGTTGAGACTAACAATTTGGGTTTTAAGTCTATACAGCAAACAAATGTGCATATGTACAATTCACCGAGGCTCATGCCTACTGGAAGAAAAATCCTACTGACCCAAGCAAATAAACAGAAATATTGTCAATAGATTGGCTGACAGAATCAGATTTATAACACCAGTGAAAATAACTGTCAAGGGAGCACTGAAGGTGAAACAATAACAACAACAGAAGATATTTCGCAGAAGACATTTCCCTTGTACAATTGCTATAACATGAAGTGTTTGTTTTCCAATGCTTTCTGAATTTTAGTTTAATATTGTGTTATAATCTTGCATACTTTGATTATATGTATTTGTCTGTTTGCGTCATATCATATTGCATTGGTTTTTTTCATTTCTTATCTAGATAATTTGTTTTACAGTTCAGTTGCATATTTTTAACTTTTGTATTTCCTCCTTCCTCTGTGTCTGTTTGAATGTGTGAATTCAGATAGATTCAAAGCTTACACTTTGTAAACTGCTTAGGGAGTGTTTAAGTGCATTGATAAGCAGTATGGAAATGTACTTGCTATTGCTATGTACAAATTTTATTCAGACCTTTTGATAGATTGAATTTTGCATATTGATACAGGAAAAAAGGCTTAAATGAATATACAGATTTTCTATGGCTGGGAACCCCATTGTTTTTTGAAATGTTTGATCAAACACAATTTATAAATATATAAATTGCTGCCATAGAGAGGTTCGAACACACTGAAGGAACTGGAAGCTGTGGCAATTTGCATGCAGTGGGCACTCTTTGAATTCAAAAATGACATAAGATTGAAAAGTGAAAATGTCTAATGAAGTCCATTCACTGTAGAAACAACAGCACTTGGTCTATCTGTTAAGTAATTTTTTACCCACTTTCCAATCTCATTGCTGCTTCAATTCATATTAAATGTCAATAATTTAAAAGTCTGCCTTTTGTCTGGGTTGGTTTTAGGAAACATATTTGGACATATTTTATTAGTTTGGCTTAGCACTTCATTTCTATCTAATTGGTTTTTGTATTTGCATCAGTTTGCATGGCTGTTTTTTAAGTTTTTCTTTGCACCGTACTGCATCATTTTTTTCCTCTTGAAATGGTCGTCCAATATCTTCTCCCAATACATATAAAAAGAAAAATGGATAAAATGAAAAATTGTGATAAATCATGTAACATTAGAATGGAGATGACAAGGGTCAACTGTCAGGAGGTAAGAGAGTTCGATTTGCTTGTTGTAGCTTTGCTTGCTCACAGTACATTGTAGAGTACTGATGCTAAAGTATGGGACATGGAGTAATGTGCTGATTGCTAATACTATTGGCTACATTCCTTTGTGGTTAAGGAGCAGGTGGGAAGGGAGTTGAGGCTGTGCCTGAAGATGAACAAAACTTGCCAAGAAAACTCCATGACCTTTGTGTTGCCATAAGTTGGAAATGACTTTAAGGCACACTACAACAACAACAACAACACTCCTATTATAAATTGCTAACTTTGTGCCCAGACAGACCACCTGAAAATGGCAGTCTGCAGGCACCCATTTTAAGTCTGGAGAGATGCCACAGCCGCCAAACCATGTGGCATCCCTCTGGACCAAAAAGAACCTGGAAAAAATGGGTTCTTTTGGGTGCTCGGCGATGATGTCATCAGTGTGCCATTGGCGCACTGTGATGCATCCAAGATGCAAGCATGGCACCCTGAGGTGCAGACTTGGTGTCGTGCTTATGGATGCACACCCCTTATGGACAGTGTCACATAAAGGTGGCACCATATGTGTTAGGGTTCAGGAGCGTGCAGTTGATTTGTGCTTCAAAACTCTAGTATTGTAGGTGGCGGCACACCTCTTTTGGGCCGTCTGTCTCAGCCCTTAGTTTCTTCAGTCCTGACAACACACTTCTGTGGTTAATATTTATAATTTCTGAATAAAGCTTTACTGGGTTTTACGATTAAGAGTTTTGTTTTCTGAATTCACTTGTTCCTGTACATTATATCAACTCTCACCAAATTGTCTCCAAACACTTCTCTTCCCTTTGAAGACAATATTCCACACTGGGCTTGCAACAGAAGAACCCTTCATAGCTTTAGCTGACTCTGGGTGGACCACTTTGTCATGTACAAAAGTAACCCGACATATTTTTCTTCTCGTTAGGATTTTTCACAAACCACATTCTTATGTAACTGTGGAGAACAGAAGAAAATGGGCTTCTGGTCTCAGCCTCAATGTCATCATGGTGAGGGATATGAAAACCTGTAAAACTCACATTTAACAAAATTGTTTCAGATTCCACTTTCAAGTGATATCCTTATTGGATTGTGATGTTTGGTAGTGGGGAGTCCACATGAAAATTCATGTATGTTTAACAATTGTACACATTGTGTACCTTAATTGAAATTGAGACATATATGCACTTTTCTTTCTTTGACTAAAGCATATTTTGTTAATTTTAATATATACATTTTCTTGTATGCATTCTATAGTATGCATTTTTGCAATGTATGATTTTTTGTTGTTGTCCATTGCATTGCAACCTTGAAAATGTACAGAATTCAGAAAGCAAATCTGTGTTCATTTCAAACTGAACACACATTGTGGATATAATGTATTATGGTTAAAAATAAAAGTGAAATAAAATTACCATCCAATCCTAATCATAGCCTGGTGATCCCATAACATCACAATAGTTACATGTGTTTGCTCCATAGAATCAACACATGTACACAAACAACTTATTTAGTTGTTAGTATGCCTACACAATGAGTTCCTGGTTTCATGGATCACCTGAAAGCATGTTGTAAGAATAAAAACATGTTTTTATACATATAAGGTATGGCCATAAGATAAGACCCTCAATTCAGCATTCCTCAAGTGTAGTGTAAATAACTGTTTTTCTTTTCATTTCATTTCTTTTTTTCTTTAGTTCTATTTTTTTTTAATCTCCCTCCTGGTTTGCTATGTTAAATCCTCGCATTTTAAATCCAAATCAGAGAAGTTAAGCACAGCTATCGCCCCCAGGTGCTGTTTTCCCAGCCCTTTGCATCTGAGTTGACAACTGCTGAAAGATGCAGTACTATTCTTGGATTTGGTGTGAAATCATGCATTCACACCAACAGTCAGGGTTGACCCAGAAGTCACCTTTGGCATGAAAAAAGCAAAAGAAGGTCACAGAACTAAAGTAGATCTGCACAATTTATGACCCGTCAAGCTGAATGTAGAGCAGAAGCCATGTACAGGAACCTGGCAGGTGATTGATATCTGCACCCAGGGCAAGGTCTAGGGTGCAAGGCCTTGAGTGGCCATTTATAATTTGTTTTTAAAGTATATATCACAAAGAAAGAAGACATATTTGTGTCAAATGTGCATATATTAATATGTATGTATAGGTACCAGGTTATAGATACAGTGTACTTCACTAAAGTGGTGAACACTGTGACTTCTATAACTGCTCAATATGCTGTCCAATTGAATAATAAATTCAAGATCCTAGCTGTCAATTCTTAGTTCTTTAATGTCTGTGTATGATTCCAATAAATTATTGGCTGGTTGGTTGGTTGATCAAAGTATCTAGTTCACTAGCTCACTTCTGCAGAACGATCCTGTCAGATGCATCTTTCAAGAGCTAACATGGCCCTCCTTTTAACTGAGACATTCACAAACGTTGGCTCTGGCTTCCAAAAGATAAACATTTTATTGGTGTTTTAAGTATCTTTCCTTGGCAGGGAGTGAAGCCGAGTGAGGACTTGGTTTTTATTAAAGTACCAGTCTGAAAATACACAAGATTTCACATTGATCATAAAAGCTAAGAAGTATGTTTTGAAGAGTGGATAAGGAGCAGTTGATACACATCAGAAAGTTTGACTTCATTGTGGCTCTACCAAGAAATGATGTTTCCTGCTTGTTTCTTGCCATGCCTTCTTTCTCAGCTCATTTCTTTATTCTCTGCCATTATAATTAAATGGATAGAAAATTAAAACTTTGGCAAAATGCCATATATTTTGTGTACTCCAGGGACCAATATACACCACAAATGCACTTACATGCTATACCAGTTTATGTGAAATAGATTATTTATGGGTTTTGAGATATACATTTTTTAAAGAAACAACTCATTTTGTCTCTTAATCAGTTCAAAGTACATTAATGCTCACCCATCCTAAAGTATTTCTGAGACGTGATGTGATGTTTACTGAAAAATCCTGTAGGGCACAAAGCCATACACTTCCACATAAGTAAGTATATAATAATAATAACAATAATAATAAATTTTATTTATATTTCCCGCCTCTCCCTTTGGATCGAGACGGGATTCCAACAAAATTTAAAACAGCTAACATATTTAAAACAATTATATAAAACAGTGTCCTATAAATTTACAATACAGCATATCCTATCAGTGCAGTGCAACCTAATACATCAGTAATCTACCAGTCATTGGGGTGACTGACATTATATATTCCAATATCAACATGGCAGGAGTGAAAATATTGATTAAGATCATTTATAGCAAGTTGGATGGGTAGGCCCACCAGAAAGGATCCGTCTTAAGTGCCTTCTTAAAGGCCTCTAAGGTGGTGATAAGAAGGATCTCTTCCGGCAAGTTGCTCCATAATTTAGGGGATGCGGCTGAAAATGCCCTATGGGAAGTTGTGATCCATCTCATATTGGTATGATCCAATAAATTCTTCCCTGATGTTCTGATAGTGCGGGGCAGATTGTGTAAGGAGAGGCGTTCCTTCAAGTAACTCGGGCCCAAGTCATATAGGGCTTTAAAGGTAATGACCAATACAGTGGTCCCCCGGGTTACGAAGGTAATCCGTTCCGGATTACCTTTCGTAACCCGGAAATATTCGTTTCCCGGGGGACCGCTTTAGGAGACGGACCACGCGGCCAATTTAAAGGGGCCACGCGGTTTTTGTTTTTCTTAACCCTGGGTTTCCTTTGGATCCCGGGGGCTGTTTTTTGGTCCCGGCGGTTTCGGCTCCCGGAGATTTTGTTCCCCGGGGGCTTCCTATCCCGGGGGACCACTGTATAATAAAGCCATTATATTCCCTTTCACTATGGATGAATGCAAGAGTGGAACAGTGAAGAAAGCGGATAGAAAGAAAATAAATTAATTTGAAATCTGGTGGTGGGGAGAGGGCTAAGGATACAGTGGCAGCCAGAAAATAAAACAAATGAATCTTGGAGCAGATCAACGGGGGTCTTCTCATTAGATGCAACAGTGTGCTTTGGGCTTGGAAGCCAAGATGACCAAACTGAAGCTGTCATACATCAGCCAACAATGCCCCATTTGGTCTGGGGCAAATCATTTGAATGGTTTAAATAAGGAGAAGTTGAGCATTTTATTTCTGAGATCAACAGATTTTTCTGGGCATGTTTCTCACTTGTTCGAAGCTTCCTTTCTGAGCTTCCTTTCTGAGAATCCTAGGGGCTTTTTACATTGGCAAGAAAGTGTGATCTGAACTCGCCTTTATGTTAATGCTTAGCAGCTACATAGCAAGCCTCCGGTTTGCATTAAAAAAGTGCAGAGCTGCTACATTGAGGGGTGTGGGAACGACTTATCTGAGTGGTCTTTTTTGTGGCTCAGCAGTTACATGGGAAGCTGTCAGAACGCTACAAATACAGGCGGAGCTGATACATGGGCAGCAAGAAACGCAGCTTTAAACTGCGATTTTAATTTTTTTTTTCCTTGCCGGCTGCGAACTGCGCTGTTGCGCGGTTCGTACCGCCGCGAACAGCACTATTCCGATGATCGAGGCTTGAACTGCGCTATTGCGAGGGTCGAGGCTTGAACTGCGCTATTGATGGGGTCGAGGCTACGAATTGCGCAGTTTTTAATGATTCAAAGGGGGCTCCTAAGTGATTTTGACAGCAGCCACAGACCGAGCATCTGCAAGAAGACAAAGGAGGAGGAGTGCTGGCCATTGACCCAGTGACGTTGGCATTCGTCAGCACAGGGTCACTGTGGGCATCATCACCAACATGGATGCCTCCTCTCCTTTGTGGTCGGCACTTGTCGTCAATGTTCAAAGCACAGCCAAAGCTGCCGCCTTTGCTTCCGCTACTGCTGCCAGGATCGTCGAAGTGACCACTGAAATGACTGCTGTGACCACTGAAATGACTGCTGTGACCACTGAAATGACTGCTGTGAGTACTGAACTGACTGCTGTGAGTACTGAAATGATTGATGTGACCACTGAAATGTTAGCTGTGAACACTGAAATGACTGATGTGATCACTGAAATGACTGATGTGATCACTGAAATGATAGCTGATGATGATAGTGATGATACAGAAGAGAGAATAGCTGCAGTTGGTGTCTCACTGCTTGAGCAGTGTGAATTAGCCGGTGGCATTGCTATGTCCGAGAAAAGGAAGACCCGGCTTTATTGGACGCTGGAGAGAAGTGATCACTGGTGGTCTGTCATAGTCACTCGCACCTGGTCTGAAAGCCGATGGAGGCGTTACTTCCGAATGCCCCGTGCCCTCTTTCACCGGCTGGTGGACATCCTCCGTCCAGAACTGGAGAGATCTGATTCAGTGATGAGAAAAGCCATCCCGGTGGAGGAGAGAGTGGCCATTGCCATCTTCATGCTGGCCCATAAAATGACCTACTTGGTGACTTCAGAGCTCTTCGGGGTTGGCATTTGCACTGCAGGGCAAATGATGCTGGAGTTCGCCTTGGCCATGGAGAAGCTCCTGCTGTCCCGGACTGTGTACTTGGGAGATGCCCGGAAGGTAAGGCACTGTCCAAAATATATTTCCAATTGTCAAGCTATCCTATCCTGTATGTGGCATATTTCATGTGTGGGTTGTTTTGTGGTGTAATTGCATGGATGTAATGAATTTGTCATTTATTCACCTGTTTCCCCCCCTTTCCTTTCTACAGATCATGGAAGGTTTCGCTGAGCTTGGATTCCCACAAGTAGTGGGCGCTGTGGATGGGTGCCACTGTCTCATTGTGCCACCCCTGGGGCAGAGGAAGAATTATCAGAACAGAAAGGGGTCCTATTCTGTTATCCTGCAAGGGACATGTGATCACACTGGTCGCTTTGTGGATGTGGAGCTTGGATGGCAAGGATCAGCTCATGATGCCAGGGTGGTCCGCAATTCTGTCATTTTTGAAACTATGGAAGCTGGCATCTTTGTGCCAGGCAACCCCACCATTACCATCCAGGGTCAGCAAATTGGACCCCTCCTGCTGGGAGATAAAGCTTATCCTCTCAGAAAATGGTTAATGTCGCCCTACAAGAAACCTACCACTGCCAAGCGGAAGCTTTTCAATAGGAGGTTGAACAGGTGTAGGGTGAAGGTGGAACATTCGTTCGGGCGTCTCAAGGCCAGGTGGAGATGTCTGAAAGGACCACTTGTTGTGGCAGAAGAGAACGTGGTGCCCATGATCGCCGCTTGTGTCATCCTACACAACATCTGCGAGACCAAGGGAAAGGTTTTGGATGAGGGGCTGCAGTACAGGCGACGTTTTGTGTTGCCTACCCTGGGGGCACCTATTCCGGAAAATGACCCTGGCACACAAGAAGGGCACAAAGTGAGGAATGCATTGGCAGAGTTCTTCCAGACAGGGAGAATTTGAACTTGGACTTCTCCTCCATTTGTGATACCAGAGCATAATTGTTTTGTATAATCATATCAGTAGTTGAATAAATGTATCCCATCAGCCACAGTCTGTGTGTGCCCATCATTCATGGTCTGCTGTGTGGGCAGTCTCTGCCATGTGCTTGTTGGCTTGACACACACAAACACACTCACAGAAGGTCATGCATAGGTTTGCCTGGTGCCAGATTTCCTGGAAGATAAAGATACAAGCCCCTAACTGCCAACCGTTTACTCTGACAATGTATCAATACCCCTTGAAATTCAGGCTTCCCTAATGGCCCATTCAATTGTAACAATATGAAGCCCAGAGGCATCTATTGGGGGAAAGATTCAAAAATCAGCTCTGAGGGGACTTCATTGGCCTGAAGCCATCTCTGCCCACCTTGCCCTCACCCACAAATTTCTATAAAGTCCAAAGCCCCTGTCTTTTTCCTCAGGACGGCGACCATGGCTCCCAGGGTGAGACCTCCAGTTCGCAGGGCCTACTGGCAGGCTGAAGAGCTGGAGATCCTCCTGGAGGCCCTCATGCCAGAGCAAGCTGCTCGGATTGTGATGGCCTCTAGCAGCAAACCGAACAAGGCCTTTTTTATGGATGCCGCCAGAGCCCTCCGGCGACGAGGGTTTCAAAGGACCTTCCTACAGTGTCGGAGCAAGTTCAAGGACCTGAAAGGAAGGTTCTTTGAAACCCTGGAGGACTATGGTCCGCATCCGCCTGTTCGGAAGAGGCCACCATATTTCGAACAGCTTCGGGCCCTCTGGCAGAGGGGCGGAGAGCCTCGGTGGGAAGATCGCCGTCCTCAAGGTATGTCTGGGCCCTTTTCATTGTGCCTGTGTCCCTGTCACTGACCCTTCCCTCCTGTTTGCCAGTGTCCTCCATGGGTCCTCATGCCTGTCCTCCACTTTGCTTTTGCAGGCATGCAGCCCAGGCGAGGACGGAGGGTGCCTGAGCAGGCCCAACAGCCCGGCAGGGGGTCCCCCGCTGCTGCACCTCAGGGAGAGGCTCGGGATCTCCCTGAGGATGCAGCACAGCCAGGGCCCTCTGATGCCGCCCCTCCGCCCAGAGAACAGGCTCCTGTGGCAGCAGGTTAGTGTCCAAGGGGTTGGGGGGGTGGACGTTGCAAGCCTGCAGCCTCCACAACACTCCTGTCCTGTCCCTTCCCTTCATGCCACTCTATTAACTTCTCCCCTTTCTTCCCTTTTTACAGTAGCTCCTCCGTCGCCGGATGCTGCTGCTGCCATTGAGGACCAGCCTGGGCCAAGCCGCCGCCGCCGCCGCCGCCGTCGCCTGGAGAGGGGACCCGAGGCCCAGGGTCCCCAACCCAGGGAGATGCCTGAGGCACAGCGCCCCAGGGGAGGAGGTGAGTGCAGGCACCCAAAGAACCGGAGAAGGGAGTGGGGATGCCCATACACCCTGCCTGTGGGAGTGGGTGTGTGGCTCCATTGTCCCCTCCTAACCATTCTCTCTTTCTCTCTCTTTTTTCTTTTCTCCTCTACAGAACGCCTGCTGCATAGAAGGGTGGCAGCGCTGGAGGCAGGCCAGGAAAGGATCTTGCAGCTCCTGAACAACATCATGCAAGTCCTTCCTGGCGCTGCACCTCCAGCTGCCCAGTAAAGCTGCTTCCCCCCCCCCTTTCCCTTTCCTTCCCTTTCCCTTGTTTGCTGTTCCCCTTCCTTCCCCTTCCCTTCCCCTGTAAATAATCTGTAAATAGTTTTTGTTAATAAAAAAGTTTATTTTTTAAAAAAAATTTGTCTGTCTTGAACTGCGCAACAGCGGTAGTACACCATTGACCCATTTGTATGAATGAAATTCTTTTTTTATGAATGAATGGGGGTGTTGCGGTACTGCGCTGTTTCACCATTTGTTAGTGTTAAGATTTGAAGTAGGACAGTGGTGTTCAAAATGTGCTTTTGAAGAGATGTTGAACTTCAGCTCCCAGAAGCCTAAGTCCTACATCTCATCAACAGCGCAGTTTGAACATCACTGCCATAGGGAGTTAGTGAGTTAGCTATAGCTATAGTGTAGTGCCTGGTGGAAAAGGAAGTGCAGGGAAGGAAGGAGACCTTTGGGGAGAGAGATAAGTACAGTAGAGGACACCACAGTGCTTAATGGGAACTCAGTGCTTGTCACAACACTTCCCTCCTCTTCCTCCCCTGCGCCTGGGATGGCGACGAGTCGCCATAGGAACCGCCACTTGGCTGCTGAAGAGGCCAGAAGACTCCTGTCTAGGTTCTTCCTGAATGACCTCCAGATCCAGAACGACTTCGCCAGGAGTGACATCACGACCCCTTTCCCCACCCTGATGCCCAGATGGCCCCTCTACAGCCATGGGAATGGCCCTATGGGTAACACTCTCCTCCTCACCACCCACTCTGCCACTCTGAGCTGATCTTAAGATCCCTACTATCTGTTCCAGCAGGCCACTCTGCCCTTCAAGAACAGAAGTGAGCCGCCTCTGCTCCTGGATGGATTCTGCCTGCTGCTGAAGTGCCCTATCCTGATTTTGGACTGCCCTCTCCTGCAGCTGAAGTGCCCTCTCCTGCAGCTGAAGTGCCGTCTCCTGATTCTTGAGGGCCCTCTCCTGATTCTGGAGGGCCCTCTCCTGATTCTGGAGGGCCATCTCCTGCTGCTGAAGTGCCCTCTCCTGATTCTGGTGGGCCCTCACCTGCACCTGAACTGCCCTCTCCTGATTCTCGACTGCTCTTTCTTGAAATTCTACGCTCCTCAACCTCAGCTGATAGAAACGCTCTCCCTGTTGTGTGAGTGCTGTCATGTGTTCTGAGGTGGCACCAACGAGACGATCAATAGCCCTGGCGGATGTTGCTGCTGCTGAGCGACGCACCCGTCTGTGTCTCATGGCAGCGAGCCGCTCCTCCGGTGGCATTGCAGCTATGGGATTGGCGGGTGCCTCTTCTTCTTCTGAAGGTGGTCTTGCTGCACCTTCTGCACCTTCTATAGGACGAAGCACCAGAGATACACAAAAGCATAGAGTTAGCACATACTCCAGAGGGCATCCAATCCATCCCTATTATGCCATGCAGGAACTCTCGCTCAAAGCACCCTCAATATGTCACACAGGCCCTTGGACAAATGTAAGGAAGAGGAAGAGTTGAGGAGAAGCACAACACACACACACACACCACAGTCATACAAAGGAGATCTTACAGCATACACTGACATAAACGTTGTAGCCCCTACCCAAAACATGCCATCATGCCAACAAAAACCTTCGCCAGCGCCTGTGTTCCTGTGCTGTAACTGGCCCACTATAAATCCCCCCCCCTTCCCATGCCACACACATGTCTTACCCTGCAAAGCTTCCTGACCGTCACTATCATCGCTGTCTCTCACAGTCCTCTGTCCTACAGGCGACCGATCACGGTGGCTACTGACGTTGGCAGAGACAGTGCTTGTACGGGAGGATGGCCTGCTTGAGGAAGCTGTAGATGCCAACTTTATGGCACGGGCTTTTTTTCTGAGAGCCTCGATGTCCACAGCTTGCTGACTGTAGGATGTCTCATCAGAGTCCGGGGACTGCTCCCGTTCCTCTGCATGACAAAGGGACAGAGTGACTTCTCCCCTATGCCCACCCTGATCCCACATCTTCCCTATGTCCCCTAGTTCCCTTTCCCTCAGAAGCCGAGGCACATCTTACCTTGAGAAGGCAGCAGAAAATGTTGGGCACATTCCATGCTTGTCTGTGGGCTTGGATCAGGCTCTGGCTCTGATTCTGGCTCTACCTGTGGTTCCGGGGTGTCCTCCATAGGTTCAGCCCTAGCAGGCTGGCCCACTGGGACCCTCACAACCTGTCCGCTGGTGGACAGTCTGTTGGGTCTGATCCTCCCATCCTTGCTAATGAACTCATGAAGCTCCTTGTAGAAAGGAGGACGGGGGCCTGCCTGGGTACCTTTGGCCAAATTGTCTCGATATTTTTTATATTGTGCCTTTAAGGCTTTGCACTTTCGCCGGCACTCTTCCCAAGTCCGCCGGTGTCCCTTCCCTCTCATGGCTTGGGCCACCTCATGATAGGTATCCGCATTGAGGTAGGTGGACTCCAGTTTCTCTAAAATATTGGGCCTTGACCAGATGGAAATGAGGTCTGAGGTCTCTGCATGAGACCAAGACATCCCTCTCCCCCTTTTTGGGCCACTTGTAGAAGTCTCTGCCATTGTGCAAAGTGCCACAGCAAAGCCTCGGCAAGAGTGTCCCTAGGAGCGGCTGACTTGGACAAAGGCAAGTGGGAAATGGCACTGGAATGTGTGTGGGGGTTCGTGTGAAAATTGAAAGTTTCCTCTTATCATTGCACCTGTTAAAACATCCGCCACCAAAACTGTCAATATCCCAAAGGCGCTACTGCGCATGTCTAGGGTTAGGATTACGGGCGGAGCTAGGGTTTGGGAGCTTTAAAAAACTGCGCAGTTAAACCCCAGCTTTTACACCTGGAGGGCATAGAACGTTTTAATTAGGAGTGGAGTCCACACCACGCATGTTCCCAACTACGATCCATTCTGATCCGCACCAACAGCGCAGCCTTTAAATGGGCGCCTTAAGGAAACGGAGCCCCATTTAACTGCGCAAGTACACCTTAGCCTTTACATGCACTAGCGCTGTAACGCAGTTATTAAAAAAGTAGTGGGTCAACCGAACTACTTTTTTAAAGCGCGTTTTTTCCCTTAAAACGCCAAAATGGCGTTTTCATGTCACACTTTCCCATTTTATAATGTAAAAGCTGGGTTTTCACCCAGCCTTCAAAACACCTTTTTTTGCCAATGTAAAACGCACCCTATATTTTCCATGACTGGAAAACTGAACTGACTGTAAACCATTCCCTGGGGGGAGCTCATCCATTTCATTTAACTGAAATGAGGACTGTGAAGGTGGGGGGTATACCCACCCCATCAGTTTAGCCTGATCTAAGGATCCAGTTCTTTCAGCTATGGAAAAGGAATTGTTGGAAGTTGAGATTCCTGGTAAAATAATACATTTTTCACTTCCCCAAATTTGTTCTGGGACAAAGTGTACCTTGCCTCAGAAATCCACACAACTGAGAGTCCTTACATATTTCATTGAAATAAAATGTTGACAAAACCGTGCATGTGTTTTTTAAAATGTGAATAGCCCAAACTGCATTTCTTAAAAAGATGCACACAGACATGGTTTAGTGAAAGAGGATAATGTGTACACACATGCGAACAAAAATGTGTACATTAAGAAAAAATGCATCGAGAACATTTCTGCAAATGTCCATGCGAAAAGTAAAATGAAAGACAGGAATCCCACTGGGGCACTAGGTTTGTATCAAAATAATTGAGTAAGCAGTTGTGTTTTCTCTCAGTTGTGTAAATGCAGATCCTACTGCAGCCAGGCATTTGCAAGAAACACACATAGCTCTCCCAAAGTGTATTTATTTAACTGGATCGCTAGCAGTTTCACAACACTTCACATCTTTGGCTGCATCTACAGTGCAGAATTAATGCACTTTGACACCACTTTAACATCGCTCAATGCTATGGAATTCTGGGATTTGTGATTTTGTGATATATTTAGCCTTCTATGTCAGAGAGCTCTGGTGCTATAACAAATTACAAATCCCAGGATTCCATGGGATGTAGTGATGACAGTTGAAGTGGTGTCAAGCTGCATTAATTCTGTAGTGTGGCAATAGCCATTCACATCTATTGAACAATTAGTTGTGCAATTGTTGGATCCATCAAAACTATGTTGGCATATACAGTTGGCCCTCCTTATCCACTGATTTTTTATTTATGGATTCAAGTATCCATGGCTTGAATTTTTTTAAAAAGTATAAATTCCAAATAACAAACCTTGATTTTCTATTTTATATAAGGAACACCATTTTGCTATACCATTATATTTAATGGGATTTGAGCATCCATGGATTTTGTTATCCATGGGGGATTCTGGAACTATACCCTAGAAGATAACTAGGACACATTATATTTACACTATTCTTAAAGTCTATATGCTCTTGGCCTAAATTGGATACAGTAAGAGCGATGGGTTGCGAATGTGGATATGACTTGGAGAACTATAACACAATCAATGCTGAAAGATATTTGTACATCTTTAACAGAGATACATCCAAACTTCCATTTCTATTTTCTTTTATACATTTAAGGCCATGTTAGATCCTTTAAATAGTCAGCCTTATCTCCATCAAGCCACACGGAGTGGACACTGCTGACAGAATCTGAGCTTTTGTCTTTTTCCAAAGGCCAGCAATGGTCCTGTGCAGCTCTCATATAGCAAAGATTCATTTCCTTGCTTATAGTTAGTTTTATGTTCACTTTGGGCCCCTTATTCCAAGGTACTTTTGTCCCAAATTGCCCCTCTTAGTACCAGTGCTGATTCAGAGAGACATTATAGAGCAATCATCTGAGCCAAAGAGAAGAATGTTCATTTTGTGACATATGTAAGAACCCTTTTTTCCCCATGAAAACCATCTTTTTTATTCCAGAGGCCCTGTAATAATGGCAAGCTTCCATTCTCCTTCCTTCATAAAGTTAGTTGGAACATTTCCCCTGCATTTCTGTTAGATTTATTTCCTGCTGCTGACCACTGACTGCCATCACACAATTGAGCTTTTGCAGCATGTAAGTGCCACCTAGTGGAGTCTAAAAAGAAATGAAAATACACTTTAATGCCAGAGGAAAATATGACACTTTTAGGAGAAAGTTGCTCCAGAATGTTTACTAATTTAACTACCGAATTATTGTAGGTTTTAAATTGCAAATTTTAAACTAGGGATTGATTGTTTGGATGTGTACTGATTTTATTGTATGTTTTTAAGTGATGTTGTGTGTTGTGTTGTGTGTTGTACATTGTAATTGAATTTGTTGTTGCTCCCCACCACAATCCATGGGAAGAGATGGGACAGAAAATATTAATACCATCATCATCACCACCACTACCATCATTTAAAGAGTTGTGTGCCTTGGTCAAAATTAACGCAAAAAAAGCGTATGTTTTCTTGAAAAGTTTGCATTCTGTTTACTCACTGGCCAGTTAGTTATTCATAGGCTAGATCCTGCAATTTGTGCTGCCCAGAAATATATACAGAAATGCATAATGTACTAATTGTACTGGCATAATTATTATATTTGAATAAACATTCATTTATATTCCACATTTCTTCCAATATGGTATTCAACTATAATAACCAGTAACTGATAGTAGCCTAGTCCTTCATGAATTCATCCAATCCCTTTTGAAACCTATCCAACTCGTCAGACACTGCTTCTTGTAATAGCAAATTCTATAGTTTCACTGTGCAGATTAAACTTCTTTCTGTCTTTCCTGTCACTCGCAAAAAACTCTTGTGTTATAAGAAAGCTTCTTCCAGTTCACTTTCCCCATCCATTTGTACACCATGTTCGCGTTTCTCTTACTCTCTTCATTTTTTTCCTAATTACAGTACTTTATTTCTAAGCTAAACTGCCCCAAATGTTGTTAACTTTTGCTTCCAGGCAAATTTCTTATGCCCCTTGAACATTTTGGTTGCACTGTTCTGACAAGCCTGTTTCTAGGTAGTAAAATATACTTTATGCAAAGGAGTATATATACCACAGTCTTTACTCTGTTTTCCAGCTCCAAAAAAATGCAGCTGGATCATAACCAGGTACCCCCTGAACTTTCCCAGCCCCTAATGGATGTGCTCTTTAGGTCGGTTAAGTGTGGAAGAACATTGTATAACACTATATTTTGCATAAATCTGTCTAATGATCCCACAGAAGGAATACCAGAAGAAATTACCCATTGCACTGTAACCTCAAAAAACACACAAAGGCAGATGTAATGTGAGTTTTGGCCTGCAAGGCCAGTCTGTCAAGGCTGTTAGTCCCAGACTAAACCTAACTGTTTTACTATATGGTCACTAGTGCAATAATTTCACTTATATAAGTGTGGAATTGTGTAAATGTTAAGAAGAGGATATGATGACCAGATGTCCTTTTTTTGGAAGAGTATATCTATTGCTATTGCTATTCACATGCCAGAATTCCCCCTGAATCCCACCCTTTCCTGCTGTTTGCTGCAGGTTTCTGACTACCTTCCCAAGTGGTCCCCATTTGTGGCCCACATCATTGCTGAGGCCAGAACAAGATACTCAGCCATATTACCTATGCTAGGTGTCTCATTCTGACCTCAAAGCAACTCGCACTCACAGCAATGGTTCCAGGACTAGGTGGTTTGAAGGGACCAAGAGTGAAGGCAGCTTCCACTGTTGTTGCAAAGAGAGCTAATAATGCACAGTGAGAGTTATTTAAATATGGGTTAGGGAGATGAAGCCCCAAATCAGGTGTGGATGTTGTGAAGACAATCCACAGTCAATTTGAGATTTGGGTCCTGCCTCATGTGAATAAAATGCAGTGAACCTGGGGGAATTTATCCATGCAGACAAGCCCTATAGGAACCAGAAGAACTCGTAGAAGGCAGAATGGAGACTTTGACATTGCACATCAATAACAGCAACTGAATAGCAAGAATGCAGATAACCTGGTCCAGTTACCAACTATGTAGTTTGCTCCTACTTCACATGTAGCCATTTCCCCCTAAATTTGTGTCTGCAAATTTGCATATTTAAATTTAATGCAATATTTGCTAATACAGTTCCCTTTCTTTCTTTCTTTTTCTTTTTTTTTTTCATTTTGACAAAATGTAAGTGGCCACTCCAATCTGTAAAACATCCCCTATGGTTCTGTGAATAGCCTTAATAAATGGCTAATGCATATTTGATGGGGGGAAAGCCTTTATTCAACAATTCCTCAGATTCTCAATGTAGAGGGGGGAAACCATTAGTAAATTCATTTGGTATGCCAGTGAATGTCGAATGTAGTTTGGTGGGTATTTCATTGTGTTTTGACATGAATTGATGGACACTTAAACTCTCCATAACTCAGCAGTGCTTCAGAATGGAGGAAATTAGAAAGATAGATTTCTAAGAAATGAACCTATTGAAAGGAGATGTGACTGCAAATTCATTACAATCAAGTGAGCCAAGAACCGTGACACCCACGTGAATAAAATGATGGCATGTGACATCACATCTTGAGAAGCAAAAGGAAAGAGCTTGTTCTCTTGCACAGTATAAATGTTAAGAACTTGTCAAACATCTGGTTCCATGATCTTAGACATCAAATATGAGAATGGAGACACCATCTACTGTTCCTTTCTTCTCATGAAATGGACATTTTATAGGAATGCTTCCCAAATACTGGATTTTCACTAGATTCTGGAATCATAAACAATGTGGACTTTTCTGCTGTGAATGAATTATGGCTCTTCCATTGTTCCATTAGCATGTGACTTCTCATACCGTGTTTCCTCGAAAATAAGACACTGTCTTATATTAATTTTTGCTCCCAAGGATGCAGTAGATCTTATTTTCTGGTAATGTCTAATTTTTTTCCATGAAGACCAATTCACATTTATTGTTGAACCCCCAAAAAATAACTTTTATTATAGACTGTATATATATTTATATACAAAAACTTTGCTAGGTCTTACTTTTGGAGGCGGCCTTATATTTAGCAATTCAGCAAAACCTCTACTAGGTCTTATTTTATGGAGATGTCTTATTTTTGGGGAAACGGGGTACATTTCTATTGTCCTTAAGAAGACCTGGGAACTTTTGCATGTAAAATACATACTGTGTTCCAGAGCAATGTTCTCACCCACTTGCAGGTGCCAATGGACCACCATAGACAAAGCATCATATACAGCACATACATATAACCTCAAAGGCAATGCTATCAAGCCAGTTCACCTAGACGCCTTTGATTTCTCCATACCCAATTATTTCTCCATTACTCTATGAGCAGGGTGCATTGCAAAAAACATGTCTGTCCCTGATGATACTGGGTGATCTGGCCTACCCCTTGCAAGTTCATGTGATAAAGAGAATTGTTTTGGGGGCAATGTAAGCTCCTTTTACCCCCTAAGTATACCTTTGTAGATCAGTCTTAGGAGCTCAGGTGTTGATATCACTCTTCACAGAACTTATTGCTATTTTCTCTTTCGTACAATCCTCATAAGTGGACTTGAAGGCACACATCAACAGCATGTGCTATAGATCAGTGAAGACTCTTAAACCCACTAGCAAAACAATGCATTCTGTCTTCATTCTGGGGTATTTGTGTCAATTCCCTAGGGATGAGCATGAGTTGCTTTGAAAACCAATCAGTATGGAGAGGACTCCTCTGAGAATCTAAAGTTAGGGGAGAGCCAAAAGGGGAAACAAATAAAGCCAAAGGAAAAACAAATGAAACAAGCAAACCCAAACTAATGAGCCCTGTTTATAGTATTTCAAAACCACAGTTAATGTAATTTTTTTCCTGCTAACAGACTCATTCTCTCTCTCCTTTTAAGAGGAAGCAAGAAATCTTTGTGCTTAATTAGGCTCAGACAATTCAGTAACATTGAATAGTCTGGCATTGACTAATTAATGTGAGACGATCATAAAGAATGGAACAATCTAAAGCTCAGGCTTTAGAACCAACTATCCATTTCCCTGTAAGATGACACAGAGGTTGCTTTCATCTTCATTCGGCATGAGAATTCATCACAAAGTAAAAGGGAGGGGGAGATCACATTTCAGCACATCAGAAACATTTTTAGAGTTCATGCGTTATCAGTTTTATAAGTTATATTTTTTTTAAAAAAACTTTTTGAAACTCTACATTTTAATCTTTGAATTGGATCCCTGATGCTTTCTTAGATGTGAACTGACTTTGCTATTGTAACTACCAATGCTTTGATAGATACACAACTGATTATCTCTTTAGCTATCCTGTGGTTCTGAGCAATTAATGTTACGGGTCTTTTATGTGGATGGAAGAAAGCAAGTCCAATTTATTGAGACTTTTGAAATTCACCTAAGAGGAGAGATTCAGAACACAGTGGTCAACTGTGCTACTTTTCCAGAAAACAGTCCTCAATTATAAGTGATATCAGAAGGCTTTGTTTTTAACTGACATCAAGTCAACTTCAATTTAAAGTGACCCTATGAATGAGAGACCTCCAAGTCACTTTAACATCAACAGCCCTGCTTGCAAACCCAGTCTTGCAAACTCAGGGCCATGGCTTGCTTGACTGGATCTATCCATCTGGAATGTGGTTTTCCTCTTTTCCTATTGACTTCTTCAACCTTACCAAACATGGCTGTCTTTTCTAGCAAGCCATGTTTTCTCATGATATGTATAAAGTATGACAGTTTCAGATTAGCCATCTGGACTTCTAGGCAAAGTTCAGGCTTTTTCAAAACTATACGACCCATCCATTTGTCTGCGTAGCAGTCTATGGTATCTATAGAACTCTTCTCCATTTCACATGAGTTGGTTTTCTTCATATCAGCTTTCTTCACTGTCGAGATTTCACAGGCTTACATAGAAATTGGAAATATGATGGCATGGGCAATCCTAACTTTAGTATTCAATGATACATCTTCACACTTTGGGATCTTGTCTAATTCCTTCCAAGTCCTAGTCTAGTCTAGTTAGATCCTCTAACAGTGTCACCCGCACCCCAATATGGCTATTGCTTAGTAGCTGTTTGGTACATTTAGTGTGGCTCCTCAGCAAAAGCCTGACTGATATGGGAGCCCCTACCAGCACCACTGTTGCTGTTGGCATAGTAATGTAAGCATTTGGAAATAATGTGCAGATGTGTTGCTTTATGTCTTCTCTTTCTTGTGTTTCTTTTCTTGGTGAGGTGTGTGGTTGTATATGGCAAGCCCTGGAAGAAAAACAATCAAAATGAATCCAATGGGATTATATTTCCATGTAAGCATGCAGAGAACTGCAGTCAACAAGAGCATTTCTCAGTCAAGGGAGATCTGCTGGTGGAATAAACCCTTCATTCATTGCTCTGGTTTTGCCCAGCTTTTCCTTCATATCTCCAACCATGGTCAGCTGGAGAGAATTCATTCCTCTTGTTTACCTTGACAGCCAGAAAAATAATAAGTGGCTTAGGAGATACTCTTCCACACTCTTAAGAATGACCTGTAGAACATCTGACTACTGATGGTTTCCATTTGAGCTTTTCATGTCTTGATAGGCTAAATGCAAACCTCACCTAAGGAGATCATTTCTTTTCCTTAAAGGTTTACATTAATGCCACTGCTGTCAATTATGTAAAAGGGTATGAGGTTTTACCTTGAGCAATATAATTGCCTGTCATGTTTAGTTGTTGCTGTTTTTAAAATCAACATGTATAATTTAGCTGTCTCTTTTTGTAGTTTGCTTCTTATTGCTTTTTTTTTTATTAAAGTGATGTTCTTCAGTTTTGATTTCATTATACTTCATAGAAATGATTTAAATGATTGGTTTTAAACTATTGTATAGTTCTCCAAAGAAGATTTTGGAAGGCTAAGAAGGCCCAGTAAGTACACTGCTGGAAGCCTCCGTCTGTCTCCACATTTGGTGTCTTCCCCACCATTGGCAACTTTTTTGTGGAACATGGATTGCCAACTCAGGGGAAAAGTAGATCATAAATATTTTACAGAGATATGTCCCAAGTAGTGAAAGGCATCTGTGTCACAGAACATAATTTGCTGCACCTAACATCTTGCATTTAGCATACTTTCATTTGTGATTGGTCATTGAATGTAAACATTTCCAAGTCGGATTGCTGAGGCACTTGACTCTAAAGAAATTTCATGATGGCTGTAAATCAGGTTAATTGCAGAGAATATACATTTCCCTCAACACTTAGTTTGGTCAACAGAATTATTATTATTATTATTATTATTATTATTATCATCATTATTATTTCTTAGCCACCCCTCTGAGCGAGCAATCGGGGCAGGGTATAACATGTTAAAAACAGAATTATTATGATCCTGGCGAAAGTCTGCACAATATTTTAAATTGTGTAAAAATTATCATGATCCTAACCAATGAGGAGAAAACTTTTGAATAGTTTATGTCCTGCCTGTTGCTATGCAAAATGGTGCCTTCAGGAAGTGGAGTGGGCAATTACATTACAATTGCTATATATATTTAACTTTTCCTGCTGTTTAATTTCTTTTTAGATTAATGTTTTAAAATTTTGTATGTCTTTGTGAGGGGGAAGGAGAGAGGGCAAGGGGATATTAAGTTGACTGTGATTTTATTGTATTCTGTTTATAATGACTGCGGTAATCCACTTTGATTCCCCTCCTGGAAAAGGCAGAATAGAAATAAATCTTATTATTATTATTATTATTATTATTATTAAAGAAAAATTAAATGCATGCAAGTCACATGTTCTCAACCTCAGGGTAAGTAAATAGCAAACCTCCTCTGCTAGTAATAGGAAGCTCTGAGAAGGGACTTGAGAGGTTTGGGGTGCAGATAGTATTCTTGCCAGTCATAATAGTGAACGATAGCGGACCACATAGGGACAGTAAGATACTGCAAGTGAATGACTGGTTACAAGGTTGGGTCAACAGGAAAAGTTTGGCTTCTAGGACCATCACCTTCACTTCTTGGATGAAGAACTACTAGCTAAAGATGGGTTGCACCTCATGAAGACCAAGAAGAAAGTCTTTGACAAAAGTATGCCGAATCTGTCATAAGAGATGCATAAAAGAAATTACATTGCTAGTTGGTTGTCTTGCACTAGAGGGAGCTCCTGGATCATACATTGAAATTGTATGGTTGGGAAAGTAAAACATGATTCTGACATAACAAAGATTTCCCATATTAGGATTCTGGTTGATTAACTTGAAAGGAGCTTCTGCCCATTGTCCACTCCTTCCAGCTTATAAATACAATGGAAAAGCTACCAAAAAAAATACAACAATTTCTTAATTACAGGGGAGTATTAAGAGATATTGGCTGTACAGAGTGGGAAAGTCTGGAAGCATCACAGTTGGAGAAAACTTGGTTTGGAAGACTGGTCCAGGGTGATATAACTAGCAATAGCCATAACAATGGCATTTATATTCTATATCACTTATCAGTGAGCTCAGCACTCTTTAAGCAGTTTATAATCTGTAAACCAATTGCCCCCCAACAAGCTGGGTACTCATTTTACTGGCCTACGAAAGGACAGAAGGCTGAGTTAACCTTGGAGACCCGGGATTGAACTCAACTAATTCTTTCCTCAACTATCCAGCTAAATGTGAGAGATTGATCAGAGAACTGAATATGTGGGGAAATTTGCAGTTTGAGAATGAACCAGGAAGGAATTGAAAAATAATTAAATGAAAGAGATGTTATTTTTCAGGCACCTATCAGCTCTGAACCTGGAGGTCCAGGTTTCAGTTTTGTACAGTTAAAGCTGGTGTACCAACAACACTGGTTGCTGGTGACAGTGGTATACGCCTTGGTTACATCCCAGTTGGATTACTGTAATGTACTGTACATTACTGACTTTGAAAAGTGTTCAGCAACGGATCCAAAGAGCTGCAGCCAGGTTGTTTACTGAAGTTCACTACAGGAAGCCCACAACTCCCTTGTTGTAACAGTTCCAGCTGGTCTGTTTCCAGGCACAATTCAAAGTGCTGGTAGTTTGACCTATAAAACTGTATATGGCTTGGTTCCAGATTATTTGTAGGCTTCCTCTAAGAGCCTAGTAGAGTTCTAAGATCAACTTCTCTCTGTCCAAGCACTCTCTCGAGCTCAAAGGACAGTGACTTCTTGGTGGCTGCTCCCAGGCTCTGGAAGTCTTTCCCTAGACAGGCCAGGATGGCCCCATACCTGTTCTCCTGTAAAAAAAAAAATTGTACTGACTGTTTTTTTAGCATGAAACATTACTGAATAAACATCCAGTAATTTTATTGTTCTTAACTTTATTAGATTGCTTATTTAAAAAACAATATCTTTATACTTTTCCAATATTTTAAATTGTTTATAATTTGTATTGTTTTAAATCTATATTATGGAAAAGGCTGAATATTCAATTAATTAATTAATTAATTAATTAATCTTTAAGAAATGAAGAACACAAATCTGTCCCATTTTTTCCCCACCTAATAGTATAAAAGTATCTCAAAGAAATCTTATCTAGGTATCATTATTCTTACACACTCATCCCAATCCAGGTCCAGACAGATTCAGACAAAAGTCCATCCAGTTTTCACCCCCAGATCAATGCCCTGATGGTCTTATATGCATGAGAGATAACAAAAACTAAATTCATTCCTCATAAGACATATTTTCAGTTTGTCCTCTGCCAAGGTTGGTGAGTCACATCCTTTGGTTGATGACAAAGATGTCTTGTTGACTGTCATGACTTTAGTGCAACCATCAACCATCTTAATGAGAACAATGACAATACTTGTTGATGTGGCCAAATAAAGATTCACAAGGCTTTATCTATTACTTAGGAATCTATTATTATATCTATTACATAGGTACCAAAATGATTTGCTAAATGGCATGATCAATTGACTGGATGAGAGGATTTAAGTGAAACCTGGCGTGCAAAGACACTAACACACACATACACACAGAGAACTTTGTGACGCTTTTGGAACAGACTCTTTGGAGTACACACGACTTTGTAAATTTTTTGGAACAGAATCTTTGGAATACATTTTTAAGTTATACATCCTCTCATGTTCTAGAAAACAAGTTTATTACCAAGCTGCATGTGTACCCTTCCAGAATTCAGATCAGACAAATTGATCTACAAATGAATATTTCCCAGTAGTTATGGAGATGGTAGGATATTCTAGCCCTCACTGACGTCCACAGATTCTTTTCCCTGATGTAATGAAGCAACGCAAATTGGAAATGTTCACTGTGGTTATTTCTAATCAGATGTTTTGTGGACCACAAATGGTCAACACACTCAAAATAACATAAGGTCAAGATCTATTTGTTTTAACTCTATTTTCCAGGCATGGGCATCAAAAGCACAGAAGTAGATGTCACTGAGAAGTTCACAAGAAGGAGTTGGTTACCAGTCTTGATCCATGGAGCTTTGTCTCCAGAAATATCCAGAGCCATGATATTCTGACATGAAGACTGTTGACATGATTATGATGTTTTAGTACAATAAAGAATATTTTTAAAAGGAAAACATGTATTTTATAGCACAGGCTTATAAGAATCAATTTTCCTTTTTTTAAAAGGATTTATTTCAGTGGATCTTGAGAAACAGTAAAGTACAGAGTTAATTTTTGAAACCAGCGACTATAAAGGTAAGTAACCATTTGGGGGGCTCTGAAGTAAAACAGTAACTAATTTCTTTTAAAAATAACTTTCTAAAATTCCAACATCTAGTTTCTCATAGTGTTCGACCTTTGTTCTTGGAATGCCCACAAATCTGTTAGTGAATTCATGGAACTGGCAATGTTTGAAACAGGAACTCCCTCATTTGTATCTCTTAGTTAATGTAGAGACTCATTTTGAAACATACTTCAAGCGATCTCAGAATAAATTACTGGGAACTTGGTAAAAGTTGCATATTTGTAAATCAGTAAAGTATTTTGTTTTAAATCAGTGCACAATATTCTCACAGGAACCGAGAGGATTATGATGCGTACATTTTCTGTTTCCTGTTTTTCTCCTCAACTATGCTCTCATTATCTGTTTCTAACAGAAGTCCAAGTTTGTCATAGCTGGAAACCTCTCTCTTCATTTCAATTTTTATTCACCCATTAGACATAACAAAGACATAGTGGAAAGACTAATAGATAAAATCATTCAAATTCCAGAAAACCCATACATAGGCATAACATATTTTTAAAAATCTCAAATAACAGTCAGCAACTAAGCTCAAATTGGAATCCACAACATACAACTGATATATGTGTTGCTTTGGAGTGTCCAAGGATAAGAGCTGGAATGTTACAGTATTGTCTACTGATCTTCTTGTCCTAACTGACAAAATCAAGCACCTCCCCAAAACAAAAATCTAATTTTCTACTGGAGTGACTAGTACATGATGGTACTGCCCTAACAGTATTTAATATTATTTCTGGATGAGATTCTGCATTTTGAGATGTAGCTATGTTGGCAAAATTTCATTATTGTAGCTACTTCTAATAATGGATTCAGTCCTCGTTCCTTTGCTATTTTCTACTAGTAGTATAATATGCATATGCAAATCTTAAATTGTTGATGTTCCTTACTCCCATTTCCACGCTTCCTTCCTCCAAGTCTAATCCTGTTTTGCATGTGATACAGTCAGTCTACAAGTGGAACCGATAGGGTGATAAAATACAGCCTTGCCAGAACCCCTTGCCAATTGGAAACCATTCTGTTTCTCTGCATTCTGTCGTTATGGTAGCTTTTTTCTCTAAGAACAGGTCGTCAGGACAATCAAATGTTGTGGCACACCCATTTCTTATTGCCCTGTCCTTAGTTTGCAGGCAGTTTGTTGTAGCACCATGGCTCTCTGAGAGAGAAGGCTAACCATCTCACAAAACTGCAAATCCCAGAATTCCATAACATTGAGCCATCACAGACAAGTTCTGGCCACATTGGGGGCATGGCATTCATATGACACATGCCGCCAAAGCTGCCATAAGCTGCTCCCATGCTGCCAGAAGAAGTCCAGCACTGCCACAAAAAGGAGCAGAAATAATCCAGCTCCTGGCGGTGCTGGCTTTGGACCATAGTGGAGGTCCACTTTGGAAGCAGGCTGTGCGGTCACCACAGTACCAGCACAACTGCTAGGCTGGCAAAAGCTGGGACTAGTGACAGGAGCTCACCCCATCATGCAGCACTCGGGGCTCAAACTGCCAAACTTCTGATCTTCTGATCATCAGAACTAGGGTCTTAACCACTATGTCACCCCATCCTTCCAAATACAACCTATATAAAGTCTCTTTCAACTCTGTGGTTCTAATATTCTTCTGATTTCTTGACCACAATCTCTGTTCTGATTAATGTTGTTATTATTATTATTATTATTATTAACATCTATATATGGAGTGCTGTAAAGTTTGCACAGCGCTTTGCATAGTAAGGGTCAAATAAAATAATAAGGGGGGAAAAAGAATAAAAACATGCCAAGCAGCATACAATCTAAAACAACATCACATGATCAAAATATCTCTGAAACAATACTGACTAGTATACAATATAGACAAAGTAAGCAGCAGATTAATGCTCTGATCAAATATCCATACAAGGGTTTTATAGAAACACAAGCATGCACAGGCCCTTTAACACAACGCTGCATGCCACTTTAGTGCGGCTTACACACCAAAACAAAACAAAACAGAGAGCATCTGTTTCTGTTCTTGGATGCATGAGGATTCCTGATTAAGGAAACTGTTTAAAATGTTTGTTTAAAAAAAAAAACCAGAGTACGATCCAATGGTGACTCAAACAAGGGCTGCAAAGGTCGATGAAACAAGGGAATGTCTGAAGCTGCTAAAGTGACAGCCTAAATTGTCTTCCTCCAGCTTAATTAGAACTGTTTATCCATTCTGCATATGCCGACATGCTCATCAAGCACAGTTGTCAAGCAACATATATTTAATTTGCTTTTCTAAATGTGGAGGGGCACCTTCCTCCCTTGCTCTTATGTCTCTATAGCTGAACAGACAGACCTTGGTTGCATACTCTGATGGTTTATAAAATGATGCTGGCAGAACGCAGATTTAAGAAGTTTCTCTTGAAGGAAGTTTCAACTGGTCTTTGGTTAACCCATTCTTACTCACCAAAGTGGTAGAATTCAAAGATATAGCAGTGTTAGTCTGTGGAATCAGTGTGTAGAGAGATCTTGTAGCGCCTTTGGGACTAGCTGAAAGAAAGAAATTGGCAGCATGAGCTTTCATAGACTTAAGTCTACTCATGCTGCCAACTTCTTTCTTTTGGTTACTCTCAAATATGCTACAAGATCTCCCTGCATAATTGCTCACCAAAATCATCCTTCTCCCATCCTCCTACTTTATACTGCTTTCATTTCCAGAATGGCAAAACTGCCCCATCACTCTGAATGACTTTTCACAGACTATTAATTCCTTTTCACAGGGACATTCCTATCACAGAATATTAACTTCTTCAAAAATACTCATAAAACTGGAGGTATGCGGTAGAGCAAGGGACAGGTATACATTTTTAAAAAGATATCTAAAGGTTCGTAGTGCTGATGGAAGAATAAATTTCTCTGTTGTCTAAGGCTGTGATATTATGCACACTGACACTGAAGTATAACTTCTTGCCTACTAGTAAGTAAACATGGAATGTGGCTATTGGTTGCCTGATCTCTGTGGATCTTACATCTCAAAAGACATGTATAGCATTGCAAGCATATAACTATCTAAAATGTAATCTTTACTAATATGCCTTAAGGAGCTATAAGATAACTTTATGGCCCTTTAAGTCATAATATTAAAGATCTTTAAGGCATAATTATTTAAGAAATCATAAATGTTTCAAATAATTAGTTTTTTGTGGGTTTATCAGGCTATGTGACAATGTTCTAGAAGAGTTTATTCCTGATGTTTCACCAGCATCTCTGGTGCATTCTCTGAAGATGCCAGCCACAGATGCTGGCGAATCATTAGGGATAAGCTCTCCTGGAACATGGTCACATAGCCGAACATGGCCAAAAAACTATGGATGCTGTCCATGAAAGCTTTCAACTTCCCATTTCAAATAATTCTTTAAGGGAAGCAACACTAGTACATATATCTTAGCATAATCTCTTTGAGAATCCCTTAAAAATATTGCTTTGGGATAATATGTTGTATTCCTTTCCATAAAAGTATTGGAAAAGCAACAAAGTCACTCCTCACCTGGCCATCAAACTCTTCTAGTAGCAGCCATTCATCCATTCATTCATACAAACAGCAAAAGTGTATACTTCCTTCCCTCATTTTATATATCTCCCTGAGAAGTGAATGGAAACTGTATTCTCACATTTGCTTTTGCTGAACAAAAAAATGTGGTCAATATCAAATAACATCATGGCTGACCCCATGCTATTTTGGCCTGAGTGTTCATTCAGGTCCATCCCTGGGTCATACTTGTGCTGGACCTGGACCTGCAGAAATGCAGAAATCAATTTCTTTCTTTGCATCTTTTAATAACTGCTGCTCAAAAATGGTGTTACATAGTATGGCAGAAACCTATGGTGAAAAATGAGCCATCTATTCAATAACAGGAATGACGATTACTTGACCAGTTCTACAGCTGCTTTGTTCAATTTAAATGTTGTGAACATGTAACAAAAATGAAACAAAAGACCAAGTGACCTGGACTGTTCATTATGGATTACAAAATGTTCATTTTTCAATGTAATCCAAGCTAAGCTAGAGAGAGAAAGTATTGTGTACTGAATTTTCGTCATCTATTTTTATGTCGTGTTGATCTGGGTTTTTGGTGCTTACTATATGAGGACAAATATCTGAAAAGTAATTCTATCAAAATGAAAAGGTCCAACCTTTGTAGAGGTACAAGTGAATGTAATAGCTACTTTTGACAGAACATGCCAGTATCAAAATGTATTCTAGTGAAAGCGGTGTCACAGATTTGATTGCCAGTTCCAAGAAAATATAAATGTCTTGGTAATTTCAAAAACACAACTCAGCCTGAACTGAACCATTTTTAAAAAATAACAAATGCTTTTAAAAAAATCTGCAAAGGGTCCAGGATCAGTCAGTGAGTTTCCATGGAAAAGCAATGATTTGAATCCTGGTGTCCTCCTTATTGGTACACCATGATGGTTCTTTTTTAGATTATATTATATGACCTAAAAGGATATTCATAGTTCTCTGAGTGGGACACAGACATTAACACATTAGACAACCTAAAACACTTAAAATAGCCTAGAGAAATAATTTTAAACAATTCTGAAAAGTTCAAAAGAGTATGTAGAGTATACACTAAATAACTTTTAACAGGCTGCCTGCAACATGTCGGTTTCTACCTTCACAAATACATTCTGTCCATATGCAAATACCTGTATATTTGTTTCAGATTTCAGCAACCAAGATCCAATTCTGTATTTGAACTTTAGCTTTAATAAATATGCTCGATGTGCAGCATCAGAACAGCGCTTTTCACTGTGATAAAAAAGGCGAAGTGAAGGAAATCATCACTGGAGTGTGGGAGTCTCCATGACAGTGCCCAAAACCATGTGCCAAGGAGAGGTGCCAAAAGCATCAAATTTTGTGTATAGTATAGCAGAAATCCCATTTTATTAGTATCAGCTAACAGTAGTAAAATATTGAACTGAATAAAATATCCTGAATTATCTTGGGAGAGATTGCACCAACATATATATGGTTGATGGAGAAAGCTACTGTGAAGATTGCTGCTCAGCTCACAGGGAACAGAAGGGTCTGAAGGAGGTGGCAAATGACATCATTTTCCCTACAAAAAAAGTCACAGCATTTTAGCCCTCAGATTGCTATTTCTGCTGCAACCCTGATCTATGAAACCATTAAAAAGGCACCACACAGCCATCAAACATCTGAGAAACTCCCATGAAAATTTGAAATGGCACTCTCGAGATGTGCTTAAACAAGCTTTACACTCCATCTAAAATAATATAGGCATGTTTAACAATGTTCCTAGGATGCCATTCCATGTCTTTTATAACTAAAGCCAGCCAAAACATCATCTCTGTATAAATACCCCAAAGGCATTGAATCCTAAGCTAAGCAGGATAAGTCCTGGTAAGTACTTGGATGGGAAACCACCAAGAAAGCCAGGGACTGTAGGCTATATTTCAGAGGTAGAGACTGGCAAAAACACCTGAGTCCTTCTTGCCTAAGAAAAACTAATGAAATTCATGAGGTCGCCATAGGTAGTAGTCATGCTCCCACATCATAGATATAATTCCTCCTCTGGTCTTTCATTCACCCCTTTCCAAGTTCCCCTCACATCTGCTGACCTGCCTCTTTCCTTCTGATAACATCTATCATGCCATAAGTTCCATAGAAGCCAATGGGATGGACCTCTAAGTAGACACATATTGGATGGAGGCTAAACAGTCCATGGAAATTTAAAAATACCATAGAAATTCAGATTGTATCTGAATATATATTTATTGGATTAGTCCTAGATTTAAAAATGGACGAGAGAAATAGAACCAGCCCAGCCCAACTGTTAAGATATAATAGAAGTTTATGTGTTGCAATTCCAGCACAATACAAGCAGTGAGTGAATATATCTTGGCAGAAGAAGAAATAGAGATATCATCAATGATAGTGCTTGGGCCATTTCATATCCACCAAGAACCAGAACATCCACCTGACCCCCAAAAAGCAGCATGACAGATGTGTGTATGTGTGGCAAAAAGAGAAGATTAGCTCAGGAGGGAAATGGAACAGAAGTAACATCTTACAGAAAATCTAAGTTTCCTGATTATCCAATCTATAGCCCAATATAAAAGCCCTCTGTGAAAAAATGCCTTGAATATATGCAAAGAATCCTCCTTTCAAGATAGATAAATTGCCTTGATGGTGTTACTTTCCAGCAATGACTTCATAAGGACTTCAGTTACAATCCTACACATGTTATTTTGTTAAGCAATTGGACTCTTATGCAGCATGGCTCTGCCAGGAAAAACATAATGTGTTTCCTTGCTCACAAATCATGTTAATAGCACTCACCAGTGGTTGTAAGAGACTTTATAATCATAGGTGGTGTCAGAAAGGAGAGAAACAGGGAGTGGTGGAGGATAACCATATCGTGTATCTTGCCCTCTGCCCTCTTTCCATTGCTGGCCTCCCATGTTCGAGTGAAAGAAAGGGGCTTTGAATTTGCACTATATCCTTGATAATAATCGGGATGTGAAAAGGGAACCTCTCTGGTCTTTTTTCACCAGCAGGCAAAAACTTTTCCTTTTGAGCAGGCTTAATGATCAAACCATTTTGGACATGAAAAATCTGTTCAGCAAAAGGTAAGCTTTGACAACTGTCTCCCCTCGGGAAGCGAACGGAAGTGCTACAAAGGCATGCGGAGCAGTATGGAGAAAGCTGCTACTCTTCTGATCAGTTTCACTTTTCTTTACTAACATAGTAAAATCCTATGTTAACTGATATAGAAGAATGAGATTGCATGTATTAATTATTACCAAGCCTTTTAAAGAGATGCAGAGACATCAAGATCCAATCCTTATGAACGTCCCTAGGAAAGTGTTACATTCTAATAATCACATCTTGTAATGTAATGATAGGAATGATGCCTTACATGAAGTGTATTGTTATATAAAGAAGCTAAGAAATAGAGTCTGAGACTGGCAATGGAGCCTACATTGCTTGCAGACATGTGCAATAGGGACTGCTTCTCAGGGAGTATGCTTCCTTTTGTTCCACTATCACAATTGTGGTGAGAATGGTGGGCTCATGTGATCATTGCATGTTCAAAGGTCACTACATCATGCAATCTGTTGCTTCATTTGACAAAATGCCCCATGTTGAAGAACACAGCACTCAGATTTCAGAATTGTGTGACAGAAATTACTCTCTCCACTTCTGCACCCAAGCTTTAGTGCACTATATGGGACATAAAGCGGTCATATAAGTAAGATGTAACCTCAACAACTCATACAATATCTTAAGGAATTAACTTTGATGCTTCTGTCCATAATTTCATCAAATTCTATATCATTGATCACAGGGAGGATACTATTGTAATAGTGTAATCCTTGTGAATTTCATATAAGCCCCTAGCAGTTGATCGCAGACTTTGCATTAGAATTGGCTTTATCCAACACAACTCTTCTTGCCTTCATTTTTCAAAAATTACTTGCATTTATTTGGAAAAAGGCTTTCCAGTTTCTGAATATGTCATTCTAGTAGTAAATAGATATATCTATGGAATATTTAAAGACAGCACTCTCCTTTCTCCATTTGCAGGAAGAAATCCAAAATATAAAGCAAGAGTTATTCAGAGACTTTTATTTCAGGTTCAGTGCAGACATTGTCAGAGGGAACTGACTGTTCAATCTGCACGATGTTTGGCTTTTTCTGCCCTCTATTGTCCAAGCTTCAGGAAGAAACTCAGTAAGTTGGAAGCCAAATCATGAGCTTTTCCAAGAACCAGATAATTCTATGAGCATTTAGTACATAAATATAGCTTGCAACTTCCATAAAAAGTAAAAGACTTCTTTCTGAGCTCGAATCAACTGGGGAATATGTATTATGCAGATTTCTGTGCAATAAAATAAAATAAGAATCATAATAACCAAAAACATCTGGGGCATCATTTTAGTCTGAGCCTACCAAACATGAAGCCAAATCACAGTTCAGTTTCTGAAATGTATTTTGAGGAGCATTTTCACCTGATAAGAAGGAAAGGTTTAAAGAGGTTTAAAGAAATGGGCCGTACTGCATTGGCAGACAAAACCCGAAAAATCCTATTGCTTAAACCAGCCAGAGCCCAAGCCAAAGGCCTTCCAAAGTGGTACAGATAAGAGAGCTAAGGAATTATGACTGCAGTGCTTTCCTGATCACAGGGCATACTAAGAAAATACTCTTGAGGTTGTGTTAAAACTTCTTTTCTCAAGGTACCCTGTGACTGGGAGAGTATGCAGTCGTCATTCTACATTATCACAACCTACAACATCTCAGTGTGTTGATGATGATACACTCCCCTGGAAAGCACAAGTATGGAGATTGGGTATACTCCTGGATTCAACCCTGAACTTGGATTCCCAGGTTTTTATGCTGGTCAGGAATGTTGCATTGAGCAACTAGGTATGGTACATCTGACACCATATCAAATAGCAAAGGGCTTTGCAAGCTTTTTCTTCCTTACAATGGTCCCAACTTAAGCTGTGGATCTGATAAGTGAAGTCACTTAAGTTCCAGATAAGAGGGCTCTTGCAAGCCAGGAGCTCCAGAAATCCAGCCAAACATTGGTTTAGTATGTTTTTCCCTAGAAATGTATGAACACCCTCTCCTGCTTTTAATTTGTAGACAGCTGAAAAGGCTATTCGACATCGCATATGTCTAAAAAATGAGATACTTAAGTGCCTCCATTACCGTTTGAAGTATTCAGCCAGTGCATCACAAAAAAATAAAAATAAAATCTGGCTGTGACATATTCTAGAGAGGTATTCAACAAGAAAAAAGGCTCTGTCCAAACACTGCAGCCGATATTCAAAGCAGGGAGTTTTTCTTCCAATGTACTAATGTATGACAAGGGATTAAAAGGCTCCAGAGATAAAGTTGCACTCAGCACACGTTTCTTCCTGCACTGATAAGCTGTCCATCATTCAGTTCCTTTAGACAAATAGATGATCCTTGGCAACACCTCTGCATTCCATCTGCATGTACTCTGCCACTCCGCTGTTGTATTGCCTAATGAATCAAAGGTAGTATGTGTCTTGTTTTGACTCTCTCTCTCATTAAGATTAATGACTCATGATATTTTTATCAACCCTCCCAAATGCCAACATTCTGGAAGATGAACAACATATTTTATATATAGCAGAGCTAGGAAGTTACTAGTTTCTAATAATATGATTCTTGTAAAAAGTTTATTGGTTTTCCCAATGGAAAATGTATTGCTAGGTTGTACTAGAGGGTCCCAGATGCCTTGTGCATACATTGCTGCAGGGGAAAGACCCAGCATTTGATGAACTCCAATGGTAGGAGGCCAGGGGCTTTTGCAGGTGGTGCAGGTGACACAAGATGGCAACATAAGGCCAGCCTGGCCCCTCACATGCTCTCTTGCAAGGGAAGGCTGGGGAGGTGGTCAGGGAATGACACCTGGGCCCAGCTGTGCCCACATTAGGTTACTCCCCACCCTTGTGGTCTTCCGGGATTGTAGCAATAGCAAGTACATTTCTATACCACTTACCAATGTACTAAGCGGTTTACAAAATGTAAGCTAATTGCTCCCAACAAGCTGGGTACTCATTTTAGCAACCTATGAAAGGATGCCAGGCTGAGTCAACCCGGAGCCCTTGACTGGTATTGAACTCACAACCTTGTGGTTTGTGAGTGAGTGGCTGCACTACAGGCAGTTAACCACTGTGCCAGCAGGACAAAATGCCATTCAAGAGGTCAATAAAGCAGCACTTATTCAAACCAACCTCTGTTGCCTGGTTTCATTGTTCCATGTTAGTCCATTAACGACTGTAAATCGATGAAGCATAATTGAGCTCCTGTTGTGGCATGATGTAACTGCTTTAGTTATTTTTCACAGATTCATAGAATCCTAGAGTTGGGAGAAACTACAAATCTAATTCCCAAATCCCTCAGGTGTTTCAGAAGGATACCATGGTCAATGGTAATGAATGTCACCAAAAGGTCCAAAAATAGTATCAGGGATACGTTCTCCTTCTCAATGTTCAGGTGAAGATCATCCATTAAGGTAACCATAGCAATCTCAGCTCCATGAGGGTCTAGATAATTTTATATCATCCAGGACTGCCTAGAGTTGGAAGGCAACTGCTTTCTCAACCACCTTGCCCAGAAAAGGGAGATTTGATACTGGTCTATAGTTGTTGAGGCCTAAGGGAATAAGAAGTGATTGTATCATAGTGTCTTTTACCAACACAGAAAACTTCTCTTCCTGAGAGATGCATTAATAATATATCATAATTTAAATTTAATTGCATCTTCTCTTTGGATGACCAGCCAAGAAGGACAAGGATTGAGAGGACAAGTTGACTTCTCTATTTGCCCCAGCGGCTTGTCCATATCAGCAATACTCACCAATTGAAACTGATCCAGTGTAATCTAACTCACAGTCTTTGGGTGTCCCATTGTCAACTTGTGCTACAATGACAGCATCTAAGTTGGCTCTTATTTAAAAGATTTTACCTTTGAATTGATCATGAAAAAGCATCACAGCAAACCGCTGAAGGTTCTAGAATTGGATTCATAATTATGATAGCAGACAACTGGCTATCATATCATCTTAGTGTCCTCTTCTGAAATATCAGCTCCTTCGCATGGCTTGGTTTCCAAATCCTTCTTGTTTGCTTGCCGCTGGATATGTTCCAGCTTGGTGATATCCTTTTCAAACTGTGGTGTCTAAAACTGAACACAGTACTCTATGTGAGACTCAGTCAAAAGCAGAATAAAGTGATAATATTACCTTTTCTTGATTTAGACACTATGGTCCTGTTGATGGGGCCCAGACTGGATTGCCCTTTTTTCCCCTGATACATCACACAACTGATTCATGTTTAACTTCTGGTTTGCTAAGATCCCAAATCCTGATGTACTGCTGTCAAGTAAGATGTTATCCATCCTAAACATGTGTGTCTGATTTCCCCACTTAAAATTCTCCTTCTTGCATTTATCCTTCTTGAAATTCATTTTGTTAGTATTTGTCCATTCTCCAGGCTTTTGAGGTCATCTTGAATCCTGATCCTTTTTTCTGGCGCATTAACTACCTCTCTCAATTTGGTGTCATCTGCAAATTTGATAAGCATGCCCTCTGTTCCAAATTTGATGAACATTGGGCCAAGGACAGGATCCTGGGGCATCTCACTTGTCACTCCTCTCCAGGAATCATTCATGACTACTCTTTGGCTTCGGTTCACCAAGCAGCTACAAATCCATTGAACACTACCATTGCCTACCCCATATTTTGTCAGCTTTTCTAGACAAATATCGTGGGGCATCTTGTCTAGAGCCTTATTAAAATCAAGATACTTTACACCCACAGTATTCTCAAATATATCACACTAGCTTTTCTCTTCTTTTCCTTTTTTCTCTTTAAAGAGAAAAATAAATAAATAATAAGTAAATAAAACTACCCTGACATGACATGTTTTTGCAATTCTCATGTTGGCTTTTAGAAATCCTAACATTCCTTAGTAAAATGCTCACTGACTGACATTTTAATGATCTGTTCTAGGGCCGTTCTTGGAACTGACATCAAGCTGGCTGTTGATAGTTGCTCAAGCCTTCTCCCCCAACGTTTTCTAAAAGATAAGGAGAACATTTGCCCTCCTTCGATCAGCTGGGACCTCTCATGTTCTCCAAGAATGCTCAAAGATTATCAACAGTGGCCCTGAGATTACAGCAACAAGTTCCTTCACTACTCTTCAAGCTAGTTGTTCTGTCCTTGGACACTTGTGAGTGCACACACCACATACACAAAACTGCAGATCCAACTTAAAAGATGCAGGATAGAAAAGGGATTGACAAGCTAACAGACTAAAAGTATCAGGATTTTGTTTTTGTTTTTGAAACACCCAGCAAATAGGAAAGGAGAGGGGAAAGGCTGAAACATTTTGGAATTACCACTACATCGTTAAATAAATACAGGAATGAAAACCATTCTCTTTTGATATATCTGGCCAGTCTGGATTTGCTCGGAGGCATTATTTTGTAGGCAGAAGATTTGAGCCTTTAGTACTGGCAAGAGAAGTGACAAACAAGATCCCCGCCATATAGTCATGCAATGTTGGGAATTACTTTCTGTCTCGCTTTATTGCCTTGCTGTCAAAGGCACAGTTTTTCTGTCAACAAGAAAAAAGGCAATAATTCGGGATAAGCTTTCCACTTGCCAAGGGATTTACATAAGGTGCTCAGGAGCATGCCTATCTCTCCAACAGAAACCACAGAACCCTTTATGTTTATCACAAACTGATTGAAAATACAAAGGCATTTTATTGCAGATGAAGGTCTTCCTTGCTTCCTGCTATTCATCTCAGAAAAAGTGGCAATGGATAGCACATTGGTGGAATGCCTACAACCTGAGTGCTTCCTTCACTGTGCGAATGATGAATGCTTTGAGTTTACAAATGGTGGCACTTAATGTGAAATTGGGATGTAGATGACCATTTCCAACAGTGGCCAAATGATTCCAGGAAGCCCAGACATAGTGTCTAGAATTTAGATGTTGTACATAAGGATGAAAAGCACCCAAGCATTCAGAACAACAACAAATAAGGTATGCTTTTCTGGTATGTCCACTAGAAAAGCTCAAGACTCTTGCAAGTGCACAATTCAAGCATTCACAAAAAGTTCATGGGTACTCAAGTGTCTACCCTTGCCATGCCCATTGTCTCCCTTCCCATAACTCAACATGAAACAAGAAGTTAGGGCCAAGGAAAGAAACAAATGACAGAGATAGCAGGTATTTTGGAGATTACACTATCAGAGCATTGTTTCTGGGATTACGAATCCTATCATCCATGCCAGAAGTTAAGTTATTTGAATAATTTCTGCTGAAATTATTCTACATTCTACATTCATAACAAGGATAATGGAACAGATAGTGCATAGAGACTATCTCATCTTTTGGGAACTGGTGCATATCTATCTATGTCCCGTTATTGCAGGAACATTGGTGGTTACAAACATAGTCTTGACCTTTACCACTTCTGTTACAAAGAAAAGGGTAAAGTTGGTTACTAAAATGCGGATGTGAAGGTGCTTCTCATGCCATAATTACCAGTCATACATCAGGAGAAGGCAGATAGCAATTCCAGATTATATTAAAACATACTGTTCTATTACTCAATTTAGTATCATGTTTCAAAACATTACCACCATGCCTTTTGGAAATCAGACTTCTGAATAGTTTTCAGACTGGTAGAGATGCATTGCAACCATCAGAAGTTTATTATTTTTCATTGTCTGCATAAGGATTATATGTGCAGCTTTCCTATAAAAGGAATGCATACTACTCAACCCTGGAGGAAGTGGAAATTCCATTTCAAAATAACAGAGAAGCCATTTTCTCAATGCCCAAATCTTCTTTACAGCCAATCTGGAAATCCCACTGAAGACCCTAGAGTGGATTTTCCAGCGTAGATTCAAAGTGCAATTCCCGCAGTACCCAAATGATCACAAGAAAAAGCAAAGTCTAAAAGGTTACAAGAAAATCAATGCTTGAAATGTGCTATGTCAAAGATAATTTTCCTTTTTCAAAATAACGCTGGTAAGGTTTTATTTAGAGACCCATCATGGTGCAGTAGTTGAGCATTGGACTACAACTTTGAGATCAGGATTCCCATTTTGAGCTGAAAATCCATTGGGTGACCTTGGGCAAAAGTCACACTGTCTCAACCTCAGGGAAGAAACTTGCCAGGAAAACCCCATAATAGGTTTGCCTGAGTAAAAAATGACTATGACGCACCCAACAGCAACAACAAAAGGTTCGTACTTAATATAAAAGTAAGTACTCATTGAATACATAATAAGTAAATAAACAATCAATACATTACTTTTTTAAAAATACTGAAATAACCAAGAAAGAAATTGTGTGTGTGTGTGTGTGTATACCCTATTTCCACTGCAACGCCAATCCACAAGCTCCAAAGAGAAAGTCTTGATGTGAAGAAAGAAGCTGTTCAGAGCAAAGATTAGCTCAAATATTTACATAGCATTGTTGGGACTGTAGATCAATATTTATTCCAGCTCTATAAATGTCACCCAGACTTTCTGTGTATATGCAGATGTGACAGTTTATGTGTGAATGGGGGGGGGGGTGTCACTTAGTAGATTAAAAAATGTAGGACAATTTTTTTGGTGAGCGTTTGCCGTTGACTCTTTTTATATGCAGATCTGTCATGTCACGTGTGGGTGAAAAAGAAAGATTTTGCAAGCTAAAGAATGTAGGCTTATCTGCTTTGAAAATAAGAACTACACTTACCTTGCATAAATGGCTGGTGATCTGGCATATTTCCTTCTGGATCCAAATAGGAACTCACCTTTGAAAAAATGGATGTCCAAGATTGCTCTCATTTTTTAAAAAAAGGTGTAGTAGTTCTTCATAAGACAGAGCTCTGATATTGCTGTGATCCACATATAATGTTGCTGAGGTGGGCAGCTCAGAGGTCTATACTTCCGCTTCTACTTTCCCCATATTGCTCCAGGTCACTTCCAGTTAAACAAGCCCATCCCTGGTCCTAATATAGCCAGATACCCTCACAAAGTATGGCGAGGCCTTACCTTTCTTGACTCACTGAGGGGCTGTACAGCTCTATGCCACCCCTGGAAGCGCTGGGTTGGGGATGCAGCAACCGCATGCCATGCGCCCAACCCAGTATAAAAAGGAGCCGCAAAGCACAGCTCTTATTTGCGCTATAGATGGGGCACCATAAGTGCCCCAGCACAGCGTTTTGACACCCCTCCTGTGCAGCACCGTTTGGGTGCTGCACACGAGGGATGTCATCATGGTGTGCGCTATCTGGAACAGTGTGCACAGAGATGGTGGTCGGGTGGCAAAAGTAGAGCTCTGAGTGTGTGCACACTCAGCCCTACCACAGCCCTAGTTTGGGTGCAGGCTGGCATAAACTGCCAGTCTGTCAAGCCCCTGAGTCTCACCCCACCTCACCATCTCTTCTGCTGAGCTCCTGCATTTGAAAGGGATGCAGGTGAACACCACAGCCCATTTCTGCCCAAAGGGAGATAGAATCATAGAATCAAAGAATCCTAGAGTTTGAAGAGACCACAAGGGCCATCCAGTCCAACCCCCTTCAGGAACTCTCAATCAAAACATCCCTGACAGATGTTTGGGGAGCCATGCAGGAACTCTCAATCAAAACATCCCCGACAGATGTTTGGGGAGCAGTGGTATCACCCCCTCTTAGGGTGTTACCTGGTGCAACCACATCCCCGTACCGTCCAAATGACACTACAGATATCACACACTCTATGAAAAGAAATCTAGGTGGTTTTCCCAGCTACTGACTGATTCCTTATCTTCTTTACCTTTGGACTGCTACTTATCCACATGTCTTCTCTCATCTCCCACACCCTAAAGACATACCTTTCCCCCACCCCTGTGCTATAGGTTGTCATGAAGACCATTTTCTTTGCTGCATCATCCATGCTTAATAAACCAGAATTATTGACCAATGGGTACTCATGTCGATGCTTAGAAAATGGAAAGCCATCTTTGCATGAGAGCTTGGGGAAAAACCCATGGTGAATATTGTGGCGAGAGATTTCTAATATTTCTGATACAGTGGGCCCTTGGTATCTGCTGGGTTTTGGTTCCAGGACATGCCATGGATACCAAAATCCATGGATGCTGAAGTTCCATTATATCCAATGGCAAATTAAAATGCTGGTCCTTATATAAATTGGCAAAATCTAGGTTTGCTTTTTGGGATTTAAATATATATATATATATATATATATATATATATATTCAAGCCATGGATGGTTGAATACAAGGATACAGAATCTATGGATATGGAGGGCCTACTGTTATTTAGAAAGATTAACATTATTTTATTTTCGGAGAGTAATATATTAGTGGCGGTAGAATCTCTCTAATCCTTCCTTTTAAAAGGGAATGACAGCCATCAGGAGATGGCTACTTACAGTAACTTTGAAAAAAAATGTTGCTGGAACCGATTCCCGTCTTTCGTTTTTCAAACTGATAGTTGCTCGGAATGGAGGAGATTAATGGTTTACTCTCTGAGCAAAGAAAAGGGAAGGGGAGCAAGCTTGCATCTTATTTGCATTTGTTAGAAACAAAGAGGTAAACAAGACCACTTGGCTTTTGTTTGGCTGAGGATAAAAAATAAAGGGAAACCTGACAGCTTGTGCACATTTGCGTTTTCACATTTGCAGACTCACAGAAAGTGAAACATGTGCTTTGAATTTCTGATCCTTGACAAATTATAGCTCCTTTTATTCTGACTCGATGTGTCAACACAGAACAAGTACATGATTTCATGCAAACATTTGGAAACATTTGCTCTAGGTAATTTTTCTTTGGTTTTTATTTCTCCCCCCCCCCTTCTCCCTCTAGGAAGATAGTCTTTTAAAATGTGCACAGCATTGCTGTGTCTTTGCAAAGGGAATTAGAACATTCTGTACATAGTCAAAATGTGGGCATCCTTTAAAACAGTACAAACACCATTTCATCCAGGCTGAATTTTAAAAGCCAGAGTTAATTTGCTGGGCCCAGTATACAAACTCTGAGTGTTTGTGTCTGGGTATTACTATTGTTTTATCTGTTCAAGGAGACAATTGTATGCACTTTATTTGAGAATAAACCCAATTGGACTAATGGGTTTCAGTCAATATAGCTAGGAACTGGATATTAAACTGACATTTGTAACTTATATATTCTGTAGTATACCATCACTTTCTGTACAATGTTCAAGTTTGTGATCCATACATTTAAATCTCTCTCTCTCACACACACACACACACACTGCCACCCATGTGTAACTAAATTTAGTTTTAGACCCAACAGACCTATTGAAACAAATGTGACTTGTTAGTCACGACTTGAGTCCAATTTATTTCATACTTAAGTGAAATGTTCAAGACTTGGATTCCATTTAACATATATTTGAGACATGTTTTGGTTTAATATTAAATTAGAATAGAAAAACAGAAGAGAAGATGAGATTTTCAAAAATCCAATTCAACTAACATAGCAGAGGAATGGAAATGAACAGCTTGGCCATGCAAATATCTGCCAGAAATAGATGGATTGGAGTATATTAAAGAGATGGCAGAACAGGCTTCCTCTAATAAGGCATTTTGTAAAATGCTTTGACATGGCTCCTTCCATTGTTGAATAAAAACGTACTGGGACAGCATAGGAATATGATAACTATATCACCAGTGTAATAGACTGATACAACTTTTGCCTTCTGTGCATCTAGAATGAATTTAAGAAGACTGGATGCACTTAGCCATACAGGTATATGTGCACAAAACTCCTCATCCAAAGTAGAGGAGACCATGACTTTTCGTGAACTGTTTTTCCATAGAATTGCAACTGAAGGACCTAGACATTGCCAGAGAGGTGTTCTCTCAGATTTAAAAAATAGTGTTTCTTATTTGCAGTTTTTCCACTATCGTGTGGGTTCAGCATCCCTACCCCAGTGAAAGTAGAGGGCCTACTGTACTCACTAGGGGTGCATTTACACTGTAGAAATAATGCACCCTGACACCACATTAGCTGCCATTGCTCCATCCTACAAAATCCTAGGATTTATAATTTTGTGCGGCACCAGCTGTCTTTGACATATAAGGCTAAAGACTTTATAAAACTGCAAATCCCAAGATTACATGGGTGGAATTACAGCACTTTAAGTGGTGCCAAACTGCATTAGTTATGCAGTGTAGATGCATCCTAGATCAACAGCAGGAAAGCTGCAACTTGTGAGCTGTATGGGACATGTTATGTCAACTTGTCTGCCCACCAATGGCCCCAGTTGTTTTATCCCCAAATGCCCTCTGGGGCAGGCATATTTTTGACCCCCAGACCATTTTAGACCCAGAAGAGGCCTTTTTATTAAAGAAAAAAGTATGCAATGGGCCTGAAAATATGGTTAAAATGTTCCATGTGACTCCTAGAGGGCATTTCACACTAATGTGCCCCTTTAGAAACCCACAGTTTCCTATCCCTGCACTAGAGGCTAGTTTTGTATGTTAATCTATAAGAGTTTAGGCTCAGCACACATCTGTGGTAACCACTTTTTCGCTTGCTCAATTTCCCACTCCTACTCTTTTCCTGAATCATATTAGATGTTTTGATCTCTGGGTCTCCCCACTCCCCTCACTTTCTTCTTCTTCCTCCTCTATAAGAGCATCTATGAAAAAAGTTCTTTTTCCATGATGCATAAGAGACCAAAATAATAACCTTCCACTGGTCTCCCCCATGGAGGAGTATCAAGCCAAATCCCGGTTACTTCTAGTGTGGAGGAGGAAATTCATTTACAGTACTTACCAAGTGCATCCTATTTCCCTCAAGGCAATGGACCTGTGCTGGTTATTCACAACTGTTTATGAATAAACCTACTTTTATATATCTTGTAAAGGAGATTATTTATTTCTCAGCTAAACCCTATGTGTGGGAGGAGTGGGACTGATAGCTTTTCAGCTTCTGCCTTGTTTGTCAAATGCTCTGCTTGGAGAGATCTATATTTCCCAATAGAAGCAATGTTTCTGGGCTTGGTAAAAGGTTAAGAGTGGACCTATATCCCAGGACTGCCAGGATGAATTTTGCAGAATTTTTCAACACTCCTGACATTGTGTTTCGCCCTTAGCATCATTCTCGGAAGATGGGCAGTTGTTCACTTGAATAAATGCTTCAGGAGAAGAGCAAAGTATTAAAGTGCACCAGATTTGTGATAATCCCAGAGTTTATCTGTTAGGAATTGATTGCTAACGGTAATACAGCATCTCCTCTTGTTACCAGATTTTTCACCTGCTTCATGAGGAAAGTAATCTCATAATCTTCCAGAACATTTGTACATCAATAATAGACCTCACATATGACCTCATTTTAACTCAGCAGGAAGATGTTAACCTCTGGGATTGTACATTCTTTCTCTGAGCTGGTCTACATTGTGCGAGTTTTATGCAAATTGTTGCAGATTTTTGCACCTTCAAAACAGTTCTAATTGTCTTTGCTTCTTTCCTACCTATGTGCATGTTATATGTTTCTTGATTGCCACATGCAACACATTTATTTGAGAGGGGCAAACTGGCTTGAATATTATTATTATTATTATTATTATTATTATTTCTCCTCCACGTACCTCTCCTTCTACTCAGTTTCTGCATGGTTTACTTTTTCATTTTCTTTTTCTCAAGCCATTTAAAAAGTATGACAAAGATGCCTAAAATATTAGTTCAGAGAGGGGAATGGAATAGCTTCCTCTTTTTACAAAAAAAGGAACTTTTCCAAAACATGTGACAAGTATGCTTATGGCATGGAAGGAAATAACAATATCATATTTAAGATAGTGTTTTTATATTATGCCATATTGTCTTGTCTTGAGAGATAAGAAAAGAACAGAGTGAAACCAACAAATTAAGTTGACTCAACTGAGGCTGTCATACTATGGCCATATCATGAGATGGAAAAGATGATAATGCTTGGAAAATAGAAGGCAGTAGACCAAGTATTCATTTGGCAGTAGACAAAATATTCACTGTTATGGATGATCAGAAGGAGTAGAAAAAGAGGAAGGCTGTGTTACAGGTGGATAAACTCAGTCTAGGAAGCCATGGCTGTCCTAAATTTCAAGATCTCAGCAGTTACTACATTTTTGTGGGAGATGTGGAGAGAGAATTATGTTGCTGGTTCATTATGAAATAAATTGTGAAACTCAAGGGAGATGAGCCCAAAATAGCTCCTGTGATTAACATCTGTTAATGTTTTGCAATTACTTTTGTATAAGCAGGGGCAGCTCCAAAGATTTATATATCCTATCACTTGCTTTTTAAAAGAGGATGGAGATTTATGTCTCTGAGAAGGAGAGGTGGCTCTGTTGTTGATTTTGTGTTGAGGGTTTGAAGAGTCTAATCTGTCCAGGTCTAAAACCAAAGGATCCAAGTTTCAAATACACTGCATTCTTCTCTTCCCTCAACCAAACACATTTCTACATAAAGACGGCTACACATGCAGCTACACATCCCAGAGTATAAAAACTTTTAAAAGAGCTAGCTATCGCTTGCATTTTCATCTAACTTTTCTAGAGATTCTGCACTGTTTCACTGTTGGTTACAATACAGACTGTAGACACACTGGTTCTTATCTGCACTGCAGAAATAACACATTTTGACACTACTTCAACTGATATGGCTCAGTGAAGTTTTGGGCTTTGCTATGAAGTTTTGGGCTTTGTAGTTTGGTGAGAAAGGTCCAAAGCAAGTAGGCCAAATAAAGTGGTTTCCAGCCACTTTGGAGGTATAGCATTTATACAATGCATGCCCTAAAATGGCCAGAAGCCACTCTGAGGCTAGCTAATGTGGCCCGAAGCCACCCGAAAAAGGAGTGGCACAAAGATGATCCTGCTGGCAGGCCATTTGGGACTACCACAATGGCCAGCTTTGGGACTTTGGCATCCAGTCGCTGTGATCCTGGAGCAATTGGGGTATCAAGCAGCATTATTTCTGCAATGCAAACTGTAGCATATTGCCTGCCTATTCTCAAACACATTTCTCACATGCATTTATTGATCTCTTGATTTTGATGACTTCATTGCTCTGTGACTTGCAGATGAACATGTGAAGTGACCATCTTTGATATAGATGTGTGTGCATATGTATCTCTGTTTCATTTTTTGGAGAACCTCCTTTTATTTATTTTTTAAGAATGTTTCCTATCTTGGCTTAACAAAAACCTGATTTCTTGCCATTTTCACCCTTTGGTTTTGGTTCTGCCCTTGAAGTAACAGAGAACCAGTTTATTCCTTCTCCATGGCAACCCTTCACATACTGAAGACAGGATTCATGTCTCCTCTTCTCCAGGCTAAACATAGCCAGCTCAATTAATCAGTCTTCTCAGGGCTTTGTTGCCAGGCACCTCACCATCCGGGATGCCAATACCTGAATGCCAACATATTAATATGTTCCAGAGTGGTGGCCTTTGCTTTGATAATACTCAAACACCTGCATCAGATTGATCTAAATCTGAATTCTTGAACTTAGATTCATGGATTTTGGTACCCTCAACAGATGCCATTTGCCTCTTTCCTGGCCCCTATGTGTTCAGATGTTCTGATACGAATCCTTGATGAGTAGCACAGGAAGAAGTGATAGGAAGAGTCTTTGTAACAGTGTTCTGTATTTCTAGGATGGGTTAGCATAAAAACATAATGTTAGTTGGATTCTCTTGTTGTTGTTATGTTCCTTCAAGTCATTTTGGATTTGTGGTGACCCTAAAGTGAACTTGTAATGGAGGGGGGGGGGGTGGCAAGATTTGTTCAGGGGATATTTGCCTTTCTCTTTCTTTGAGGATGAGACAGTGCCCTAGGTTACCCAGTGGGGTTTACCACTGAACGGGGATTCAGTCCCTGGTCTCCAGAGATGTACTCCAGTGCTGAAACCACTAAACTAGGCTGGTTCACCAATGGGACAGGAGACAGTAACGAACTTGGGGCTGTGAAGAGAAAGTAGACACAAGTCTACAAATGCTCATGCTACCAGCTTCTTTCTTTCAATGAGTCTCAAATGTGCTACAAGATCTCTTTACATACTGATTTTCCAGACTAACACAGCTATGTCTTTGAATTCCATATCATCTGTTTCCCAACCTTATCACAATAGTAGCAGTCCAGTAGATACTTCTCTATGGTTTGACTGTATATTGATACACCGCTGTTTCAATATTGCTGTAGTGTCTGATCCAGGTATACCTAAGAGGAATGAGCATACCCTGGATCACCACCATCAATAACAATAACAACATGCTCTGCTGGTGCTTTAGCTAATCTCATCTTCATGGTCAACAGTAAAGCTGTTGCAGTCAACTGTTTGCAGCCAGATATGAGGGTCATAAATACTTGCAAGCCCAAGTTGGCAGCTGGACTTCAGTCCCAGTGTTGTCTATAGAAGCGGTTGTGAGTACCCTTCTGCTTATCACAAAAAAACCCTCTTTCTCGCAATCTAAAAAGGCAGGTGTTGACAGCACTATAATATACAAGAATCTCCTTCCATCAAATGCAAAGAGAGTTGGGAAGTCCAGGCAAAGCCTCAAGGCAGGTGTTAGCAACAGTCTGCCAATAGGCCACATATGGTACTTGGGAGCATTTTGTCTATTTTCAAAAGAAAACAATTGAGATACAGAATACAGAAGAGGGAGCTGGAGCCAAATGGACAGCATGTCATGTTCTTGTTCAGGATTCTAGCCAAGCATCCCATCATCCTTTCTTCCGGGACACTATTTTTCTTCATCATTGTCTGTGTTGTTGTTTTCAGTCCTTAAATCTAATACTACAGGAGAAAAAGCAAGCATGGTAATTCCCATTACTAGATGTATAACACAAAATAATTAATTAAAAATAATACAAAATATAAATATGATAACTATAAGCAATGCAGAATATGAAAAAAATTAAGATTAAAGTCACTATACAATGCATAGATTTTACTAGTCAGATCTTCTGCAGTGCTTACAGGTGAAATAGACATGGGAATCATTTTAATTCCAAAAGGAATTAAAGTACAAATTTAGCAACAAGTACATTCTCAAAATCCAGCTCTTTAGCCTTGGGTAGAATTTAAAATGTGGAAGGTTAGCAAGCAAACTAAATATGACACAATGACAGTCTTAAGGCTCACAGAGCAGTTTGGTGTGATGAATTATTCTCATATAGCATATAGCTCACTTGTTAAAACAGTTTCACTGTTCCTTTTCCAGGTGCAAGCCATGTGAGCAAGACCTATATGGCTTAGGCCATCAGTCCCTCCCATTTAGTATCTCCTTGCAAGCAATTGCTGAATATGAAAAGAGGAATATGTGGGCAGTTTCAAGATGCTGTTAAGGAAAGCTGTGGGTAAGAATGAAAACAAAGATGGGGGGGGGGGATAAAGAGTGAGCAAAGAAGTACAGACCAGAAGAGAAACTGGGGCAATTAGCTCCTGTATTTCTAATATATGATTTGGTCAAAGCCCAGCCATGGCAAGCCTTACTACAATATACCGACATTATATATGGTGATTGTATTGATTTTATGGGCTTAGCATGACTTCAATATGATGGAGCCTTGAGGCAGAGAGTGGTGATTATCCACTCATTGAAATGGGATGAGCAGCAGTCACAGCTGTGGCTTCAGATCATGACACCTATGCAGCCTGCTCAAGACGATAGGTCAAATAGTTATAACTTGGCTCGTAGGGTGGCATCTGTTATCCCTTGCCATGTGTCAGGGCAGATGGTTCAACACTATCTGTTCTGTTGGGAGTTTGACATTCAACCATGCTGCTCCAGAAATGAATGCTTTGTTTGTGGAACACCCATGCATTTACCGTATGCACCAAAGGTAAGTAAGACCACAACTGTGAATGTGGACAATGGGGGGAAAGCAAAGGCTGCAGCTCAGGGCAGCTTCAGGATTAAGAGCCCAATTCCATCTAGACTTCCCCAACTGACCTTCTGGCTGAGTGTCTACCTTGACAGGGAGGCCTGCCAAACCCTTTCTTGGTGGATTTGCTTTTGGGTTTTGAACTCTTTTTTCGGGCTGAGCAATGCACATTCATGGCTGAGAATGTAAAAGAGTTCTGTGTAAAAAGAGTTAGGGTCTACAATTAGGTCTAAGATTGATAGAGATTTAGGAAAGGGTGGGGTAGTTGGACTATTTGCTAGACTTTCAATATAGAACCTGATTACAGATACTTTAGATTGATTCATCACCTCTCCTACCCAAATGAGAAATCTATGAATGATGTCATGCCTGATCAATAGAGGTTTACATCAGGTTCTCTGAAAATCTCAGGAGCAGTCAAAAGTAATCCCCCTCCTCCCCTTATGTCTTGTTCCAGTGTGACCTTTACTATGCCCTCTAAAGAAAACAAGAGTACCAAAGCATCTGATAAAATGTTCTGAAAAGTGATGGATCTAGTTCACTTTTTCTTAAAAGTCAACCATACATTCGTATCTTTCCGTTTGACCTTACAATCCTTCTTGATCACAGCTGCAAAGCTGTTCTGTTTACTATTCAGATCACTAGAAGAAATGTCTAGGAAAGAAGTATGCAAAATGTCATGTACATAGGAGCATGATAGTGGTTACTGATAAAATGCAACATGAGCACCTGCCAGTCTGTTCTCCGGTGGCATTCCTGTTAAAATTAAGGTGAACTGATTGTCATGCAAGTGGCACCACAGGCAGCAAGAACACCCGTTCATGTCAGGCAGTGATACAGTTTTATCATTGCTGTCTTTGGGCCAGTGGCTTTCAAAGACTTTTTTGCAGCAGGAAGAAAATTAATGAAATTATTGATAGCTAAATTCAAGAAAAAGCCTAATGAAGAATTACAACCCTGAGAGGAATATAGCAGTGCCATCATTGTGGGAGTCTACTATACATTTCCATGCCAGACTGAGGACTTGGATGATACCTTTCTAAAGCAGATGACAATTTTTTTCCAAAAGGAGACAATAGTGATGAAAGATTTCAACCTCCCTGATATTTGTTGGCAGTCACACGCTTGGAAGAATGTAAAAGCCAACCATTTCCTCACTTGCTTTGTAGACAGTTTCATTGTCCAGAACTGAATGACAACCACCCCCCAATAAAGGCAGTAATATTTTTATATCCCTGACCTCTGAAGGTTCCAGATTATTTAAGAAAACACTTCTCTCCTCGATTGACAAAGGACATCTCACCTGATCTTATGCAACCCTCTGCCATCCTAAAATTAATTCCTTGGTAGCTGGATGTAGCCACCAGATAATGTATAAGTTGTATTATCACAAGTGTGCATATGAGAGAAAATTCCTAAGTATATTTGTTCAAAAATAAATCTCATCGTATTCAATGAATATACTCTCTTGTAAATTAGTTTAGGATTCAAGTCAGATGTTAAAAGAGGAACAAGTTTAAAAAAAATATAGACTAGATTATAAGGCACTGCAAGTTTCTAAATAAACATTATTTTCCAGTAAAGTTCATTTTGCATTTGATTTATAACACCATTGCATGGGAATATGGGCAGCACTGTGATGCTTCCAAAGAAGGCTCTCAAATATTCACTAAATTCCAGGGGATTTATTTCTTGTAAGGGAATTGTCTTCCTTGCCTAATTATTTTTTCTGCTGAACACAATGAAATTGCCAAAGCCAAGGACATGCAGAATGAGAAGAAGGAAGAGGAGGGGGGGGGGTTATAATATGGCAACGGCCCCCTTGAGAGCATTAATATCTATTTCCTCTTTGAGAAGAAGATAATTTCTCCTGTAGCAAGAATAGATAGATGTTCAAGGAAAATGAGCTGTAACATGGAAAACCTCAGCAGATTACGCAGGTTTGACTTGGGTGATATTTAGGATTCCAATGTGGAGTCTTTGTCCAAAACTGAAACCACATTGGTTCTCTATATGTCTCATTCTAATATTTCTCTCGTCCCCCTTTTATTCATATTAACTGCATTTATACACATCATTTTCTTCAAACCTCTCTTAACTAATGTAATGATACAAGCATCTTTATGAAATAATGCATCGTTCTGTTATTTCACCCCATGAGTCAACAGCAGTTTTGAGAAAGGATGTAAATACTTAATGTGAATATTAATATCCTTAATATGCATATTTATATCAAGTAGTTAATACGAATAACAGGCAACTGGAAGAACCTTGCAAGCCACCGTGAACACTTTAGCAGACAAATACAATAACAATGTAATGAAAAGTGTGATTAATTATAATTAATAATGATTACTTATTAATAACTCAAAATCTAGCCCTGTGGTAGCTGTAAAACATCTGCTTCATGAGGCTGCCTTTTCACATTGTGCAAGAGGGAAGGTGTCATGATGTGTGACATCATGATGCTGGTGTGTGTTTGTGTGTGTAGGCATGAAGAAATTCAACATAAAGACTCATTTTCCTCACCCCATCCACTCTCATTAGTGTTCATGGAGTTTTTTGCTAGTTGCTTTAGGATCTATAGGAATATTCTTCCATTCTGACCATTTGCATTTGGATGGAGTTTGCCTAGGATGTACAAGTAAAGAATATTGGATAGTCGACTTAAATGGTATCGTTAAAGATGCTCCCGTTGTTTTAAAGATGGTCAAACTGCCAGGTTAATGATGTGAGGGCTCAGCATAGGCTACATCTGCACTGCAGAAAAATGTGATTTGACACAGCTTTAACTACAATGGGCTCAATGATATGGGATTCCAGGATTTGGGTTTTGTGAGATATTTACCGTTCTCTGTGAGAGAGCACTAGTGCCACAACCAACTACAAATCCCAGGATTCCAAAGCATGGAACCATGACAGTTAAAGTGGTGTCAAACTGATTGAGACATAGATTAAAATGGTGAGTATGCAAGGGCACCTTTAAGGTGAAAGGGGTTTTATTCACCTACGCTTCAGGTTCCGGGACTGGAAGAAGAGCTGATATAGGTTCGTCTTTTGATCACAAGCCATGCGGGACACCTGATCAGGAAGATAGATAGAAGCATCCCTATTTTCACAATAAGGTCGATGACCACTGACAAGCCATTATGATTGTTTGCCATTGGTATCATGGGTGGTTTTGATCTGAGAGGAGCAACCTTATCATTATTTTCCATGATCTGAAACCCCATTCTTGAATATTTTTTTAATTAGTTTTTCAAGGATGCCCTAGTTTATCTCACTCTCTTATCTTGCCTCTATATTCCTTTCAAATGAGTATGCAATACAAGGTTACCATGAAGAGGAGTCTATGTAGACTGGAGACTGGCATGTAATTAAGTGCAGAGGCTTTAATACTGAAAAGAATGAACAATGCAGCTCCTCGAAGGAAGCAAATTGTTTTTAGGTTACAACACCAGACTGCCAAGCCACGATTTTCCAGGTATGCTGATGCCCTGAGGAACATTCATGAGGCTGCATTGCATTCAGAATGGAGGCATTGATTCCTGCTGTCATCACAGACACTGTGGTGAGACTCTTGTGGGTATTGTTTCCCCCCAAATGAAACTTGCATTAGAATAACCTAAAGAATTACAAGTGCAGAGCACACACACTCATCACAACCAATGTACTTTGCAATTATCCTAGAAGGGTAGTCTGTCAAGAGTGAGAAAGTAGATGATTAAGATCAATATAAGTCTATGTTCTTGTTAAATTCCCTCCTCCTTTTGGGACGTCAGAGTATTCAGTAGCTGGAAAGCAGTAGAAGAATTTCTGCAGGGAAATGTTATCCCTTTTGCATTTCGTACAATGATATCCTATTACATATTATGCAATTCCCTAATAAAACAATTATGGGTCGGTGCTGTTTATTTTAGGGTGCTTTTACAACTTGCTGATACAGAAGGCCAAGCTGACCTGATTCAGAAATGCCTTTTTACATACTTCCCTCATTGTTACTGAGGATCAGATGGGGAAGTTGGTTAGAGATGTCCACAATATGAATTCTTTTATTTGTAATCTCATTCTCTTTAGAAATAATCACAGAGAACACATCTTTCACATTAATCTATTCCAACATAGAGACACAGTTCATTCCAAATTTTACATTTTGGAATTAAGTTGAGTTGATAAACTCATCTGATACATTTATATCCTATTTTTCCTCCAATGAGCTTAAGGGGGTATTCATCCTCCTCATTTTATTGTCATCACAACCCTGCGAGAGAGAAAGGCTGAGACAGTGACCTACCCATGTTTGTGTTTGCGTTATGCCCCTTCAAGTCATTTATGACTCAAGGTGACCCTAAGACGAATCTATCATGGGGCATTCTTGGCAAGATTTGTTCAAAGGAGTGTGAGTGTGACTAGCCTAAGGTCACCCATTGGGTTTCATAGCCAAGCTGGCAATTCAACCCTGGTCTCCAGCGTTGTAGTGCCATGCTCAAACCACTATGCCATGCTGGCTCTTATATTTACCCATGGATTTTCAGGGCTCAGAAGGAGCTAGAACCAGTATCTTTCAGGTTTATATCTAACACTTTAACCACCATACTATGGTCTGCCTTCCATATCCTATGGACTCTTTATCCACAGATTCAAGCATCCATGGCTTGAGAATTATATATATATATATATATATATATTCCAAAAAGAAAACCTTGATCTTGCCATTTTATATAAAGGATGGCATTTTACTGTTGTTGGTGTAAACAAGCAGATGCACAGGTAAAGCAATCTCCGATGCCTTCAGAACTACCGGCGACCTTGGAGCTGTTCGGCTTTATCAGGAATTCCTCCTGCCTGCTGCTGATGAAACAAACTGGAGCCAAATCTCTCTCCTCAGAGGTGTTTATTCTTAAAGTTGCTGTATTTATAAATATATACACGCCCGTCCAACAAAACTCTCCAACCATCTATCCACTCCGACTACCCAACAACCCACACTGCGGTGTGCAGGCTATTTATAGATTTATGCCATGCGGTCACAAACCCCTCCTCTTCTGGTGACTCTTTTTCCTTGTGCCACCAACAATGTTGTCCCTTCACTCAGGAAGACTTTTGATGTTACCCAGGCTTACGTGCAATCAAGCACATGTCTGACCTTGAACACTGTCTGCTGTTCCAGCCTTCAGCTGCAGACAATTATGCCCATGCTTCCTGGTTTCCTTTTGTGCACATCTGTACATTTCATAGTTGAGCCTCAATGCCTAACATGCCCCTCCAAAATGTACAGATGTGTATCATTTTGCCACATATGTGTTTGCCATCTTCCGATGTTTACATTCGTTGAACAGCCAAACTCTGTGTTTATTGTGCCATGCCTATCAAACATGATAGATGTTCATGCCTTTCAATTGGCAAAGCTTTTGTGAGAACATCAGCAATGTTGTCCCTGGTGTCAATGTACTCCAGATTTATGATTCTGTTTTGAACCATCTCTCTCACATTCTGATACCTCACACCAATGTACTTTGTCCTACACTTCAAGTTCTCAGCTTCAGACATTGCAATACATGATTGTGAATCCTCATGGACTACAGTAGGCTCTTCACACTTTTCTCCCAAATCCACAAGCAATTGCCTTATCCACTGGATCTCTCCTGCAATTTCAGACAATGCTGCAAATTCTGCTTCTGTAGTACTTAAAGCCACACAGTTTTGCTTCCTGCTGCGCCAAATTATTGGACTACCAGCAAATCTTACAAGCAAACCTGACACTGACTTTCTGTCGTGCAATTCTGATGCGAATGAACTGTCCACATAACAATCCAGCTGTTGTTCACTGCCCTGTATCACCAACTTTCTTTCTTTGGTTCCTTTCAAGTATCTCAGCACATGTTTCACTCTAGTCCAGTCTTCTACTTTTGGAACACTTACTTTTCTGCTAAGTACTCCAACAGCAAACGAAATGTCTGGCCTAGTGTTGTTTGCAATGAACATCAAGCTACCTACTACACTTCTGAACAATTCTGGATTCTCAAATTCCTTTGATGATTCTGCACTAGAAGTTCCAGAAGTCATTGGACTCTTTACAACTTTTGCATTCTGCAAGCCACATTTTTCAATCAGTCTTTCAATCTTTTTCTGTTGGCTCAACAAACACCTGCCATTCTCAGTCCACTGAACTTCAATCCCTAAGTAAGTCTTGAGATTTCCCAAATCCTTGAGCTTAAACCTCTTAGACAACTCTTTCTGAACTGATGTAATTTCCCTCTCTGACTTCGCTGCGACACACAAGTCATCAACGTAAATCACAACGGTCACATCACCTTTTGTATACACGCACGCATCCGCAATGCTGCGTTTGTATCCCAATTTGACCAACTCTTCATGAATGCAAAGGTTCCAGCAACGTGCACTCTGTTTCAAACCGTACAATGCCTTTTTCAACTTGTAAACCTTTCCATCCCTGTCCTTGTCAAAACCTAAAGGTTGTTCCATAAAAACCTCCTCATTAAGATGAGCATTCAAATATGCAGTTTCAAAATCAAAGTGTCTCACTACTTGATTCTTCCTAGCTGCTAAAGCTAATACCAGCCTTAAACTTTCTGGCTTTGCAGTAGGTGAAAAAGTTTTGTCAAAATTTTCAAACCTCTGCTGCGAAAAACCTTTTGCAACCAGTCTTGCCTTGTATCTATGGGTTCCATCCGGCATTTCCTTCCTCTTGAAAACCCATTTGCAACCTACAACCTTGTGGTTCTTAGGCCTCTCCACAATCTCAAACACTTCCTTTTCTAGTAAAGACAAGTACTCCTGATCCATGGCAGAAAACCATTTCTCCTGCTCCTCCTTAGGATATGACTGCAATTCCTCAAAACTCTCTGGCTCATCTGCCATCACTGAACAAGCTCTTGCACCCTGCACTACGAATCTATCTGGAGGTCTCCTCACCCTCTGAGTTCTCCTTGGCACAATCACTTTTGTTCTGCCTTTTTCATCCTCACTCTCAGAACTAGTTTGCACCTCTGTGTCTTTCATGGACACCTTTTCAAACTTTTGTGTAGTGACTGGTGAGTGCAAAGTTGGATGTGTTTGTGTGTGATGGTGTGCAGAAGTACTGGGTTCACTTTCAGTAGATGCTTCTTGTTTTAGCACCCCTCCATTTCCAGTACCTATGTCACTCTGTCCCAGCTTGAGAAAAACCTCTTTGTTGGCATGGAGCTTTTCCCAACCTGAATGTTTTTCAAAGTTGGCATTTCTGGACAGCAAGATTTCCCCATGACCTACATAAAATCTATAGCTGTTCCCAGAATACCCCACAAACATCAACCTTCTCCATTTAGGATCCCCCTTTTTCCTGAAGTTTGCAGGCACATACACATTTGCATACTGCCCAAAAACTCTCAGATATTTGAGATTTGGTGGTCTCCCATACAGCATGTGATATGGAGTTTTCTTTACAAAAGAATTCCAAGTGCGATTGGCAACATGGTTTGCTGTCAAAATTGCTTCCCCCCAAAGCTGCTCTGGTGCTTCTGCATCGAGCATCATGCAATCTTTTATTTGCTTTAAGACTCCAATGTGTCTCTCCGCTAAGCCATTCTCCTGGGGAACAGCCGCGTTCGTCGTGTTGTGGCGGATCCCTTTCCTCCTCAACCAATTTTTCAGGTTATTAGATAGGAATTCTCCACCTCTATCTGTAACCAAAGATCCTACTTTGTATTCAAACTCCCTTTCAATCATATTGACCCAATTTTTGATGTGTTCAGCAGCTTCACTCTTTTCCTTCATGAGCATCACATACGAAAACCGTGTGTGACGATCCACAATGACCATGAAGTACTGATTTTTGCCCATGGTTTTGGCCAAAGGACCAGCCAAATCAGCATGCACAACCTGAAAAGGTCTTTGTGTGGTGCATTTGCTGCGTTTGGCCACAGGAAAAGCCTTCAGCTTTATCCTGCTGCAAACTGAACAATCCAGGTGGTTTGAACAAGTGGACATTTTAAATTCTGGACACACTTCCCCCAGCTTCCCCAAACTTGTGAAGCTTGTATGTCCCATGACTCTATGGTAGTAATGAGCACAGTCTAAGTGCAAAGGCACATTGTTGACTACTGAACATTCTGCCTTGTCAACCATATAGTACATTTTGTCTCTTTTGATTGCTTTAGCACAAACTTGGTCATTTATGCTAATAGTACAATCATCCCCTTTGAAACTCAATGCATACCCACTGGTGGTTAATTCAGACACACTAACCAAACAGTTTTGCAACTTAGGAACACACAAAACATTTGAAAAGTCCTTTCCAAAACTTGGGATGAACACAGTTCCCATCACTTTTGCCTCCCTTGATGCACCATCAGCCAAAGCAACTGAATGTACATTAGATGGCACCTTATCTTTCAGGAGCCTATCACAATTTATCATATGCGACGATGCTCCGGAATCTAATAACCAAATGGGGTTTACAGCCTGATGGGCTTTATAGTCATTGTTCTTTACCACAGCAACAACACCTTTCCTGCTCACAGGATCTTTAGGCTGTTGTTTCCTTGCTGCTGCCAGCTTTGTACAGTCCTTCTTGAGATGGCCTGGCTTCCCACAGTGGAAACACTTTCTCTCCCTGGACACAGCTGCCTTCTCCGGTTGCAGCTCCTTGAAAGCCTCGGTTGGGTGTGTTTGTCTTGGTACTGCATGCTGCCTCTGGAGCCCTGCCTCGTACTGCCGACGTTGGCTCTCTTCCAAGACACGTGCAGCCACCAGCTCCGCAGTAATCTGTGATTCATCAAAACACTGAAGACTCCACAGAATATTCTCAAAATCATCAGAAAGACTCCCAAGCAGGATGTATGCTTTCTGCTCAGATGCAAGGACGACACCTCTCATCTGCACCTGGCTGAACAAATCAGCCATGATCTCCAGATGCTTCTCTGGCGATTGTCCTTTCTGCATTTTGCAGGCATACAGTCTCCTACACCAAATCATTCTTGACAGAGCTGTTTTAGATTGGTGAATTTCCCTCAAAGCATCCCAAACTGCCTTTGAGGTTCTTTTCTCCCGGACATGGTTGATCTGCGACGGCGTGATTGTAAGCAAAATTGTAGCTCTTGCTCTCTTATCTCGGTCAAGAGTATCTGCTGTGGGTCCTCTCTCAACAACATCCCACAGTCCTTCTCTGACCAGCAAAGCCTCACAATAGGAACTCCAAGCTGCATAATTAGTTTCGTCTAGTTTGGGAAATTTAGCTGCCTCCATCATTAAGCAGTGTAAAGATAGAGTCCTGGCAGTTTTCCCAGCTTCTACTGTCAATTGTGATAAGACACAGACAACAGTCCAAAAATCTTACCATCCAGCCTTCCGGCACTGACAGCACAACACAGCAACTAAGTACCTCTCTCACACAGCCAGTTGAACTCTTCAGCACAAACGGAGATGCCTTATCAGATAACGATCTGGGCCCGTAACCCTTGTTGGTGTAAACAAGCAGATGCACAGGTAAAGCAATCTCCGATGCCTTTGGAACTACCGGCGACCTTGGAGCTGTTCGGCTTTATCAGGAATTCCTCCTGCCCGCTGCTGATGAAACAGACTGTAGCCAAATCTCTTTCCTCAGAGGTGTTTATTCTTAAAGTTGCTATATTTACAAGTATATACACGCCCGTCCAACAAAACTCTCCAACCATCTATCCACTCCAACTACCCAACAACCCACACTGTGGTGTGCAGGCTATTTATAGATTTGTGCCATGCGGTCACAAACCCCTCCTCTTCTGGTGACTCTTTTTCCTTGTGCCACCAACAATGTTGTCCCTTCACTCAGGAAGACTTTTGATGTTACCCAGGCTTACGTGCAATCAAGCACATGTCTGACCTTGAACACTGTCTGCTGTTCCAGCCTTCAGCTGCAGACAATTATGCCCATGCTTCCTGGTTTCCTTTTGTGCACATCTGTACATTTCATCGACTGGCTTCAATGCCTAACAGTTTTCCCAGCTTCTACTGTCAATTGTGATAAGACACAGACAACAGTCCAAAAATCTTACCATCCAGCCTTCCGGCACTGACAGCACAACACAGCAACAAAGTACCTCTCTCACACAGCCAGTTGAACTCTTCAGCACAAACGGAGATGCCTTATCAGATAATGATCTGGGCCCGTAACCCTTGTTGGTGTAAACAAGCAGATGCACAGGTAAAGCAATCTCCGATGCCTTCAGAACTACCGGCGACCTTGGAGCTGTTCGGCTTTATCAGGAATTCCTCCTGCCTGCTGCTGATGAAACAAACTGGAGCCAAATCTCTCTCCTCAGAGGTGTTTATTCTTAAAGTTGCTGTATTTATAAATATATACACGCCCGTCCAACAAAACTCTCCAACCATCTATCCACTCCGACTACCCAACAACCCACACTGCGGTGTGCAGGCTATTTATAGATTTATGCCATGCGGTCACAAACCCCTCCTCTTCTGGTGACTCTTTTTCCTTGTGCCACCAACAATGTTGTCCCTTCACTCAGGAAGACTTTTGATGTTACCCAGGCTTACGTGCAATCAAGCACATGTCTGACCTTGAACACTGTCTGCTGTTCCAGCCTTCAGCTGCAGACAATTATGCCCATGCTTCCTGGTTTCCTTTTGTGCACATCTGTACATTTCATAGTTGAGCCTCAATGCCTAACAACTGTGTCGTGGTATTTGATTAAACTTGAGCCTCCATGGATTTTGGTGTCCATGGGGGTCCTGTAACCAAATCCCAGTGGATATCAAGGGTCCATTGATCACTGTCTCTCATTTAGGCTTCAACTGTGAATAGTGATTCAATCTTCTTCCTTAATTCCAGAGCAACTATCCTTGCAATATAAATGTGCTATGTCTTTGCTTGTATTGTCAGTAGCCACTTCCTCATTTATCTAAGTCAGCAGAAAGATAAATATGTAGAGCTGAAATCATTTATTTATTTATTTATTATAGATACGAATATAATTTATATGATCCTTTACAAGAGAGAGTTCAAATATTCAAAGGACACTCAGTGAGCTTCATGACTGAGAAGGAATAAAATAATAATTTTTTGGGAAAAAAAAGTCAAAAAATGTGGGTTTTGTATGTGTTATTGTTATTGTTGTGGTTGTTTCTGCTGAGAAAGCATGACGAGAAGAATCCTATACTGATGAGAATCTTCAAAGTTTGATACATTCCTAACTATGCAAGGCATGGATTGCGGCAAACAGCAGAAGATTAGGTGGGTGTCCTGTTTGCATGTGTGTCACAATAGGAATACTTAACATAATTGCAACACCAGATAGGCAAAGAGCAGGCTGCCATAAACAGTCGCCCTTGAAAATGCTACAAGAATATTTGCTTTTAAAGAAAAGAGCAATCAATGTAATGCTGTTATGCAACCAAATATTCATTCTTTTCTATTAATGCTATTTATGTGTTCAAATCTTCATAATGCTTACATAAGGAACATCAAATTGCTTTCTTCTCTCATTGATCTTCATCAGCAGGAAATGTTGCTTAATTTCCGAGCAAAGGTATAACTGGGATTCAGCTTCTGCTGGTTTTATACTCGCCCTGAAGATATGGGTTTGCAGGTTGGGTGTACTTGTAGATCCAGCCCTGATCTGCATGTCCCTGGAGTACTCTGGCCCCCAAATCCCCCTGTGTTCTATTTTGCTGCAGGTTTTTGGCTCTCACAGCAAACAATGGGTGGGTGCCTTCCCCCATGATCCCGTTCATTCACTGACATGGCTGTCAAAATCAGAACAAGATGCCCAGCTATTTTGTCAATTCTGGGCACATCGTTCTGACATCAGAATGACTTGTGCCCACAATATCAACACTAGAAATCTCACAGGGACTGCTACTGAAGGCAGCCACCATCATCAATGCAAAGAGAGCCAAAAACCAAAAGATGAGCTACAGTACTTAAATGCAAGTTAGGGGGATGGAACCCAGAATTGGATGCAGGCATCATAAATACAGTTCAGACCTGGTTTGAGGTTTAGCCTTGCCTCATGTAAGCATGATGCCATGAGCCCAGGGGGAATTTGGCTTAAATCTCCCATATAAACAAGGCCCAGGAGTGTTTTTGCATAGTTAAGGCTTGGCACCAGTAGTGTCCATTCTAGTGACATCAGAACCGCCATGGTGACAGACACCCTAGTTACATCCCATTTGAATTATTGTAACAACTTCTCTGTGTGCCAGCCTTTGAAGTGTGTTTGGGAATCTTAGCTGATTCAAAGAGCTTCAGCTAGCCAGGGCTGCTTACATGGAGCACCCAACTCCCTTGTTGCAACATCTCCGTCATACGTCCAATTAGGATGCAAATCCAAGCAAAAATCCCTTTGAGTTCTGGCCAGAGTCTGAGCTCTCAATGAGCTTTGAGGATAAAATATTTGTTTCTGGTCCTTTTTTTTCTTACATCCCCTCAAATTCTTTTTGTTTATTTGTTTGTTTCATTGTGTTTGATTTTGTTGTTGTTGTTGTTATTGTGTGCCTTCAAGTATTTCTGATTTATAGCAACCCTGAGGTGGGTTACTAAAAGTCAGAAATGGCTTGAAGGCCCACAACAACAACAACAAAAATGGGGTTTTCTTGACAAGTTTCTTCAGAATGGGTTTACTGGTAGCATTTTTGAAGCTGAGAGAGTATATTTGCTCAAGGTCACCCAGAGAGTGTCCAGTTTACATATTTGTGCAAATATTTTTTAGCTGTACCCTATTTTTAATTTCTTTTATGTGGATCCTACACAAGGAGAAAGGTGGGATATAAAATAGATAGATAGACAGACAGACAGACAGACAGACAGATGTTTTTGACCCTTGAAATTAATCAGGCTACAATGTTCCTTAACCTGAGTAGGAAATTGTTTCACTATTGTTGAGTAACTGCTCAGTTTCTGCTTCAGAGGGGAAAAAAAAGAATTAAAAGCAGAACTTCAGTCCACTCTAAAAATAAATAAGCAGATAATTAGAGAGAGAGAGAGAGAGAGAGACTCAGAGAGATGATGAATCCAGACAGATTCAAACATCTTGTGAAAATGTCATTTCTCATGGTCTATCCTCTATTCCCTTTTCTGACGTGTTTCTGAGTTCCTTATTTGTTCTGAAGGCTTCATAGTCTCATGAAGAACAAGGTGACTCAGCGAATCCTCAGATACCAAAAAGCACATTTTTGACAGATGAAGGTGCCACTAAATGAACCGAAGATCCGGGGTTAGCATTCACTGTACCAATCTGATTTTATTGTTCACAGAACATCCCCCTTATTCTTGAAAAAAATATATATGTTGTTTTCAATCAGAACCAGGCAAAACAAGTTGGAAAAATGAGGTTGTAGAAAACTGTGACAAATAGATGTATGCTAAATAGATGCACTCTCTTAGTACTCTCTGTGGATGAAAAGAAAGCTACCCAATGAATTACATTAAACAAACAATTTAGCAGGCTGGTGGAGGCTGGCGCCAAGCTGGCCACAGGATTTTGGTCAGACTTTGGCAGATGCAATTTTGGCAACCCTGGTCAGCTGGTCAATGGAGAAAAGTGGGTGGAGGATGCATTGGGAGAAGCTGAGATTTCTAAGCCTATTCAGGCTGCAGGTTGTGCACCTCTCCATTAACTTCTGGGCATGGAGATGCCTTTTATCCTTAGTTAGTAATGGATTGAACCTCTCCACAGCTTTCAGTGATGCAACCGTGTTCAGAATGAAAGAAGAAAGATGGAGAAGCAAAAGGAATCTTGATTTATTTTCACATAAGCTTTCAGGGTTTATTTATTTGATTGTTTATTTTCTTTCTGTGTGGAGTCGAAAGCTTTCATGGCCGGCATCCTGAAAGCCTCACAAAAAACTCTTTCCTTTCCCTCCAAATGGGACAATCCACTTTAGGTACAGATTTACCTAAAGGACTAAAATATTCACTCTATCAATATGTTTTAAATCCTCCTCTTCCCTTTATTAACTGAACCTCTATACACTTCTGTAAGCAGTAAAACAAGCAGCCATCAACATATCTTGGGGCCATGCATCCCATTAGATTAACAATATATTCTGTGTAGAATTAGTTATTTTCTCTTTCTCTCCTGGATCAGTTTTCTTGGGTAACCCTGTGGGTATGTGTGTGTGGGGGGGGGGTATTATGTTTAACTGTATGGACAGCAGTTATGTACTTCCAGCAGAACTGACTGTTCCCAAGACATTCAGCAACCCCTCCTTCCTCTTCCACACCCATTAACACATAAAAACTTTCTTTAGAAAACTAAGTACTGTAGTACTCTTGAGTATCTTTTTGATGCCACAACGAGCTGGATTTATAAAAGAGGAAGTCCCAGTTCTGCTCAGAGCTTGAAATGTTATTTTTTTAAAGGAAGTAGTTGTTTAAATCTTTACCCTACGATTACTCTATGATTACTGTTATTGCAGTCCACTGTTACTCATTGCTAAAGCATTATGATTACTATTACTATTATAGCATTGAAAAATACAGCAAAATGCCATGTATTGCTATGTTTATGCATTCAATTTTAAAAAAAAAACCTTATATCTAGCTTCCCTAGATTCATGCTTCCCATGTTCCATGTTCCTATAGCATGTGTAGTACCACATCAGGCACTTTTTTAGTTTTTGAACCTTTTTTCTCTTTGACTTTTCCTGATTGAGTTCTGTTGCACCCTTGACCATATCTTTATTTGCAGTTGCCCTCTGTCAACTACAAGCCCCCAAATTCCATAGCAGTTTAAGTGGATGGGAAAGAGCGAACTACATGCTGTTTGCTTTTCACATGGATTACAGACAGGTACTAATGATCTGGCTGTTTGTCCACTCACTCAGGCTGCACAAATACATTGAAAAAATGAACAGTTTTAAAGAAAACAAAATAGTCATGCCATCTTGCAAGGGGAGGGGGAATGATCTATTTTCAAGGAGGTGGCAACCCCACTTTTTCTTTTGGAGTGCATATCAAGCAGTTGTGAGAGCTGAGCCTCGAGCAGATCAGAGTTTCTATTTAAACTACATAGTGAGCCAGTCAAGAATACTTTGGATTGCCTTGTATAGAAGTTTTTAAAAAAGAAATTTCAGAAAGGGGGACCATTTCCAATAAGTCTCAAGTGGTTAATGGAATGAAGCATGGAGAAGCTGGCAGAAACAAAGGGAACTAGAAATCAAGAGCATCTGTTTGGAATTAATTCACAAATTGATGCAGTCTACTGGAGTGTTCTTGCCTATACATGATACAAATAAAGGCAAACAGAGAAACAGTGCTGTGGGATACTGTGGGAATCAGATGGTCAGTAAGATTTAGGTGCATTCAACAAAATGGCCATCTGAGGTGCTTTCAGCCTCAGGTACTTTCATCAAAATGGCTGCCTCAGGTTCTTTGAACAAAATGGCTGCATGAGGTGCTTTCACAGGTGCTTTCAACAAAGTGGCTGCCTCATGTGCTTTCAACAAAATGGCTGCCTCAGGTCCTTCCAGCCTCAGGTGCTTTCAACAAAATGGCTGTCTCATGTGCTTTTAGCCTCAGGTGCTTTCAACAAAATGGCAATCTCAGGTGCTTTCAGCCTCAGGTACTTTCAAAAAATGGCTGCCTCAGGTGCTTTCAACAAAATGGCTGCCTCAGGTGCTTTCAGCCTCAGGTGCTTTCAAAAAAATGGCTGCCTCAGGTGTTTTCAACAAAATGGCTGCCTCAGGTGTTTTCAACAAAATGGCTGCCTCAGGTGCTTTCATCCTAAAGTGCTTCCAACAAAATGGCTGCATCAGGCACTTTCAACAAAATGACTGCCTCAGATGCTTTCAACAAAATGGATGCCTCAGGTTCTTTTAGCCTCAGGTGCTTAAAACAAAATGGCTGCCTCACATGCTTTCAACCTCAGGTGATTTAAACAAAATGGCTGCCTCACGTGCTTTCAACAAAATGGCCAACTCAGGTGCTTTCAGCTTGAGGTGCTTTCAACAAAATGGCTGCCTCGGGTGCTTTCATCCTAAAGTGCTTTCAACAAAATGGCTGCATCAGGTACTTTCAATAAAATGGCTGCCTCAGATGCTTTCAACAAAATGGATGCTTCAGGTTCTTTTAGCCTCAAGTGCTTACAACAAAATGGCTGCCTCAGCTGCTTTCAGCCTCAGATGATTTAAACAAAATGGCTGCCCTTTCAACAAAATGGCTGCCTCAGATGCTTTCAACAAAATGGATGCCTCAGGTTCTTTTAGCCTCAAGTGCTTACAACAAAATGGCTGCCTCACATGCTTTCAGCCTCAGATGATTTAAACAAAATGGCTGCCTCACGGGCTTTCAACAAAATAGCCATCTCAGGTGCTATCAGCCTCATGTATGTTCAACAAAATGGCTGCCTCAGGTGCTTTCAAAAAACTGGCCATCTCAGGTGCTTTCAAGAAAATGGCTGCCTCAGGTGCTTTCAGCCTAAGGTGCTTTCAACAAAATGGCTGCCTCAGGTGTTTTCAGCCTCAGGTGCATTCAACAAAATGGCTGCCTCAGATGTTTTCAACAAATTGGCTGCCTCAGGTGCTTTCATCCTCAGTTGCTTGTAACAAAATGGCTATCTCAGGTGCTTTCAGCCTCAGGTGCTTTAAAAATATGACCAGGTCAGGTGCTTTCAGCCACAGGTGCATTCAACAAAATGGCTGCCTCGGGTGCTTTCTCCATCAGATGCTTTCAAAAAATGGCCATCTCAACAAAATGGCTGCCTCATATTCTTTTAGTCTCAGGTGCTTTCAACAAAATGGCTCTAGGGACACAATAAACTACAAGTCCCAGGATTCCATAACATGAAGCCATGACATTTAAAACAGTGTCAAACTGCATTATTTCTGCAATGCAGATGCAGCCTTCCTCTGTGAAATTTTGGGAAGGCATGCATTCTAATTATGATATTCATGTGTGTCTAAAATATTGAAGCCCTATTCACAGATAAAATGAGAAATGCAATCAAAGGCATTTTTTTTTTCAGATTAAAAAATAAATAAATTCAGACCCAAGAAGAAAGACTTGGACAGATTCAGGGAATATCCAAACAGAAGGCAAATATCTTCCAAAGTGGACCAAATCTGAGTCAGGTCACTCCTATATCTTCCTATCTCTTTCTTCCAAGTTCTTCATAAAAGGAAAATACTTGTATGGAGAGGAAGGGTGTTGTTTTTAATCCCAAATAGAGGGATGTTTTCTCTGAATTTGACAGAGTGGTTTAAACTTCATTAAAACTGACCATAATGCATAGCTTTGTGAGTACAAATACACACAAAAAAGACTATGGATTTGATTGTCAGGTTGAAACTATGACCCAAGCAGCATATATCTTCTCGGATCTAAATTTAAACCACAATGGTGATTTTGTTTAAACCCACATCTTTTGTCCACCTCATGTTCTCTTGCAAAAATGGAGCATTTGTTTAGGAAGGAGCATACCTCAGAAGATTTACAACACATGTTGCAAAATATTAACAACACATGTTGAAGCCTCAGTTTGGATTCTTGGTACCTGTGGCTAATATGTCTGAATCCAAAACAGTCTGAAAACTGAGACTGAATTAATAACACAGCAGAACTGCTGGTGCGATTTGTAAACAGTTGCAAGGCACATACACACACACTGGTATTGTGCAAATATTCAAATATAAAATTTTGATTTGCCCATTGTGGATATATGGCTTCTGGCACCATCATCTTCACTTCTCATCTCAAATATGTTTGAAGCAAGAGAATGATGAAGGAAATGAACATTTCTATGCAATTTCAATCCTTTTTAAGGATAATTATAAACTAATAGGTAATGGACTAAAGGGCGAAGTATGGATGTCTGTGTGTGAGAAAGAGAAACTGGGGCTGCATCTGCACTGCAGAAATAATGCAGTTTGACACCACTGTAACTGCCACGACTCAATGCCATGGAATTCTGGGGTTGGTAATATTGTGAGATGTTTAGACTTCCCTAATCAAAGAGTGCCCCACCAAACTACAGGTCCCAGAATTCCATAGCACTGAGCCATGACAATTGAAACAGGATCAAAGTGCATTATTTCTGCAGTGCAGATGCAGCCAGACACACACTCTTCTGCCTAGTTCTGGGGTCTTGCAGTTCATAGAGGACCTCCCTTCAAGGCAGGACTTTCCAGTTCCTTTGTGTGGGTTGTGTGTGTATTCTTTTGATTACTGAAATCAACTATTGGGTTCACAGTCTGCAGAAGAAGTACAAACCTCAAAGTTCCTGCAGTTATCTCTCCTTCCACTGAGAACTACAAGACTACAGATCGCCTCTGTAGACTTCCTCCTGCTGAATGCAATGTATTTTGAAATGCGTTTGCAGACTGTAAACAAGCAACATGAGAGACTGGAAAGAAATCAGGATTCACTAAAGCCAGCTGGGAATAGAGGGATGCAGAGGACTAGCCTGGCAGCCTTGGCTAATATTTGGTATTGTGGACTATGGGATAATGGCCCTTTTCTTGAAAGAGTCATCTACTAGTTCGTTTAAAAAAAAAAAAAAACAGAATGGAAGTGATAGCAATTTTGGTTTTTGCCTCCTGTAGAAAAATGGGTTGGAGCAGTCCTAAAGGTAAAATCTCAGAAAGTGGCTAGGAGAAGCACTAGGATTCAATTGAAAATTGTAATTGATTGTGTGATGGTCTAACTAAGGAACATTTCTACTTTATAAGTCTCTGGTGGAAAATTCTCTGAAGCACAACAGATGAACACCATACACTGTCACAGCAAAGCTCTACACATTTCAAAGTATATATCCCTTTTATTATTTTTTAATGAGCATTTTCTATTCCTGCTGGTTTTTTAAGAGCAGCAATCACATATTCCTCATTTCGGAAAGCTTATTTCTTTTCTTTTTTTTTTTTTTTGCTCTGTTTTGTAGGGAAATATAATGTGTATTAAATGGGTGACATTGGGTGACCAGTTTCTCAGCCTCAGAGGAAGGCAATGTCAAACCCTCTCTGATAAAATTTTGCCATGAAAAGTCCATGATAGATTTGCCTTAGGGCTTCCACACGTTGGAAATGGCTTGAAGGCACACAACAACAACTCTTCACAGTTTTGCATAGAGATGCTTCAGTGGCTGGTGGGGATGGACAAATATGTCAGCAATAGCTTCGGTCAATTTTCATATTTTCCAGTGTTACATTCATTGAATTCTGTTTCTACATCTTTCTGTATATGTTATATATATTTAGAATTATTAGCAAAGATCAGGATAGATGAGAAACAGAGTTGGAGAAAAGGGAAGAGGAAATGAACTGTTATGTTATCCACATTGTTAAAAAATTATATGGGAAAACCATAAATAAAAACTATTTTTAAATTTTTTGGTGTTTTTTGGCAATTTCATACAAGTGTTTATGCATATTTTTATACACAATTTTCTTGATATATATCTTGTATGCAGTTTTGCCTAACAGACACATTTGTGTAACCAATTTCTAGCAAGATAATGTTTTTGATTTTATTTTTCATCAATAATGGTTTTGTGTACATGCCTCCCTATAAATATGTCTACTTTGTATATTTTTTTTTTCTTTTTCTACTGGAGACAGCATCACAAAATTCTGAGAAGTGTAGCTACAGATATTTAATGGTCCCTTGGTTTATTTATTCACTCTGGAATAGGAAATTTTGCATTGAAATGCAAACCACACAACCTTACAGAGTGGTGTCAATGCAGTTCCAGGGGCTCTTGGATAAGATTGATGATCTGGCTCTATTCCAATCAGACTTGAGGTATGACACAGACAAAACCTTGTTTGCCTTGATGTCTTGGGAGTGGAACTGAAACATTTTTTTTAAAAGCTACTTGTAAGTGTCATCCAATGTTTTTAAAACACACACACACAAACTATGTTATAGACTTGCAAACAGCAAAGTTCTGTCACAGTGGAAGACATGACAATGAAACTCTTAAGCAGCTTTGAGCAAATGGTTTAGGACACGGAACCAACTAGGCGCACACAGAAGTTGTATACCAAAACTGTGTAAGCAATTTATTTAAAGTTGGAGCTTAGACAGCTGTTTCCATGGGACTTCTCTGCTTCAAGGGGCTTAAACAAGATATATAGTCAGCAACTAATAGAAAACCATATTTCTCAACAAATGGTAGTAAATTGGCCAGGCTGCACAACTTTGTCATGTCCCGCTTTGAAATGTAATACGTTATGATGCTGCTGACACAGAGCTGTTACCCTGAAGGCAGCTGTGAACAGAATGAGTTTTGTGCTTACCTTTAAATAAAAAAAGATATATATATTCTCACTTCTCTCTCTCTCTCTCTCTCTCTCACACACACACACACACACACACAATAATGTACAATATCTATATCTATTAGAAAGAAGCTGGTAGCATGAGCTTTCATAGACTTCTGATGCATCTGAAGAAGTAAGCAGATGTCTACCAAAGCTCATGTTACCAACTTCATCTTTTCTGTTAAGTCTCAAAGGTGCTACAATATCCTGTTGTATACTGATTTTCCAGACTAACACACCTGTATATTTAAATTCTGAATCTGCAAGACAGAGAGATAGAAGTTAAAAGTATATAAATGTGAAGTTAAAGTTATTCACAGTAGTTTCATCTTGATCTTTGACATGTGGGTAATTTTTCTCTCTCTTGGGCCCATCAGTTTTGAACCAGGTTCCAAAGCAGTTCCAAAGGGATCCCACATGTCACATATTTTCCAGAAGATATCCCAATGTGGTGCTGAACGACTATTTTTCTGTCATTCAAAGAGCAGTTTCAAATTCAGAATAAAATATTTCAACTTTCATCCTAGGGCAGTAGCTTTATTGGGCCAAGCAGAGCTTTTCCCCCAAGGCTAAAAGCTTTCTTCTGTCATAGTGGCCTATGGCTTCAAATTCAATAGATGCAGATACTGTTCTCAGAGGGGAGTGCTTTGTAACTTCAGATGCAAAAGCCATCTTGCCTTTCTTTCCACTCAGTTTAGCACCATTTTCATTTGGAGAGGGGGGAAAGCTCGCTTTTCGTGTACACACACTTCCTACAACATCCAAAGCAAAACGTAGACACTTGGGCAATTCCATTGCTTTATATCCCATATAAGTTACTTTATAGAAGCCAGCATAGTATGGTGCAGTGGTTCTCATACATTGGTCCTCCGAATTATTTGGACTTCAGCTCCCTGACTGTTGGACCAGCTCACTGGGGATTTGGGATTTGACGTTCAAAACACTTGGGGGACCAAAGTTTGGGAACCAGTCATGTAGCAGTTTGACTGCTGGACTAGGACTCTGAAGTCCTGGATTCAAATCCCCACCTGCCTTGGGAACCCAGTGGGTGACCATGGAGAGGCCATGCTCTCAGTCTCAGAGGAAGGCAATGGCAAACCTCCTCTGAACAAATCTTACCAAGAAAACCCCATGATTGGTTCACCGTAGGGTTGTCAGAAGTGGGAAATGACTTTAAGGCACACAAGAAGAAGAAGGAAGGTCATTTTATCATCTGTTGAATGAGGAAGACTGCAATGCTTCAAAAGCTGTTCTGAAGTATTTTATGCCTTTTGGTTACTCCAATAAAGGTACTGAAATTTGGATTATTGGGTGTTGCTGCTGTGTGTGTTTGGTTTTATTTTTACCATCTTGGCTGCCACTGCACCATTCAAATTTTATATAATTCACTTTGGCTATTTGGATTATTGGGTGATGTTGTTGTGTGCATTTGGTTTTATTTTTACCAACTTGGCTGCCACTGCACCATTCAAATTTCATATAATTCACTTTGGCTGTTTGACATGTCATAAGGGTATCAAGTATGAGAAGAGTATCTTACTTCTATTGTCAAACCCATCCTGTTGATTTAAGTAGTGAAATAGCATGGATCAACTGACAGGAGGATTTCTCTAACAAAACACTAAGACTCAGTTGCTTCAAAAGGCAAAATAAGGACCAGGTGGGGCATCCATTCTGGTCCCAGCACTCCATCTTCTCTAGCTGGATCTGGATATGGAAAACCTAGGCAAAGTATAGATGTATGGGGGTATACTATAAGGAAACACCATTCGTGATATTGCACACCATTGTGTCGAATCATAGGGCTTTGGAGTCTATTAGGACTTAGCTTCCAGTCTCCTGGTTTTGTGAAGTTTGAGTCAATAAAGCCTTAACTTTGACCTGAAAGTGTCAAAGGTTGTTGTGGGGTTTTTTGATAATTGAATCTCTGTCGAAATCTATACCTTTAGTCCAAAGCTGCTACTCAGACACAACAGAGGGATGGAAGCTTTAATGAATTGTCAGGACAATAGCTGTACATTGTCAAGGGAGAGAAATACAGGCTGGCAAAACCATGAAGATGCAGCTCAAGAATGATGAACTTCACAGCTGCAGGCACACCGAGAGATAATTGCTAACTGCAGAATGAAAGCACAGCCTTTTCTATAAAAGATCTGCAGCAAAAGTCAAGAGAGTACCATAGTATAGAAAATTTTCTTGTGCACTTCTAATGAAACCAGAGAGCAAGTTTTGTTGTTGAGCTCAGGGAAAGAAAAAGAAAAGGGGGGAAAAAACAGAGGCTCCTAGTTTCAGCCCAGTATTAAGGAGGAGAGAGTTGAATCACATTCTGCAATTATAATCACAAACTGGCAGAAAGGAAAATTGGTGCTATTGCTTATATGTAGAGAACGGCTCAGGAGATTGTGCTGAAAGTAAGCAGTGTAGGAGTGGTAGCTCTAAAGCTAGTCTATGCTGATTTTGAGACACAAATGCCAAGAAATTGTTTATTTTGATAACAGTTCAAATTTGAGAAGTGACTCCAACAGTTTGACATGTTTTTGTCAATTCCTCTTGTCCCAGATCGTGTTAGCCAGTGTTCTCATTTGTACTGGATTTTCCAAGAAATTGTTTTTCTGCATTGATATATGTATTCTTTTGCACTTATTGGTGAGATGTTCTAAGGCAGCCTATAAAAATGTCATATGATTTCCACCACAAAAATATTTGATTTAACAATATGTCATATAGGTGTAAGAAAGCAAAATAAGCATTCCTTGTGAACACCATATCCCCTTACCCCGCAATAAAAAAAAACCAGAGAGGTAATCTTCATGTTAAGGTGCTCCCAGAATCTGTTACCTCGCCTTCTTTCTTCAAAAAATCTTCCAATAATACAACTTAAAACAAATACTTTTTTTTAGTTCCAAGAAACCCTAACAAGAAGAATCCTGGACTGAAAATAATTTATTTTGATTGTTATTGCTGTTGTTCAGGACTTATTCTGCACAGAATTCACACATGGTTTATTTCGCACAGTTTTGTGAGACATTTAGCCTTCTCCATCAGAAAGCTCTGGTGCCACCACAAACTACGGGGCCGTTCAGACTACCTTTTCAACTGAATTGCAAGCCGGATTAAAACTGAGAAGTTCTCACTGGATTCGGTTTTTACACAAGCAGAACTGGAGCTTGCACAAGAGAGGAGGAGCAAATGCCCCTTGGCCCGGTGTATTTGAAACTGGGGTTTTCCCCGTTTCTTTTAGAAAAAACCGGGGCCAGGCCAATGTGAACTTGGCCCCGGTCATCTTCGGGTCATCCAGGGGGAGGGATCAAGCCAGTGGCAAAAGAGCCAGCGCTGGGCTCCCTTTCCTCCCGGCTTTTTGACAGCATATGCGAATGCATCAGGGGCCAGGCTGAGTGAGGGGGACGTGAAAGTGCTTTGTTTACTGTTGGGGGCTCCCTTTCCTCCTCCTTTTTCTCCCTCTCCTTCTCCTCTTGCCCTTCCCTGGCCCTGCAAGAGTGTGCCACGGAGATGCCTTTCCTCTTCCTCCTCCTCCCTCTCCTTCCTCTGGGGAAGGTTTTCCTTGGGGATATCCCAGTACCTGGCCCTCCTTGCCTTGCACAGGCTGCAGCAAACATCAGTTTCACTTCTGGGATCAGACAGGTGTGTGTGTGCCCCTCTCTCTCTCTCTCTCTCTAGTGGTGGGGCTCCTCCTTTGGGTGGAACCCCCCCCCCCCAGCAAAGGCCAAGGAAGGACCCTATGGAAGAGGCTTGGGTCCTCCCCTTGTTGTTCCATCCTCCTCCTGATCCAGAAGCCTCCTTTTGGATCAGGAACTGGAGACAGTAATGCACACTCACAGGAGCACAACAAACAAACAACTCCAGCTCCCAGAATTCCAGAGCCCTGAGCCAGAAAAAAAAAGTCTGAAACCTGGGCCAGACTGGTTTCTTTCTCTCCAGTCTGGATGCAGCCCTGGTTCCCCAGGACTCAAAGGCTCCTCTTCTCTTCCCACCCCCAGCCTTGGACTTTTCCCCAGGGTGTGGGTCCTTGGGGGATGGTGGTGATGATTAGGGCTCCCTCCTTATATTCCCTCCAAGAGCTCTTCAGCTGACAGCCAGAGAAGGAGAGGAGGAGGAGAGAAAGAGAATGGGTGATGTGAAGGAAAGAACAGAGGGGCCAGCAGCAGCAGCAAGAGGAGGAGGAGAAGGTTTTTTTGAAAACCTTCCCCAGAGGAAGGAGAGGGAGGAGGAGGAGGAGGAAAGGCATCTCCGTGGCACACTCTTGCAGGGCCAGGGAAGGGCAAGAGGAGAAGGAGAGGGAGAAAAAGGAGGAGGAAAGGGAGCCCCCAACAGTAAACAAAGCACTTTCACGTCCCCCTCACTCAGCCTGGCCCCTGATGCATTCGCATATGCTGTCAAAAAGCCGGGAGGAAAGGGAGCCCAGCGCTGGCTCTTTTGCTGCTTGATTTAAAAAAAAAAAAGAGAGGAAGAATGTTGACAAATGGCAGCATGCCACATCATTTGATTGACAACAAAGAGGCTCCTCCTTCAACTGCTCCTTTTGCAAGTCTGAACTCCAGAGGGGCAAATTACTTCGATGGGGGCAAAGAGTAGTATGAACTTCTTTCCGGAGAGATTCGGTAATGCCATGCACGATCTCATCCAGATCTAACCAGGGCAAATGGGCTAGTCTGAATGGGGCCTACAATTGCTGGAATCTAATAGCGTGGAGCCATAGCATGGAGTCATAGCAGTTGAAACAATGTCATACCGGGTTATTTTTGCAGTGCAGCCGATGCCTCTGAACTGGGGGTACAGAATGGACATCACTTAAGTTCTCGCTTTCCCCATCTCTTCTTGGCTATCCATTTTTTTTCCAGTTCTAATTTGCCTTCTCAGAATCAGTTGTGCCAGCACAAAAGGCTCATGCCTATTCCTATTCCCCTACCACCAGCTGATCTTTTAATTAACATTGTACATTGAATATACTTGTCTAGTATTAGTGGCCAGAGCATGCCATTTCCAAGCAGGCCTTCTAACTCCATCACCTCTCCTTTGGAAAAATAACTAATGTGTAAGCAGGTTTCCTCTCCAGTGTGCAAAAGTAGAGAAAGGGATTAGGACCCCCACAGTGGGAGCTCTGTGGGAGGAAGCCGCCTGTGTCTGCTTGCACAGCAGGGTTTCATAATTATAGAGGGAGTATCGGAAGTTGAGGGTTGGCTAAGCCTTCGGTTTTTCTCTCCTTGAGCATTATCTAGCTCAAAGGATATGCAAAGTACCCTCGGTTAGGTAATTACTTATTTCACCAAGATTAATTATACTTCTAATGTTCCCCTGACAAACAAAAGTATGGAAAAGCAGCTCCAACAACTGGGGTCATCAATGCAAGGGAGGAATTTAAGGATAGTGGCTTAGAAATTCAGGAACCAGCATGTGAGCAAAATCTTCAGACGTGTGTAATAACTAAGGGTCATTGAATTAAATATCAGCTTTTCTCTGATGTACTCTCTTGTGCAAGTCTATGGGCAGCTCAGAACAGTAACTTGGGTATCAAGGTATACAGCGTTTTCAGCAAGTACAAAGCAAAAAATGAATGTTAGAGATTTAGGAGCTTATCCCATGAACAAATAAGCCAGCTTACCTCTTCCGGCTTGAATTCAGGATCCAGGATGCCCCCGGATGTTGTCATACCTAAATCGACACCTATCTATGTGGGATGCTGCCACCCAGATGCATCCCAGGTTGAAGCCTTGCTCAGTTGGCCAATTTTAGAAGTCAGAAGCTCCCCCAAAATTTAAATGGTTTTAGTTGTGGAGTTAACATTTTCAATGTTTGTATCCATTAAATCCACCTTTATAGCCTTGTTGGCTGAGAAGTGCAGACAAATGCTTTAAATAACTATATAAAATATTTAATGGGTTTTCAAAACTGATTGTTTTTTGTTTGCTTTTTACTAATATGGTTGGGTTGCAGCTGTATTTTGGTTTTATTTATGCTGTGAGCTGCCTTTTGTCCAATACTGCAAGAAACGTGAGCTATAATGTGCATAAATAAATAAGTACAGCTCACCAGCATCAAGGAGGATCTTGACCATTGTCTGAGGGCTACAAAACACACACAACAACAGCGACAATAACAACAACTAAGAGTGCCTGGTTGCTTATTCTACTTTGCAAAGATGGAAGTGCAGACACACAGATCTGTGGATGAAAACCTATTAAATTGTATCTGATTAATTATTCCAACCCTCAAAGTTTTGTATACTTGTTAAGGGTCATATTTCTCACAGTGACGGAAACCTCTGCTTAAGGAACCTAGAAATTTGAGAAGAGTGCATTGTAGTTCACAGTCAGAAGTCATCAATTATGACCCATCAACTATTTTTAAAAAAAGGTTGAGTGCTTGCCTTGCAACTTAGAGATGGCATTTGCTACAATATTGATACTGTAAGCACAAAACCTAAAGATTGCTTCCCTGTCACCTGTTGCACTTCAAACCTTTGGAAAGAGAAAAAGAGAAACAAAATGAAAAGACTGGCTGGGCTTTTGTAACCTCATGGGAAATTGTTGTGCAATCTGTTTTTGGAGAATAAAATTCATCCTTCAACTGCTCCTTGTCTGGATTTTGTTATAGCATACTCAGTATTCAGGATGGGATTTGCTTGAGTGTTTCATATAACCTTTCCTTTTTCTTTTTCTTTTCTATGAAACAAAACATAAAGACTTTATTATAGGAAGCCCACTCTACGATAGTAAAGTTACTTAGGATGCTAATCTAATCTAGCTTCATTCTAAGGAAGAGCTGAAGGTGGACTGATGGGAAGAGAAAAGACAGAGACACATCCCTAACAGTACCCATTTGCACCACAGAGGTGTCATGATAGGTAGACAAGGAAAGAGTATACTTTGTGTCCCTCAAACAATCTAACCCTATTATTACGGCAGTCTCTGAAGCACTCTTGACTCTTCTGTGCCAAATGTTGTTGTACTTCTAAAATCTTATCTCAATGATGGAAGCACAAGTCTACAAGATTCATCTTCTATTGTAGACCTTCCTAAAGGTCCTTGGGCAATGGCTTGGTAAGGACATCTGCAATCATGTCTTCTGTTGGGCAATGTTCCCTCTTAATAACCCCTTGTTAATGAAGTATACTTTATGAAATGATACTTTATGAAATGATCCTTGGATGTCTTCATATATCTCTGTTGGTGTTGGCTTTTCTGTTCCAATGTCTAATCATAACATGTGCATCCACTTTAATGGCATGCTTTTGAAGCTGATACATATTAGGCTTCTGTAAAGGAGGTTGCAACTGTCTTCAGCCTCTGTGTAGTCCAATCAATTATTCTATCTCCATATCGGAGAGTGGTGGAGTCTCCTTCATTGGAGGTCTTTAAGCAGAGGCTGGGTGGCCATCTGTCAGGGATGCTTTGACTTGGAGTTCCTGCATGGCAGGGGGTTGGACTGGATGGCCCTTGTGGTCTCTTCCAACTCCATGATTCTATGATTCTATAGGGCTTTCTAGATTAGCAGGAAAGTGTGACATGAAGTTGCCTTTTCCTTAATGCTTAGCAGCTGCACCACAGCCTTTAGATGGAGCTGCGCTGTTCCACAGTTTTTAAAAAAGAAGCTGGGAAAACCAGCACCTTTATAAAGGCGCTTCTTCTTCCCTAAAATGCAAAAAAAGCGTTTTCATGGCACACTTTCCCTTTTTCTCATCTAAAGGCTAGAGTTTCATGCAGCCATGAACACACTTCTTTTTGCCAACCTAGAAAGCCCCACTATGAAAAGAATTGGTATCCACTTCTAGATTTCTGATCCATGACATCATTGGCACAATCTGCATCTTAGTTACGGGTTGTTGGTTGCTTCCAGTCCATGTTTCAGGTGTGCAGTTCCTTTCAAACTCTCTTTACTGCATTCCAGTCACATTTAGTTGATGAGATGACTCTTCTGCAAAACAAAACATCAGCTGCTGATATATTTAGCCTTCATAGAATCAGAGAGTTGGAAGCGGTCCTCTGGGCCATCAAGTCCAACTCCCACACAATGCAAGTAGAATAAAAACAGTATGATATAAAACAAAAATGACAAATACATATCCGTATGTACAAGATGAAGAGTCCTTGAGTCATTGGACTTCATGACTTAAGCCTCAGTCTCACTGCAGTCGCGTTATTAAAAGAGAATGAAAATATACTGGATTTGGAGCTTTCATTGCTACACCTTTCTTCAATAGTGCAACAAAGTTTTAAATGCTGTCAAGGGTCTCAGCATGCATTCTTCTTCATTCCCCCTGGACTCCACCTCCCTGTCCTACCTGACATGTCTTCTCCTCCTTGACCAAAGGAGAAATGACAGTCTCTCCTCTTGAGGAGACCCTAGTGTTTCTCCTTTGGCAGGCAGCTGCAAAAAGAGAAGTCACCTCTCCTCCATCACCACCACCACCACCACTACTCCATCCTGCAATGAGACTCTAGCATTTTTCTTTTGGCAAATGAGGTGCTGAGGAGAAAAGAATGGTTTTTAAAAACCAGTCTGTTCTAAAATAGGAAGCAGGATGGAAAAGCAAAAAGAGAGGAGACACTGATACCACATGTCACCTAATAAGAGAACTGCCACTCAAAGTGTTATTGCACTTAAGGACAAGTACTACAGGAGCGTTTATGGGACCTTATTCATTGGTGTTACCCGCTAATGAAAAGAAACGCTCCAACAACAAAGTAGTAACAAAATGGCCACGACGTTATGCAACAATTCATTCCAAAACTGCTATTCTCTCATTTTAACAGCAGATTTAAAGCCTCCTGTGACAAAGTCCTTGGCTAGTAATGCTATCTGTAGCCATCCACAGTTGCAGACCTATCCAATATTAGGGGAGAAATGTGAGGAAAATGTTCAAGGGATGAAATGGAAAGTCATAAACTGATGGGAGGCATCAATCAACATGGAAAGTTAGCGACTAGGCAAGGAAAGTAGTGTGAATAATGGAAATTGCTGAAATGTTTAGAAAGGCATTATAACTTTATATTATGCTATATAATGTGTGTATATATGGTCACTAAAGGTTACCCGTCCCATAAGTGATCACAGAAATTTAGGATCCATTTCTGGACACTTTCTTAAACTGTAGTGTCCAGAACTGGACACAGCACTCCAGGTACAGCCTGCTTAGGGAAGAATAGAGTGGTAATATTATTTTTCCTTAATCTGGATAATAAAGTTCCAGTTGATGTATCTTACCATTGCATTGGCATTTGTTGTTGTCTGCTTGGACACTGCATCACACTTTTGTCTCTTGATTAATCCTGTGGTCTGCTAACGTCCCTAGAACCTTTTCACACATACAACTGTTGAGTCAGGTGCCACTTGTAATACATGGGTGCATGTCATTTGTCTTCCCTAAATATAGTGCTTTTATCTCTCTTTAAATTAATTTTGTTCTGGGTCAAGTACTCCAATCCTTTAAAGCCATCTTGAGTCCTGGTTCCATCTCTTTCAGTTCAATGTCATCTCCACATCTGATGACTTGAGCACTTGCTTCTTCACTCCAGGATGATGAAAAACCATTGGCAAACCCACTTTGTTGTGCATTCACTTGCTCAGCAAGAGGGTTTCTTTGACTTTCTTTCTTATGTGGATATAAGGTTGGGGTTTGGTCTGGCTCCCTTTGCTGAGTAATGTGAGTTAATGCTTAACAGGCAGCTTCATATCCAATACTCAAAGGCAACTGAGGATTATTTATACCTGCCAATTATTTTGAAAACCTGAACATTCCTAAACTAGGAAGAGCTTTTATGCTGGCCAGACTGAATGCTCTCCCTTCTGCTGTATTGGATGGCAGAAATACAAAAATCTCATACTGGAAATGGATTTGGCCTTGCAGTTTAGATGAAGTAGAATCAGTTTATCATGTTTACTACTGTATTGCACTTTTTATAAAGACATCAGAACCTCACTTATAACTCCTCTCATACAAAGATTCCGAGGTAGATGAGATAAATTCTATGTAGAATATCTTCTCTCAGATCTAAATGAGTAGATAACTGCCAAAGTTGCTAAATTCTGTGCAGCTGCTATCGATTGCTGTAGAGGGGTAATGAAACCACACTGTTAAATATTTGGTTCTCCAGCCTCCCATATCTTCCTTTTATGATGGCTGTGGTGATTTTAAAATGTATATATTATACCCAGTCGACTGTCTTGTAATATTTGTGTTTATTTTACTGGCTATTTGCTGTAATAAATGAAATTGAATGAGTTAACGTTAAAATTGATAAACCATGATTTCAGCCGCTTTTATATGATTAAAAACAGAGCAGTACACAGCAGTAATTTGGTTAAGTTTTTGAAGCATTCTATACCTATGGCTGCAACTGCACTGCAGAAACCATGCAGTTTCACACCACTTTAACTGCCATGACTCCATGCTATGGAATCTTGGGATTTGTAATTTGTAATCCTGGGCAAAGACTGTCATGGATGGGCCTTTGTAGGTGCCCAAAGTGCTGACTCTCTAAGACTGCTGGGTGCTGATGCTGGAGGATTCAAGATTTGCTGAACTGTGGGGGATTTTTAATATTTTGCTTTGCATTTTATATATTTTTATGCACTCTGCCTTGAAGAATTAACTGAAAAAGCTGGTATATAAATAAATAGAAGAAGGTGTGAGAGAAAGCACATTGTGGTTGAATTCATTCTCCTTCCTTTCTTAGAGGTGATGATGAGACATAAAAAGAGTCCCTTAGCTATATAGGATGCCATCTATTGGGGGTTTTAAATTTTTTTAAAAAAACAAACAAAACCCTAGCTCTTGTTTATAGTGACCACAGATTTTAATATTACAAGAGACTGCATGGTTGGTGTGAGAGTAAGTTGTGTTTCATGAATAAACACCAAAAACAAGGCATCTTGTACAGAAGCTGAAATACAGAAACTGCAATTACTGTCTTCCTCAGATGTGTGACAGGCAGCCAAGACACTAGAATAAAAACATTTCTCTCCTTCCAGATGGGGAATTCACAGTAGCAAATTTGAGCAGTCCAAAATCAGCACAAGGAAAGCCTGTCTCAGCAAGCAAACGGATAAGAGCCTGGTCAGCTTGTGGGAAAGTGAGCCACGCTCATAACAAATAAACACCTACCAGAGGTTCAGGAAAATCGTGGTGGGGGGGGGTTGCAAAGCAGGACCTAATAATAGCCCAAGATCAAAATCAGGGAACATCATGGTAGAAGATACTAAAAATTTCAAGAATGCCGACAGCTAATAATATACACATATGAACACATTGATGGTGTGGCTTGTGCAGTGGACTACAATTCTGAAAGCCCAAGATTCAAATACTGGCTCTGCCATGGAAACATATTGGTGACTTTGGGCAAGTTGTGCTCTCTCAGCTTCAGAGGCATAGCTGACATCCAAAATCTCCCAATAGCTGACATCTGAAATCTTTCCACGAAAATCCCATGATAGATTCACCTTAGCATTGTCATATGTTGAAAATGACTTGAAGGCACACAATGAACATATTACTTTTAGTGACTTCAGTAGGTTTTAGAATGACACATCTATGCAGAAGTTCCAAGACCTGAACCCAAATCCAACTACAGTCTCTTAGAAGCTTCTTAAGAGACTTCTGGCCTTCTATGTGAACAGTCATTTATTCCAAAGAAATCATTTAATATTGTCAAGCACCTCTAGGCATTAGAGCTCTTTCTCACATCTTGAGTTGCTGCTGTTCCTTTTGATAAGGTTGACATTTTATTCGGTTGGCTGGGTTTTGCCTGGATTTTTTAGTAGCTGTTGTTTGTTGTCAGCTCACAAGAAAAAAAAGTCAGCACCCTCCTCAGACTTACAGCCGAACACTAAGAAAACAAAAATAATGACTACAGATGATCTTCATACTTTTCAAATCGACAATGATGACAATGAAAAAGTGCAAGTTTTTCTATACTTGGGCTCAATCATCAATCAGAGAGGAGACTGCAGCCAGGAAATCAGAAGAGTTGGACTTGAAGGGCAGCTATGCATGAACTAGACAAGATCCTTATGTGTAAAAATGAATATTACTCAATATAATATAATGAATATAATTCATTCATTATATTCCCAAAATATTACAGTGGGCCCTTGTTATCCGCTGCGGTTTGGTTCCAGGACCCTCCGTGGATAACAGAATCCGTGTATGCTCAAGTCCCATTAAATATAATGGCACAACAAAATGGTGTCCCGTATATAAAATGGAAAATCAAGGTTTGCTATTTGGAATTTATTCTTTTTAGGAATATTTTCAAGCTGTGTATGCTCAAATCCATGGATAAAGAATCCATGGATAAGGAGAGCAAAATGTATAAAAATGAAGTGTGGAAACAATATTAAAGTTAGAACGGTCCGCACCATAGTATTCCCCATCTCTATGTATGATTGTGAAGACCAGAAAACAAAAAGATCTGATAGGAAGAAAATAAACTCATTTGAGACCTGTCACTAGAGAAGAGTCTGCAAATAGCATGGATGCTAAAGAGACAAATTGATGAGTCCTGGAGAAGATTAGGCCCAAACTCTCTCTAGAAACCAAGATGACTAAACTGAGGTTGTCATACTTTGGTCATCTTATGATAAGAAAAGACTCACTAGAAAAGAGAATAATGCTTGGTAAAGTGGAGGGCAATAGGAAAAGAGGAAGGTGACATTCCAGATAAATAGATTCAATCAGAGAAACCACCTCCATGAATCTGCAAGACCTGAACAGGGCAGTTGAAAACAGGGTGATCTGGAGGTCTCTCATTCATGGAGTCTCCATAGGTCAAAGTCAACTTTAAGACAGTGAAGAAAATTTAAAGTGTGTGATGATGGTCAATGGAATGCTTATCTACTGTACATTTCTCCATTCTTTTCTTTTATTCTTTACATCTGCCTGGACAAATAATTCAGAATGTCAGTTAAATGGTGAGGTGTTTTTACACAAGGAGAGGAACGTGCAGATGAGAGGCTAATAATAATTTCTTCCAACGTCTTTCTTATGCCATTTGTCATTATCCATCATTGTTAAGTTAGCTTCATTCTACACATGGGTGAACAAGGACAGTGGAAAGAGAGACACTCAAGGTCATCCAGCAATGTGCCGACAGAACAAAAGTTTCCAAATGCATGATCTGGCTTTTGTTAGAAGGAAAGCTAAATTCACACTCTTCTAAAATTAGGCCGAGTGTATCAGCCTAAAGTTTGGAAATGGAAGGGTTCTATTACAACTTGCAAAACACTCCTCCCAATTCTGGGAGGTAGAGTACAAGAAGATAATGTTTCTAAGACATATTGCTCACAACCATAAACCTATGGATCTCTTTCACCTGAGATATAGGCAAGGAACCAATGGCACACTTCCACTACATCCCACCTTCTCCCAGCAATGGTGACCCTCCAACATCCAGCACCTCCTTGTTGTCAAAGGGTGGAGAAACCTTCTGGAGCAGGTTGCTGCAAGAGTAGAAGGAGACGAAAGCCCAGTTCTGCTGACACTGGATACAGAAAAATGCCTTTTATTGATGTGATGGAAAACAGAAGAAGCAGAAGATAAAGCTAGCTGGCAGTCTCTCTAGTAATTTTGTAGAGAGTATCCAGTTCAAATCTGACCAGCTTGAGAATTAATTCAAGAATTTTCATCATAAGAACCTGTGATAAGTACTAATACCCAAATTAATTTAATTAGTTTTGTTCTTAATCAACTTGTTGATTGAGCTAACAGTGCTGGACCATACCATCAGACTTTCTGAAAATGAAATTAAGGCTATCACCATTGACCTTGGGGAAGCATATCTGGCTCCTTCAATCTTAGGTTATGTTATTTTATTATTTATATCCTGGCTTTTTCCTTATAGATGTTCCAAGGGTCCAAGGTGGCTTTTATCCTTTTAAAGATGCCTTCTTCCAACCTAGAATTTTTTCCCTTTCAGAAAACAAAGAACATAACCTGATTGTTACTTGGAAATGGTGGGAACCCAAAGCATCCTGGAATTGTTAGGTTTTACAAGAATGTGTCTCATTGCATCTCTCTTTTCTTTCTCCTTCCATCAGTACATATATTTCACCGACTCTTCAAAGTGTCTTGCTTGTTTCAGCTTAATAAGATGTGATTTATTTCAATTAGAGGGCAATGATCCGCTGTAAGTAGAGCACTAAGTATATAGCTTACATATTTATATATCAGTCAGTGAATCAATTCTTATTGTGAAATTTTTGAGAGTCTCTGATTATATGCAAAATATTTTTCTTCACCACTGAATCATTTGTGCCTCCTCAGTCCCCATCAAGAAGTAAAGATCACTGGTAGAACACACATTTTGTATGCAAGACAGACAGAGATATCTGAAATATATTCTGTGACATCTGCAGTTTTAATGATGACTGATGCAACAAGTCTACTCTTCTCTGCACCCATCTTATCTTAACTGTATAACTACAAGGGAATGGGTAAGGAGAAGGAGAAGTGGGTAAAAATTGGAATGGGAATGGGAATGGGAGAAGAGACAAAGAAGAAGAAGCCAACAAAACATAAAGAGGGAGGAAGGGAAGAAAAGAAAGAAGGAAGACTTGGAGTGGTAACTGAGGAAAAATGCAATTTGATAGCGCTTTAAGTGTCATGGCTCCATGCTGTGAAATTCTAGGATTTGTAGTTCCGTGTGCTATCCAGCCCTCTCTGTCACAGTGCTCTGGTGCCATAAGAAACTATAAATCCCAGGATTCCATAGCACTGAGCCATGGCAGTTGAAGCAGTGTAAGACTCTTCATATTTAAAGATGTTTCAATGGACTCATTCATACAAGGCTAAATTGGAAGTATAATTTAAGGTCAATTCGAATGCAATCATGGGTTTTATGTTATTGCAAATTAACTCTTCGCACGCAAATTCGGGCAAGAGGGGGTTATTTTCGGGTAATGGGAAGTAATTCCGAATGGAGCAGGGGTTCATGTAAATTCGCTAAACAAGCGAATTTACATGAATCCGCATTGGCTCCATTCGGAGTTGGGAGAAATTCCTCCCTGTTTGAAAGAGTCCAATGACAGTGGATGGGAAAATAATTTGTCCCCTCCTTGCAAGTAGGCCAAATTAATAGCAACCTGTCTGCCGCTGTCCAACTCTTTCTCACCTTTAAAACCCATCCCTGCGATCATTGTCTACCTGTGAATTGTCCACGTGTTTGACCTTCACGCAGCCAGGTTTTGTGAGCCGTTTTAAAGGTTGGTTTTAGATGTTGGTTTTACATGTTTTATAATCTTCACTGTGAGCCTCCCTGTGAAAACTTTGTCCTGGAAGGCAGCACATAAATTCTTAAATAAATAATCAGATGACCGAGACGATCACCCAATTCCACTCTTGTGTTTAGTTTCCATTTACAGTGTCTCTTCTGGTTAGAAAGATTCAGTTTTTGGTCTTAAAGAAGCAGCAGCTTTTTAGCAAGCGCTTGGAGGAATTTTGACCCTTAGGTGTTTTTCTTCCCAAATAAACAGATAATGAATGTTAATATTAATAGTGAAATAAAGCTAGAGCCAGCATAGCGTGGTGGTTTCAACGCTGGACTATTACTCTGGAGATCAAGGGTCAATTCCTTGCTTGCCTATGGACACTCAGCAGCTGATCTTGGGCAAGCCACACACTCTCAGCCCTGGAAAAGATTTGAAGGCACACAACAACAACAATATTTATTTGGCTCCGTAAATGCCTTAAATAAATATAAGGAAATAAATTATAAGTTTAATTTGTCCTTGGAAGCGATTAAAAGGATGGTTAATGAGGTTAATACCAATTAACAAGACATTCTGAGAAACATATTGATAAGAAATGATCTTTCACACCCTCCAAAAATGAAAATGAAAATGAGGACATGTGCAGCCAAACATCAGACAGTGGTTAATATGGCAAAGGCTATCAATGAGGAAGAACACACAACCTTCAGAACTGTGTAAATTTACAGCACTATATAAATACAGGTTAAGAATCATCATCATCATCATCATCTAGGAGAGGCTGCAGCAGTTTGATTTTGCTTGATCCTACTGGGAAGGACCAGATGCTGCTCCCTTCTCTTCCCGCTGCACTTGATAGAGTGCAAACTACTTTTGCACATTGAACTCAGTCTGAAGTGGTGGAAGTAAGTTGGGAACAAAGGACAATATGGGAGAAGGAGAGAGACACTAGAGAGTTTATCAGATGGGAGGAATTTCTCTCTATTTTGAACGGAGCCAATTCAAATTCACATAAATTCTAATTGCGTTCGGAATGCATTCAGAATGGCTTCCCATTGCCTGAAAATGACTTCCCATTGCGCAAAATTGTGTGAGATACTCTAATACTCTAATACTCAATAACATAAAACCCATGATTGCATTCAGAATGACTTCCCTTTTGCCTGAAATTGTGTGAGATACACTCATATGCAACAACGTGAAACCCCATGATTGCATTTGGATTGTCATTGAATTATAGTTCCAATTTCCATCATCTGATAAACTCTTAGGACACCCAAACCACTATGCCACACTGGATTTACTGTTTTATAGCATACTGCTTTTAAGTGTTTTTAACTTTTTTTCTATTGTATTTTATTGTTTTGACTAGTGATCTGTTTTAATATTGCAATAGTTTGATTCTACAGTGGACCCTCCACATTTGCTGGGGTTCTGGGCACAGAAGCCAATGAAAGTGGGGGAAATGCAAATTAAAAAAAACACTGTTTTCTCTTTCTTTATCTGAGAGAACACCTCTCTAGGTCCTCCAGGGCAATTCTACCAGACGTTGACCATGAAATTGCACAGGAGGCCCTACAAATGTCTAAAGAAGTGTTCTCTTTAGGAATCTCCAGGTCCTCCAGCATGAAGGACCTAGAGATTCCTAGAAAGAACATATTAATCATATCCGCAAAAGTCAAATCCACAAATGCAGAGGGACAACTGTATTTTAATGCTCTCCTTTGTATCTTTTTAATTGTACTGTTCTTTTACATTAGAAGCTGCTCTGAGTCCCAATTTTGGGGGAAAATGGGATATAATTAAATACCATCATCATCATCATCATCGGCTGCATCCTCACTGCAGAAATAATCCAGCTTGACACTACTTTGAATTGTCATGGTGCAATGCTATAAAATGTGTAGTTTGTTGTGGCACCAGAGCTCTACAGGGAAGGCTCAAGATCTCACAAAGTTATATTTCCCAGAATTCCATGGCATTGAGCTACAGCAATTCAATTGGAGTCAAACTGGGTTATTTCTGCTGTGTGGATGCAGCCATCATCATCATCATCATCATCATCATCATCTGTCAGAGAGCCCTGGTGTCTCAACAAACTACAAATGAGGATACAGCCATCATCATCATCATCATCATCTGCAAAAGCCATTATAGCCATCTGCAAAAGCTTCTGAGGAAGCAGACTAAAATTTAGGAAAGCTCATGCTGCCAACTTCTTTCTTTCAGTTAGCCTCAAAGGTGCTAGAAGATCTCTTATCATCATCATCATCTATCAGAGAGCCCTGGCGCCCCAACAAACTACAAATGTGGATACAGACATCATCATCATCATCATCATCTGCAAAAGCATCTGCAGAAGCCATCATAGCCATCTGCAAAAACATCTGAGGAAGCAGACTGAAATTTAGGAAAGCTCATGCTGCCAACTACTTTCTTTCAGTTTGCCTCAAAGGTGCTACAACATCTCTTTGCATCATCATCATGATCTGTCAGAGGGTGCCACAGCAAACTACAAATCCCAGGAGCCCCTAGCATGGAGCCAGGGCAGTTCAAGCAGGGTTAAAAACTGCATTCATTCTGCAGTTGGGGATGCATCCCTAGAGAGAGAATGAAGAGAGAAGAAGAGCCCAAGGGCAAGAAACGTGGACCACTTTGGGGGCAGTGCCCTCTGTGTCCAGTCAATACGGTCCCCGGGTGGAGAATTACGGTAAATTCCAAGCGCAGCTGCATCATCAACTCAAGGGAAAGTTGCAGCTGACGGTGCGAAAGGGGATCTCCTTCATCTGGGATCGCAAAGGGGAGGGATGGTGTCACCCAGCTGGCACTGAGCCCTCCTCACCCATAGGGCACCCAAGAGGGGTGTCATCCTGAGCCATCCAATGCTGCCCAAAAGGAGGCTGGAGCAGAGATGAAGGCAGGATTCATGCCATTCTAAGCAAGCTGCTGCCAGGGCTATGCAGAGAGAGATGCCTGCTTGCGATGCCTTTTTTCATTCTCTCTGCTAAGCTTCTGCAACAGGAGGTCTGCAGCCTTCTACCTTCAGGGTAAGCCAGAGAAGAAGATCTGGGAAGAAGGCTTCTCTGCTTTCTTATTTCCATCTTCTGCTTTCATCCCTTCCTTTTCTTCCTTGAGTCTTTCCTCTCTTTCTCCTGCTGGTGATAGTGACAGGTTTGGTTGGGGTTTGTGATTTTCATGCTTTGGGGAGTTTCTCCTTTTCTGTTCCCTGGTTAGAGAGTAAGAAAGGAGCAATGCTCAGAAGGGGGCAAAAAAACCAGGACGTTTGGGAATGTTTTATAAGAGATTTTATAATAGGGGGGATTTTATAATCTTGGGAGATTTTCCTTCCTGGTGATGACAACCCATCCTTTCCTAGGGATTATTCTGGAGTCTAGCCCGTATTTAGGGGGAGATTAATATCTCCAGTTTCTCACTTATTGCTAAATCTGTCTCTTATCCACTCAAAAGGGTGTTTAGGGTTGTTGTTGTTTGTATTGTCATTTCTCTACTCTCACCCTCCTGATTCAGAACCTGAAATATCATCATTCCCTTTAAGTAATACTAATAATATAATAATAATAAATAGCCGAGACGGAGAGGTTAGTGAACGTTCAACAGTACAATCCTATGTTCTGATAACTAAGCCCCACTGAGTTCAGTGGGACTGCTTTCCAGCTATACATATATAGCGAAGCATTGCTGCCTGAATCTGAATAATTTTGAATTGAAACTCATTTTCCAGGAGGGGAAAAAATGGAGAGATTTTTCTCTGTTGGGTAAGGAAGGGGTAAATAAGAGTCTTACAGCGCCTCAAAGGATTAGAAAATCTAATTTGTCTAATCTAGAGCCCACTTCATTAGATGCATACATCACACACACACACACACACACACACTTGTAGAATAAAATTGTAAATGGGGTGCAGGGGATTTTCAGCATTTCTATGCTGGGCTCAAATGTATATATGGGAAGTGCAGTGATCCAGCATTTGGAGAATTGTAGAGTTGGGAAGGACCGCAAGGATGATCCAATAATCCAAACTCCTGCCATCATTCCTGGCCAGGGAAGAGTGTCCTGAGCTTTTCTATGTGAGTTTTGCTCTCTTGCAGTGGGAAAGAAAACTCTGATCTTGATTAAACCCTAAACAAATAGATTCTTGACAATCTTGACACATAATGTCTAAAGAGACACCAGGTTGTCATGAATTAGACAAAGGGATCGCAGCTAGTTACAGCAGACACTGTTACTTGACCGCTGTCAGGTTGGTAACTGAGATCTACATAAACCCTACGGAAACTGGTTTCAGCTCTTCTATTCTGTTCATATAGTCGTGAAAGCAGCTTTTTGGAAAGCTATGCATCACTCGTAGCACAATATACAGTCAGCCCTTCATATCCATGGATTCTTAGATTCAAGCATCCACAACTTTAAAATATTTTTAAAATACATAAGTTCCAAAAATTGGTTTTGCCACTTTACATAAGGGACACCATTTTACTATGCCATTGTTTTTAATGGGACCTGAGCCTCCATAGCTTTTGGTATCTACACAGGTTCCTGGAACCCAACCCTGTCAAATACCAAGGCCCCACTTTACTTTGCATCTGAAGGAGCCCAAATTCAGCCCCTGAAATCTCCAGCTAAAAGGTCTCCAGTGTAAACCTTGCCGGTCCATAAAGATAATGCTGAGTTTGACCGACTCACTATAAGACAGTTCCCGATGTTTCTGTGCTCCTTCTCCGCAGTTTGATTATGGAAGGGCAGCAGCCTAGTGAAATAGCCTTGGATGTACATTGGACTTATTTCAGTCTTTAACATCTTAACATGTAGGAAATCAATGGACTGACAGATGTTGTTGGACTACATCTCCCATCCTCACCGTCCTGATGAATCATTGACTGTACAGATGAGAGCTGGAATCCAACAACACTGGAATCCAATAGCACCTACCAGTTGAGGAAGCATGGGGAGGAAAGACCAACGATTTAGATTCAAGGATTATGAAGAATGCAAGGATTATGAAGAACTAGAACCTAGAGAAACTGTATCACGTCTGCCTCTAAATGCAGGGAAGAGTGGATTCTATAGTCTGCTTGCTTGGAACATCTAAAGCTATGTCTTTGGATACGTCAGTCCTCTTTCTTTGAACAGATGTGTGCATCGGGAAATGCAGGCAACTCCAATATAGGCTCAGCTTTGTGTATTCTCTTCAAGGATGGGAGGACAGAATGCACATTATTTATTTTGGGCTTTTTTTCTATGAACCATCCCTTATATCAGTTGCTTTAATTTCATTGTAGAATGCCAGTGGGATACAAGCACTCCAAAAAGGATTGAATGCAACCACTAGATATCCAGTTCTATAATCATACAAGCGTCCAACCAAACAATTTTTTCTCCATTGATTCACAGCCAAGGTGTTAAGACAGAGAGGGACATTGCTTGTTTGTTGTTATGTGCTTTCAATTATTTCCAAAGGCAAATCTATCACATGGTTTTCTCAACAAGATTTCTTCAGAGGGACTTTGTCCTTGCCTTGCTCTGAGGCTGAGAGAGTGTGGCTTGTCCAAGGCCATCTAGTAGGTTTCCATGGCCAAGCAAGGATTTGAGCCCTGGCTCTCCAATATCTGCTGTGTCTTCCTTTTTAAGTGGAGGTACCCAGAATTGAATCTGGGTCCTTCTGCAGGTACTTTTGCACTGCTGTTTGCAATGGTTAAGAGCTGGTTGTGGTTCCTCAGTATTATATATGCCAAAGGCATTCTTGGTGTGAGTCAGAGCAAGTCCTGGAACTGGGATGATTCTGGGTAAAAAGTTACGCTCTCTTGCCTTGAGAAATGCAAAACAGCCACTGCAAAGGGAAGTGTGTAAAAGCTTGAAGCGTGCCTGTGTGTGACACTTCAATCACAGCTGAATCTCTTTGAAATACTTCTTGATTTGAACCCTTGTGACTGGAGGATAGGAAGTGGAATCATTGTTATCAAGAGGCAGAAAGTGGGATAGAAAATAGGAGAGACAAAAATTGTGTTTCCAGGTGCTAAGAGTGTAGCAAACCATACTGAGCTTTTACTGCAGCCTTTCCTGATATGGTATCCTTCAGATGTTTTGAACAGAAATTCATATCAGTTTCAGACAACATGGCAATGGTTAGGAACGCTAGATGATGCCTTCCAAAGCACTGGGTGGGCACCATATTGGACCAGACAGCTGTAGTGTGAAAATACCCAGATTTCTTTTTTCTCGATGTTGTACAGTCACAGGCTCTTCTGCCTTCAACAGATGGAATAGAAACACAGTCACATATTTATTCTGAATACTGCTTATATTGATGCTGCAAGGTAATGATTGGTGAACCCATTAGGCAGCAGTGTTCTTATTTGGATGCGTTGTGAGCCAGAAAACATTAAGTAACATAGGTTTCTGTAAGGTTGAGAAATAACGTTGTTTGAGCAAAACATGCTCCGATAAGCAGCAGTTAGATAAGTTTTTGTCCCTGGGTTTTAAAAGCCTTTTGCAAGTCTGTGATAACAAAGAGCCTTGGGTTTTCAAATGTGTTTCTTCTTTTTTGTCTTCTTTAGGAAGTAGCCCATTTCTCCAAGGAAGAAGGCAGATATAGAAGCATCTTTGTGTTTTGAGGTGACACTTAAAATGTGGTCCTGAAGAAAAGTGGTGTGGCACTGAGGTTTTTACAATTTCAGCAGTTTGGCTTTGCATCTCAAGCTCAGACATGGGAAAGAGCCACCCAAAAAAGTAACATTTTTCTGGTCTTCTGTCGGTCTGCTTGTGAATACATTTTTTGAAGGTCATTATGGAAAGGACACCAAGAAAATGGGAGCAAAGAATACGACAATATCTTTTATACTCCATTTTTCCAGTCAGAGAAGGCTAAATAAATATTGCATTTCAGATCACGACAGATTTTCTATGATCCCTAATGTTTTTCTTAGTAGCAGCAAGGCTTTTGAGGCTTGATGGTTATTCTTTTTTTAAAAAAGAGATACATGTACATGTAAATGCATGCACAAACACACCTCAGAAATTAGGAACCAGATCTTGGTCTTGTTATTTAACATCATTATCATCAAAGATCCAGAAAAGTACGAAGAATATCAAAGAGAGTGTCCCAACGAGAGTTTTAAAAAGTGTACTGCTATTCTTTATTTGATCCAAATTACAGTAAATCAGAGCTAATCGGAGCAGATGTTAAGAAAGAAAAGTTGTTTTTAAAAATATGTTCCCCAATCAAGGTTTTCATTCCTGGTTCAGTCTACATGAAGCCAGAACCTTATTTCCAGTTAGTGTTTATCAACAATGTGGAAATAAAGTTCCTCACAACTACCAAATATTTGCTCTGGGCTCTTTCAAAGAAAGAGCAGAGTAAATCACAGAGACGTTGGATGAACATTAACCAGCTTTGATAATGAGCTTGAATGTTGAGAACATCTCTACCGCTAACTGTGTCAACTGCACCCAGACTGTGGGGGAAGTCAATATTTTAAAGGCCATTTTACTAGGAGTGATCTTTGGGGGTCTGATAATCTTTGGGGTCCTAGGCAACATTCTGGTTATCCTTTCCGTTGCCTGCCACAAACACTTGCAAAGCGTAACCCATTACTACATCATCAATTTGGCTGTGGCCGACCTTCTCTTGACATCTACCGTTCTACCCTTTTCTGCTATTTTTGAGATATTTGGATACTGGATTTTTGGGAGGATCTTCTGCAACATCTGGGCAGCGGTGGATGTTCTTTGCTGCACTGCTTCCATCATGAGCCTTTGTGTCATCTCGATAGACCGATACATTGGAGTGAGCTATCCGCTAAGGTATCCGTCCATAGTGACTGAGAAGAGGGGTCTCCTAGCTTTGCTGTGTGTCTGGTTGCTGTCTCTTGTGATATCTGTAGGACCCCTCTTTGGCTGGAAACAACCAGCTCCGGAAGATGAAAAAATCTGTCAAATCAACACCGATCCTGGTTATGTACTGTTCTCTGCTCTTGGATCTTTCTACCTCCCCTTGATCATAATACTGGTGATGTACTGCCGAGTGTATGTAGTGGCCAAAAGGGAAAGCAAAGGACTTTCATGTGGTCTGAAGACAGAGAAGTCCCATTCAGAAGAGGTCACCCTCCGTATCCACTGCAAAAATGCCACCGAATCCACTGGATCTACCCCAAACACCAAGCACAAATCCAATTTCTCAGTGAGGCTGCTGAAGTTTTCCAGGGAAAAGAAAGCAGCTAAAAGCCTGGGAATAGTTGTGGGATGCTTCATCCTGTGCTGGCTTCCTTTCTTTTTAATCATGCCCATAGGTAAGTAAAACAAATGCAGTGGCTATGAGGAGAGCAGGTTTACATGGCCTCAGCTCTTACATGACTATTTGAGATGGTGGAAATGAAGTGGGATGATAGCCTAACACTTGGAATCTATCAAAGCTGGTTGACTTAATGTTTAAAAAAAGCACCCATGTATCAGCCACACTTCAAATTATCCCCCCATACGAACCTGCAAGAATGCTAAGATCTTCAGGGGAAGGCTTTCTCTTGGTCCCATCACCATCACAGGCTTGTTTGGTGAGGACCCGAGCGAGAGACTTTTTGGTGGTTGCTGCCAACCTCTGGAACTCCCTTCCACAGGAGGCTAGACTGGCTGCCTCCCTGGTTTCCTTTTGCAAGCAAAACCCTTTTTGTTTCAGCACACTTTTAATGTGCAAACCAGGGCGCCTCTTCTTGGGATGTTTTATTTATCTTTGTTAACGTTTTTATGACTTCTAAATGATTTTATACTGTTTTAAGTGATGATTTCAATTGTTTTTACATTATGCAGCTGTTCTCTTTTTATTGCAAAGAGGTTTTTTGACACTATTTGGGACCCCCCCTCGTCCCACACTGGGGAAAAGGAGGCAAAAAAATGGGGGGGGAGGATAGTGCCTATCCAAAAAAAGCTACAATTGCAGCAACATTTGCAAATTGGTCGTTTTTTCTGAACAGATTACTGACAAGGTTTGTTCTAGCTGCAAGAGGGCATATTGTGTATTGGATCAAGACTACTAGTGTTCAGCCATTGTACAGTGTAGAATTAATCTTCTGCCTTGCCTTTAGAACACAAAAATATAGTCGTGATTATTTGTACTTGTTTCAGGGCATGCATATGCAGGAGGTTTGTTTTTTTAACTGCCATAAAAGTCAGGCTCAAAAGCACTAAGACTGGAGTCACATGCCCATTTACTTGGAGGTTAGTTAGGTTTGTATCAGTGTACTCTGTGTCCGTGTGTTTGTGTATGTGTGTTCCAGGTTACAAAACTACTGTTACTTTCCAAAGTGTCTTCAGATGCAAAACAAAATCCACCATGATTTCATCACTTGAATTAGATGCACAAGTTGGCGATATCATATTACTGCTTATTATTTCAAGTAAATCTTTAATAGGGAGCCTCTTTCAAGGGTGAAATACTCTTGCGTGGTTTAAATTTCAAATATTTATCCTGACGATTTAATTATATGGAGTATTTTTGACGCTAGGAGAGTTTCTGTAGATTTCCTGGCCTGATAAAGAGAGAAGGAGTGATATATATGCAACAAGCAACCAAACAACACACACACACAGAGTGAGTCTTAGTTATGCTTCTTTTAGGTGGAAAAGTCATGCCAGACTATACTGATTGGCATAATTCATACATTTAATTTTACTTTTTTCCCAGTCAGCAAACACTATGGCCTCTTCCTCTCCATACCTTCCATTATCCCTGTTTTAAAAATTATGGTTTTAGCATGTTAATTATATTCCAGATGTATGAAGTGCAGATTTCCACTGTACTAATTGTTGTCCAAGGATATGTATAGTCTTTTTTTCCTATTTAGGAAATATTTTGGACGAAAGCTCATTTACAAATCCTGGATATTGGATTAGTTCTACTTGAAGGCCATTACAGTACTAAAATTGCCAGCAAGTTAAATCTTTAGATAGTTGTGGCCAAGTCAGCCAAGTAGGGATACCGGGGTGATGGGAAGGGAAAAAATTAAATTAAACAGCCTTGAAATACTGAAGTATTGTGTGGGGAAGTACAAATGCCAAGACTGGTTTAACAAGGCTACTCACATGGGGCCAAATTCAATTAATTTAGAGGAGCAGTCAATTTTCTCTCTTCTATGCCACTCTTCTTGTTTCTTAATTTTGTTAATGGGGCCTTTTGAGATTTTGGTATTGTAGGACTGAAATACAGGGAGTTTGGAAAGATATTTATAAGGAAGGATTGAGTAACAGAAGGGATATACGCATTGTGAATAGAATAATTTTAGAATACAGTTTGATTTACTGCAATGTTACATTTCCAATAACAAACTACATACTCCCAACTGACCTGATTTGGTACTAGAAATCTGCTGTTGTTATGTGTCTTCAAGTCGTTTCCAATGTATAGCAAACCTAAGGTGAATCTATCATGGGCTTTTCTTGGCACGATTTCTCCCAAGGAGGTTTGACATTGTTTTCCTATTAGAGGCTGAGAGAGTGTGACTTTCCCAAGGTCACCCAGTGGGTCCCATAGCCAAGCTGGGAATTGAACCTTGGTCTCCAGAGTTGTAGTCCAACACTCAAACCACTATACTGGCTCTCCTGAGTTCAATAGCAAGGTTCAATAGAAAATTTTGCATATTGCTTGGCAGAAATTGCTCTGTCATTTGTTAACAGCGTATTTTGTTTCTGAAAGTAAAGCAGCTTTCAGTTATGGTCCTTTTTCCTTGAAACAATATAAAATGCTTACAACAAGAATCCTTTTAGCTAATGAAACGGACAACCATAGTCATGTTTCTTTCTCCCTTGAGAGCGATCAGTGGTTTCTGATAAATGGCACAAGGATGAAGTTTACTCAACTCCACATAAGATCCTGTCTCGGAAAGACTAGCTCTTTTTGCCCTGAGTGTCATGATGTTGGAATGCTAGTTACTAAGAAGTCACAAACATACCCAAAAAGGATAAGAGGGAGACATAGCATTCCTCCCTACCACTACTATTTGGAGTTGGCATTAAAGCTGTTGCCATGAAGTCCTTGGACTGACGTTTACGAAATCTCCCTCATTTTTGAAACTAGCCTCGCTTTTCTTGTTAGGATGGTTGCTCACACTTTGAGTCCATATCTTCTGTGTTACTTTGAAATCACATTAGTCTTTTACCCAGGTTGTCCCTTTCATAAAGTGGAAGTCAATCCAACCCTTGAGCTGATGTTCCTCAGCTTAAGCTCAGAATGAAATTAAAATTCAGGTGCGCACAAAGGAAGGAAACTACAGTAAACTGAACTGAGATCCTACAATCATTTACTTTAAAAAGATTCTAGTGGTTGTTAGACTTTAGTTCCTATTAGCCACTGCAAACATAGCCAATGAGACTTGCAGCACAACACTATCTGAAATGCTACAAATTTGCTATCCTTGTTTCAAGTATCCGATACTGAGTCCATTGGTAGCACTACAAATTTATTTTAATACCCTATGCAGATTGGGACCAAAATACCCATGCTCCTGATTTGGAGGGGACAATGCTGGTTAATCCTCCATCCTTCCATGTTTTGGTTGCTTTTAAAATGTTCTCCTAGTTTGTTTGTCCTTCTCCATTAATAATTTTTGCCATCTTGCCCACACTCTTGATTCAGCTTGGCCACTTGTTTCCCAATTTTCATCTGTGAAAAAATGGGAGAGTGAATGCCAGAGTGATTCCGCCTCTCATCCCAACCTATTTGCTTGTTCAGATCCTAGTTAGGCTTTATTCCATACCACATCTCAGGTTCAGTGAGTACACAAAAGAGGATACAAAAAATATAGCTTCTTCTTGCCATATTATTAGTTGGTACTGTTGTGTTTTGTTTAGCTTAACTGAGATAATGCAGGCAATTGCAGGTAATGCTTGAACAGTTTAATTCTGTTGCCGCTGCTATTGCAGTTAGAGAGGTAAAGCCTAGCTCATTTCATTTTTGCACTCAAGAATCAGAAACCATAAAATTTCTTTTAAGGATGGAATGAATATTTGAAAATATTCCAATAATGCCCCCAAAACATGTTTTTTCAAGTGTTGCATACATCTGATGAGAAGAATCCTGGACTAACAAGAAACATGAACAGCACACACATACACACACACAGGCAATAAATGCAAATCTAGGCTTTGGATCAAGAGTTCTCCCATTTTCAGGAATGATTTTTGCAGAAATTACAATAGCTGCTACCTTGTTTCACTTTTAAATTAGAACGATTGAATGGGCTGTTTGAATTTTTTAAAATCAGTCAGCCACTCCTTCTGTGCTGACTGAAAGGGCAGTACAGTTGGCCCTGTGTATTTTCAGCTTCGACATTCGAAGATTTGATTATTCACAGATTTTATTAATATGTTCTCTCTAGGTCCTCCAATGCAACTCTATGGCCAACGTCCACCAGAAATTGTGCTGGAGGACTTAGAGGTTCCTAGAGAGAACACTTCTTTAGGCATTTGTAGTCCTCCATTGCAATTCACAACAGATGTTGATCACAGCAGATGTTGTTGATCACAGAGCTGTTCTGAAGGACCTAGAGATCTCTAGAGAGGTGCTCTTGGGTTTTTAAAAAAGTGTTTTGTTTTTTTTCTATTTGTGATTTTTCCACTTCCATGGGGATCCTGAACCTGTAACCCCAGTGAATGTTGAAGGCCCACTGTAGTTTTATACAGCATTGTTTATACCCAAATTTAGCAACCTAAAAAGCCCTCATTGCCTTGCTCTCGTGCTGGAGATGCAACGTCTTGTTCAGTTCCAGAGGTTTCTTATCTAGATCCATTTCAGTCTGGATTCAATGTTGTTATGGATTTGAAATTGTGTTGTTTGCCTTGATTGATGAACTATGCTTGAAAATAGACAGGGGGAGTGTGTCCCTGTTGCTTTGCATTGAACAGCTTTCAATGCCATCAATAAGAGTATCTTTCTTTCTGGGCTGCCTAACTGGGATGGGACTTGGAGGCACTGTTTGACTTAAATTTGTCCCTTTGCAATTGCATTTGCCCATCCCTGACATAAGTGTTTCATGTGACTGCAACATCCTTATAGTAGGTACCCCTTTTAAGATATCCATGCTTAATATGTGAACATGACATTGAAACAGCAAGGTCAATGACATAATCAATGTTGATGATAGGAATATATAACATATCTCCAATTCCTAGTGTAGTATGGGGTCTTTCAAAGGGAGCTACACATAATATAATTCTAAATATTGACAGTGATGACTGGTGTTTGCTATTGCATCACTACTCTTGTGGTTTATCAGTATAAGTCACACCTTTGAATGATGTATATCTAGCAATATATATCCCAGCTTGCTTTGTCTGTGCACAGTACATATTTTCAATATGCAGTGTAAAGCTGTGAAGAAAATTAGTTTTTTACAAAGTTAGATCAAAGCATGTGGTTCAAATAACAGGCAATCTGTTAGCTTTACAAAAGTGTCTACAACTTCAGATTTAAAAAAACACACCTTAGGTGATCATAACACAGTTTCCACTGGTTTTGCACCAGATACATTTTCTGATTCTCAGATTTCAAGCAGACACTGTGTCAGTGCCAGAGATGGTTAATAATCTGTTGATGGCAGGCCTTGGAACTGTATGTGCCTGCATGGACCTGTCCTGACCATTGGACTTTGGGACAGTTGTCCAACATTTGTCCAACCTCAGCAACATATTTACTTGCTATGTAATCATCAATGTAATCAACAACCCCAATTGTACCATAAAATTGGAGATGGATGTAGCTTGGGAAAAGTCTTCATTTTAGTCTCACAAGTTCATTTAATTTCAGAAAGCCCCCAACAATATTGTTGGTCAAAAACCAAGATTTTGCATTGACTGTAGTTATTTTGCAGACAAGAACTACCCTTTGGCTATACTTGTAAATACAAATTCATTGATGAACTAGATAACGTTGTTGTTGTATCTGAAGAAATGATAAATAGTTCATTGCAGAACTAACTGTAATTTTCACAGTACTGGAAAGACTTCAGCGTCCACCCCCATCTCCTATGAAGAGCAGGAGGCACATTTGCAGGCTTTATGGGAGTTAGAATCCTAAGTAAAATGCTTCATGGCACCAGCACTATAACTGAGAGCAAGGATGCAGGGCCAGAGGTGATTTAAGGCTCTGCTGCCCCCTTCTTTTGCAGAATGTTCAACTCACTCTTTTACTGCTGAGATATTGTAGATTATCACCTGGGCAAAAGTGACAGGAGAGAAGTGGGATGCTTCTGTCACTATCGCATGATTGGAGGAAGATTATCACACAATGTTCAATGATATCACGCTCATCCCATCCTTCTCCCACCAGTGAAATGGAATGATAGTCAGTTTTGCATTAACGGAATCTCATGTTAATATGAAAGTGACGAGACCATTCCGTTTCACTGAAGGGTAAAAGACGGGATGAGCGCAATGTCGCAGAACGTCTGTGATAATCATCCTCCAATCTTGTGAAAGTGATGGGAGCATCCTGCTTCTCTCCCATCCCTTTTCCATAACTTTTGCCCATGTGATAATCTCCACTGTGAAGTCTTTTTGTTGCTACAAGGCCAAGTAGGATTTTTCCCCTTTCCTTGAGTGTTTGCCTATCCCACACTGTCACAGATAATTGGACAAGATGGTGTTTTAAATAGTCACAGATAGTGAGGGGAGTTTTTGGAGTTTGGTGTAATCCTATGGCACCCCTTTTCGTGAAGAGGTTTCACTTGTATTTTTGAAATAATACAAATATTGCATGGAGTACATTCCATGCATAAAATACATTTTGCAATTGGAAGGGGTACTCTGGTCTCTGGAACTGCCTCTTTGGGTACTACAACTAGGTGGTTGGGAGAGAGACTTTTCTTGGGGATGCCTGAGAGCTACACCCTCAATTTAAATCTTGTGATCTGGGGCAGGGACTTTCGTGTTGGTGTTTCAGATATGGGCTGAATGGGAAGCAACCCAGTTTTTAGGTTCTCCTTGGAGCTCAAGTATGTTCACCTTGTAGAAGTTATGGAGGAGTCTGGGAGAAGTCCACCTGACTTAGGTATTCTCTCACTAGGTTTCTTCCTCCCCTTTTGCAGCTGTCAAGAGGAAATTAATAAATTGGACAGAATAAAATAAAGTGGGCCATTTTTTCAACCAAATATCTAATATCTGGTCTCATTATTTTGGGGGTTGGTCAGGGAAAAAAATTGCTTCTTTTTTTAAAGGAACACCACAAATTAAAAACTCGAACAATCATACCATCAACCAAAGCAGAAGTAGGAGTCATGTAATGTTGGCCCCATGCATTGGTCAAAAATTCTCATTTTCCCCATGTCCTGGTTTAGCAGGGGCATTCTCAATTAATCTTATTTTGTCCAACTTCTGCTGTTTTTAAAAGGTCCCAGTTTCTTTTTCTACTTCCACCTTTCTCTCTTTATCCTTGGCTTACTTCAGTTGCTGCAGACTGTAAGTTCAAAGTGCATACCCTCCAACTGTCCAACTTTCAGCGCAGAGCATGAACAATTTGGTTTCCAAACTGAAAAATGTTTTCTCATTGGTTGGGTTTCATGGTTTTTATTTGAATGATATGCTTCGGGCCACTGGCATTGACGCTTAATGAATCATGCTGAGTAATATCACCCGTGTCTGTCCTTAGGTTTCAGATTTGGGCCCTGAAATTTCATGGACTGGGATGTTTTTGGCTTGGCAAACTGAGTGGGCACAGATTTCTGACTCACTTGGAGAGAGATGTAAAACGGTGAAGGGAATGAAATAAAGGAAAGGAGGAATAGGTGCCTAACTGTAATCGTGAAGAAAACCCTTTGCTGCAATCCTGAAGAAGATAACTCTTTGCTGTGACATTTTCAGGTCTCACTTGTATTTCTGAAATAAAGATGGGTCAGGAGTACACCCCATGCATAAAACATGTTTTGCAATTGAAAGGGGTACTTTGAGGTCCTTTCTCTGTTAATATTGAATTTGGCTCATACATATCACTTATGTAAGGGACAACAAACAAAACTCCAGATTTAATTTTTGGGCCATTGGAACATCAGGAATAACTCTTCTAGAACATGGTCACATAGCCAGAAAACCCCACAAAAAACAATGAAAACCAAGCTTATTCCCCTCTCCTAAAACTGGTGACATGCTGTTTGGGAATCCTATGAACACCTGGAAATGGGCACCATTGCACTATTTAGGATTGCCCTGTTAGGCAATTTGATCTTGCATGGTAAAATGTATGGTTTACATATCTTTTTTATTATTATTTTAAAAAATATTCCAAATATATAAAACAAACTACAGCGTCTTTGTATTCACTCACTTACCCTTTCATGTCTGATTTTCAATACACCCTGGCAGTGAATTAGAAAGTTTTATGGGCTCCCGAGGGAATAAAATGATGAATTAAGACTGTGTGACAAATAAGTGAAGCACATCTCCGTGACTACTTTCATGTCTTCCGTCTGACAGGTGACTCACAGCGTGGTAGAGAATATGGGGCTCTTGTTTATGAAAAGCCAAAATGAACATCGCCCTCTCAGTCTGACAGACTATTTAATGACAAGCAAATCTGAACGATGGCACAAAGCACAATTCTTTGAGCAGATGACCAGCTAGGATTGAAGTAAATGATGGCATTTAAATATACTTACAAAGGGAAAAGTTAGTAGGTTGGCATTTCAAAGCAATGAAAACAATGCAAAAAAATGCTAAAGTAGGATTCAAGTGTCAGTCCAGGAAGCTTCTCTATGTGAAAATGGAAAGAGATGGGCCACCATATATTTTGCCTTAGGTATCAACATGTCATACGTAGAATAGCTCTGCTTATAGCTGTCTATAGATGAAAAAGGAGGTTGGATGAAGGTTCACGAAATCCAATACGAGGATTGAGCAATGTCAAGATTGATCTATAGGTGATTGTTGTTCTTGTTGTGTGCCTTCAAGTAGTTTCCAACTTATAACACCTCTAGCTCAACCCTATAATGGGGTTTTCTTGGCAAGATTTGTTCAGAGGGGCTTTCCCATTGCCTTCCCCTGAGTTGGTTTAAAATGACATCAAAACCTATCAGGATGATGATGTTATTATGTGCCTTCAAGTCATTTCCAGGTTATAGAGACCTTACTTCGAACCTATCATGGGGTTTTCTGCAGCTGCAAGTGTGTGACTTGAAGAGAAGGGCATTTTATCAGATTGAGGTACAATTTTTAGCTGCTTTGCCTTGCAGGCCCCTTAAGACCAGAACAAAATCTTAAATTCTTTCCTTAAACAGCACTTGGATCAGATTCTGCAGCAATTAGCCACTGATTATACATATTTCCAGGCCAGGGAAAGCTTCATCTGTTTGTTTCTGCCATTTAGACCTCTGACAACTGGCCAGGAGGAAGCCAGGCTTTATTTTATTATTTTGTTTTGCTTTTGCCCTGGAAAATCCACTTCCAAATTATTTTAATGAAGTTCTCAATAGCATAGCTCTGGTGGGAACATCATATTTACAGAAAATAAATCCATTTAACGCATTTGGCTCAAGCTGGAGTGAACATCCAAACACAGCCTTTTGAGGGACTGTTCATTCCCTTCAAAATGGTGATGTCCCCTTCAGCATTTCACAGATGAAAACCGGAACGTGGGATGGATACGCAACATCAGAGTGTGGTCAAAAGGCTTTGACTAGGCAAGAAGAGGGCAAAAGTTACAAGGAAGGACACACAAGTTGTTGTTAACTGCCCTGATATTGACCTCAACTCATGGCAACTCTTTCCAAAACTCACTGCTTTGCTCAGGTCCTGTAAATTCAGGTCCATGACTTTCTTGGTTGAGTCCATCCATCTGGCATGTGGTCCCTTTCTCTTTCTGCTGCCTTTTACCTTTCCTAACATTATTCTCTTTCCTAATGATTCATTTCTTATTTACTTAACATTTCTGTCTTATGGCAAACCTATCATGGGCTTTTCTTGGCAAGATTTGTTCAGAGGAGGTTTAGCATTTAGCCTTCCTCTGAGGCTGAGAGAGTGTGACTTTCCCAAGGTCACCCAATGGGTTTCTATGGCCAGGCAGGGATTCAAATCCTGTTCTCCAGAACAATACTCTAGTGTTCAAACCATTGCACCATACTGGCTCTCTGAAAGGTAATGTAATTTTCTGAGTATATTACTGCATATAGCATGCAAAGGTTGCTAAGCCGCATATCTTTCCAGCTCAAGGTAGTATTTACCTGGTTGGTTTTTGAGTTTGTAAAATGGTACTCTTAAGTTGTTTGTTTCTTTCTGTGTCATTTTTACTGCACGGGACACGTCTAGATTGTTGAACAAGCTGTAAACATCGCTACCTTGTGCTGTATTTGTGACACAGTGAAGGAATGCCTTTGCCACCAAAATGACACTTTATCAGCAGGAGGCAAATAGAAATGTTACAGCTGTCAGCTCTGAGAAACAAAGTCCACATGCACAAAAACAAAATCTTGAACTGGGAAGAGACAGAGGGGCCCAGACGCCCAACCAATGTTTAATCTCTGAAATAAGTAAGTTGGGAGGCTGATATCTATATAGCAACACGCAGAAAGAGAAAGAAAGAAAGAGAGAGAAAGTGGACTAATTTAATTTTTGAATCACAGCCATGAACTTAGCAACTTAGCAAAGCTCAGCTGTCAGTCCCAAAGTAGGACGTTACTGAAGAATTGTGTGTGCAAGAGTCATTTGCAAATCCAAAAAAAGGGAGGATGAGTTCATTATCCTGTGTTTACTTTTCACTGTCAGGGCCATTTAACCTTCATTTTAAGGCCTGAGACACAATTCCTTTAGTCTGTCTCCTCTGTATTAAAATAGATGTCCATTTATCAGTCAGGAACACCTATGTCTCAAGTCTTGGTTGGCCAAGACTTGAATCATACCATATTTCTGCTTCACCATTCGGCGAGGCCACTGCCTTGTGGGTTTAAGCGTGACATTTTGTGCTGCAAAAGAAGTGATGTTACCACTCTACAGACTGCTATGTTATGCATTTATTATTGGGAAACAAAAGCAATCACAAGTGATTAATTGTACATCATTTCCAAACTCTGGTTAATATTTATTTATACCATGCAATTAAAGTCATCAGATCATTAGAGGAAAAAATAAAAACATGAAAAAGCGATGCATGGGTGTGAAAAATGAGTAATGACACCCTCGGTTTATTCCCCAAAAAATGTTTTCATTTTATTTTTATCAAGAGTATTCTTCTTCAAAACAGGAAATTTCAACATTGGCTGAAAAAGCCAAAAGCTCATAGCGATTCATTACCATCTGATTTTTTTTCTCTCTCCCTGTGCCCTACAAGTGGGAGATGTGCCATTGCTATTTTTAACAAACTTTGGCAGTGTATCAGGATTCCACTTAAAGTTCACCAGGAGTCAGAACACTGTTGAATTACTGGGGGATTCGTTTTTCCCACCCACAACTATGGGTAGCTTAATAAATCGTTTCCTTGGCGGAGTTTTTTATTAATACCTCCAGTATAATCAGTCTGAAGAAGCAGAGTTAGAGGGGATTCAAGACAAATTCACACACGTTCAGAGGTTTGACTTTTCCAGATTTGATGATTTGTTGCCGCCTCCACTGCTGCCCTATGCCATTTTTAAGAGGGACTGCAAGCCTTGCAAAACTAAGATCCAATCTGCATTTCAGAAATAATGCAGCATGACACTGTTTTAACTACCATTCCTCAATGCCATGGAATCCTGAAGTTTGTTGTTACACCAGAGCTCTCTGATAGTGAAAGCTAAATATCTCACAAAGCTACAAATCCCAGAATTCCATAGCGTAGAACCATGGCACTTAAGGGTTGTCAAACAATTTCTGCAGTACAGGTTAGACCCGAGAGACTGCAAACGTGTGACAAGGATTGTAAATCCCTATTAAAAATGCTGCAGGGCAGCAGTGAAGGTGATGGCAAGCTCTGCCAGTTGCTTACTTTTGCCTTGTGAAGAATCCCACCACCTCAAAGGCATCCATGGTGCGTTGATTCTGAAGATCATAATTTCTTTTCATGCTAAATATGGTTTTGGGGTCCTAGTGTTATTTAGATTTTTTCCCCTTCTTCCATGCAGTTCTGTGCCCCTAATCCCAGCAAATGTAGAGAGCCTACTGGTCACTTTGCTCAAAGGAGGTATTTTTCATAGCACTGTCACAGTTTTACTGTTCTGGCAGCTATGTAGGTGAGATGTTGGAGCAGGTACTCAAATCTTGCAAGTGGTTGCTCCTATTGAAATTGCTCAGGATTAACAACAGACTGGGTATCTGAGGGTCAAAGAAGATAAATCCATGGGGCAGAAGGAATGTGCATAAAATTTTGCAGATGATACAAAATTGGGAGGAGTGGTTAACACATTGGACGGTAGGCTCAGAATTCAAAAGGACCTTGATAAACCAGAAAACTGGGCTGAAATTAAATGAAAACCAACAGAGATAAATGCACAATTCTACATTTACGCCACAAAAACCAAAGGCAGGAGTTTAAACAGTCCCCAAAGCATTCCCTCTTCATCAAAGTTTTAACAAAGAGGCATGATTTATAGGCCAGGCTGGTATCATGCATGACTATTCATTCATTCCGTTATTATACACCAATTGAATCCCACTGTTATTTATTCTGTGTGCTAATTCGTGAGCACTCTGAACAAATATTTCTTGCCGAGGTTCTTTTACCTCTATTCTTCTTCTTTGCCTGGAACTATCTGCAGAAAATGAAAGCCCGTTTGAGCTCTGAGCGGCTTTTGCTCTCCACATTTTAATTACTTTGGTGGGAGAATGCCATATGCTTCGATCACAGCTCAAGTTATATGCCTTGACTGCAGAGTCAGGCAGAGACTGTGACCATACTCCAGGATCTGAGGGAAAGAGGGATAGGAACACTAGGAAAGGATAACTGCATGCTTTGTACCCAGAAGAAAAGTGCATGCTCTGCACGAATAAGGGGCAAGGTTCAGTCTCTGGGATCCAGGACTAAAAGGAGTTGAGGTAGCAGAACCATGAAAAAAAAAATCTGCCTATTATCTTGGAGTTAATCATGATGTGTCAGGGAAAGCAGATGAGTTAATGGGACTAAGTTAGGGTTGTCATACGCCGCATTTTCAAATCGGGGAGCTTAATTTGCATATTATGCAAATTGCTCTAGTTTTCATTTTAATTATGCATATTCAGCACATTAATTCTTGCATTTTGCTTCCACTGTGTTACAGCCTCCATACCGCTTTTTTCATTAACAATGACAAGTGACCAAAGAGAGCCATTATACAGTACATAATAATATTAAGAATGTAGAACTTGGAACAGGGAGACCCAAATCTCTGCTTGGTCATGGAATATACCATTTGACTTTGCTTGACTATCACTACCACTTTTACTCTGTCCTTTGTGCCAGCCATGCACCATTTTGAACACTACACTGCACTTCATTTGTTTACATGACACTATTCTCAGTTTTTTACTCTACTCCTTCTGCAACTTCACCTTATTCCTTCCTTGATTCCTGTGGTCACAGAACAGTGTGTCCACATTTTTTATCTCATATCTCAGCTTCTACAAGAACTAGAAACTTACTTTTTTTAACAAAAACTAATGCTTGGAAGCCAGACCAAATGGTGGACCAAACTGGAGATATGGCAATCCTACACTTGGTCGGTATATGGTAGCTTTGTATATGGCATTGCACAGTTGTTGGTGCATTACACAGTGTAATTTTAATGCAAGGGTGGGGAAAATGACGCTCCCAAATCTAACTTGTGTGAACAAAGCCCTCCTGGATATTACCAAAGCCCCAAAACCCTCCACCCATTTTCAGGCTGACTTTCAGGAATTTCCTCCTGAAAATAGCCTGCACAGCCCTCCAATTGGCAATAAGTGTGATAGCTTCCACCCCCAGAACACTTCAATCCCTGTCCCCAAACTCCTCCAAATGGCCACAATTTGGCCCCAAATAAGCAAATATATAAATAGATATAGATATAGATATCCTATATCACTGCATATAATATAAAAGGATTTCAGGTGGAACTACACAATGACTCCCTCTTCACCACACCCATAACTTGCTATTTCCCTTTGAAAGTGCATCCACTATGGTCATTCAGTGGATGGTGGAGAGGAAGGGGGGAGAGTGTTGGAGAAGTGTCCAACAATGTTCCCATAGCCAGACTGGTGACAACATCTGGAGTCCTCTGGAGGTCTTGGCAGAGGACATAGCCAGATTCTTCTCCAGGTTCTCCGCCAGCCATTTCTTTTGTCATTGTGGAGGTGGGGGAGAAATTTGTATTTGTTGTATTTTTTACTACAACCCATTGAAAAGGAAGAAAGCCAAGAAAGAATGATACACCAAATAAGGATTACTATTAAATTCCGTTGTATAACTTCTATAGATCTCTTAGCCATATTCTGAAATATATATTATATATTAATTTTTTAAAGATTTTAAACACAAAATCTTCTTGGAGCCCTTTCATGCTAAATAGTTGGTTCCACTGTAGTTGATTCCACTATGATTCCACTGTAACTGCCATGGTTCCATCCTATAGAACTGTGGGATTTGCAGTTTAGATAGGAACATTTAGAATTCTCAGCCAGAGTGCTCCATTGCCTCACCAAACTACAAATCCCATGAGATGAAAACATGGCAGAATAACAGTGCAACAACTGTATAATGTAAATGAGTCCCTAGTACCATATAGAGGTCTCTAGAGTCATAGTATGAAATTCAAACCACTACACCGCGCACTGGCTCCATATATATACACACACACACACACACACAAACACTGTATGATTTATGTATTTTTAAATTGTATCTGTTTTAACTTTTGTAGCCAACTTCAATCCCAGACTGGGGCTGCTGGCAGCAAGAGGGAAGGAAGGCCAAGGAAATGCTCTGCACTGGTGGCATCCTCCTCCTTTTCCATGCCTTTCCTTCTCCTCTGGCTGGCATCAACTACCAAAATTTGCAATTCACTACCATAGATTTCAAGAAGCCAAGACACCACAGTAAGGTAGCATATTTAGAACTCTGTGGAAGCATGTATGTTTTCTTAGAAATACATCCCACTGTATTTAAAGAGCTTACTCCCAAATAAGTATGCTTAGGACTACAGCCTAAATCCTTAGGTATTATGTACCTATTTCATACTCTAGTCTCTGGATTAGAATGACTGTGTTCTTTGTGGCATGTTTATTAGTCATATTTGTAGAGTTCAATGGGTCCACCCTGCACATAGTTAAGAGCTTCAGTATCTGATTGATTTTAGAGCTTCAGGCTCTCCCAGTGAAATGAACAGGACTTAAAAGTGGATAATTGTTAGCTGGGTTTTACCAATAAATCTTTAAATAAGCTTCTTTCCCCTCAGCTTGTAATGGAGTTAAGAAATTCTGGCTTTTTCAAATCCTTTGGAATATATTTTTCTCACACTTCTTTCTTACCATTTGATCATCTGAAATTGTGCTTTCTTTCTTTTTTTCTTGTTCTTTTTTCCCCCCTTTTTGAATCTGGTAACATTTTGTATATTTTATATTTCAGGTTCTTTCTTTCCTGATAGCAAGCCCTCGGACACCGTTTTTAAAATTGCATTTTGGCTTGGATATCTAAACAGCTGCATCAACCCCATCATCTACCCTTGTTCAAGTCAAGAGTTTAAAAAGGCATTCCAAAATGTTCTCAAAGGCCAGTGTCTCCCACGGAAGTACTCGGCCAACAAATACTCGCCTGGCTTTAACGTCCATCATGCAAGCAACCACACTGCAGAAGCTCCAAAAGACATTGTCTGCATTCCCGTCAGCTCTGGAAAGAACTTCTATAAGATTTCCAAATCGGATGGTATCTGCGAGTGGAAGTTGTTTTCGGCCATGCAAAGCATGTCGACCAAGAGCCCAGGCTCTAAAGACAAGTCCAGTTGTTCTACAGCCAAAGTGAAGAGCAAAGGTTTCCTGAGAGTATGCTGCTGTGCTGCAACACCAGAGGACGACCATTCAAAGGGCCAGAAAGTGCCCACCATTAAAATACACACCATCTCCATCAGCGATAATGGAGAGGATGTCTGAAGTTGCATGTCTTTCCAGTGGCTGAGACTGATAGGCTACAAGGAGAAGTCAAAGGCCAAACAGAGGAGAAGGCTGAAGAAGTCCAAAGTACAGACTTTGGGTCAAATCCTGTGAGGGGTAGGAATTACTGGGAAGAATTTCATCCCAGGTGATAGAAATCCCACTGGGATCGATGAGATTTGGAAATGGGCCCCTTTGAGTCTGGGCTCTTTAAAATGATGGTGATATCACTTCTTTACTATTTTAAAAGTTCTGTGATTCATTTCTATTTTATTTCAGATTGTTTAGCAATCTTCAATGTATGGTCAGGTTTGGGAAAAAAACAGTGTTGTAATATATCTTGCAGCCAAGAATATGGGTTCTTGGTTTCATCCAGTGGCATCACTGGGGGAGTGCAAACACACTGGGTAACAACCGGTTGGGCTTTCCTTCCCCTTCAGGGCAGGAGGGGTGAATGCATGCCCTTCCCGGCTGCTCCATCACCCAGCTTTCTCTGTAGGGAGGTGACCCAGCGATGGAGGAGAAGAAGAGGCAAACATGCCCCCTTTCCAACTGCTTCTGAGGAGATTGCAAGCATCGTGGAAGGAGCTTTCAATAAGAACAGTCGTTACAGTTTGGAAATTTCCATAAAATAATGGACTTTTCCATAAATGATGTTATTCGAAGTAATTTAAATGGTAATGACATAAAACATAGATGTGGCTCCAATTACAGTAAGAAAGGAAGAAAATTTTCAGACGCATACTTTTCAAGTCCACAGGAGGCAGGCCACCACCATTGGCAGCCCTCTGCACCAGGTGTCACTACAGTTAGTGACACCACTGATTTCATCATAGGTGCTTTTAAATTTAAGACTCTTCTTTCTTTCTTTCTTTCTTTCTTTCTTTCTTTTTCTTCGTTTTTTTTTTTCTTTTCTTGGTCACAGAGGTGATCTGTATTTGTAAAGGGTGAATCTGAGAAGACAGCAGGTAAAGGAGAAACTTTGGGGAAAATTTGGACGTGAAGGCCTCTTGACTCACTTCTTTAGTTAATGGAATCATTTTATGAAAGTAAATGGAAGCAGCTTGCTATCAGGAAGCATTACCAGCCACCATCCTCAATTATGAGCTTGGAAGCCCCTTTTAGAATGTGGCACTGATAGTTCAGGAGCTGTTTCTCCATTTTGTCACTCCATCCCATGTGGCCAAGCTGTGAACCCTGTGACCGTAGAGGTCCGAACCCTATTATTAATTCCAATTAGAGTACAGAATAATTTAGGGAATCATCTGAGTTTATTCATTTGCTGGGGCTCTACTGTACTCTAGTTGAGAGTAACTGAAATGATTCAGGCCGTATCATTAGCTAGGAATGATCCATGTGGCTCTTTCTGTCCATGTGGTTGGAATAGTCACATACAGTACATCAAAGAGAAACAGTTCCCACATATAAACAGGACCTCTCTGTCTTTTCTCCCTTTGCCTCTTTTCTCTCCCATTTTCTTGTCTCAAAGGTGTGTGAAATATCTTTGTGCATAGATTTGAGACTGCACCTGCTCTGTGGTCATTTTTGTCAACTGTCTTAAAAAATGCTGTCTGTCTAGTACATTCATTCCTGAAGTGCAATATGTATGGTGGAAAAATGTTCAACAGCAAAATCATTGTGTTTGGAATAATAACAATGCCATGAATCGCCTCTCTGAATCTCTGAAATATTTCATAGCTTTTTGATCTATGCATGTTGCCAAATTTGTGATGATTTCATGTTCAGGGGGCCATACCCGAGCCATGAACAGATTACTCCCATGACCTTCTCTGCCTTCCTTTTTGGATTTGGATTTTTAGGATTACAGTATTATTATTATTATTATTATTATTATCATTATTATTATGCTACCATGCAGTAATATATGGTCAGGTACCATCCTGAAATCATATGCATCCATACAATTACATTCCCTTTAAGGTCAACTTCTGAGTCTGGAACTTTAGATTTCAAAATGAACATGAAGGATACTAATTTGCAGTCAGCATTGGGAAGATAGACATTAATTCTGTTTGCATTAACTGTTGGCAAAATTTGTTATTATTTATTTATTTATTTATTTTAGATTTTAACAAAACTATGGAATTTAAAGAGTGGCATGTCTGATTAGCATCATTGCCCTCTGGTCATACGTTTTATTATTAGTGACTTCGAAGAATGCTCTTTCTGTAGTTTTTAAGCTTGTCTTGCTCAGCTTGGCAGTTTCCAGGCACCAAGTAAGACCAGCCAGTTTAGAGCAAGTTCAAGAAAGTATATTCAACATACATTTTTTTTCACTCTTTCTCTTTCTTTCTTTCTTTCTTTCTTTCTCTCTCTCTTTCACACACACACATACTGTCCCCATCTGTTTGCATTCATCATTCCTGAAGAAGGAAAGAGCACAACAAGCAATCACTGAACCATGTGATCCTGCACATGATTGTCATTGTAGGAGATTAAAGTGAATTAAACTGAACTGATCATTTTCCCGCTTTTATAGAAACAGAAGAGAAAGGGTGAAATTTGGCAATATCCAGAAGCAGTTCCTTTCCAATGGCACAAAATCAGCCTAAATCAACTGGCAGGTAGACAACTTGGGTCAGTTTTGTAGGCATCAGATTATGCCTTTTCCCACAGAATGCATCTATCACTTCTATTGGTCTGATGCCAATTTAATTTGCTGTTTCCTGCAAAGAAATCCTGGAAACATAATCTGCCATGTACTCTTTGGTGCATCCTTTCTCCATTCAGGATTTTATAGAGTACCCTAGGGGAAGTGCATTGCTGTTAAACCAGTTGTGGTGTAGCTATGTCGATAGAGATTTATTTCAATTGGTTTGGGCTAAATTAAATTGCTTTATTTGAGATTACCAAAGCATAAATCCATCCCCTACAGCAAAGATGAAACGAATCATCTCTCAGTTATTGACGTCAGTGAGAGTGCTTTCCATTAATGCGAAATATATTTTTGAAACAATCCAGCACAGTCCTGTCTCATTAAAACAGATTGCCTGGATTTGGATAAGCAGAAATCTACAGAAGCAGGTCAATGCAGTCTGAATGGCTTCAAATGTGTGCATTGAGCGCAAGAAGGATCATACACTGATTTCCTTTAACATTCATGAAACTTCTTCAAACACACCAGGACTCTATGTGCAGAAAATTTGCAAACCATGAAATCCGCTGCTTCTATGGACTACTAGATTGGCTCACATAGGCATGATTTGGGAATGTGATGAATATTCAGGAAATGCCTTGTTCTTTGTGACACAGTCTAAAAAAAAACCTCTCCCACAATTTCTTGTCTACTGAACTAGAACAAGGCAACAGCCCTTTTATTTTTCATCAAGGTTTCCACAATTTATGCAAAATATCTTTGCAAAAAAACCAATCCTTTTTACCCTTTTTGAAGTAAATCATGTACACAGCAAACACAGAGGAACAGGCTTATCGATTTAAAACAACAACAAAGACAACAATACACCCCCCTCCTTATATTTATAATAGTCCATGCAACAAGGCATCAGCAACTGAAGTTGGCAGAAAAATCATTTGCAGAACTTGTGGGATAAATGTTCTCACACACGTGACTATCCCTCCCAAGAATGCACCGTGTCAGAGGTGAGACAAAAATGTAAAGGTTTCATGTTCTGGTGCAAAGAGAAAGGGACAAGCCAAGGTCCACATTCATTGTTTCATTATCATTTGATGACTGAAATGCCAAGTGATGATCAAGTGAGTGAAGGAGCCATCACAGATCTTCTGATCTCACTATAAATACTATTGGTGGGATCTAGAATAAGTTAGAGATCCAGCATGATATAATGGTTTCAGCACTGAAACCCCAGTTGGTCATGGAAAACCACTGGGTGACCTCTCTTAGCCTTAGAAGAAAGCAATGGCAAACCCTCCTCTAAACAAATCTTACCAAGAAAACCCAAGTTCACCTTAGGGTTGCCATAAGTCAGAAATTAATTGAATGTACACAATAACAAGTTACTTACACTGTAGTCCCACTGAAATCACAAGGACCTAGGTATGACTTCAGCTTTGATTGTGTAGCATCTAAGTCAATGGTTTTAATGCCCCATGATTTGGATGGGACAAAAGCAAGACCAATTTAAGCACAATCAAACCCGTTTTTCCCAATGAAATCATTCCACACATTCCACTGTCAATCATTAAGTGTAGCCAAATCAAGCCCTCTGTGTACATACTGAAGTGTTTGTTGTTGTTGTTGTTGTGTGCCTTCAAGTCGTTTCCAATTTATGGTGACCATAAGGGAAACTTACCATGGTTTTTATTTATTTATTTTGCAAGATTTGTTCAGAGAAGGTTGGCTGAGCGCATATGTCTTGCTCAAGGTCACCCAGTGCGTTTCATGGACGAGCTGGGAATCGAACCCAGGTCTCCAGAGTTGTAGTCCAACATTCAAACCACTACACTACGCTGGCTCTACTGGAGAGTACTTTTCACAATATAGCTTCTTGGGTTTTGCTGGTTCTTGCCTCCTACATGCTTGTCCACACATTCCATTATTTGGAGGAGATGTTTTTAGCAATTTCATGGATCAGCACAAAAGCATAATATATATTTTAACCCAGGGGCATTGTTTACTGGAGTGATTGGTTTTTGTTTTTTCTTCTTAGACTTAGTGTTATAGTACAAAAGTGTCATTTCCCTTTGTGAAATGGCTATAGTGCTTTCATGCACTATTACACTGAGGAGAAAAAATAAAAAAGAGAGGGAAAGAGAAGGAGGGTGTGTGTGTGTGTGTGTGTGTGTGCGCGCGCGCGCTTGTGTGTGCTTGTGTGTTAGAATTAAAAGGAAATCCACTTGCATTTTGCATCTGGTACTTGCATCTGATACTGGGTATTACTAGAAAAGACTATTGTTAGTCCAAGAAAACAAAAACAACATTGGGGAAAAATTAAAACAACAACAACAGAAAACCACAGCAAAAAACACCACTACCTCACAACACATTTGCTCATTCTGGAGGAGTTCCAGATTACAAAGAATCCTATCCATAGGTGTGTCATTTTCCTTCCTACTGCTGTAGCTTCAAAGGTGTTATATTGAATGTGTATTTAGAAACTGCAAGATTAAAATGTGTTCACAGCCAAGGCGAAACTTGAAATGTAGTTGTTGAACTTTGAGACAGGATAGAAATGATTTGATTTGGTTGTTTTGTTTGGTTTTAACCTGCTTGATTTCTCTTTCCCTCAACATAACAAGAGGGATCTATATATATTCCTGCCTCTCTCTACAGACAAACACACATCACAGAAGAAACGTGTGTGTGTGTGTGTATCCGATATATACAATTTTCCCTTCTTCTTTACACTTTTTTATCTGCTAAAAAAGTCCCATAGCAGGGTTTTAACTGAGCTGCAGTGAAGCTTGTTCATACAGTACAGCACTTTGGGCATTAATCCTAAACTAAATACTCTGTCCTCAAAGTGAAATGTTATCAGGAAGATGTCAGTATGTTTGAACAGTCTAAAATTAGAAAAGCTACACTCCCACAGCCATCGTTCTATAAGGTGTGAAAGTCAGGTCAGTTTGGGTTGGGGTCCTTTTCATGGACATATTTGCTAAACAGATGTCACAAGGAAACATGCAGCCAAGCATATTATAGGGTTGGATGTTGTTCCCTAAGCCAATTAACCCTAAAAATGGTGGTACTGGGTCAACCTTTTCTAATTGCCCATATGGAAAAGTGATGGATATATACACATGCTGCTCATACACATGGTGGTTTTTTTCCATATTGGGACTCACGCAGCCCAAAATCCACATATGTATCTTGGGAGAGACCACTATGATTCTTGGTACCTACCACTGAACCCTCACCCTCCTTGTTTCTCAGCTTAAAAAATGATCACAACACCTCTAGTAAGCATTAAAGTGCTTGACCTCACCTACATTTTGCAATTGTAGTTAATTGTCTTCAAGTCAATCTCAGTTCATGGTGACCCTGTGAATGAGACACTTCCAAGATATCCCATCTTCAACAGTTCTGCTTAGGTGTTGCAGACTCAGGACTGCGTCCTCCTTGATTAACTCTATCCATCTGGTATGTGAGCATCTTCCTCTCTTCCTACTGCCTTCCACCTTTCCATGTCATCGTGTTTCCCATCACTATGTCTGGCGGTGAATGTTGGACAGTGAAGAAAGCTGATAGGAAGAAAATAAGCTCATTTGAGATGTGATGCTGGAGAAGAGTTCTGAAGACATTGTAGACTGCTAAAAAGACAATGGCAACCCCACTCCCTTTTGTCATAGACTTTTGTCTTCTTTTTTGTCAAGACTTTTGTCATGCCAAATATCACACCAAACACCCCTCATGGCTATGAAATGGGATAGAATTATCCCCCTAGCCCTAGCCATGTTGTTCCACTCTCTCAGTGTAACCCTCAGATGCTGTTTTCCATGGACCTTTCTTCAGGACCGGTCATTATTTAACTCCCAGTTCCTCTCGGTTCAAACTCCCATGCCTTTCTTTCTGATATCCTTGCTTGCGTGGTTCTTAAGGATACATTGGTTGTTGTATGTTTGTGTGAACCCTTGCCCCCTTTCTAAATAAAACCCTTCTATTCACTGAAACTGGAGTGCTCTTTGTGGATAGTCCTGGTTTACATAGGTGAAAGGATCCCCCAAGTTACCCTACAGATACTTTAAGCTATAATTTCCCCAAAATTTCAATAAAATGCTGGCACTGCTTGTGGGGATTTCCAACACCCCCAAACATACCTTTTAGGCTAACAAAGGTGGGAACATTAGCCTTCACTTCTTGAGAAATAGTGGACCCTCACTGATTGGTAAACAGTAATGGGGAGGGGGGGGTCAACATAGTGTATATTGGATATCTGCCTGCATTCCAATATGCATATTCCTTTGGGAAATGTGAAATCATCTGACTGCTTAAAAATATGAACCAACAAATGAAATTCTCCAGGATCCATGACTGGCTGGCTGAAGAAACAATCTGACCTTGTAGAAAACATTTCCTACCACTGGCGAAAAATGAAATCTTTCCCCTTTTCAATCACTTTCACAGCTGGCCAATCAGACAACAAAAAGCTTCCCTGCTAGTCCAAATGCTCATTTTTGCCAACAAAAATACACTTGTTCTCCCTGTGGGGAAGCTCTGAAGGCAAGTGGTTCTATTTCCTTAACTGTATGCAGCGGACAAAAAGTGCTCATCAAATTGATAGACATTTGGTTCGATGTTTATTGAAACTATTTCAGGAACCGTGTGAGAAGAGGGGGGATTCGGAGCAGATGTCCAGCACCATTCTATCATGCTTAGACCCAAAGGCAGATGAAAGGCCCTCCTTCCATCCCAAATGCCTGTCCTTGGAGGGAGAAAAGAAAAGGCAAATACATCTCCATCACCTTGGTAAACACACAAGACTATGTCTTCCATAATCCTTCACAATGACCATTTTAGCTTGAATATATGGGTTCTATAGTCCAAGCATCTGTAGGGTAAAATATCAGTTGAAGTAAATTGGATTAAGGCTGGAGAACATCTAAATTCAGTTCTCCATTCAGACCACCATGTTGCTTACTCTGTCTGACTACTATAATTTATCATATATCGACCTCACAAGGATGTCAACAGGATAAAAGGAGGGCATTTTTGCTGCTATGAGCTCCATGGAGGAGGAATGTGAAAATAAATCATGGCTACCAGGATTGGTGAGTTGTGTGCTCTCACCCTTGAAATTTGCCCTTGCCAACAAAAGTATATAAATCTTTCCTCAGTTTCATGTCCGGAGCCAAGGGTCAGAAAAGAGTGTCTGGGTGATATTTTTAAAACCAGACATTAGTGAAAAGCAACACCTCAAATGTAAGGATTAAATATCTGAAATGCTAGCATTCATGCCTCCAAACTGAAACAGGATTTTGGGCACTCCTTTAGTCCTCTTACATAATATTTAAACAACTTTTTTAAAAAAATAACCAACTAAATAAATAAATAAATTATGAGATGCATACCATTCCCCAAAGAAGCTATGTAAAGAATCCATGACTCTAACTCATCCACTACAGCCAAAACGAACATCATTTATCATCTCTTATCCAAACTTTTGAAAAATACAGTCAAGCGGTTCAAGTATTTGAGCAGTCCAACATAGTTTCTGTTTGCAATTTCTGATAGTCTTCTCTAAATGGTGTGTGTTAGGGGTGCTCCAGGCCTTTTCATCCTTCCTGTAAACTTGGTTTTGTAAGATGATGTGTTCCAAATGAGACTGGCATAGCTTCTTGGAAGTCAGTTTTTTTCTGTATTGATCATGAATCTGTACACAGTCATTAGCAGGAATTTTAAGGGCATGTCTTCATAAGCTTTTCTTTTGAATGATTTAATTTTCAGTAATTCCTCGCCATAATGGTCTAAATCCAATTACTAGTCTTAACTAGAATAACACTCTGAATATTGTTGATTCGAGTGTCAGCAGGGACAGAAATCAGTTATTGGTTTTGGTTTGAATTTATAAAAATGCTGAACTCTATCTTCTTCTCCAGCACTTTGGAGAATTCCTGCAAAATTAATACAAACACTGAGTGTTGATACACCAACCCACTGACCAGCCTCCTCTACAGTAGAGCCATTGAATTAAATGCTGGATACTAAGTAAATTCCATTAATTCGGTGAGTCTACTTTGGCTAGAATTAGCAACTGGATTTAGGCCAATACACCGGGGACTTGCAAGTCAAAAGTTGGGTAGGAATATTATTTCAGTCCATTTTTAATAAGAAATTACCATTATTTACAGGTTTCTTCATCTTCTACATAGGAATAATTTAAAATTAAAAACATTCAGATATGGAGGAAACCAGAACTCTCGGATACATCCAGGGTTTTGAACACTCAACTGTTAAATAGTAGGACTTTGGACCAACTTTTTTGGTTTGCTGCCTCTTCATACCAAAATCCATGGATGCTCAAGTCTCATTAAATATAATGGTGTAGTAAAATGGTGTCCCTTATATAAAATGCTATGGAAGTTTGAACCTGTGGATAAAGAATCTGTAGATAGACTTACCTACATGTGCAAGCATGTACAACATAGTTTCTTCCATGTGTGTTTGTGTATGCTTGTAATGTGTATGTGTTTAGCCAAACTAGTGGAGGAAGAAATTGTAGCATAATAAGCTTTCATAGTTGTCTGTGACAAAGCATATGCTACAACTTCATCCACACCTTTATTCCCAAAGGTGCTACAACATTCCTTTGCATACTGGTATTCCAGATTTACACAGCTATATCTCTGAATTCTTGTGGAGAAAGTTTTATATGTGTCCACAAGTAGCCTTTATATACTCACCCTTCGTTTCTCAGTCTGCTGAAGTCAATTTGAACAAATGAATTTTCTCCTTCATTGCTTTTCAAGGATATTGACAAACATGTTAATTATGTTATTAGCAAACATTGCTAAGAAAAGTCACAGATGTGGGGTGACTCCGCTGTTGACTACTGTGTCCTTAGATTTCTGAATGTAATTGAATCACACCATCCTTCTGAGGAGACCAAATATTTGCATGAAAAGTTCAGGAGAAATTATACAGAAGAGGAATTGCATGCAAGAAGGCATTGCCAATACTCCATTACGGAGGAACACAGAGGCAATGAGAGCATTTCAGACAGGGTCAAAAGTCCTGTGCTTTATATATTGGCATCTAAGATGCCTGACAGACCCGAAGACAATATTTATGCTGTTTATTTTCTCTTTGGACTATGGCAGTAAAATATAACAGTGCCTATATGCTGCATAATCCTGATTTAGACAGGCAGAACAATGCCAGTGTCATGCTTGGGGGAAGCATTGGACATATTCTTTCTCCCCAGAGCCACTGTCTAACAGCAACACAAAGGAAAGACACCAGCAAGGGCCTTTTTAAACTCTTATACCCACAGAGGTTTCAGTGTTATACGGAGTCAGAACACTGGTGCATTTAACTCAGTATTACATTATATCAGGAGAGAATAATTTGCACACTCAACTCCCACTGTTTTTGTGGCCTTTGATTTTCTTCCACAATCCCCAGACTCCCATTTTGCACGCACACCCCAAGCAAATGTTTGGTTTTATTTTTTTTTTTCTGTAAATCTCCAATAGCAGCAATTCACCTCTGAAATGGGGCACCCTGTATTGTTAAACATCCTTTAAAAAGAAAAAGAAAAACACCTTCTAGCAACTTCTCGTTTTTGTTCTGGTTTTTTAGCATTTTTGGCTGTTCATGTGGCTCAGAGACTGTCCCAGCAGGGAAAAGAGTGGCCCATAGACCCACTGTAGTTGGCAACTGCTGGTCTGTAGTGACTGGTAGTGGATCCCCAGTTATAAGAGTTTTTTTCCAGCCCTACCTGGAGATACCAGGGTCTCCTGCAATGGGTTGCTACATTCCAGTTCTTCAAACCTGGACACCTAGTTTGCGTATTATGCAAATAAAATAATAAACCACTACTCTGATTTGCTGCATTCTTCTTCAACCATATTTCACCTTTCCTTCCTACTATTGTGTATTGGTACAACTGTTCTGAGAGAACCAGTGCAGGATGTGGAACAGGGAGACACAAGTTCAAACCTCTGTTCAGCCATAGAATTTACCATGTGCCATCACTACCTCTCAGCAAACCTGCCTTATAGAGTTGTTTAAGAGATTTGTAAGGAAAGGAGAGCCATGTAAATATTTCAAGTACATTCCTAGCACAATACAAATAAAAGAAGAAACAATATCAATAATGTAGTTGAAGACTGTCGTGGCTGGAATCCATAGTTTTTTTGTGAGGTTTTTCAGGCTATGTGGCCATGTTCTGGAAAAGTTTATTCCTGATGTTTCACCAGCATATGTGGCTGGCATCTTCAGAGAAAATCTTCTCTGAAGATGCCAGCTACAGATGGTGGTGAAACATCAGGAATAAACTCTTCCAGAACACAGCCACATAGCCTGAAAAACCTCACAAAATAACTATAGTAGCAATAATAATAACTTTTATTGTCATGTGCAGATGCTTCCAAATGTATTCTCATAACTTTGCTTTTAAAAAAAAATCAAAAAGCTATAGATCTATGAAAATGCTATAGGTAGCCCATGAAAATAAATGCCATTCATATAGGTAGCCCTTTCATAAATGTCATTCTGCAGAGGAAGATGATAAAATGAGGCATGGTCTCGTTTCCTTCAGAGATACAGGGTAAACATTTTGTTATAACTAAAAGAATGGCCTGGTTTAACTTGATTTGACCTTGTCATCACAATGCACACGTGCATCAGTTCATCTGTGCTAGGATGCCTGTGCCCCCACCAAATTACCTTTTATTAATTTGTTTATTGTTTACTGTTTATTAATGAGAATATTATAAATGTACTTTTTACATTTCCATTCCCTCTCATCACACTAATTGAATCCCCCCCCCCCCATCCGATGTGAAAAATTGTCTGCCAACTGATGCAACACTCCATACACCTGATAAAGTGGGCTTCAGTCTGGAAAAGGTTGTGCCAGATAAAAGCTATTAGTCTTCAAGGGCACAAAATGGATACTAGATACGAGATCTGTTGTTCTGCTGCAACCTTTGAAAGATATTCCTTTGTGTGAGGAACAAAAAGATATTTCAAAGCAAGTATCACTGCAAAGGCAAATGGTATTCCTAATAAGTACAAATATTTAAATCTCTTCTGCACATTTCACTTTGTAGGATATATGTGTCATATATAGTATGCCCAAACTATACTCCCAAAAGAAATAAATATGGAATTCGAAAGTATAGCTGTGTTAGTATGTAGAATCAGTATGTAGAGAGATCTTGTAGCACCTTTGAGATAACTGATAAAAGAAGTTAAAAATACATAAATGTGGGATTAGTCCAACAACAAAAAAATGTTCAGGTTTTCTTTATCATTATGGGCTGCTAAGCATCCTATTATTGATCCAAGGATACCATTGCATACAGCTGCAGCCTATGCTGTACATTCATCTGAGTTTATACTCACAAACCCAGCCAGCATATCTACATTTCCTCCAATTTACTGAACTGCACCAAGCCAAAATACAATTAGTCTTCACAGAACTTTTGGCTCCCTTTAAAAAACATCTTGCAGTATGCAGTATATGACTGCAACGTACACCATTTCCCTTATTTTGCCCTCCTGCAGAAATGTGCTCTTTTTCTGAGCTAAAAATCAATAAACAAATTCTGTATTCACAGCACAAATGTTAGAGACAACAGCCGGCATCCTGCATTGCAATTAAGGTTTCATAATCTAGAGTTACCCTTCTGTAACTGTTCCATATTCTAGTAGTCATAATGATGGTACTGTTGCCACAATCATAAATGCCACCCAAAATTCACCTTAAACTGCAAAGAGCTGTGCTGAGTGATGGATATCTGAAGTACTTTGAGACGATGTGGCTAGTTGTCTCCAACTCAGAGCCATAGAGGGATGGGAAGTGTTTCTCTTCTACACACCATAGCAATGGGCAGGAGGACAATGACCATTTATCCTGAAGTTCTCCACTCAACTCTGCTGTGGAATTACATTGCTGCAGGAGGCTTCTTTGATTTAAGGTGTCTTGGAGGGGGCCTTGGGTTATCTATAGCTACATTTACATACCCATGAAGGTATTGCAGGATCTTGGCCAACTTTTTATTGAACAGGAAATGATGTGGACATTTGTCACTACCCATTCTCAGACTTCCATGGTCAAGAGTAACACCATCCTTGTTCTGCCCGTCTCATACTTTCCAACATTTCATAGGTGAAAATGAGCACACGTATGGCCAAACAACCACAGAGTGTGGTCAAGATGGCAAAAGGTGTTGATAAGGAAAAAACACACAAGCTGGAAATGGCTGCTGCAGTTTGCTTTTGCCTGAGGCTACTGTGAAGGGCACTCATCTCCCTCCTGCTGAGTTAACTGAATACAAACTACTTTTGCACTTTGAGCTCAGTTTGCAGCAATGGAAGTAACTGAGGACAAAGGCGGAAAGTGGGAGGCGCAGAGAGAAAACTGGGACATTTTAAAAGCAGGTGAAAAAACAGGATGGCAAAGGATTAACTGGGACTTTCTATGCCAAATAGGGATATTTGAAGGGTATTCTGACTCTGTAGCAAACTGCAGATGTACGGAGATAGAATCAACTCTCCCTTCTCTCCATGACCACTTAACTGGAGCAATTGTGGTCCTACAGAGCTTGGCTGCTATGGGAGAGGAAAGCATGGAAATACATGTGTAGATTAGTTATGCTCCTCATACTTCATGCAGGATCTCAGCCTTCTTAAAAAAATGTACCAGAACTACAGTTCCCACCCATTGCCTGATTAATAGCTGTAAATAACTCTAAAATGTTCAATTTGTGAAGTTACAGTTGATTTTTGCAAAAATCCTTCACCTACACACTTTTGAGTTCGTCTTATCCCTATGAATCAACATGGGTTCTTCCCCACCTCCACCACCGTTAAAACCCTGGAAATAAAATTGATAGTTACTTGTCTTTGTGGTCATCAAACGGAAGCCAATTTATTTCTAAAATTAATTTCCTAAGCCCCAGAATGGAACAAATCCTTTCTTTAACAACAAGAGCAACGACAGCCATCTTTCTCAAGATGTCTGAGAATTAAGCAGTTGCTACAATTTCTGGGTAGAATATATTGTAGTCCTGATTCCCACTACCTTTTAAACCAGATTGAAAATCAGTTTAACCCAGTTCAAATGACCCTGGTTCCCATTTGGATCAATTCACTGAATTCAAAGGGGGGGGGGGCACATGCTAGACCCATTTAACCCGCATCTTTTAGACACTGATGTTTTCTGCATCTTTTTGGATAAATTGATTCTGCGCAAGTATGAACCAGATGCGGATCAGAATCAATTTAAATTTGCCCTTCGGCCAGCTGAAGTGGGTCCATTTTGAATCGATTCATTCATGAATGCGAACCACAAGTGGTTATTTTACAGGGAAAAATGTGATCGGGGAAAGTGTAGTAGGAACTACCCCCCGCTTTCAAATCAATCCATCAATTCAGATCGCAAACTGCTTTTTTGGGAAGTGGGAATGAGGCCGTAGAAGATTTGTTGACCATCCTCACTCAAGTATGGCACCAATGGGTTCGGCAATGATAGAGATGGAGGGAGAACCCCGCTCTCTTTCCGAAGCACCCAACTCACTGCTATGACTTCTCTGCTGCTCTGTAACATTGAAGTGCTGAGGATATGTGAACTGGTATAAGACAAAATAAGAACAATATTTTACCAAAAGGAAAAAAAAAGGCTTAAACTTTTTTTTAATAAACTGAAAAAGCCGAAAACAGCTACAGCCATGGGTCAGAGCAGTTTATATCTGACCAGAGGAAACTAGCTACAACCCATATCTTTCTAAAAGGGAGTTATTCCAGTATAACCTTATCTGAACTGGTGCCATGGCCTACTCTCTCTTTTCAATTAGTTGAAAGAGCCAATTACAGCCCAGTTCCCACTACTTATAAAAATATCCCTAATCCCGGCAATTTGACAGGAGATCTAAATATTGCTAGGTCCCATTGGAGTGAATTATTGGTTGCTCTTATTATGCACATTATTCACTTGATTTCTGCACTGAAGGTCAGGCCTCGCATAATTGTGAGAGGTTGAAATGCGGAGACATTCAGTTTTCTGCCTGAGCAAAAATAAATCCTCCTTTTGAGGGAGGGGGGCCAAATTCCCACAGAGTCGTATTTTGATTGACTCCAAGGTAACAAGGCTCAGGATGGTCTAAAACTAAAATGGAAGCAAGTGGGAGCTGGAGTTGTCACAGTTTGTCCCTAACCCTTAAGAGTATTCTTGTTTGTAGATTCAAAGAGACTTATAATAATGCTGTTCAAGGGCCTCGGAATGTGAGTTTCAGAATTGGGGAATGAATGCATCCCCATCTCTGAGGCTACGATGTCTTTGTTTATTAGAAATATTGCAATGCTGCTTCTCATTTGTGCAAATCCTTAATCTGTTTACAACTACTGTATGCCATAAAACAATCCAATAAAAACCACAATGATCTATTATATGGAAGTTTTCTACAAAGGTCACAGCTTGCGAAAAGCAAAGCTAAAATGGCCAGTGAATGCCAATGGAAGATGTATCATGCAACTTTACAAAAGTGGTAGTCTATCAAGTTCTTAATTTATTCCAAACTTTTTCTAGCCCAGTTGCATGATACATCCTTTGAAGGCACTGTTTTCTCCCATCACCTTTTTTGTTGACCAACTGCAAACACACACAATCGTGCACGCACACATGCACACATGCACACACAAAAAAACCCTTGAGACTAGTTCATGTTTCCTTTATGTCTAGCAAGTAGAGTGAGATTCTTGGCTCCAGAAATTGCAGATGGATTTCATATTGGTATGTATAAGCTTTTTAGCAGTATACAAAGATTAAAATGATATCTATTATGATGTATTATATATGTATTATTATATAATTATGTGCTGACTTTTCCATTTTAAACTTCTATTTATTTTTATGTAACAATCAAATACTGTGGTGCCCCCTTTTTTTCAAAGAGTGATCCATATTTACACAATCAAAGGCTTTACTATAATCTATCAAGCACAAACTGATAATTCCTCTGAAATTCTTTAGTAAACTTCATTATCCAACATCTGTTTGCAAGATGACCTCTGGTGCTTCTTCCTTTCCTGAACCCAGCTTGGACATCTGGAATTTCTTCACCAAGCTTAAAGTAGTTACAGTGAAGGAAATGGGACTTAATAATGAATTATTTGCCCCACATATTTCAAAATTATTAAGTCTGGATCATTTCCTTTTGCCATCATGAAGCACAAGTCTGCTATAGATCTGCATCTGAGCTGACCTGCAATCAATTTGACATCAATCTCAGACGCTGCAGAAATATGCTGGTTTAAACAAGAAGCAAATGTCTTCAGTTGCTTCATATCATTAATACTTCCTTTCCCTTTCTCTGTCAACCTTTCCAGCTGATCTGTTCCTAAAAGGACTAGATAAATTGGGTCCTACTTTATCATAAACCCAAGGCACTTGCTATTTATCACTCTTTTTTATTATTTTAAGGTGTCACAGAAAGTGTTAATAAAGCCTATTGCTAAGTAAATTGCAAAATTCATTTTGCCCCAAAGTCTTTGGGGCCTATGACAAATTTCCCTTAAAAGCAAGCTGCGGATGGGGAATCAATTCATTCTCTACTGAAATGAGACATTGTGGAATGAATAATGCTTCAGCGGATGATCTTATCTTCCATATTGAAAACACCTCAGGATAAATAACAGTGCATCAAAGCTGGATCCTAACCAGAGGCTTGAAAAGTTACTGCTTTGGACTCCCACAGTCACTCAGACGGCATGCCCAGTGTTAACCCCTGCTTTAGGAAAGGTCTGTAGCTTAGTGCTACAGGACATATTTTGCATTCAGAAGGTTCTGAGTTCAGTTTCTAACATCATTAAGTAAAGTTGGGGGAAAATATTCTGAAGAGCCATTTCCAGACAGTGTACATCAGGGACAGTGTTGGAATCCAGAATGTTTGAGCATGTGCAGTAGTCTAGGCCTCCAAGCAGACCCATCCCCACGACTGATAACTTCCATCTGGAAACTATTTGAGTCCTCTTCTCCCTCATTATCTTTTAGCCTGTAGGTGAACTTCTCAGAGAGCACAAAGATCAAGTTCTACTTAACCAAGTTCATTGTGAAACATTTTGTGCCAACCTCTGATTATTATTTTAAAAATTTGCTATTTCAGCTCTAATTAACGTCAAAAGCATTCCAATTAGCTCTTTATGAGATAATGGTTTATTTTCTCCCCCACCCACCCACACAAACTGAAAGCAATAAAAGTTCCCTCTGAGGACCAATCCTCCGATTTGCCATGCATGAGATAAACTCTCTAACTTGGTTCCAGAACTCTTTTCTAGCCACATGTGCCTCAATGTGCCATTTTCTATGCCACCACTGTAACACAAAAATGAACTACCTAAACTGTCCATGTAGCATTGTTGCTCTCATTTTCTTCTTGGGTCTGTTCTACTGGATGAATCATCTTTGCCCCCAAAGACCTCTCTCTGTCCTTGTACTCTCTGTCCTCTCTGAAGATCCAGTTAAGTGTGATCCCCAATTTGATACAACCTTTCTGGAAAGCGAGTCCACCATCATTTGTTGCAGCTGTAGATGACTCCATGAAATACCACAGGTGTCAACATCTCCTCTACAATGTCCAATGACTTTTAGCAATCCCTTTTCATGGTAGAAGACCACCACCATCATTATCAGGCACCTACCAAATGCCAAAGATCTCTCAGGATGGCTCATGTAGACTGTGCCACTGAAAATACAGTTGGGCTTCCTTAGCCATCCATTCTAGATCTGTGGCTTGAAAATAGTATAAATAAATACATAAATAATTAAATAAATAAATTCAAAATAACAAACCTTGTTTTTGCCATTTTCTATAAACGTTTACTTATACCATTGTATGTGATGCGACCTGAGCATCCATGGATTTTGGTATCCACATGAGGTCCTGGAAACAAACTTCAGTAAATACCAAGAGGTTACTGCACATTTTTAATGTCCCGGTAATAAATTGCTATGATTTAACTGGCCTTTCAGGCCTTTCTCAAATAGAAAACCTGGCCACCAAATTGAACCCTGTTACGTCTTTGAATTCACTACAGTTTATTGCCTGATTGTTGATGTTTTTAATATACGATTTTAAATTTTTATGGTTTAAATGATGTTTTAAGGGGAGGGTGGCATTAGGGAAATGGGGTTGTATGTACGTTTTAACTTGTAAGTTTCTTCAATTTCATCAACAGAGAGGCGGGATATAAATAAAATTTTTGTTTGTTTGTTTGTTTATTAGCTACAGGATATCTGCTAATTATTTAGTACACTTCTAATTGAAAATCCCTGACGGAGCTCAACTACATAGAAGACTTTGATGGTCCATAGACATCTTATCATTTCAGAAGGGACTCAGTCCCCCTGCCTCTTCTTGCAGGTTACTTGACCTCCCCACACATTATAAGGTCCATAGAAGCAAGGTCCATAGAAGGGACTGAATGTTAAAATGCTAAGAATGAATGCAATATACCGTTAGCCACCCACGTCCCCACTGGGATGTTAGTGTCTCTCTGGTTTAATGTCTCCCATCTTCCTCCTTTCAGGTCACAGTAGTGAAACTGTCTGTCTAAGTGGCATTAGCAGAGCAAGTTTTCCAGCCGTCCTTGCCAATTTCTCCCACGAGGTATTCCAGATGTTTTCTGAGTCAACCTTTGGCTGGATACGGGAAGGGGGATTTTTGATTTTCTCAGCAGACTCAGGAAGAATCATAGAATTATTTGACTTCAGCCTGCTTGGGAGCAGAGCGGACACAGTTCTCCAACTCCAGACCAATCTAGCATAACCGATGGTGAGGCATGCTGGAAGCTGTAGTTCAACAATCTTTGGAGGGCTGCACAATTCCCACAATTTTAATCTTTTAATGTGTTACCTACCTCTCCCTGTTTTGTATCATTCACAAATTTGATAAGATTTCCTCTACCCTTTCATCTAAATCCCTGATGATAATATTGAAATGTGTCAGCCCTGCGGTATTCCATAAACATCCACATAAAATGTCAAGAATTGTAGATTTATGTTTATATAAACTATTGCTTTCATCTTTGATAGATGAAATATTATTGCACTGGTTGATGATTAAGGTGATATGCCAGAATCTTGTGGGGATGCTCCCCATTTTCCCAATGTTCTTGACATAGACATGTCAAACTAAGTTCATCTTATTGTGAGACCATATTATTCAATCCATATTTAACTTTCTGCAATTCTTTATAAAGTTGATAAAGAAACAGTAAATTGAGATGCAGAAGCTTTCACCTACTTGTTTGATAATTCCTTGTTTTAAAAAAAGGTTAAGACTTTTTAAAGTATGAAAGCACATAATAAGGCCTCTGAATGTGATCTCGGCCTACAGTCAGGTTCATTTGGGACAGATTGTCATCCAGATTATGGAATGCTAATTTTACCTGGATGTTTCAAAGTAATTTTCTTTCATTTAAATGACACTTACACATTCTTGGAATACATTCAGTGAATGCAACATAAGCACAATATCTTATTTTCTCAAAACAAATGGAAGTGCTAAGGTCAGCATACACAGACCTCCTCTGTGTGAGGTCTGGGAAATATCATATATCCACTGTATACATGCTGAACGCACATTAATTTAGCAGAAAGTATTTAACTAGCAATAGCAGAAGCAACTGCTCTATTGCTTTGGTTTCACTACATTCAGTACAAATAGTTTGCTTCTAACTGACACCAGTGAACCATCTATATAGTTCAAAGTCAGTAAATGCTTCCAAAGAAGTAGAGCCAGGCATACATAACAAGTTCTGGAGAGGAATGTCAGTTATTTTATATACAACTTATGCTGGAGTTCAAGAAAGGTGCTTTGGAGAAATAAAGATTCCCTTCCAGTAGTTATTTCCCATATTTTTGTTTAGATCTCCACTTTAGATGACTATTATTTTCTTGCCAGCTGCAAGCAAGCAATTTACAGAGCTATACTGACAATCAAATGAGAACAGAACTCTGAATCAAAAAGCAGCATGCCAAAAGAAACCCGGCAGGCATTTTGTATCGCAGCTCCAGATTTGTAATATAGAGTTACAGATCTGTAACTGCTCTGTATTCGCTAACATTTGTGGCACTATAGCCATGATGGTAAATTCCCTTCCAAACCTACTTTATCAGGCAGGAGCCGCACATAGAGATGGAGATCTGTTCAAGCTGATGATCAGTTGTAGGGAAATGATGTCTCCATCTCATCCACCTCCCACCAGCAAGCAAGGCAGCAACAATCGGAGACAAGATTGCTTCATGATTCCATAATTCCTGGTCATCAGCTGAAAAGAGAGAGAGAGAAGACTGTTACCCAGTTTGGGCACCTTTCTTAAGGTTGTGTTGTTGTGTGCTTCTAGTTGTTTCTGACTCATGGCAACCCTAAGACAAACCTATCACAGAGTTTTCTTAGCAAGTTTTATTCAGAAGGTGTTTGTCATCATCTTACTCTAAGCCTGAGATAGTGTGATTTGCCCATGGAAATTCAGTGGGTGTCCATGGCCAAATATTATTGATTGATTGATTGATTTACAGTATTTATACCTGCGCTTCAGCCCTAAAGGCTCTCAGAGTGACTTATAATTATTATTATTTTAATCAGACTGTTAGACTGTTAATTTAATTAGACTAATTACTTTAAATTTATCTAATTTAATTGTTAGAATAGAGATTCAAACCTCCTCTCCCCCCCCCCCCCCCCGAGTCCTAGTCCAGAATGCAAGGTGCTACATTACACTAGATCTTGATTTTCTTAAAATAAAATGATGGTATACAAATATTGTAAATAATAAATGTCATCGCGTGAGATTCAAACACACACATACACACACACACACCATGTCTGAAGTGGTAAAGCCTAGCCCAACACAGGCTATCCATTTTGAGTCACAACTAGATCTCATAGAACCATAGTGCTGAAAGAGACACAAGGGTCATCCAGTCCAATCCCCTGCCATGCAGGAATACACAATCAAAGCACTCCTGACAGGTGGCCATCCAGACTCTGGAGCTTATCACACGCACATTTAACCCAAGTGCATCCTAAGGGGATGCAGCTGGGACGCAGGATGCGGGCGGGAATTATCGCATGTAATTCGCCAAGGATTCCTCTAGCCCGGCTGCATCCTGGCTCCCAGGTGCATTTCAGCAGCTGCTTTTCCGAGTCGGAAAGCTCCTAGCTTTGAAAAGCTAAACTCTAGGGCCTGGTCCCTACTTGGCTTCCCCAAACAACAACAGCAGCAACAACAGAAATTGTCACTTCTGTAAATATTTTGTACACCTTTCAAACCGCTATGAGCATAACCTCAGAGTGTAGGGCACATTTTGCAACTATACTGAAAATTAATCTAGAAGATTTTTTGAAGTTTTGCTGGTATGAGAAGCAGGTTTGAATACTTTCAGATTGGTACTGAGTGGAAGCAATCATGGCTTGCTCTGTTAAAATTCTCTGTACAGTACAAAAAAAAGTGTCTCTGAAAGTACTTCATGGATGACATCTTAATCACACTATTATCCATTGAATAAATAAAAGTATGCTGGCAGGAATCCAAAAAGATTGGTAAGTACCCTTCTATATATGTGGGTTTGTGGTCCAATAGTTTCTGTTCTTTGACACCAGGTATCACTCTTTGATCTCGAATGAGAATCCACACTTGCTAGCAACAGTGAGATGACAGCGACATTATAATAATAAAAATCTCCATCACAAAATTTTAATTAAGGGTCTCTTAGCTGTGCTGGAAATTGCAGCAAAGTAGAAAGGCTCTAGAAGTCCTGCGGTTAGAGAGTGGCTGGATAAGACATGCAAAACCTATCCTTTCAGAAAAACTCACCCCATGATATGAGAGTAATTCATAGTATCAGAATGCAAACAAATGATATGTCTGTAGAAATTCCTTTATTTTGATGATGATGATGATGATGATGATGATATAATTTATAATCCGCCTTTTCCCAGAGGAATCATTTTCACATGGCTCACCTGTAGATCAACTGAAGTTTGTCGTGGGGAATGAATTTCAGATATTAATAAAGGACCCTCATCCAAACAAATATAGTGTCTAAAGTATCTGTATGTTGCTGTGCCTTCAAGTCATTTCTAACTTATGGCAACCCTAAAGCGAATCTATCATGGAGTTTGCTTGGCAAGATTTGTTCAGAGGAGGTTTGCCATTACCTTCCCCTGAGGCTGAGAGTATGTGACTCACCCAAGGGCACTCGATGGTTTTCATAGCCAAGCTAGGAATCGAACCCTGGTCTCCAGAGTCATCATCCAACACTCAAACCAAAGGTGTACCTCAATAAAATACAGTAAATCAGAGTGTTGTGGGACCCTGCAAAATGAAATGATCTGTGGTTCCATGGGGACAAGATCCCTGAAACATTAGTTGAAGAAACCTTCAGTAAGTGGATCCCTTCTGTCTCAGAAGAGCACATGGCAGACAAAATCCAATGGTTTGTCTAAGGAAAAGAGGGAAATAAAACTGCATCTATAAATATGGTACTAATAAGAAAAAAATATTAATACTATATTAAGGGATTTAGTTTTAGATTGTTGGTTTTAATTGCTGCTTTTATACATTTTATATCAGTTACTTTGGAAACTTATTAAATTCTTACGCTATTATCTGTGTGTATTTTTAGACCTTTGTGCTATAATTGGATTGTTCTTTATGCTTTTAATGTTGTATGTCAGTTTGGGTTACTTTGGGGGGGGGGGGCTGTTACCTGCAGCTATTTATATGCCACATTTTAGTACTATCTGTTTTGTTATCCATCGCACTATGTATGAATGGGTAAAGTTATAAGACATCTGCAAAACTCATAATTGTACTACTGTGATTAGTAAATTGACACATTCAGAAAACATTACGTAGGAATTTCCTTTCTTGGTCATAAATCAGTTCCACCTACAGTCTCCATGTAGATTTGCATTTGTGTTTTAAAAAAAAAAAAAAGCATGAATATTTGGATTATTTGTGTTGTATTTATTTTTACAAAATGTATAATCATTTGCCCTGAAATATACATATGGATATTGATACTGGAGCACATCTGCAAAAACTGAAGGGAAAATGTGATCTAGTCTGTAGATTAATCCTGGATATATAAAGAAGATGGGTTCGTTTAAAATTAACTTGAGATCTTAATTTCAGACTAAAGAAAAATCCTTCAGCATCTCCATTGAGACCGAGAGTTTGTATGTGTATCCTAAAGTGTTTTGAAAGTGACAAGACATGAAAACTGTCCAACGTGAAGTATAGAGCAATGGAAAATTTAGAGGATGTTTATAAAATGGGAACATTTTGTCCAGTTTGTCTGAAACTTGGCACATCCAATTCCTTACGGGTTTTGTATAATGCATAAAAACCTTGAATTGTTTGGGTGGAAAACACCAAAGGGCTGGGTATCAAAAGACAAGAAGGGTCTCAGTTTCAGTCTATATAGAAACTAGAACCAATGAGAATGAGAAACAAAGCAAAACAATATATGAAATAAAAGCAGCATAAGAAAAATGGGATGATGAGGTGACAACGAGTGGGGAAAGAACCAAAAAGAAACAAAGCATGAAAAATAAAAACCAAGTGCAAATCCCCTGTTTGCACATCCACTGGAGTTGGAGCTATCTCTGCGTGTACATGCTTTCAAGTCCCCTGTCAACCCATGAATTTGACATGGTTTTCTTAGGCAAGGAATAATCAGAAGTGTTTGCCACTGCCTTCCTCTGGAACATAGCCTACAAAATCTGCTATTCCATGGTGATCTCCCTTCCAAGTACTAGCCAGGACTGATCGTGCAAAGCTTCCAAGACCAGATAAGATCTCTTTCACAGTTTGACATTTCCTCAGAGTATGGTGGAGTCTCCTTCTTTGGAAAACAGAGGCTGGATGGATCCTATGGAATTCTGGAATTTGTAGTTTGGTGAGATATTCAGCCTGTTCTATCAGAGGACTCTGGTGCCTCACCAAACTACAAATCCCAGGATCCTGTAGGACAAAACCATGCTATTAAAGTTGCGTCAAACTGCTTTAATTCTGCAGTATGGATACACCCAAAGTAGCTGATACAAGATTTCAACCAATAACCTGAGGTTACACCTGCAACCACATTGGATCCCATCTCAGGGGAATAGTGGGGTATAAATCTAGTAAATAAAATAAAATAAAAAATATACTACCTCACAGATGGCGGAGAAGGAGGTATTTCTAATGTTTTTTTTCCACAACCACCTTCCTGAAGGAAGCACATTTGGTGAGGGAGCATATATCCCACAGTCATTTAGGGGTCAGAAGAGTGGGAAGGGGCTCCTAAGCAATACTGCAGCTGGATAATAAAAGGAAACATTACTTTCTTGAATCCATGGAAATAGAAATCCATGGCTTTTTGAGCATCCCCTTGGACCAAACTGTGCACCTGGGAACATGCAGTGGGGAAAAAATGTTAGATGTACAGTTTGAAAAGACGGGGCATTGACATTATGTTATGCTCTGGTAAGGAGTGATTGGAATGGAAATATATAACTATACGAGCATGCAAAAGGAGAAGGAGGAGAAGAAGAAACCTCCAGAATTAAAAGCATCCAAGGGTTATCCCTAATAAAGAAACAACCAGTAGTACCAAGTGAGAAGAATCAATGGCAGCAAGAGGTTGATGAAGCAGCAGGAATAGATATATAACTGAGTTAAGAAAGATTAATAAAGTGGTCATCACAACTGAAGCAACAAGAACAAGATCAGTCAATGAATCAACAGTGGAGAAATCTTAATCAGTAATATTTTGCATGACTCTAAACATATGCAGGGAGGAAAAATCTGCAAGAGTGACTCATTGCATGCTTTCTACTTCCCCATAAATACATGATCTGTAAAGCTCCATAGTAGAGCACTGGTAGGGGGATAAGTTGATGTGAACTAAATATCTGTATCTCCTGGCCACAAGCCTTAGTCAATCCCTTAAAACGTGTGATCCAGTGAATAAGAGGATTGATGAAAAGCTGAATAGGAGAGAGGGGGCTTAAAGAGAAATGCAAAACGGATTTGGTGAGGATGAAGCTATTAATTTGGAGCCCAAAAGATTCATTTAACTAAACTTACACATACGCATACACCCAATGTCTACTCAAAAGTAGGAAAGAAGGTGAAGAAAAAAAACCTCCGCTACCCAAAGATCCAGTGCTGTGAGCAACATACTCAAGAGTTATAGTGGGACTCAACTGGATTAATTTCTGAGTAGATATAGGGAGTCAATGGGTTTAGGTAAACTGCAGCCCCTTCCAAATAATAATACCCAATATTGCATATGACATAATAAGATACAATAGAAATCAGAATAAATCTATAAATGAGTAACTGAAAAGCAGAATAAGAGCAGTGGGGCCAATAGGTGTAGGGACACCAGCCTTTCAGGCCTAAAGAGCCTGACATTCTGTATGGATCACAATTACTTCAGTTGCTTCCCAATCCTAACTCTCCAGTTGCTTCTCAGTTATTTTTCTGTTGGATTCTGCTGCTAAGAAAGAGAGAAAAGTGATGCATTGCTTCTAGTTTTAATCTGTCCTCCTTAGGCCTTCCTGTGTTTATTGAATGTGCCCAAGGAATAGCCACCCTCTGTAATAAATTCTTACATTTTAAAACTAATGAACTGGCTAAAGCATGGAATTACTTTCAGCCATCAAAAAATCTAGTGAATTAGACTACATTGCTAGAAAAAAACTAATAAGTTAATCACTTGAGATGTCAATTAATTAGTTTTTTCCAAACTCGGTACAGATTGCATCTAGTATTAGTATATGAAGTAGTAGAGCTGCTCTCTCTTTAAGGATCTTGGGGACATACCGGAAAAATCAGCCCAATCGATGAAGAACTCACACTTTTCCAGGAATCATTATATGTGTGCGCTGGGAAGAAATCAGAACAGTTACTTAAGTGTTCATATGGGAAGATTGTGAAAAGCCCAAGTGGAGGAGCCAAAAACAAACACAAAAAAGACAGTATACTATCTGAACATTAAATCCAGATGCCAGAGGATGATATTGCATGAGTTGATTGTAGTGCTATCTTTGTACTTCCTATAAATTTGTACTAACTTTTTACTACCCAAACATATTTTCTATTCTAGAAAATATTTGCATGTCAAATATCCCAAAATAAGCGCTGTTAAATGGATGTATAAGGCTTCTGTGCCAGTTGTTTCATTTATAGCATGCCTGGAGTGTCTTCAGGCATCAACGAGGGAATTCTTGGCTGTAAATCTTCTTGAAATCTGGAGTTATATGTGGCCTAGGGAACATTAACTGGGTTCCAGATGACTCATAAAAAATCACGTTCCAAATCCTGATATTTCACTGTGGTTGAGAACGACGGCTGAATCTCAACTACACTATATTATAGTGCATGCTACATTTTGCTGAACTCTTCTTCAATGAGAACTCCAAAGACAACGTCGACAGCTCCAGATTTCTTCTGTGTTTATCCCATTTCTACAGTAAATGGTGGCATTAGGGTGCTCATCATGGTAATCATGCAACCCAGTTCTAGCAGCTTTCATCTTTGCCAGTCATTTATAAAACTAGTAGGTCTTAATTTCCCATTCAAGGCCTCCCAGGATTCCATATCACATTATTGCAAATTAAAGTATCTCACACAATTTTGGGCAAAAGGGAAGTCATTCCAAATGCAATCATGCGGATTACGTTATTGCGAATTAAAGCATCTCATGCAATTTCAGGCAATGAGAGGTCATTTTTGAGAAATGGGAAGTCATTCTGAACGCATTCTGAATGCAATTGGAATTCACGTAAATTTGATAAACTAGCGAATTCACATGAATTCGAATTGGCTCCATTCGCAATAAAAAGAAATTCCTCCCATCTGATAAGGTCCAATATCATACTGACAAGTGTTAATAGATTAGCCATGAGACTGTGCTGGTTTTGTCACAGGATAATCACAGATTGTGCAGCGCATCATGCAATCAGAATTGCTGCCAAATCAAAACTATGTCGGTATGTTTGTGCTGTAACTGCTGGTGTGATAATTTTCCCAGTCTCTGGGCTTCCAAAATAGTGGTGCAATATGAGGCATGTCTACTCAGAAGGAAATCTGCAAAGCTTATAGGTCTAACTTTGCTCTGATAGTACCTGCCAATGAGATTGCCTTGAGAGATACTACCACTGCCTTCAGGAGAATCTCTCCACCACCATCCCATGTATTGCTCCAATAAGGAGTAGCAAAAGCTCTTACAAGTTTTCAGTTGTACATTGAAAAATGTCAGTATTTGTAAGGTTATATTAGGGTCTAGGTTGTATTGTCTTAATGGCTATAAATGCCATTGATCAACACTCTGGGTGTAGCATTTTTGCTCATGCTAATACTATGGGGACAGGATCTCCATATCTTATTCCACTTTTCCTCATTTGTGTTGTTATGCATCTTCAATGTATGGGTTTTCTTGGTAAGATTTATTCAAAGGAAGTTTGCCAATGCCTTCCTTTTAGGCTATACACATGTGCATACACATGTATATCTGTGTGCACACTGCACGTGCATGTGCAATGTAATTTCTTCAAATCTGAACCAAATGGAAGAGTTCTGTGTTGGAAAAAGAAGTGTCCACGTGCTTCTTCATGGGAAATATATGAATAAAATCCACCAAATGAGTTTCCTCACACATCCTTCTCTTATGAACAATTTCCAGGCTAGGGGACCAAGAGATATCTAACTGTGGCATCTAGAGTTTTCCTTATTTCTAAATCAAACCAAGGCAGGAGGCCAACTTGCTGTACTCAAAATAGGAATTCCCATTCCTGAACATTAAGCATCAGACTTCACTTCCATTCTGGGAGAAGCACTAATATTATCTTCAGATGTTCTTCTCCTTAATTCAATGCGTTGTTTTCTGGCTTAAGGTATTTTTAGAGCCAGTGGGCTATGTTAGGTGGAGTGAACAAAATGGACCTGGAAACCACAAGCGTCATTCCAAGAAAGTTTGTTGCATCTGATGAGGATGTTCCCTTGTTTTGTAACAAATGAAAATTTGAAGCAAGTGTGATCTGTTTGATGGAGATTTCATTCATGACATAGTGAATGCCATGAGTTATAAATGGATATTAAAAGGTTTGTTTTTATTGTGCCATGATCGCAAACATTAGAGAGTGAGAAACTTTGGCCAGATCCATGCATAATAATATGGATAATATTGATTTTTCCGGCCCAATTTTGAATATATCCTGTCAGGCCAGAGAGAAACAGCAGAATTTCCCCTTTTCCTAGGAAAAATCATAATAAGGAATAATCTGATGGGATAATTCATGTAGACACTGATCTAACTAGACCAATTGATATGGGTTTCAATAAGAAAAGTAGACCTTTCACCTTAGTGCTAAATAGATTATGGAACTGTATGATGTGCAGATAAAATGCACATTAAAAATGGATTTGTTTTGATGGAAATTTTCTTCATAGAAGGAAGCTTGACAGATTAATATGCTTTTGGTCTATCTATTGTTGCTTTGGAACAATTCTGAACTGTAAGTAAAGTGGATTACGATGCCAGTAGGAAAAACAAAGAAAGAGCTTGATTTAATTGTGTTATTTTATTATGTTATTTATGCCATCATTTTTTTAATGTGGAGGATTAGATCAAGCTTAGGTAGAGAGAAATGCAATAACTTGCAGGGGTAGCCCAGGGGGGATCGGCGGTAACCTTGCTGTTACGCCAAATTATTAATACATCTCTGAGGGAGGGACAATTTCCGGACCATCTTAAATTGGCCATTGTAAGACCGTTATTGAAAAAGCCCTCCCTCGACCCCCTGGTTCATAATAATTATCGGCCAGTCTCGCTGCTGCCATTTCTGGGGAAGGTGATCGAGAGGGCGGTTGCATTCCAACTTCAATCGATCTTGGACGAAACGGATTTTCTAGATCCATTTCAAACCGGTTTTCGGGCGGGCTATGGGGTTGAGACTGCCATGGTCGCCCTGGTCGATGATCTCCGTCTGGGCATCGACAGGGGTAGCGTGTCCCTGTTGGTGCTCTTGGACATCTCAGCGGCGTTCGATACCATCGACCATGGTATCCTTCTGGAGCGCCTGGTAGAGGTGGGGATCGGAGGCACTGCACTCCAGTGGTTCCGGTCCTACCTCTCTGGGAGGTTCCAGATGGTGCAGCTGGGGGACGTTTGCTCCGATAAGAGGGCCCTTATATCTGGGGTTCCTCAAGGAGCCATTCTGTCCCCCATGCTCTTAAACATTTACATGAAACCGCTGGGAGAGATCATCCGGAGGCATGGGGCGCGGTGTTATCAGTACGCTGATGACACCCAAATAGTCTTCTCTATGTCTCCGACTGATGCAGTGACCAGGGATGGCGTCACTCCTCTCGTGGCCTGTCTGGAATCGGTAATGGACTGGATGAGGGAAAACAGACTCAGCCTGAATCCAGAGAAAACGGAAGTACTGGCGATAGGTTCTCCCGGTCCAGGGATGGAGGTGGTTCCACCTGTCCTGAATGGGGTCACGCTCCCCGTGAAGGACACAGTACGCAGTCTGGGGGTGCTCCTTGATTCGTCGCTCCATCTGACTTCTCAGGTGGACGCGACGGTCAGGGGCACCTGTTATCAGCTTCGGCTGATTCGCCAGCTGCGTCCCTACCTGGACCGGAGGGACCTTGAAACCGTAGTACATGCTCTAGTAACCTCTCGGTTGGACTTCTGCAATGCGCTCTACATGGGGCAGCCTTTGTATCACACTCGGAAGCTACAACTGGTGCAAAATATGGCAGCGCGGGTGGTCACTGGTGCTCCCAGGGCCGCCCATATAACACCAATTCTGAAAGACCTTCACTGGCTGCCGATTCGCTTCCGGGCTCAGTACAAAGTGCTGGTTATTACCTATAAAGCCCTATATGGCTTGGGTCCAGGGTACCTGAAGGACCGTCTCTCCCCATACAATCCGCCCCGCACACTTAGGTCCTCTGGTCAGCGGTTATTGAGAGTTCTGGAGACTAGATTGGCGAGTACGACGAAGAGGGCATATTCCATCTCTGCCCCCTGTCTCTGGAACTCTCTACCTATCGATCTCCGCTTGTCCCCCTCCCTTGCTCAATTTAAAAAGGACTTAAAGACCTATTTATTTAACCAGGCTTACCGCTGAATGGACTTTTATTTATCTGCCTGTTGTAATGCCGCCCACTGTTCTGCTGCTGCATATGCACTAGCACTTATATTGAGAATTGTGATTTTATTGTGATTTTATTGTCCTATTGGTTTTACTGTTTTAATTGTTTTATTGTTACCGGCTTGTTTTAATGGTTTTTATGTCCTACTGTTTTTTATATGCTGTACACCGCCCTGATCTATGGAAGGGCGGTATAGAAATAAATCATATTATTATTATTATTATTATTATTATTATCTAAAATTAGATAATCCTGCAATTTGAATATATATTACAGAGCTTTAAAGTAACTAGTTAGAAATAACTACAATTTTTTTCATAATAACAAATCAGTAACTATGTTAAACTATAATTGCAATTTAAAGTATAACTTTACTCCTTTTGTGTTATAATAACAACTTTTAGATCTTTTTTATGGTTATATATGTCCCCTTTTAGGTACATTGGACCTATAACTATACCTATAACTGACTGCTTTTGTAAAATAAAATAATAACTTTAGTACTCTGGTATATTGTACTCTGGTACATTAAAATAAGCTTTTGGTTAAAAAAAAACTGACTTTAATTATGGTACTATTTACAACTGTATCTACTTTTCATTTTAATATGGTTATCTCCCACACTTAAATAAACCAACTCTATTTGCTTAATATGAGAGCTTTTCATAAAACAGAAGGATAAACAAACCTACAATAAATGGGCCAGGTCCACCACCGATAAACACCTTACACAAAATTGCATCTAATTTTAAAAGTAGCCATTATAAATAGCATGAACAGATACCTGACCAAAACCATGCAACTTTTCTCAAAACTGATTATGTCAGTAATAATATTAATTTTGCAACCTGTTTACATTATAATTATTGCCATTGCCTTCAGTGATATACAGGAATTACCATTTAAGAGTGACATTAGTCCAAAAAAACATTACCAAGGATTCTGTAAGGTTTAAGAATAAACTGACTCCTAAATTTAAGGCAAAAATCCCACTTATGGAAGACGGGTTAATAAAAGTAATGGATATGTTAGAAATGAATATTTTTGTCTAAAAAACTATGTTATAAATTGAATATGGAATTACTTAAAGACCAGGAAAGAGATGTGAACTGTATGAAGAAAAAGTGGGGTAAGATAATATTAAAGGTGTCTTCAAAGAAAGAAAAATATAGGGAAAAGATATAGAAGAAAATCAAATTAAGGGTAGAAAGAGATAGCAAAATTACAAAGAAATTAGAACCATCCTTTGCCGATTTACATATAAGATTCTTTATCCTTTATTTTTTTTCAAGGAATAAAGCAAGAATGTAAGAAAGTAAAAATTATTTTTATTTAAGAGTTAATTGACAATAAGAGTTAGAGTAAAACAGACAATAAGAACAAGATACACATACAAATATATATATATATATATATATATATATAATTTTAATATATATATATATATATATATATATATTACTCACTTGTGTAAGTAACAAATGTTAGGAATAAATGGAATTTTATGTTTGTCTGAAGGTTAAGAATGGAAATGTAATAAAGTATGTGTGATGCATAATGTCACTATGAATTTAGTTGATTGTTTATTGTATTGTTTGTATCGTTTTTAAAAAATAACATTAAAAGAAATAAACTGCAAGCTATCCTAATACAACATAAGAGAATTGAAGGTGGAAATCTACAGTATTCTGTTAACGTAGTCAATATGATGTGGAGGGCTGTGCCCTCCTGTGGCCATTGGTGAGTACTGTAAGGTAAAAGTGTCTTAGAGTAAGAAAACTGATCATTACAGTGGTCCCCTGCCTTACGAATCCCCCGGGTTGCGAAAACCCCGGGATCCGAAAGGCGGCGGACCGGCTTCCTATCCCTTGGGATACGAAAGATCCCCCGGGATACGAAGAAAAAAAACTGCGCGGCCCCTTTAAATCGGCCGCGCGGTCCATTAGCGAAAGCGGTCCCCCGGGAAACGAAAGCTTCCGGGTTACGAAAGTAATCCCGGAACGGATTACTTTCGTAACCCGGGGGACGACTGTATTTAGAAAATAAATTGTATGCAGTGGCAATACTCTGAAGATTGTGACTAAGTAGCTATTGGGAATACGAAATAATTATGAATGAGTAAATCTAGGGTTGCATCTATGCTGTAGAAATAATGCAATTAGATACCACTTTAAGTGCTGTGGCTCCATCTTTTGAAATCCTGGGGTTTCTAGTGTTAGCCACAATTGGAAGTGGGAGCCACGTGTAAACTCTGATGAGGTGTGGACATTAAGATATTTCAAAACATATGAGATTATCACACTAGGGTCAATTCCAGAACCATCCCACAATTATCCCGTTGCCAATAATGAGATATTCATTGCCAATAATGGGATAATTGTGGGATGGTTCTGGAATTGACCCTAGTGTGATAATAGTCTTTTCACATCCAGGCCAGTTGTGGGATGAGCTTAATCCAGGGTTGGAGACCCTGTGTCTCGCCAGATGTTGAACTACAATTCTTCAGATGTTGAACTGCAACTGCAATAGTACAGAAGGAGGTGCTTCCATTCGATTGGCCAAAGTTTGGTGAAGTTGTTTTTAGATGACAGGTCCCATAATCCTCACTGATCATATCGGTAGGGTACCCATAACCAGCATCATCAGTGGGGAGTCTGAGTGCTATCATCCCAAAAGGGAACTTGCTCTGCCATTGATCTGTTCCTTGTTTGTGTGAATGCCATCACAATACCAAGCTGCTTCTTCCAAAGAAACAAAAACAAAAACACACATCCTTCAGTTTTCTAATCAGCTACTTCGTATTGATTTTTAACTTGAAATTCTGAGAGCATCGTACGAGGCTTAAAGAGACAGCCATCATGTTAGAGGAGTAATGTTGAATATTCATCGTACCTGTGAATAATGGAACCTTGCTGAGAGATCTGGAAAGTGAAATGCTCTTCAAGATGCAAAGAGTGCAAAGAATTCCCGCCTTCTCAGCATTGTAGATCGTTGCATCCTCCCATTCCAAATCAAATCAAATTTTTGCAATAGAAAACAAAAAAAGAAAGTGGGGGAAATTAGTTTGATTGCTGATTAATTTGCACAAGATGGAACTTTATGTAGAAAACAACTTTGGGGTGAAGAATTTGTGCATGCTACCCCAATATCCATACTGCAGGGGAGACCTATGTGAATGTTGCAGTGGGACGCCCCAAATCTTTCCATCTTCTAAATTATCCAGAAAGTGATCCAGGACAGAAAATCATTCAACCACCAGGGCTGCCCATTGACCAAGCTGGTATTGTATGCTGTATCAGAAATGTTCAAAACAAATAAAAGTTCAAAGCAAATAAAAAATATGGCCACATTTAAGCCATTCATTACAATGTGTTGTGTTTTCTTCTTCCCCTTCCTCCCCGGCCTTGTTCCAAATATTGGTGCAGCAATTAATTTTTTACAACTAATATTTTCAAATGCAGAAGGTATTGGAATTACAACTTCCATCAGCAGCAGCTAGAACAGCCATTAGATAGGAAAGCTGAGTGTTGCAGTCCAGTAACCTCTGGGGAAGAAAGATGATGTCTGGAATTCTGTTACCAGATACTTTGCTGACTATACTTAACCAAGTAACTTCTCCTATTATGAACCCCATACTAAACCCCAAACCTAAAGGAGAGTTGATCCGAAATATTAGGTTATTTACTCTAGCTGACAATATTATGGGAAATTAAAATGGACAAAGATGGCAGGCATGAGTAATTGGTTCCACCTGAAAATGTCAAATACCAACATTGCGGGGATGGCGGGGAGGATTCGAGGCCAAAGGTAGGAGAACCCACTTCTGTAACAAGAGCCATCTTAAGCAAACCATGGCATCAATGTTTGTTAAATATACAAATTCAAATATTCTGAAACAAATATTCAGTGCAAATATAAGACGCTTCTCTACTTAGTTAGATCATTAGTCCAACAAGACTAACACGGATATCTGAACATTGATGCCAGGGCATCATCTTTGGATTCTGTGCCTGCAAAGCATGTATGTGTTACCTACTCCTGCCTCTCTCCCTTCCTCCATCACTCCATAATTCCCTAGTTGCACATATCAGCTACATCTCCGCCTTGTAGGAGGCTGAAGAATGATTGCTGTCTTCCTCTTCTGTGACATCCCTGTTCATCAGATTTGTTTACCCCTTTGGTTCTATTTCCAGTGCTCAGATATGCAAGGAATGAGTGAAGAAGCTCAAGGTACCATTTCCATAGCTACCAGTGATGCACTGACAGCCTGCTCTGATGAAGACTCTTTTAACCACTTAACATTCCACACGGCAGGTCAAAAGACTCTCTCCTTAGGACTGAGACATGACTGAGGGCTTCTCAAAAACAAGTCATGGAAGTCATTTTTTAAAAAAACAACAACAGAGGCTGGATGGTTACCTGTCAATAGTGCTTTGGTTGTATATTGCTGCATGGGCAGACAGAGCATCCCTTCATCATAAAAGAGACTGGAGCATTGCAGGAGTGATGCAGGAATCAATTTCCCCACTTTGGGAAGGTTTACTGAAAGAATCAGAAGATGATGAACAGATCCCTTGCTAGGATTCCACCATAAGAATCCAATAATCAATGCATCATCCTTTGGAAGATTGGACCATACCCAGAACTATGCATATAGAACAGAAGTGGACATGTTGTGGCCCCCATGGTGCTTAAAGCATCCCCCAGGTTACTGTAAAGCCACTGTGCTTTATGGGAAGTGGGCAACATCAGAGAAGCAGCTGGCTACATCCCTCGTAGCCAGATGTGAAATGAGTACATCAGTGCTGAAACCTCCAGAGGACTACGATGGATCTTAGAACTACTGTTATCATTTTATGTATAGATACAGTGATCCTGCCTGCTCTTCAGAAGACACAGAATGGATGCCGGGGGTGGGGGGGTGGATTTCAGGGCTATATGGCTCAGGTCAGCATAAGTCCCACTCAGCCATGGAAAGCCAAGATCCATTTATTGCTGCATTTACAGTGTATCCCTCAGTGGAGACTGAGAAACTCCTTTCCATCGGAGGTTAGGTTGCCACTCTCCCTGCTCTCTTTTCACCAGCAGCTGAAGACATTCCTATTTAGGCAGGCTTTTGAAGTGTGCATTTTACTTACGCTATGTGTGTGTGTGTGTAATTGGTGCACTATTTTTAATGCTTAAATGTTCTTACATCTTTATTGAAATGGTTTTAATTATGTTGTGTGATCATTGTGTTTTTAACAGTTACGTCTTCATACTCTCGTTGCTGTTATATGCGTTCAAGTCATTTCTGACTTATGGCAATCCTAAGGAGAACCTGTCATGGGGTCTTCTTGTCTTCAGAGACATAGTCCAAGACTCAAACTGCTACACCACATTGGCTAGTATTATTTAATTGTTTAAAAACTTTTGGTAATTAATGTTTTAGTTGGATCCTTTTTCAATGACCCCCTTCAATTCCATTTTGGTAGAAAGGCAAGATATAAATCCAATAAATAAATAAACAAATAAAAGAATGAATGAAATCACTGTCCTCTAGCTAAAAAATACAGTGGCTTCAATTCTATATCACAGTCTACAATGTGTAACTTTGCACATACTAAACTACATAGCAGAGGTGCTAAGAAACTCCTATTATTATTATTATTATTATTAACCTTTATTTATAAAGCGCTGTAAATTTACACAGCACTGTACATACAATCATATAATTAGACGGTTCCCTGCCTTCCTGCGTACAATCTAAAGAGACACAACACAGAAGGAGAAGGGAATGGTGGTGGGGTAAAGATACATATCAGGCCAATGGCAAGACTGTTCTGATGTAGGTCTATCAATGCACATTGGGACCATGCTGCCTGGTGATTCTAGGCACCTGTCCATGTTTTGGAATTTGCACATGCAAAAAAACCACCATAATTGATATGGTTTGAAGGGGAGTCAGGAGGTTTCCCATTTGTCTTTGCACTTGATCAAAGTAGCATGTGTTGAAGACATAAGTCACAACAAGCAGAAGCCTAGGGATCATTTCTTGGAGGATTTGTTGTCATCCTTAACTTTCAGTGCCATCAATCAAAACTGTTTCCTTCCTCCCCAGATGGCTGAAATGCCCAATGATCTCAGGAATGGAAGAATAATACAAACCCCACAGATCTCTATAAATAATATACCCATAAATAAGATTCAGAAATTACCCAGAATGCTGACATACAACATTTTGACATTAAACAATCCATCATGCAAATGAAATTTATCTCATATGGCAAGAGAATAATAGTCACCCTGCCTATGATTTGCACAGTAAGCTTAAATGTTGAACGTCAATGCTATCGCCTACCACATCCTTCAAAATAGGTTAAGTCATTGACATTCTTCTCAAACCCTTGTTCCATTTTATACTGTCAATCTATGTTTGGGGGAGAAAGTCCACAGAAAAATTAGCAAACTACATAAGGCCATTCTAATAAGTGCAACACTGTTGTAAGAAGCCTGGGGTGACAGACCCTGCTTCAAATTTTACCATAACTCTTAATTCTTCACGTTCCCTTGAGTACCTCTCACCTCCCCTTCTGTTATAAAGGGATATCTCAATGTGGCAAAGTAATGCAAAGGATACAGATGAATACTGGCATCTAATGAGAGAGGGTTATGGGAACTGTTGGGGTAATTTTGTGTAGTTTGTCAAGAGGAGATGGAGGCTGTGAATTTGATCAGAGAAATAGCAGGGGAAAATGTTTAACACTTTACCCTGTGAGACATTTTTGCTCTTGTCGTTTTCAAGAAGACACTTCAAAAAGGCTTTTAGCAGATGGAGTTTGTCAGATACCTGTATAATACACGTCATTTTTATACAACTTTAACTGTCATTGTGCCATCCTAATGAAACCGGTGGTTTGTAATTTGGGGGGATATTCAGAATGCTCTGCTAGACAGCTCTACTCTGCTTCCCTGAACTGTATTCCCCAATGTGCCCTGAGTGCATCTGTACACTGTCAAATTAAACTGTTTTAATCCTCATTTCATCTCTTCAGAGCACCTCGGGCCTCTTAAGTACCTCCACTCATGCCTTTCTTGGGGACAGAGCCTGTACTTATCTGGGGAATCCATGGAAGGGATGCACTATGAGGTGTGAACGTTGCAAGCAATAATCCTTTAATGGTTTAAGTGGCATGGGGCTATTAACATTGGACTAGCAGCTGGGGGCTTGATGCACGAACCACAACTCAGGCGCATTCCCTGTCCCCCCATGGAGCTGAAACAGAAAAGAGCATCTTCTGCTCAGGGAGAAGATGCTCTTTGTTTAGGGAGAGTGTGTTAACATTTACACCTGTGTCTCTTTACGTTAAATCCTTTCTCCAAACTTTCCCACTCACCCTTTTGATCTGCTCTGTATCCTTAGCGACATGGAATCCCTGTGAATGTATTCCTCTCTTCCACCCTCTGGGACTTCTTCTAGGGAATCCTGTGGTCCTTCCTTGCAACATATTAGTTCTTCTGCAAACTTGTCCCCCTTTGGTTGACTGAGCCCTTTCTCCCCTCTCCCAGTCCCTCTCAATCACTTGACTCCTCCATCTCACCACTTTCTCCTTCTGTCCATCAATCTCATTCTTTCTACTCTATCTCCCATCTCTATTTCTCTCTCTCAGCTCGCTATCCACTATCCATCCTCCACCTACCCTAGCTCACACCCCTTCTTTTCTCTCTCAGCCTCCCTCTTTTCTCCTCTTTTCTCTCCCTTAGTATTTTTCAATACTTGACCACATGGTACATCTTGGATCGATAATTCATGCGGGGGCTCATCTTGATTATCCAGTTGTGTCAAATTATTTCAAGGTCTTTCTCCTTTCTGTGTCCTATGGAGGTTGGTTACTCTCGTCTTCACTGTTTACTTGATTCACTCTGATCACAAACACATACGGGATTCAGTTCTGCCTGTATTGGCTTTGTGCATGGGTAGACACATGTACGTGTATTGAGTATTTGATTGTACAGTGTTGCAGTTTCATGCACACACACACACAGTCCAGCCACCACATAATTCCATGACTATAAAGTTATTCTCCATCTCCTTGATATAGAATCTTAGCCACATTTTGCAGGCTTGGAATGATTTGCAGACTGGGAAGCATTTGCCAGAGTTAAACTTGCTTTATTCTTTATGTATGCATGCATGCTACTGTAATACTTTGTTGTGAATAGTATTTTTAAATAGATACTTTAATCTATTGCTGCCTTCAAGCCTCAAAAGATCCCCAAAGGCAGCAAACATAAATTAAAATATTTAAAAATAATTTCCGTCCCCAACCATAGTGTTGGCATGATTTAATAACATATACAAATCAAAATTTGCAATAGCTGGTTGCTCTTTTTCAATCTGTTTTTTATTCTGTAGCTTTTGCTGCCATCTAGTGTTTTCATATTGTGAGGTTGGTTGAGCCCTCAGAAGTATTTTTAATGGGCAGGACAGAGTTGTTGAGGATTGGCAAAGGGATTGTTATTAATTTTACCTACTTGCACACAGCTGCAGGGGGACAGTAAATTACATTGTCATTCAAGCATCCTTAAATACAATGGGTCTTACGAGCACAATGTGTACTTAGAAGTGGTTTGCATGTATCCAGTGTAGCAAAATGGATTGCAGGCAGTGGCTGGAATCCTATATGACCTGTTAGTTATATAACTTTGTGTATTGTGCTCGCTATGTAGCAGAAACACTAAGAAACATGTTTGAAGAAATGCAAAGATGCCTAATGGGACACCATTACTGAGCTCTGTAGCTACATTTATTTATTAATTTAATTTAATTTAATGTGGAGTCGAAGGCTTTCATGGCCGGCATCCATAGTTTTTGTGGAGCTTTCGGTCTATGTGGCCATGTTCTAGAAGAGTTCCTTTCTGACGTTTCACCAGCATCTGTGGCTGGCATCTTCAGAGAAGATGCCAGCCACAGATGCTGGTGAAACGTCAGAAAGGAACTCTTCTAGAACATGGCCACATAGACCGAAAACTCCACAAAAACTAATTTAATTTAATGTAATTTCTATGCTGCATTTCTCCCAGGAAGAGACCCAAGGCAGCTTGCAAGATACATAACAGCAACCCTTTAATAGAAATGGACAACTAGCTATTATTCAACTGTGTAATTCAAATTCCCATGGATCTAAGTCCATTTATGAAAACATAATGTCCCAAAGGATGCTGGCCAGCATTTATTATCCCGGGGGGGTATCAGTAACTACTACTGCCTTAGTATTTTTCAATGCTTGACCACATGGTACATCTTGGATCGATAATTCATGAGGAGGCTCATCTTGGTGATCCAGTTGCATCAAATTATTTCAGGAAGACTCATCTTCAAACCCCCCCCCCCATCCTATGCAAGTTCCCATGTTCTTCTCCTTTCTGTGTACTATGGAGGTTGGTTACTCTCATCTTCATGTTTACTTGATTCATCTCTGATCACAAACTTTAATTCAAACTTTATCACTCTCTTGATTTGTTGCATGCTGTTGCTCTGTAGACTAAGTGAGAAGACATTGCACAAAATGAGTAAATTTATTATCCAAACTCCGGCCGGGCTGGTGTAGTTGCAAGATTTGCTTTGGAGCACACGGAAGGTGTCTGAGGAACAGGAAGGGTTTAGGTTCCACATCTTTTCTTGGTCTTCCTCGGCTGGCCTCCTCCTTGCTTGCCTTTCACCACCAAGTAAAAACATTTTTATGCCGGCAGGCTTTCTGTACATAATGCATAGCAGGGTGGTTTTATGGAGCAGGTGAGTTCTTAGTCTGTTTTTAACATGAATATATTTTATGTTTTATATTTTATATTGTGTATATTTTATGTTATTTTATATATAGACATGTTTATTGTTTGAAATTTATAATAATTTTAACGGCCTTATCTGTGAGCCACTTTGGGTCCCTCTAGGGAGAAAGATAGGATATAAATGTAATAAATAAATAATTAATAAATAAATCTGCCTTGACCCCTTCCCTCAATAGCAGGGGTTCTTTGCATGGGTCCGGCTATGAAAAGGGAGAATCAATAATATTGTATAGGCCAGAGGTGGGCAACTGCAGTGGCTCCAGATTTCAGGAGACCTCAAGTCATGGATAGCCAAAAATTAAAAAGGGAAGTGGGTAGAATGATTTTACCTCTGGCTTTGTAAAGCATGGTGTTTTGTTTGTTTGTAAAACCTATACTGGATTCTCTTATGTAAAGGAGAATGTCTACACCTGGAGAGAAGGGGACAAGGTTCTTCGCCATCCATGTAGTTTTGTTTCAGACCTCACCTGGAATATTGTGTCCAGTTCTGGGCACCACAATTCAAGGAGGATGTTGACAAACTGGAGTGTGTCCAGAAGAAGGTGACCAAAATGGTGAAATGTATGGAAACCATGTCCTATAAGGAGAGGCTTGGGGGAGCTGAGTATGTTTAGCCTGGAGAAGGGAAGGTTAAGAGATGGTATGATAGCACTGTTTAAATTTTTTGAAAGGATGTCATATTGAGGATGGAGCAAGCTTGTTTTCTGCTGCTCCAAAGACTAGGACATGAAGCAGTGGATTCAAGCTATAGGAAAAGAGATTCCACCCAAATAGTAGGAGGAATGTCCTGACAGTAAGAGCTGTTCAATAGTGGAAGATTCTGCCTTGGAGGCTGGTGGTGTCTTCTTCTTTGGAAAGTTTTAAAACAAAGGCTTGATGGCTATATGTTGGGAGTGCCTTGATCGTATATTCCTGTATGGCAAGGTGTTGGACTGGATAGCCTTGAGGTCTCTTCCAACTCTATAATTCTGTGATTCAGCCCTTGCCCCACCGCTTTCAAGTCCTGCTGCTTGCCAAGGCAACAGGTCCAACAGAACACCAGTCCCCAAGACACACAAACGCAACAACTGAAACAACAACATTTTGTCTTTATTAGGAGTTCCCATGGTAATATAACACAGTTTGTAAGGAAGAAAAAACACAAAGACTCATTTTTATACCAATTATTTGCACCACTGGGAGAATGGTCAAATATCAGTACTTTTTTTTTGTCTACACACATGATCAGCTTAGCACTTACAGCTCCTTCACTCATGTTCACAAAGCACAAATCCAAGGGTTAAAATCCAGCTAGCAGTAGATCCTACATGGTTTAATTCTTTTTTAAAAATTATTATTTCCTTTTTTCTCCTTTAGAGCATCAAGTCACTGCGGCAAATTAATTCCATGTTCAATGTCATTTCTTTTAAGCATTTACAGATGAAATTCATTAAAACAGACACACAAAGCAAGCAAGCTCCCACAGGAAAAAAAAAATCCATGCTTACATAGCCTGCAAACATTAAAAAAGAAATTCTCCCCTCGTTAAAAAAAAAATGAACAAAAATGACTAAAATAAGAACAATGGGGTAAAAAAAGGAAGACTTAAGTGAATAGCAAAGAGCTGCATGTGTTTCGCAGAAATGAAACAAAACACTGATACTTGTTGTTTTACATTTATTCTTTCCCCACCCGTAAAAGAGAAAGAAAACCCCTTGCTTGAATTCATCCTTAAAGCACAAATGGAAGGGGGAAAAACCCAAGTACAGTAAAATTAAAAAATAGCTGCAAATATATATATTACACTTAACTAAATCCTTTTTTCTTCTTCTTCTTAATAAAAAGTGCAATCTCTTAAGCAAAGAAGGACAAGAACTGAAAGCCAACCGAAACTGTCTGGAATGATGAACTGCCACCCACCTGCACTATAAAGCCAAAGAGCGCAAAATCATTTGACATCTGACTAGTATTTTTCTTCATTTTTCACCTCCCATTTTTAAAAAAAATCCTCTCGGATGAACACTGGTGTACCAGCCATGCTCTATACCAAAACCCACCAACAGTGAGAGGAAGTGAAAACATGGCCATTGGCTCTCACCGATACTCCATGCCCCCCAATATTTACTAAAAATCCGTAAATGGGAATCTCCATGCGTTCAGTTCAATACACCTTGGCATCCCTTTGCAAATGTGATTTAGGAGTACTCAATAGGGACAGGTAGGCAGGCAGGCATGCATGGTGGGGCAATGAACAAATATGGGTCCTCACATCTGTGTATTATCAATCTTGTGGGTCCAGAAGGAACCAGATGAACTTTGTGGATGCACGCTGGAGAGGATCTGGAGTAGATGTGTACTAGAACTGGTTCAGAGTCTGGAAACATTAGCATGACCACTAACACACTCAAGTTAAACAGTTTGTGTTGGCGTCTTGACACAAAAACATGGAGAAAACTAATCGGTTCACTAACCGGTTAGAAATGTTAGTTCAAAAATTTTCAAAAATGGCTAAAAAAAAATAACCAGTGACTAGTGAGACATCTTCAACGTAATTCAAAAAAGAGAATTGTTGGCAGCTAACAGTTAAAATAACAAAGCTGTAGAGTTGTGGGGGTTTTTTTGGAAATGTTAATAAATTAGAGGTAACAACTTTTGTGGGGGTTTTTTAAAAAGAAGAGTATTAAGTGTGGTTTATAAATGGCGAAACCAAGACTGTATTACTTCAGATTACAGTTGCTCTGTTAAATAAGACACACACCAAGTCTCTTCTATTAAAAGAACTAGCACATCAAGAAGGGAAGTTCTAGCAAAGTTCCCCCATTATTTGGCTACTTCTTTTCTTAACCAAGTATAATGGAGCATTAAAATGGATTTTCACAGCTAATGTCCAAAACAGCTCTACCACATCAGATCTCAACATACTGTGATGCATGTGTCAATCTACCATTAGAACAAAAGTAGAGAACATGTGGGTCTCCAGGTTCATCTGGACTGCAATTCCCAGCATCCGCGGTCAGCATAAGCAATAGCAAAGGATACTGTGAGTTGCAGTTATGAAGCTAGAAGGCCATATATTTCCCATCCTCAGTCTCTAACACACTATGCTTCTGTTAACCTCTCTCTGTTGGTCCAGATTTGTTCCCCCAACTACATCCACATTGTTTAAACGCACAAAAAATATAAATATATACCACTGAAACATAGTGTTATTGTGACAAATCTGTTTTGAAGACTGGGCCATAGTGCCGCCTCTGAAGGTTGCGTGTCAAACAATTGATATTAAGACAAACATGTTAACCTTAATATATCGCACTTTTTTCCCCCCAAAAAATTCCAAAAGGTCTGGCTGGATGCCAGGACCTTTTTTTTTTAATATAAAAAGGGGAAATAAATAAATCAAAAGAAATACATGCAGCAAAGTATCAGTTAAGTAAACGAAAAAGGAATGGACAAAACAAGGAAGCAATTAAACTCAATGTTTACCAGAAACCATAAAATCTTCAATTGCTCCTTAATAGGGTGGATCAAGTAGTACCTGGGTATTATCAATTAGAAATAGAAGACCTCTGTAGGCTACACCTGAAACATCCAATTTTGATAAGCTACAGTTATTGAGGGGTAGGGGCATGCTTAACCCATGAGACTGGTCCCCATGCAGTTTTCCCAGATGATGAAATACACACCACTCAATTTAGACAAGGAATTATTTAAGCACAGCGTAGGACATTATCAACTTAATAGCATGAAATGCCATGCTCCAGCACTGCAGTTCCAATTCAGCTCTAGGCGAATCCAGTTATGTTTTGAGCGCAGAGGCCAGAGAGACTTCCATGTAACACAACACAATCCAGACCCACCCTCCACAAACACAAACCCTCATGCACCACACCAAGACAGCCCAGCACATGCAAGTCCAGTGCACACCTCCCATGCGTCTACTTAAGTTTTTCCAATCAGTCAAGGAATTTGATCTCTGAAATACCACTCTCTGAAAAAAAATGGAAGGGGAAAGGGTGTGTGAGAGAAGAAGGGAATTGCGCAGAGGCTCCTCACTCTAAGTAGGATCCGAGAACAACGCTTGTGCGCATCAGGGAAATGTAATCCAATCTCCGTTCTGCCATGCCATAAGCCTTCTGACACTGCAACCATGGTAAGACTGGACTGAGCCCCAAGTGTGTTTAAACAACTGCATTTCCTTCCAGTTCTCTACAAAGGGAACAAAGTTCTACAAAGTTGTCTACAAGCTAGGAGATGCTAACCTTTTGAAAAAAGGGATCTATTTGACAGCATGTTCTCCAGCTAGATTTTCAGTCACAAACCACCAAACAGAGTGGGCTGTCTGGAAGGATTTCTGAAGAGACTGTCTCCAACTGCAGGAAAGCTAATGGCAACCCTCAGTGATAGATGACCCATACAATCTGGCACCACTAGGAGAAACATAATGAAAGACCACATTAAGAATTTATCGTTTGGACTCCAAAACCAAGGATGAGTTGACTCAGTGACTTCAACCTTAGTAATACTGAAGATCCAAAGGTTCATGTGACAACATGGTGACAATAAGGTGTAGCCATGGGGACCCTGAGCTTGTGGGAAGAAACCATGAATTTAAAATAAGGCATCTCAAAACAGAGTACAACACAACACATGGGAGCAAGCACATATACTTTAAAAAGGGAAAAAAAAATCCTTCAATTCCAAAATGGGGTAAGAATATTCAAACCCCAAAACAAGACGGGATACATCCCACCAAACCATAACTCCCCATGGACTGAAACCTTAGCAGCGCAGTTTTGGCCTTCCTCTAATTTGAAAGGAGGCTATAAACAGGTTTGGTCTTGGATCATTATTCCCATGTTCCCTTGTAGATCGTAGATCCAGTTTTTGGAAATATCCAGTTTAGTCTCCTTAATCCTTCCTTCAACAACTAAATCCAAACCTTCATTCATTGAGGAAAAAAGAAGAAGCAGCTCCCAAGAAATTCACTTTATCCCTCCTTTAGAAGAACAACGGAAAGTGGGAAAAAGAAAAAGAAATGAAAAGAATATTGATGGTAACATAAACCAAAATTCTACTTTTCAGTGTTTGCCTTTTTTTCACATCTCCCATTGTGTCAAAAACAGGGGGTTGGTTCCCAAATGTGTAAGAATGGTGGAGTGAATAGGTTCATTGAAAACATTAGGGAAAGGAGGTTGACAACAAAAGGGGTGGGGGAGAACTGGACTGAGGCCTCCACCTGGCCTTACCCCATTAGTTGCCCGCTGTAACCATCACAGGCTCTAAAAGAAGCAAAAAAAGGGTCTTCGACTGCCCCACCCTCTCCCGTGACCCGTTAAGCGGACACATTTTCTTCCCGCCCCCCAATCTTTTTTAACCCAAGCTGGTGATATTGGCACGGCCTCCGGGTGGCGCCACTATGCGCTGTGTAGTACGGCGTGGAATATTATCATCAATTTGTGCCCCTGCAAAAGGGGAAAGAGAGAGAAAAAAGAGAGGGACACATAAGCACAGTGAAAAACAGAACACGTGTTAAATTACAAACATCAAATTCACCACTGCACTGTAACCCTACGGAGCAAATTCTAAAATTTTCCAGCACACAAAAGCTTCAGTCTGGGGGACCATGTATGTAGTAATTCTGAGCTATCACATAATTTATGTTCCCCTTAATTGCTTTATTTAAATGACTACCCTACATCAAACGGCACAAAAGTAAATTTGTACAGACAGGGCACGCAATGATTATGTCCGCGCAGCACTCAAACAGCGCCACGCCACATGGACATCACCATTGCGCGAGAGTGCATTAATGGCATCCCTCGTGCACCCTAAAAAGAACCTATCAGGAGCTGGTTCTTTTTAGGCTTCCCAGAGGCCACACCATTTGGTTGGCGTGGTCTCCATCCGTGGGAGAAAGGGGTGGCCTCCTTCTCCCCATCTGTCCAGCACCTTAGTCTCCACTGCTCAGCCACCTCCCTCCTTAGCCACTTAATGGCCATAGTAATGCCCCATAAAAGAATACTACTAGAAGATAGTTTTCAGATGCAGAACAAGGTGCTAGTGAATGGCATGCTTTTCTGACCTAGATCTCAGCATAAAGACTCCCCATAATTTTACTACTTCTTGGAGGAAAGCACATACAGTCCCAAGAGACAGAAACTGAACATTCTCTGAAGATGCCAGCCACAGATGCTGGCAAAACATCAGGAATAAACTCTTCCAGAACATGGCCACATAGCCCAAAAAACCCACAAAAAACTATGAACACCCAAGGACAATTAGATAACGATTTTTTCCCCCTGTAAAGCACAATTCCATTTCATCCTACTGTGCCCCAACCCTCTTGAAATAGCAAATGGATTTAAAGTTTTCCTCTCCTTTTTGCTCTTTCTTCCACTACCACCATCACCACTAAATGTATAGGGAAAGGACAGCTTTCACCCTGGACAAAGATAAAGAAAAAAAGCTTTCACCATAATATTTTAGCCTCACATAGGTATGTACCGGACAAGCTAAATCCAGACTGGTGCAGGTTCCTAACAGGCGGGGCCTGCTGTTTTGCAGGAGATGTCTTGGCCGAAGAGGCTGGCGTGACAGTTTTCGGTGTCACTGAAACTTCGCAGACTGGTCCATCATACAGGCCACGAGGAACACCTCTCAGCTCAGCCAGCTAGAGGGAAGCAGAGAAGAAAGCATGTGCAGAGAGCAGCATTGCATTGTAATGCGCTATTCAACAGCCTTATTTGTGTGTATTCCATTTGTCTGTAGGATTTAGTTCAGTTTATGCCCTCCATAGTATAATGTATGGGTGTCAAGATGTGATTAGAATACTGGACATGGACCTAGTAGGCATGAAATTCTCTGGGTGACTTTGGGCCAGTCAATCATTTTCTCATTTATTTCAAATGTTGGTTATGAAGATAAACAGGGAAGAGGGAAGGCATGTACGCTGCCATAAGCTCACTGGAGTTCAGCTGGGACATAAATGTAACCAATAAATAAAGAAAATTGCATCCAGAGTAGATTGTTCACTTGTTGAAGGGTAACATACATAAATTTATCCATTTCCTTCTCACTGAGAGAAATTGTTCAAAAATCACAGTTTTTCAAGGCTATTCGCAATTCGGGTATTATTCGGCACAAAATTCACAGCTAGTGGTTTTGCACAGAAAACAGCATTGTCTGTACAGGAGACAACATTTTATATGCAGAAAACAATATTTCTACCAGGAAAATGATGTTTCCTGCACAGAGATTGCTGTTTTCAGTGCAGACAATTTTGCACTGAATAAGTCTTGAATTGCAAATATTCTCAACAGTCCAGGATTCTTCTCACCAGGTTTTCTCAACTCTCAAAAACTATTTTTCTCAACCATGTTTTGAAGGTGCAGCTATTTAGGCACAGATTAGTCTTGCAGAATCTTCAAATAATCATTTGCAATCAATTTGGAAATTATGTTGAATCTGCATCAAACTAGGCAGAAGTATACAGGCTGGTTGCCCCTTTAATATGCATTTACTTAGAAGTATGTCCTCTGTGTTCAACAAGACTTACATGCCTACCAAATACTACTAAGGACTGTAGACCCAATGCTTCAAAACACTTCAAGTCCAAACTATATATGATCCAATCACTCATGAATCAAAATGTTCTTAATTTTCAGGAACATCATTATGATGGGACTAACACTTTTTCACTGCTGTATTCATGAGTTAACTGCTACTTGTGAATTTTGTGTAGAATAACACCTGAATTGCGAATAGCCTTCAAAATTGTGATTAAATGGAATACAGTTATTTTATCCAGCAGAGGGCAGTGTCTAAATAGGTACACTTTGGATTACATTTGTTTTTCTTCCTCTATTGCTGGAAAAGAGCTAGCCAAGATAAACAACTGCACCATTGTACTCTGTTGACGCCCAGTGATTATACTATATCTATGTTGATTTACAACTGAATTTGGCTCTGAAATAAGAGAATCAATCCCTCAAGTTTTCTTTGGGGGGCGGTATTTTTGTAATTTCCTTTGTTTCTGACTGAGCCCTGTTTGCTAAAGCAGCATTTCTAGCAAAAGACAGTGTGGTCTAGACATCCTTATACCCCCCCCCCATCCCAATTTGGCATGAACAGTTACAACAAATCCTCGGTCATCCCACTTTTACACCTGCTTTTAAAATGTCCCAGTTACTCTCCCCCTCCTCCTCTTCCTTTCCCTCTTGCCCTCAGCTTACTTTGACTGATGTGTATTGATTTTAAAGGGCAATAGGAGTTTCTACTCAGTTGGTGGAGAGGTTAAGGCAGGATCTTGACCTAGGCTCAGGCAAAAGTTAACTGCTGCAGCCTGAGCTTTTGTGTTTTTCCTTATTAATAAATTTTGTTATCTTGACCACAATCTAATGTTGTACTGCTACATGTGTCCCAGTTTTTTTTCCTCTGTGTCATACTGGAAGATATGCATCGTATTGAAATTGAAATTTGAATAGCAGTGGTGCTTGTTCAAATTGTACATTCAAATATAAAGATATATTATAGGTTTGTTTGTTTTTTGGCTAAAGCAATTTTGTCTGCATTTTTCCATGCAATTTCTCCCATGTACATTTTTTTCCGAATCTGGATGATGCCACATTAAATGCGGCATTACCCATTAAATTAAATGTGAATGTACTAGATTTCCCACCCATTCCTAGTCCCTTGCCTTTGCTACCTGCCACCTAGCAGCTAAATAGAAAGCAATGTGGTATGTATGCTTGTCATTAGACAGAGTGAAGCTGAACACTTTTCCCAAGAGATACAGCTAAGCTACCAAAGTTAATTCTCAAAAGACACTTTATCATTTGTGTACTCACCCTGCTCCTTGCTTTGATGCGCTTGTAAACAAAGTCAGGGAAGGGTTTCCTGGCAATATATCGTCCAGAGCCCTCAGTTACATGGAGATTACCATCTTCCAGCACGATCTTCCCTTGGCTGATCACCACCAATGGTGACCCACGGCATTCCATGCCTTCAAAGATGTTGTATTCCACAGACTATAAAGGGAAAGGATGGGTTAGACCCATTGTATAACAAACCCCAAGAAAAATCCCAAACCAAGAAGCTGTCAAAGAGAACTTGAAACTATTCCCAGGAAGATCCATTAGCCAGCAACAACGATGTCCTTTTTCCATACCACATCGTTTTACTTGCCTTGGCTTTATAGATGTGTCCAATGTTCATTTTATGTTACCATTCTGGGTTTTCTTTTTTCATTGGATACAGCATCTATGTATGACGTACATGGATGACGTACTTTCAGATAAAATCTGATTAGCGGTATTATTACTTCTCTTGAGTTGCAAATTTTAATTTTACAAATGCAGCCTCATTTTTGTCTTCACCTAAGTACGGATCTTTGTCTTTTTCTCCATTTTGTTATCTTCAGTCCAATTTTCCATTCTGTCTTGGTTATCTGAACTGGCGTATGCCACTGAAATACCATTTAGCATATTTTCATGCTAAAAAAGTCATGTGAGGTGTGTTTGCTTTGCTTTAGAGTAGAAGCATGCTTGAGGATTAAGGGAGCATGATTATCCAACTTTTTATATATTGCTGTGCCACTAAAATCTGGCTAATAAATTGCACTTTCAGGGGTGGCATTGGGACTGCATATATAGCCAGTGGGCAGATAAGACCCTCACATTGCCCAAACCTGACCTAAGGAATCAATAAGGAATTGAAGAGCATCAGGCCTAGAAAAACACCCTGCAGTGACAGACTCAAAATCTCCCTCTAGCTTAATATGATGCCATTGATAAGCACCCTGAACTAACATTTATTTATTTATTGGAAGGAGCCTTGTATTTACTAGATACTTTATTATCTAGCTTGAACTGAACCAGTTGGCTAACTGAAATAATGTTGACAATCGTCTTGCTGAAACAGAAATAAATCAATATATTATCACAGCATTCATCCATCTTCACAGAATCATAGATTTGGAAAGTAACCCAATGCGGCATTTAAGCCCAGTCTTCAAACCCTTTCCGGGCTAAATGTATCTCTTGCAGATTGTAGAGGGATTTAGATATAAATAATAAGGTGCATTGTAATGTATATGTGTTATCATCATCTTGCACAAAGAGAGCATACCCCGGAACATAGCATTTAGGCTGCCTATCACAAAGAGGTCAGCAGTGACATGTAACCCAGCCACCAAGATGATCTAGTGTTTGGAATTTTGGGCTTGAATTTAGGATTCCAGATTCTAATTCCCACTGAAACAAGAAAAATCGTTGACTGATCTTGAGCCTGATCTTCTCGCTCGGCCTAATCCTACCTCACAGAGTTTTTGTGACCACAAAATGGGGAGAAGGAGAGTTATCTACGGTACTTTGACGCCACTGAAGGAGATAAAAATCAAGTAGATACTATAAATAAATAAACTAATATTTCAAGGAAAGCTGTATGCCAGTTCTTGACTTTTGCAGCTGGACCAGGGAACCAGAGATGATTCTAAGGAATCTCAGGATCCCATTAGGATCACAGTGTTCTTCATATATGTGTGTGTGTTTGCAACTTACTGCAAACAGCTTTCAATGCTATGTTTGCTTTTAATTTTTTACAGCATATTGCTAACAAATTGTGTTGGAAGGGATCTATAAAGAGAAGAAGCTTTATAGAAACTATACAAGTTCCTTTCTAAATGACACCCAGAGATCTGGGACTGTAAGATAACTACATCTTTTTAGGACAGAATGTGAGTGCATTCATGATGGGAAAACACAGACATGAAAGATTTTTTTCCCCCTCAGATCTTCAAATGTTTTTTGTCTACCAGAAGACAGACTGAGATGTAAACAGAACTACACAGTGGTCATTAAGTCTCTTTAAGGCCACAAGATCAGAAAACTTTCCTTTCTACTTTTTTTATGGCCTGTTCCTAACATTCCCTTCCAGACTGTGCTCTTGCTATGAATTTTCAATGAATGCTTTGTTTCAGCTCCTTTAGAGGTCAAAATAGACATTATAAAAGAGACTTGGCATGAGATCTCCCAATGGATTGGATTCTTTAATTTTAAAGTAGTTTGAAGCTTATTGTGCTACTGATAGCAGCAACAGGGCAAGGGGAAGGGGAGTTTAATCCTGCCCTTTGGCTGTTTCCCTGGCCTGATTCTGCTGGCTGGGACTTCTGGTAACTGAAGTCCAACAATATCTGAGTAACCAAAAGTTTGCAAACTGTAGATTTAGATCTAGTACTCTGCATGTGAGAGAAAGGGCCAGGAACGTCCGTCAACTGGGTCTGAGTATTTGTCTATCTAGTGAAGTACTGTCTATTCTGGCTGGAAGATGCTCCCCAGGTTCTCAGATTTGTCTTGATACTGTCTTTGTCTCAGAAAACTAGCTTGATGTTCTGCTGTATAAAATCTGATTATTCCCACATTATATCTGAAGGGTGTGTTTGTGTGTGAAACTGCTAAGTAGCAAGCAGCTACTCAGGCCGTTTCTTCTGGCCTTTCTCCTACGTCCCTCTAAAACAGGGAAAGGATGCAGTTGACTGCAATTCCCATCATTTCCTGGCCAGGGCTAATGGCAACTGAGGTCCAATTAGACCCAAAGGGCCACATGCTCCACCCCTGCTTTAAACCCAGTAATTTTCCCTTGCTCTAAATGTAAGAAACAAAAGCTCATGGGAGACTGAAACCTCCAATTCCCAGGGACATTACCTAATGTATCTCAACTTGCTATTCTATCTTGGTCTTTTCGCATTTTATTCAGAAATGTCTCTCCACTGGAGCCAAGTAAACAGTCTAATCACTCCTAAATCAAAGATGCAGAGGATTACAAAACAGTGGAATGCAAGTCTAAGATGTTCTCTGCACTCTAAAAACATTTTCATTTATGTAAGTGAAGTGTGCATCCAATTTATATTTAAAAACACACACACAAAGATCTTTGTCTCAGTCAGCAGAATTGTGGAAGTTCTAATTTATCTCAAGATCCTATGACATGCAATGTGGGAATTTAAATAATTTTGCTAAGATACGGACGTTTTCCAGGCAATCCTAAAGCAGAAATTCTCATTTAATTAAAAACAAAACTCCTTTTGAATTTGTCCTTCGCTTATGCAAACAAGCAATCAAAGGAACCTAGAGTTAGAAAGTACCGAAAGCTACTCCAAACCTCTGCCAATGTGGAAAATCCATTGTTAGATTTGATTGTGCTTCATGAGACAAAAACTTCCAGAGAAGTCGCTTACTATGTTATGAGTCTTGGCTGAAATTGTCTTGACACTGTCTGGGTCCCAGATAACCAGGTCAGCATCAGAGCCCACAGCAATACGTCCTTTTCGTGGATACAGGTTGAAGATCTTGGCCGCAGTGGTGCTGGTGACAGCTACAAACTGGTTTTCATCCATCTTACCAGTAACCTAGCAACAACAATAGTTATTTTACCAAATGAGAAAACCTGATAGAAAACAAAGCCCAAAACACAGTGTCAAATAAAACATTGCGTGTTGCCAAAATACAGAGTGATGTTCCAAGAACTAGTCTGTTGGGATCCACTCCTGAATTTTTAGATTGCTATTATCAGTCAAGGGAAAATATGTTATCAAGAAAATATCTTTATTAACTGTTGTATCTCATACAAACAACAGGGACTTACGAAAAATATAATGGAAAACTATGGTTTCTGCTTCCTGAACAAGTTGTTTTGATCCTTTATATCTCCTCGCTTTGGCAACTGAAAGGAGACAGAATTTTCTTATTCCAATTTCAAATGGCCCTCAGGTTCTTCTTATGGGTGAACTAGGAAGAATATGGCTTGTCAAACAATGGTTTCAGAACAAGCCAAGATCTGAAGCCTGCTTTGCATTCTGACTTGTTCTCATCAACAAGCCACAATTCCCCATGTCTGTGTATAATTTCCTCCGATGTTTAAGAGAGAAGGCGAAAGTCGAGTGCATAGGTCCAAAGATATGAGATCATGATGATGATGATGGTGGTGGTGGTGGTGATTATTTTATTTATTTGTATCCCACTCTTTTCCCAGCATTAAAAAGAGTACAATTAAAAATCATCACATTCATATAGCCAATTGACTAACTCAAGAAGGGGTGGTTGTTAGCCTGAGTAACCTTAAAAGGGAATTGCACAATTCATGTAGCTTCTCTCCAGTACGCACCCGCATATCAATTTTAGAGAGCAAAAGCAAAGGGAATCATTACCTTCATGCCCTGCTTGTGGGCCTCTCTAATGGTAGCCTCTGGTATGATCCAGGACAGATCTTATGTTCTTAGAAACGAAAAAAGCAACGGGGATGAAAATATGGGCAAAAATGCTCTGTCCTCAAGGTCCTCACTGCAGTCCTTGCCTTGTGGCACAACTTGGTTTGAAGGGAGCATTTGCTTGGATGTGAGTGGAAACCTCTGAGCCAGAGAAGCCTGATAAAGCGAAATTACAAACTGCATGAAGGGCTCTACTCAGTCAAATCAAACTCGGGTGGAAGCTCCCTTCAGACCAATATGTAGCGTTGGGAACAGAGAGAACAAAAATGAGGAGTGGGATGTCACTCAGTACCACCATAATTCTAGATCCCACATGTGCAAGCTACCATGGGTTAGAAAGTTAGAAGAATGTTCAGAGCAGCTTGAGCTCAGGTCATACTGCCAGATCAGGTAAGGGAAATCTTCAATTACTAAGACCTCCAGAATGATTCAGATTGAATTTTGTAGATTCTTGCCCCTGTCAAAAAACCAGCTGCCCACTAATCATACTAATTTCCAAAAGACTCTTGGATAGGCATGAGATATCTACTAATATCAGTAGGATGGGTTGTCTGTGTGAACCATGTTCTGCCAACCCTGAAAGCAACACACCACAGCTTTATCCCAGATGATGGACATCCTTTCCTCAGTTCCATTGGTTCCTTCAGGGATCAGAGTGAAGTTGTCCTTCCCAACAGCTTTCTGGGCAGTGTTGAAGGTACAGTGGCCACTGCCAGTAACCTGGAGATCTCCACTAAAAGCAGAAAACAAGAGATGTACAATTACTGTAAGCCCACACCAAATGGCTACCCTTGGAAGTGACCACATAAAGCAAGCCATATTGAGGCCTTCAAATTATTGACACAACAAGAGCTCATATTTTTAAAGCCGGTCCTTTATTCAGAGCCGAGTGAGTTTGAAAGAACTTGGGGAATCAAAGTGTTAGAAGGGACCCTGTGGACCATGAGGTCCAACCCCCTGCTCAATGCAGGATCTCCAGCTAAAGCATCCTCAGCAGGTAGGTGTCCAACGTCTTTTTGAAGACATCTAGGGAAAGACACCCCACTACCTCTCTAGACAATTGATTCCATCACTAACTGCTCACTGTCAAGAGGTTCATCAAACACTTCCCAGGGACATACTTCCAGTGTGGAATCCAGAGCAATTTAAGTGCAGAATATACTAATCCAAACAAATGGTCCTCTTACTCACCAAGACAGCAGAGAGTTGAGGAAATCTGGGGTAGTTGGGTCAGGGCTCAGTGGTGGAGAGGTGACAAAGGCAGCTGCTTTGGCCCAGTTTTTACTCCAGTAGTGTGATCCATCTGTGCCCAAGCTTGCTGTGATGGGCTCCCCATAAACCACAGTGCCTACAGATTGGAACAAAATTTAGAATCATCCATGCCATCATATTTCTGAGCTTCATGCTTGGCTGTGAATGCAGGAGGGTGAAAAAAGCTTGACAAAATCAATTCATTTAAAAATCATGCTGGAGGAGAGTTCTGCAGATATCATGAGCTACCAGAAAGACAAATCAATGAGGCCATGAGCAAATCAGGCCAAAATGACTAAACTAGAAGTCATAATAGATTGGGGCTATCATGTTTCAGTAAAAAGACTATGGCTTGTTAAAAAAGACAATAATGCTCAGTAAAATTGAAGGCAGTAGGAAAAGAATAATAATGTATTACAGGTGGATAGATTCAGTCAAAGAAGCCATGGCCCTAAGCCCTGAGTAGGGCTGTTGAGGACATGGACTCTTGGAAGTCTCTTAACACCTTTGCCTGGTGAAGAAACTAGAGGAGAGTTGAAAGCTTGCAACATGTGTATTATGCATTTTGGTTAGCGCAATATAGGTATCACTATTTCGTGGATTTTTAATGTTGTTATACTTTGCTATATGACCAACATGGCTACCCTTGGATATGTTTTCTAGCTCATGGGGTCACTGCAAGTCAAAGCAAATAAAGGCAATTAACAACACCAATAATGCGATAAATCATTATTGAATTTAACAAGCAAAGCACTTTTCTCCTCTTGGAGACAAAGAGGAATATGAAGAACTTCTATTGAAGAAAAGTCTGAAAGGACGCATCTGGTGGACCGGATTAGCCGTTTAATGCTATCTCAGCCACCCTCCAAGCTGTTTCAAGCCTCAAATAGTCTCAAGTAACCAAGAGAAAACTGGAAAAATCAGAATATGCACCTCGCCCCAAAATGAATTCCTCTCATGTCAGTTTACAAAAGGCACATTTGGTTTCTTTGTGGTGCACATTTCAGGATGGAGTCATTGCTAGTTGCGTAGCAACTCTCAATGTTTTCCTGCACTTTGAAACAGGAAGTACAAGTGGAGCAAAATCGCATGTGCAAAAGCAGAAAGTTAAATAGGAAGAGTTAATTTTTTTAAAAAAAAAATGGCTTTGAAAACATTGGACACACAGATGAGAGTAATGGACACAGTGTTTGGTTTGTGACAGTTTGGTGTGGATGGGGAGCAACTTGGGCACAATCTAAAAATTTACTGAGTGATCTGGGGCCAGTCATTATCTCTTGCTTGACTCACTTCACAGATTTACCATACTACAACAAAAAAGTCATCAGTGATACAATATACTTGTCGCAAGCTTTCGAAGCTCCATATTGTGCATATTGTGCATTTCAGTTGGCCAATAAAGGTATTACTAATGGATTTTTGTTTGCCTTTGTTAAATGACCAATACAGCTACCCCTGAATGTTTTCTGTACAAAGAAAAAGCGTAAGCCATTTATGCCACTCAAGCTTCTTGGATGCAAAGGAAAGGTGTCACTCCAAAATAAAACATATGGACAGTCTGCATATGAGTTGGATATGGCCAAAACCCCAACTAAATGACATCTTTCTGTGAGCAATTAGACTGAGACATGTTTGGAAAATATACAAATGATGCAAGAATGAAAGGGCAACAGTGGTAGCATCCTAGACTTTCTCACAAACTTCTCCCTTAAGCAAAAAGGAGCAATGCTCACAAAAAAGCCGTGCACTGGGAATTAAAGGGCATCTTTTTGTCTACACAGCTGGTACTGCTGCTGTTGCTTCCTGCTTGATTTGTTTCCTGCACAGCTGTTGTCATTTCATTTTGTTTCCACTTAAATAGGACACGACTCGGGACTCATTTTGTAGCCGTAGAACAGGAATGTTTCATGATCACAAGTTAAGCTATGATCCTGTGAATGTTGCTGTACTATGCCTTCCATCATCTCAGGCTACTGTTTATGGTGGCTTGAGTTAATGGCAGTTGGAGTCCAAAGCCATCTAGGAGGTCACAGGTTACCCTATCCCTGCACAGAGATCTCTTAAACCCAATTGTGGGCCCAGGGTTAACATTGGGAGTGTGTGGAATCCTCTTAGCATGCACAGAGTCCTCTTCAGTGTATAACTGTCACATAGTCTTTAGCCGCGGTATCTTTTAGGCAACATTACAGCGGGATTTGTGCCCCCGGATGTAGCATTTTAGGAAGCGTGTGCTGCCAAGATGGGAGTACTCAGCATTAAAATGTTGATACTCCCTTGGAGACAGAAAAGTGATCTCATTAATTTGGGTTTATTTAGTCTGCATCACGCCCAATACAAATTCTCCATGCATCGAGAAAGAAAGAGAGAAAGAGAAAGGCACTTTCAGTTTAAAACACCCACACTCAGAAATGCTTAAAATAGAAATTAATAAGGGCTTAAGCAAGAGAGAGAGAAGAGAGAGAGAAAGGAAATAGGAGCTTATGATGATATTTGCACAGCAATTCCCTGAAGGCTAAAATTTAGAGAAAGCATGCTCTACTAAAGGCTGATTTAGTACAATCCTTGCTGATTGAGAATGCTCTACTAAAGGCTGCTCATCTGGCCCAGAGTAAGCCTCATGTCAGAGTTTATCTAGCAGAAATAAATTTCAACTTTAAGTCGTCGCGATTGTTTCAATGTACACTTAACACACATAAAGCATGAACGTGAAAAGGTGTGCACCAATCACATTCTTTAAGACATGAGACAGGACCGGCCCTACTGTAAGGCAGGTGGTAGATGTCAGGGACTGGGAGTAATCCTATGACTTCTCTTCCTGAGCTTTTTGGATGTTTCTTTCTGATTGAGACGTTGCTGTGTTTGTCAGTGGCATGGAGGAGTGCCACCATCTTGTTGCTTCCATCAGACTGCAAGGTGTCTAAGAAAACTGAAGCAAGGAATGGTTACCACCTGCAGCACTCCCAGTAGGAGGCAGAGGTTGTGGCTCCATACTTGTGTTCTTGTTCTTGTTGGGTGCCCTCAAGTCACTTACAACTTACAGTGATCCTAAAGTGAACCCATCACAGGGTTTTCTGAAGTTGAAATTGTGTTTCGCCCAAGGTCACCCAGTGAGTTTCCAGGGCTGAATGGGTAACTGGACCCTGATCTTGAGTCATATTTTTAACACTCAAACACAACACTGGCTCTGTGTGTAGCAATGCTTAAATATGGATTCACGTCTTAAAACAGGATGGCAGAAGTGACGTTGTATGGACATCAGCTCTAGAACAAATTGGGCCTTTTTCATTTGATTAGGGAAGAAATGAAACTGTAGGTGAATTGCACCCTCATAAATTCTATTTTTAATTTCTCTAAACCCACTGCTGTGTAACTAATGGACTAACTTGTCTAACTCCGTGTTTCTAGTTCCCTTCCTACACAGTTTATTGATTCACAAGACACTTCTCTACAAATTGCTTTCCAGGTGCCCCTGTGTTACGTTCTGTCCTCCAAACTGGTCCTGCTTGCTTGCTACAGCTCACAGAGCTACCTGTTTGAGTCTCCCTTATCCAAAATGCTTGGGAGCAGAAGTGTTGTCTAGATTTTCCACGGTCTGGAATATTTGCATATATACAATGAGATATCTTGGAGATGGGACCCAAATCTAAATGGGAGATTCATGTATGTTTCATATATACCTTATACAATAGCCTGAAGGTGATTTTATACACAATAGTTTTAAATAATGTTGTGCATGAAACAAAGTTTGTGCATAATGCACCATCAGAAAGCAAAAATGTGACTATCTCACCTGTATGGGCGATTATGGAATATTTTGAATTTTGGAATTCCAGATAAGGGAGACTCAACCTGTATTTCCAGCTGTTTCCAAGATGCTGGATTCCTTTCATTTTATTTATTTACTTTTAAATGTAATTTTAGCAATTCCTGCTGCAAAAAAATCTTTAAGAAATGCACAGCTTTAAGACTATCCACAAATTTCACATGTGGTTGTTTTGCACAGAAAATTGTGTTTTCTGTATAAATCACCCATGTGTAAATTTTGGACAGATTAAGTCACCAAGTACAAGTTATTCTACAAAGGAAACATCTTCTTCTGTGCAAGAAGTAATATTTCTTTATAGAAATATCATTTTCTGCATAGAATCGGCTCTTTCCTGCACTAGAAAATGCTGTTGTCTGTGCAAAACAACCATGGGCAAATTTTCAGAGTTAAGTCTCAAACGGCAAAAAATTTTGTTAGACCAGGGTCCTTCTTGTCAGTGTTTCTTAACACCATTTTGCAAATATCTTTGAATATTCTTCCCCTCTCTAACCAAAACATTGTTCCTTTTCAACTGCTAAAGTCATCCAGAAAAACAAGTTTATTTCTGGGCAGATGAAAGACTGTAGTAGAGATGTGGGCGAGAAATGCAACAAAGGGGGCTGATTTTGGTGGGACGATAAAAGAGAGCCGAGAAATAAAGGGAAGATGTGATTAAAGATAAATGCTTGGCCGCCCTTTATTATTTGCAAACAAGTGTTGCCACGGCTACTGTGCCTTGGTAGCAGAACAAAAAAGGAGAAAGAGGAAACTTAGCTTTAGAAAGCCAATGTCCCAAGATGTTGTCTGGGGCTGTGGAACAAGTCCCACACAAACAATCAATTGCTCCTAAAGTTAAAATCCAGATTTACAGAGAATGCAAACATAGCCAAGAGGGAGCTGTATGACACTGGCAAGGAAACAAGAGTGGAAGAATGAACAAGAATTTTCCACCCAGCTGCTATTCACAGAACTTACCCTTTTTCCTGGCCTGGGCAATAACTTCCGCTGCACTTTTGCTCATCACCTTGGTGATATACAGCGGGCAGTTGGTTTGGTTAGCAATGGTGATCGCTCGGTTCACAGCTTCGGCTTCGACCTAATGTGGGGCCACAGAGTTTTATTAGCAAAAAGAATACTTTCCCCCCACTTCAAACTTTCATGGTGTTTCCCTTTTGAAAATGATCTTCTAAATAGAATTAACAGCAGTACGTAACCATTATGTAAGATAGTCCTGTTTTCTGCAACTCAGTAGGCAGTGCATGAGTTTGGACTCAGTCAACAGGCTACTAATCCCAAATCCTGGTGGTGCCCTATGCTAGTAGTTGTATTTGTTCCAAGGTTGTGAAGAAAGGCAGACAAAATTTTCTGGTTTTCAATAGCCTATTTCTCCAGTGCCATATTTCTTTTATGACTGCAGCAGCAAAAGCCCTTTTGTTCCTCCAGTCATAACTACACTGGCCCCACCTACACAAACAGCAGAGCCTAAAAACTTGTCTACGTGTTTAGAATACTCATTTTTAAAAACTAGTCTACATGTTTAAAATACTCCTTATTCCAGTCAAATAGAATGTGACCTGGTCGCATGCAATTTGCAGGAGTTCGGGCTTTTTGCCGGGGCAAGGTGATTCCTTAAACTTTGTGGGAAAAGGCTTCACGCTTTTTACCGGCGTATCCGCTGAAATCTGCAGAAACACACATTATCACACATCTGGCCAACATGCATTCAGACAGCTGTGCATTTCCATCAGAGGGAAGCTGAACAGATGTGAATAGATGCAAATTTGCACAGGCAAGTGAAGACAACTAACTGTCAATGCAAATGTATGAAAATGCACACCAATTCACATAGTACACTTACGTGTAGACTAGCCCCTGGTTATACTGGCTTAATGTAACTAGGAACCTAGTTGCTCTAGCTTAGGACCAAACTGTTCAAGCTCAGACACCTAGTCTGTCGTCTTGTAAGTAATTTATGTATATGAGAAGTTTCCCTACAGCATCGATTACATACCTTTTATCTAAACTGGACCTTATTTCTGTATTCAATTTAGCTCAAGGTTGTACACATATTCAGATTAAGACTTTTACATTTAGGTAGGCCATTGGCTGATTTTAGTCATATAGCAGAAAAGCATTCCAAATGGTGTACTCTTGTTTTTAATCCATTTGCTTTAATTATGCTTTAAATGTATTTTGAAATATGGTTTTAACTATACAAGTGAGGTTTGTTTTTGAAACACTTTCTAATAGTACATTTTTAGCTAAATGTTTATTTGAAATATTGCATTGATCCTGGAAATAGCACAAAATTAGCCCAAGTTGCAACCATAAACAGCCTTACCCTCAACAAATTTCCCTCAATGTCTTATTAAAATCTGAGTTAGTGCCTTATGGTAGCAAATACTATCATTTTAAGTACACACTGTGTAAAGACATAATTCTTCCCACCATTCAGTTTTACTACATAACCCCCAGAATTCTAGTATTATGAGAGAGGAAGAAAAACATTTCGCAGTCCACGCCATAAATATTTCTATAACATTCCCCATTATTTCCTTACCCCTTCCAAACTAGAAAAGTCTCTTAGGCTCCTGAAAACTCCGACTCATTCCAAGAAAAATAGAATAAAATAAAACACTAAAACCACAATAAACATTGCTGTAGCTTTTTCCACGTGGGCAGACAGAGAGACATGGCTGTAAAATGTCACCTTTCAAGTCTCTGGGCAATTGTGTCCTGCTGTTCCAGCCTGGTTGAACTTAGTCACAGCTCCCAAATTGGCAAAAATATGTGAACTCACTTGGTACCAGGACTCGTGTGTGGATTCTCTACAATACTGCGGTCACTTTCCCCCCACATTTCCCTAGCTATAAAACTGGAGTGGAAATTATTCAGCTCTCCGGATGTTGCTGAACTGCAATTGCCAGAATCACTCACTGCTGGCTATTATGGCCACTGGGAGCTGGAGTACAGCAATATCTGGAGTACTGCATGATTCCCAACCCTGCTTTCCAGAACTCCCAGACACCATTTTTTAATTTTCATAATATTCCACCTTTCTATCAGTGAGCTCAAAGCAGCACACCCAGCTCTCCTCCTTCTAACTTAAGCCACACAACAACCTTCTGGGGTAGGTCAGGCTGAGAAAAAAGTGACGTGCCCAAGGTTGCCTTATGGCCTTTCATGACTAATGGGGACTTAGACTTCTATCACCCAAGTCTTACACCCAATACTAAAAAGTAGCCCACACTGGCTTTCATATCTAGCACTGAGCCTTGAGGAAGCTAAGCAAAACCACCTGATCCTGTGCTATCTTCTAGAATGGCTGACTTTTCTCATTCTCTGTGATACAGGGGTGAGTTCCATGTGCTCCATGTATCAGATCTGGGAGGTATGAAGCAAGGACTCCTGCAACATTTCCTTAGGGAAAACATAAAATTGGAAAAGACCAATCCAGTCCAAACCCCTGCCATACAGGAACACAAAGCATTCCCAAAAGATGGCCATCCAATCTCTGTATAAAAATCTCCAAAGAAGGAGACTACTCTCCAAGGCAACATGTTCCACTGTTGAATAGCATTTACCATCAGAAGGTTCTTGCTAATGTTTAAGTGGAATCTCTTCTGCTGTAGTTTCAATCCATGTTCTAGTCTCTGGAGCAGCAGGAAAAAAGCTTGCTCCATCCTCAATACGACATCCCTTCAAATATTTAAACATGTCTATCAAGTCACCACTTAGCTTTCTCTTCTCCAGACTAAACATACTCAACTCCTTAAGCTACTTCCTAAAGAAAATGGCATCGACTACTTAATTTCTAATATCGCAACCATGACTCTCCTATTACTTTTTTTCTTAATCATAGAGTCAAAGATTCATAGAGTTGGAAGATGCTTCAAGGGCCATCAAATCCAATTCCCTGCTCAGTGCAGGATCTCCAGATAAAACATTCCCAACTCAAGTGAAAGACCAAACAAAACCTTTGAGAATACTCACTTCTTCAGGCCTGCTCAGAACATGTCCTTCAGGGCCAGTGATTCCCAATTCCAAGATCCTTTGCTGTTCCTAAAGAAGAAGAAAAAGGAATAGAACTGACATGATCTTACTATCAAGTGTATGAGACAGTCATGCAAGATAGTCCTAGTTTCCACCTGAACTCCAAAGACATGCAATCTATCTATGTGACAAACATACTGTATGCAACTGTTGATAAGCCTCTATCTTGTTTTAAGATTTGTTTTTCCCTTTTAGCAATTTCTCTTCTGCTACTGCAGATATCCCTAGTTTAATGCAAGATGTTGGACTACAACCCCCATGATCCATGCTGTCTGAGGATGGCAGGGATTCCAAGTCTGGAAAGGTCTGTATGAAAGGTCTTCTATCCTTTCCCCTTACTGTCAATGTCTAGAACCAATGTTCCTTGGGAAAAAATTTTTTTCTCATGCAAATATCTTGATAAAGCATTATAAGTGTCGAAAATCGACCAACACACAACTTAAACAGATACCTCAGCAATGATGTCGCCATTCTCAGCATGGACTTGAGCAATAGCACCAATGTCACGGATCACACTCAAGACCTCATATATCTAAAGAGAAAGAAAAACATGTCATTTCTCCATAACAACAATTTCAATTTGATAAGTCTCTCTCTTTAAAGAAGTCAGCTTCCTCTTAAAAAATAAAATCTGCTTTGGACTCAGAGAATTTAGTCTTATTGGGAGAAATCAAGGAATGTCCAGAAATTAGTACAAAATTCTGTATAAAGTGAGACAAGTGTAGCCGGCAAGCTGCATATGGCTCCCAAGGACTTTTTTAAGGCCACCAGGGCAACACCCTTAAAAAAGGCACCGCAGGGCACTTTCACCATGTTTTGCCCCCTTCCAACCTACAACTAAAACTGGTGAAGGGATGGGCTGATTTAGATATTGTTGTTTTAATTGTTGTTTTTGTTGTTGTATCCCTTCAAGTCACTTCCAACGTACGGGGAAAAAAGGTGGAGGGACTATCTTATTTTTGGCAGAGAAATGACTTGAGCCAACCCTGTGCTTGAGAATCTATTAACCAAAAGTAATCTATACCTGGGAATCTGTTAGCTGAAAGTGATCCTTGAAGGCCATGTATACCAAGAAAGAATTCACTCCTATCAGATAGAGAGAAAGAAAGAAGATTTTAACCGGTATGCAAATCCCACTTATTTGTGAAGAACTACCATATTAGGACACATCTAACACATCTGTATCATCCCACTCTACCACGTCTCTAACATGCAGCAGTTCTGGATGCTACAGGGAAAAAAAGATGTCAGATTAAGCCCACAATCCATCAGTAACTTCCCTAGTGCAAGCACCATATTACAATCTTGATGCCAAGAGATGGATCTCATATTCCAATTTAAACCTATCCTTTCACAACCAACATCAGGAACGATCCTACTATTATAGGCAGAGTGAGGCAACAACCACAAGCAGCAGATTCTGGGGTGCAGCAGTGAACAATTCCCGGCCATTCCTTGTGCATCCTATATAACCTGTCCTGCCAACCCTAAACCATATCGAGCTATCATATATGTTAGAGGAGCCCATCTCATCATTAGTGTCCTTCAACTGTCAGTCCAGTCAGTTTTTTTATGGGGACTGTGTCATCTTGTCCTTTGTCTCAGGCAGAGAAAATGTATTGAGCTAGCCTTGGGTATAACGCCAAAACAAGCATTAGCTATTTAGCGGGTCCTCCACATTCACTAGGGTTAAAGACCTCCACATTCACTAGTGTTAAGGATGCCAGACCTCTGTGAAAGTGGAAAACCCATAAATAAATTTTAAAAAACACTTCATTTTTTTTACCCACAGAATAGTTATTTGCAAAGAATAGTGTTTTTTAATCTGTGTTTTTTTCCACATTCATGGGGATCCTTTAACCTAACTCCAGTGAATGTGGAAGGACCACTGTATAGCATTTTGCACCAGCTGCCCTCAATCTACATGTCATGGGCTGGCACATATTTGACCCTCAAGATGTTTTAGGCTTCATTTCTCATAGATTTCAGCCAGCCAGGTAAAAGATTACGGAAATCACAGTCCGAGCATGTGGAAAATAAGAACTCCAAAAGCTACAGCCAGGATGAAGATGTTCCCTTATCTTTGCTTCTCTCTGAAACACACACATACACAGACAACTGAGCAAGCGCCTAAGAACTGTCTGTCTTACCATGATCCTTGACCAATGCTTCCATCTCCTCCTGAACTCCTTTATGCCACTCTGTGATGTCCACATGCAAAGAGTAGTCACAGCAGGATTTGCTGTCTGCCCATTCTCGCCACTGGTCAAATGCAGAGAGCAAACTGGTGCCCGGCTCAGGAACGACATGGTCAACTGAAGACATAAAAATAAAAATGCACATGGTGAGTTAATAATGCATTTTCTTTAAGGATCATGGAATCTATTGTTCATTTAGCAGTACGTTATACTTGAATTTCCCAAATTCCAGTTCAGTCCTTTAACGTCAAGATCATACTGGATTTCCCAGGGTAAATTATAAAGAAGGAAGATGCTTTGTAGGCTATAAAGTCAGACCAGACTTATACCACCTGCATAAAGGGTTACTGAGTCTCATATTGGAAACTTCCACCAGGAAAGAATCCATCTCTGTAAATGGTTTCACTACTGAACTATCAAGAAATGACTCCTAATATTCAACAGAATCTCCTTCTCTGAAATAGTATAGAACATATTTTTGGCCCTTTTCTTTATAGCAAACAAGCTATATAAAAAGTATTCTCGTGTCCCCATTAAGATGTCTCTACTCCAGGTACAGTTACAGCAGTGTGATACCAATTTAAATTTCATGGATCCATCTTATCCTGTGGTTTGCAGTCTGGTGAGGTACTTAAGAATTTCCTCTTAGAGGGCTCTAGGTTCAGAATTTACTCCCAGAGGGCTTGAAGTTCCTGAACAGCAAAGCCCAGGAGTCCACGGGACAAAGCCATGAAAGCTGAAGTAGTACCAGATTGCTACAACTGTATAGGGAGAACAGAGCTCAGGATAAACATAATGGCCTGATCTACACACGCACTAAAGAGCGCCATTAGGGCTCTTCAGTGCACGTTTAGGGTTAGGGAGGGCACAGCGTTTGCACCCTCCCTAACCCTAAACCGTATGGACGCCTACATTTTAAAATGGCGGCGTCCATACAGGTGTGCCATGATGTTATCATGGCACCACGAGAGGGCGCCAAGCATGCCCTTCCCGCAGCACAAAAAAAGGAGCTCAAAAACTGAGCTCCTTTTTTGTTCCAGGTCCTTGGCGCAGCCTTTAAACGGCCACGCCAAGGACCCAGGGGGGAACGGGGCCACGGTAGCAGCCCCTTTCTTCCCTCAGAACCGCCGAGGGAAGCGTGGTGCAGCGGGCACCCAGGGCACCTGCTGCACCCCACTTTGAGGCCGCAGGGTGCGGCAGGCTTGGCCCCATCTCGCCGCTTCTTGAGGCGGCTACAGTCCGCCCATTTTGGGTGGTCTGTACCGCCCCACTATCAGATTCTCTGTAATTTGTGTTACTTATTTTTGTGCTGGCCAAGTGCAGTAATAAATATGTAATATAATATGTACCGCCCCAGTGAGTCCCTTTTCTTCCTTATCCGAGAAGTTTATTTCTTTTTAAAATTTAAAATATTCCATTAATAACACTCAGTTGTGCTTACAATATTTTAAAATCATAAACCAAACCAGAACACATAATCAACAGCAGATATTAAAGTACCAGAAGAAAATATCCCCAACATACAAAGTGAACCAAGCCACAGATCTGAAAGGGGAGAGCAACACATATACAATCAAATGTACCGTCTTCCAGAGCTCTGGCTCATCATTCAATGATCAGAAGCAACCTGACAGACTATGCAAAACTAGGGCACTGCCAGAACATGCAGCCCCACTTTCCAACATTGTACAAACCACAAATGTCATATTTAGGCCATGGATTAAATCCAACTTTGGTGGATGCAGGGCCAATTACCTTCACAGACCTAATATAAGCCATACCCTGCTTCCACCATGACACTGAAATTTGGTGACAAACTGTGCCACTGAATTTCAGTGGGAAGCCACAAAATACCATTTAAAAGTGTGGCTCCTTACTCATTTCAAGATCTTTGGGAGAGTGAGTCATTGCCACCAAAATTTCAAATCTGTGCTACAATTCATAAGTGAAGTTTCAGGGCAGAGGTAGAGCCTTTACAGCCAACATATTACCCATCCCTCTATAGGGCCCTTTCCTATTAGGAAAGCTGGAAAACTAATATCCACATTTCTAAATACTCATGATGCTGAAAATGATTCATTCCCCATTTCAAGCCCCTAGGTTGCTTGAGCCCACCAGAGCCCACATGTGAAAGAAAAGCACATTCTTTACATTACTCATAGAAAATAAGTGCAGACTATTCTCTCCAAATTCTGAACATTACACTAGAATGAGTTATGAGGATCAGAAAGAAGAAGTGGTTGTGGCAATGGCTGAGGAAGTTGGCTTCGGAATAAAGCACATGGTGCATGAAAGCAACGCCGTCACCACATCTTCTGCAATTCCTTTTCAGCTCTTTTGACAGTTCAAGGCTGTGCTAAGCCAAGACTGGCACCATTTATTAATTCTCATCTGGAAGCTGCAGGCTGTTGATGATAAATAATCTGCCATGTGAAAAACAGCTCAAATCCAACATTGCGGAATGGCAGCCCCAATAAGGCCCACCACGTGTTTCACATCTATGAGTGTGTCTAGACTGCACAGTTACAGCAGCTTGATATCATTCTAAGTGTATGGCTCCATCATACGGACTCATATGAGAAAGAAAAGAATATGTGAATGAAAATTCTCAGCTTTGCAAAGTACTCAGAATTTGTTGGTAGAGTTCTAGTGCTGTAGCGCTGCTGGGGATTTTAGTCATTGTGTGGTTGGAACAGAATCCAATCTCCACGATGACCAACAAATAGGTATGATGACAAAAATGCAACTTACACCACTATGATTTACTAACAGGATTCTATCATTGACTCTTCCATTCTCTTCACGTTATGTGTCTCATCTTTAAAAAGAGAAGAAAAGAAAAGCTGGCAAGGATACATACACCCTACTAGTATTGGAGAGAACTGTAGAAGATTAGGTGCTACTGTATTAATTTTATTTCTTTGATTAAGGAAAGAGAAGAATACACAAATGGCCAAGTTGAAAGATACCATTCATAAAACACCAGCCACTCACAAAGGAAGAATGTAACCTCTAAGAATACAATTTGTCCAAGAAGCTGGCGAAAGAACAGCAAGTCATCTGAAGCATTCTTACGAAAGAACTGACTTTTATCACAAGCACAGATATCTTGCCTTTTTACTCCTAGGGAGATCCATTGAGGGAAAAATCCATTAACAAAGTCAGGAATCATAAAGGCATTATTAACTACACCTCCCATCATTTGCTATATTGGCTAGGGCTGTTGGGAGTTGAGCTCCAACAATATCGGGAGGGCCATGTGATTTCCACCCTTGCATGACTTAAAATAACCATCAGTCACGTTGATACTATCAACAAGATATCACACCACGACAAAAGAAAGGGGGAAGGAAAGCCATACACATACACATACAAAAAAGAACCACAGTGGCTCAAAAGGGGGCCACTACAATGGTGCCAATTGCACCAGATGACTTGAAAACCCCCATATGTTCCCTAAAAAAACCCACTGGTAGCATTGCATATATCTAGAGATGACAGATGGTCCACTCAATATATATGAACTATCTCTACAGGCATCTCCAAATTAGCCAGTCATTTCCCTTTAAAGTGATGGTTTTCTTTGTTACCAATAAAAAGCAGGAACCCCCACTAACTGTATTTGAAAGGAAGGTGGAGTTTGCACCAGGGGCCTTTTCACAGTAGACAATTATGGCTCAATGCTCTACTTTAATTATGGCAAAATCCTATGGAAGCCTGGGTGTGCAGCTTGGAGAGCCACTGGAGCTCTACCATAGGTTCAATTTGTGCCTGATACAAAGTGCACCTAACTGACCTGCATGATTTTATAGATAAAGCTAAGTTTTACTTGTCTGGGTATAGACACAGACATGGATGTTCCATGAGAGTAGTTTTGTGTGAGCTTGTTTTATGCGTTTGGACATACATATAGTTTTGTGCAAATTTTTCCTCCAAAACCCTCTCAAAAATGTACACACATCCAAGGCAAGAGGCACTCTCTTCTGCTGCCAGCCTCAGCCTGTATAAAATGAGTATTTCTGCACAGGAACATGAATCCAGTAATCTATTTTCCCTCTGTAATGACAGATGTGAAAGCTTATTTTAAAAAAATTCTAAGTGTACCCAAAATGTACCCAAAGGACAAGGAGAGGCCTTTCACGGATAAACTGACACTGACAGATAAGAAATGTCCAGGGGAGAAATCATTTAATCACTTCCTCCTATTCTGCAGTACTGCCTTTTCTCCTTCTCTCTCTCCCTGCCCCACCTTTGAAATATTCCAGCTTTTGCTTTACATATCCACCTCTTCCTGACAGAGCTATTAACAGACCTTAGAGAATATATATATTCCCTACACATACACACACACACAAAATACAGAGACAGAAACAGTGAAAGAGAGAAAGAGAAAAAAGAGAGATTTTGATACTCATTAAAATCATACCAAAAATTTCCTTCATTAGTTAGGGGATGACACTAACAAGAGCAAATTGTTTAATGCTTATGAGTATTAGTTTTAATTATACCCTTTGCTTGGAGTTGTGTACACCCAGAAGAAAAACGCCTGTTCTTTTGCACACAGAAAAAGCTAGATCAAAGAGCCAACCCACATTACAGAAATCTGCAAGTTAGAACTAATTTATAAATATGGAAAGCCTTTTTTTTTTTTAAAGGCACACTGAATTCTTAGCAGACATTATCCACCCCACCCCCTGGAGCACTGAAGAACATTTTTGTGTTTGTTTGTGTTTCTAAAACATCTGGGCTTTTGCTTTGCTGATGTGGTTCGGTCTCAAATGCATCAGCTCTGCCAGCATCTGATAAAATAATGTCTACCGATATGAATTTCCTGTTGCAAGCCATTTCATTTCAGCAGTGGGAGCTAGCTGGCTGGCTTCCTCCCGACACTTGAGTTGGGAGTTGCTTTTTCAGTACATACATCCCTGAGTAGCAAAGGGTTGACATGCTTTGCACTTATCATTTAAAATTTGTGGGGTTACATCTTAAACCACATCTCATTGAGTATAACGGAAAACATATCCAGGCGAAGTGTTGGCCACGTAGCAAAGTACAATCACATCCAAATTCCACAAAACCATGTTACCTTTATTGCCCAACCAAAATGGACACAATAAAAGTTGCAACATGTATTTTGTGCATTTTGGATGGCCAATAAAGGTATCACTGTTTTGTGGGGTTCTCAGAATACTAGTTAGAAGGTTTCTAGTGCTTGAAGAGAGAAGAGTGCAAGTAAAATCCACACATTTTGCGTGTGCAAACATCTCCAAAGTAAGGGAGAGGAAACGCTAACTCATGTACTTAACATGGCCTATGTGGTCTCACCATCTCAAAGATACACAAGCTTTTGACTTGATCTCTAAAATAAGGGAGAGGAAACATTAACCTATGGACTTAACATGTTTATGAGATCTCATCATCTCAAAAATACACAAGCTTTTGACTTGAGTTCCCAGATCTTATGGCCTGGCCCCAAGTTTCCAGTTTTTATGGATCATCTCCAGGCAGGAGACAAGGGTGCAAAACGTCTCCAGTTTTGGAGGACTCAGCTGTGGGCAAGAGGTAAGGGCTGTGTGCAAAGTTCAGTTAGTAGAGTTGCAGTTTGCCACCATTTGCAAGACTTAATTGATTTATTGCAGCAACTTGCAAAGACTCTTCAGGGAGTGTATTTATTTGCTTAATAAGCTTCCTCCATCCCTTCAAGTTGTTCGGGCGCCAATGCTCATCCTTGACTCTGTTCTGCATCCACTTCCTGGCTAGAGGCAAGCAGCCCAGATTAAATGTTCCTTATCCCATCTCCCTAGAAGGAACAATCCACCCATTTCACCTTCATCTGGGCACAGCTCCTTTAGCTAAGATTTCTCTCTTAATTTTCAAAAAGGAAAATATGTCCTCTGTATATGTGTGCGTCTTTGAATGACAAGCCCTGAGACACGGAGGTTGGTATTTAATGCACAGTTCTTTATGGTATCATCAGAAACTATCTGTAGTCTCAGGTTTTGGCCTGGAAACATCAGGACCGGGGATGATCCCAGAATGAAAGCCCTACTGTTTACAAGAGCTATACCTACCAAGACATCAACCTTAATTTATAATATTTAGCGGCTACTACTACCACCCAGCTCCCCTCTAAACATGATTCAAGAGCTAGTTTCAAATTCTGGTGAGCATTATCCATGTGAAATTTGCAAGGTTTACCAAGGTTACATAGACTGATCCAAAATGACCTGAAGGCACCAAGTCCCATCTGATCTTGCAAGCTAAGCAGGATCAGGCCTGACTGAATAGTTCTTGGTGGGAGAATAATCAGAAATACCAGATGCTTTGGCAATGCCTAGCATAACCTAAGAATGATTTCAGGTGACTTGAAGGCACACACATACATGGCTAAGAGTGAGAAAACTGCATGAGAGAAGCAAGGGGCAAGGAATATGCAGTAACATCACTCATTCGTATCTCTTCACTACAGTAAAAAGACGGTTATCATCTCCATCAAATAAAGCAGCCTGCAGTCCATGAAGGTTTATGGCAAATAAAACAGGTTCATTTTGAAGGTGTCACTAGGCTCTACATTGGCACTGACCCCTACAAAGAAAAGGGAGGTGTGCACTGAGCATGGCAGCTTTGTGCAACTGAGCCCTGGTGGTGCAGTGGTTCAATGCCTGTACTGCAGCCACTCACTCAAAACCATAAGGTGGCAAGTTCAAGACCAGCAAAAGGGCTCAAGCTCGACTCAGGCTTGCATCCTTCCGAGGTCGCTAAAATGAGTACCCAGATTGTTGGCCAAGTAGCTTACAGTTGTAAACCGCTTAAATACCCCTTAGGCGGTATATAAATGAAATGAAGCTGTTTGAAGCTCCTGGTTCCATGCTAATTTCTTTTTCCTTCCAATTCTTTCATGGCACCTTTAAAACTAAAATTAGGCTTTTTAGAAGCAGTACTATTACATACAGCGACAACTGCAAAACCAACTGCAGGTCTAGCAATGGTTTGTTTAGTTCTCCAGTCTAGATGAATCCAAGGAAACAATGATGTTACATAGCTGTTTTCTGTCTGGGAGAATCAAGGCATCCATCTCCTTTTTTAAAAAAGGGATTGGATGAGATTCGGGGGAAAGCAGGGGGGCAGGAGTGGAAACAGATGATGTATCCTAGCCTAAGAATGACAACCAGCATACCCAGGAGAATATCTTTGGCTCCAGCTACTACTTTCCTGAGCCACTGATATTTTGTTCCCCTAATTGGTTCCAAAATACAAAAGAGAGAGATTAAACCTGGATTCCAAAGCAATGAACAACAGGGGACCTTGCATCCTAAAACCAAAACAATGAAACTCCAAACCTGACCATTAAATACTCACTCCAGTTGCCAAAATGTTTCTGTATGCTTCCAATAAGGTTTTACATCTCAAGAAACTACTGGGATAAAAGAAGCATGCCAATTTAAAAAAAATGCATCAAGGGATGAAGACACTTTTTCCCACTAATTCAGCCACAGCTGTTCAATAAAAGGGGGCATGTAGCGCTTTAAACACATCGTCTGAAAACCAAAGGAAATGTTTTGAAGAAGGAGCTGGTGGTTGAAACTGGAGTCCAAGAGAAACCAACTTGGCCATAAATGTGCTTAAAGGAGCAAAAGGGCTTTCGTTTTGTGTTACAGTGTCCTAGGTATGCAAGAGTTGCTAAACGGGAGTGAAGCCCAACTCAGCAACCATTCTGTTGGGTCTGGAAGGGAAAGCAACCACAAGATGTGCTCAATGACTGCTACTAGGGAAAAACCATAAAATGTTGGAAGAACCATTTCAGGTTCCTAGGCAGTAACACTTTTTTGTTTTAGAAAACAGTGTACTCTTTCATTGCATTTTTTTTTTTAAAAAAAGCTCCAGTGCTGCCCTAGGGAACCCTATGCAATTTTGTTCCTAAATTGATTGATTGATTGAAATGTTTATTTGTTGTTGTGTGCCGTCAAGCCATTTCTGAGTTGGCGACACCAAGGCAGGATTTTTTGGGACTGAGAGTGTGCGACTCACTCAATATCACCCAGTGGGTTTCCATGGCCGAACTGGGATTCAAATCCTGGACTCCATGGTTGCTGTAGTCGAACGCTCAAACCACTACACCACATATCCCACCCTTTATCTGAAAATCTCAGGGCAGCTCACAATAAAATCAAGTTAAAACAACCAATAATTACAAAAGTTTAAAAGATTAAAATATATTCGATAGTTTTCATTTTTAAAACAATTTGGAATTACCCTAAACTTTTCCCTTTTTAGGAAGGTTCATTGCTCAGCAGAAGGGCATGTCCTTTGCATGCAAGGTGATTTCTAGTATCTCCAGTTTAAAAGGATTAAGTAGCAGGTGGTATCTTCTCTGAGACTCTGGGCAGAACGCAAAGTTATATTTCTGGACCACTAGTCCAACTCCAAGTAGTCCCAAGTAGTCCTGGGGGACCTACTAATCCCCTAACCATTTTCTACGTATTTTGTTTAATTTTTGTTATTTTGTTTAATATAAGGGAAATGTTTCCCTATATCTTTACATTACAACAAATATTTGAGTAAAGTAATTTCCATATAAAGCTCTGAATGAGTTTGAAAATAATACTTAAACCAAAAGTCCTAAATCGGGTAATTGATTATATAGAAGATGGATTTTTTTTCCTGAACAAATTTCCAGAAAATTTTCCCATTCTGCTTTTTCCACAAAATCCTCATCGGTGCCTTGGGTTATAAAAGGGCAGAATATAAATTTGAACAACACATAAGCAAACCAACCTCCCATCTCCCCAAACTGAATGCTAGTATTATAACAAGGCCTGGAACCAGGCACTATTGGGAGCCACATCATTTTTTCTGGGTATCAGAAAGTGTTTCTTTCATCACTGGGTTAGCATGAATCTTTTTGGACAGCCATGTCCAGTGCCCTGAAATGTTCTCTAAAACATCTCAACAAGCGTGTTAGTGTTCACACTGTTTGGCTTGGTATTATCCCTCCCACCACCTGCTCTGGTGCAGCTTTGGAGATATCAGAAGACAAACGTTGCCATTTTACCCAAGGCCTCCAAGTTTCACTGGATCTGCTACATTACAGATATAGCACCAAACCAGAGCTGTCACAATTTTCATTTATCTTCTTGTATGAGGTAAGCTTGCATTAAAAACCGAGCAATTTTCTGGAATTGGGGGGATTAAGTTATTATTGCGTGCAGCACTTAACCATGGATGGCTGTCTAGAAAAGATGCCAAATCCTTCTTGTCATATACCGGGATGGAGTGGGGGAGTAAAATATCTACGTCAGCCTAAATATCTAAACGCTGCATCTGCAGGAAAGCGGGCAACCGTAACGCTGTCATTCCAACACTTGTCAGTTGTCAGTTAAACAAAACATTCCTTTGCTATCCATTCAATACTGTTTTTCCCCCTGTTAAGGATTATAGAGAAGAAATCAACGTTGAATAGGGCTTGGTCCTCTATAAGTTAATGCACAGCCCAATGTACAGACAGAAATGTACATTCATGACTTACAGCAACTCTTAAGGCTTTCACAACATTTTCTCTTTAAGGTCTGTTCAAAGAAGGTTTGGCTCTGCCTTCCTTTGAGGCCAAGAGAAAGTGATGTGCCCAAGATCACCCTGTGGGTTTACGTGGCCAAATAGGAATTTGAACCCTGGTCTCCCAGAGTCCTGGTCCAACACTCAGATGCAGTGCCATGCTAGTATCTTTTCATGGGCAAAAAGAATCCACAGCAAGGCATCCAAAGGAAAAGACATCATCCAAAACATTCAGAGGGCATCAAGATACCTACCATATAAATGAAGCTAAAGTGGAACAACAGAGCTATAATTCTGTAATGTGTCCAAATGCATCTGAGGAAGTAGGCTTAAGTCTATAAAAGCTCATGCTGCCAACTTCTTTCTTTAGTTAGTCTCCAAGGTGCTACAAGATCTCTCTACATACTGATTCTGCAGACTAACATGGCTATACCTCTGAATTGTGCAATGTGAGTTACAGAACTGTACAACTGATAAATGTCAGGTGAAGGAGCAACAATGCAAACAAATTTCCTCTCATGGCCATAAAGAATATGCTTGCTATACCTACCAATATCATAAGTGACAGATGAAGGAACTTTTCTCTTCCGTGTCTTGCTGTTGGGTTTAAATATTTCAATCCTGCAAGCAAATGATGCCTCACTTTTCAAAAAGAGATGCACTCTGAAGTTCAGCTCTCACTTGAAGCTCAAAGCAAACTTCAGTGGGACCTTATTTCTTTGGGTTTATATTTTCCAACTCCTATTCTACTCCATTTCTGGTTCCAGAAATGGGATGTAAAATCCTTGGGATTTAGCATCTGCTACCATAGTCTACAACAATACAGGAGCTCCAGCAGACCCTCTGAGAAAGACAGACTGTCTTATCTGGACTGGCATGAACTAGGATCTTGGCTTATATAACCTTTCAAAAGACTGTCCCAGCACAGCAACCTTTTTCTAAATGGAAGACATAACAAATCCAACCAGCACGACAAAAATGCAGTAGGAGTTGTAGTAAATAAACAAAGGAAACCATCATAGCAGCAGTAACAGAAAATCTTGACGCAGCTTGAAAACATCAGCCTCTGTTGCCTTCTGTGCTAATGGGCTAGATTCATTGCGAACAAAGGGGATCAATGTTTTGAATCAAGAAAATGATCCCACAAGAATCCTTGTGTTAAAGCAATACTTATAAATATACTACTTCATGGAAAGGCAACTGCGAAAGACTAGGGAGACCTTGCAGAGCCATATCCTCATCACATGCTTCCCATCAAAAAAGAAAGCTCAATTGGACTAGGACTCTGGGATACCAGGGTTCAAACCCACATTTGGCCATGGAAAGCCACTGGGTAGCCTTGGGCAAGTCACACATTCTCAGCCTCAGAGGAAGAGACTGGCAACTCTCTGAATAAATCTTGCCGAGAAAACCCTATAACAGAGTTGCTGTACATGAGGGGCTGCTGACACACTGCAGAATTAATCCAGTTTGGCACCACTTTAACTGCCATGTGTCTATACTATGGGACTCTGGAATTTGTAGTTTGGTGTGGCATCAGAGCTCTCTGACAGAGAAGGCTAAACATCTCACCAAACTACAAATCCCAGAATTCCACAGTACCGTGCCATGGCAGTTAAAGCGGTGCCAAACTGGATTGATTCTGCAGTGCAGATGCAAACAAGAGTCAGGTAACATCAATCCCAACAACAATACTGCAAAGAAATAGATAGAATAGAAAAATAAGAAGTAGCTTTATGTGTACTAGCATTAACAAGGAGGAGTACATCAGTAAAGGGGTCAATGACTTACATTATGGAAAGCAGACAGAGAGCATTTGAATAAAAATGAAAAGTAAGGGAAACAAAAGTGCCAAGAAAACTCTATGATGGGGTCATCTTATGGCCATTAGAAGGTGAAAATGGCTTGATGGCATAAAACAACAACAACAACAACAACAACAACAGAAAATAGGATTGTTTTGTGGAGGGAACTGGCTCAACTGGGAACAGTCCATTCCTGATCTCCATATTGTACCCTCAAAATAAGCTCCAAAGAGCTGGAAAATCCTTTTTTATTGCTTGGAGGGCTACAGCAGGACACAAAAGGAAGTCTCATACAAGACAGAATTTAAGTCAGTAAGTTCAAAAGCAGCTGGCTCCCAAGAGGGTATATAGTACAGAGAGCTATAATTTCTTTTTTTGTCTCAATAATTGCTCTGAGAGGTGTTGAGCACTTCAAGACCTGGAATGTCAACAGATTCATTCATTCCAAGATGGCAAAAAAGAAGAAAGATTACCAGCTTGAAATTTTCAGAGCTTTCAAGTTTTCTTTAAAAAATTGGATGAATGTCAGACTAATGTTTCTGCAGCTGAAAAAAGATCTCTCCCAAAAGGTGCATCCAGGAAAAAAGAAAAGGCTAAATGGATTTAACATAAGAATAAAGAAAGAAGATTACAGTGATTTACTGCTGAATTTTATGTTTTAAAAGAAGCAACATTCTCTGTTGTGCGATGGAGAAGTATAAAAACACAGCATGGGGCTGGGAGCAGAGAAAGAATTATGCAAACCTGCCTACATTTGCCCAGTTTCATTTACTCCACATATTCTACAGAAACATTTTTGGCAATAACCAAAAACCAATGCATCCAGATCCTCTGCAAGTCAGGAAAAAGAAACAAATGGAGACACCTCCCCGCAAATACCAAAATTCCCTCACATAAAAGTTTAAAACTATCAAGAAAATGTTACTTGCTTCAGTCCCACCCACAAAGGCAACGGCTCACACAAATACTGCATTATTTTTATGACATTACTGTTTCTAAGAAACGTAAGATGTGGACAGATAGCTCACAATACAATACTTGGAATCTGGTGACTTCTAAACTCTGAATATACTTGAGCACAAGGGACACCTCCTGGTCCCACCCTAAATATCAAGACACATTAATTAGCAAGTATTAATTAATTATTAATAATTAGTTCTTATTAATTATTAAATTATTACCAATCACCAGTGCACCCACTTCAGTATTAATGAGAAAAATGCTGTATATGTATGATTTTTTTTCCCTTACAAATATGGTCCTGATCACAACAAGAGCTAAATGTAGACAAGGCCCTAATGATGTATGTATGACTGCCAGTGAAGCGTGGCAAGAGTATATTTTTAATGTTTTTATTTATCCTTTGGATTTATACTGTGTCTCTCCTGGGATGAGATCCAAGGCAGTTATGTGATCCCACTTGGGATGCGATCCCACTCATACAATGAACACACAATCTGGAGTAAAAAGTAGAAATTACAGGCTGCCCTTAACTTCTTAGAGTGGAGTGGACAACATTTACCAGGAGAAACAGTGGACAGAAATGTTTACCACTGCATGAGATGCCACCTCTCCCGTATAAATCCTTGGTTGATGCATCAAAAATGGAAAGAGGAAAGTAATTGTGAACATACCCAAACCTATAGTTTCTCTCCTACAAACTACATGGCTACTTCTCCATATAAACTTTACAGCAGAGAACCTATAAAGAGGTTTCCAACACTTTCAGTTTTGCTATGAAATATGGAGACGGCCCTCATCACAAGCAACTTGAGTCTGAGGGTACAACTTCTCATTCAAAGGAGTTCAGAGGCTCTAGAGAACTAAGTCCCTAGGCTGGAGTCCTCAGTGAACTCACTGAACTTGGACTTCTACTGTTCCAGGGCAGAAGTGTACAGGATTCCATTGGACAGCCACAGTCCCAAAAAACATGTCTAAAAGTGATTCCTGATGAAATAGTTGGAATGTCCCCAAAGTATACGTACTTAGGATCATGGTCTAGGCTTGAGAGCATAATCTTTGGCACCAGAATTGTCAGGAAGCTTTGCAAGGAACACGCGTGGCGAATGGGTACAGTGTTTATAGTATGTACACCACCATTTATCAACACAGTGACTTCCAGATATCCTGGAATACATACGCTCACATAAATCTTAATTTATCATTATAAAACTCACTCATCGGAGCACCAGCCTCAACACACCAATCACATCTGATTTCAGAAGCTAAGCAAGGGGAGATGTGATTAGTAAACAGAGAGATGACCATAAGATGAAATCATGATCTCCAAGTAAAGCGAGGAAAGAGTTCTGACTCAAAGAATCTTGCCCTAAAGCTCTGCTGTCAGTCAAAGTTGGCATTACTGGACTAGGGAGCCTCGGTGGCACAGTGGTTAAATGCCTGTACTGCAGCCACAATGTTGTGAGTTCGATCCCACAGGGCTCCAGGTTGACTCAGTCTTCCATAGGCTGGTAAAATGAGCACCCAGTTTGTTGGGGGCAATTGGATTACAGATTGTAAACCACTCAGAAAGTGCTGAGTTCACTATGAAGTGGTATAGAAATGTAAATGCTATTGCTAGACGGATCAGTGGTCTCGCTCTACACAGGGCATCTTCCCATGTTTGAAACTATGTGAACTCATGACTACAAACTTATCAACCTGAAGGATGCCTTGTTAAATGTTCTATTCACTAATTAGTTTTTTAAATGTTACAAAGGTAATATTTGAACAACGTCCTGTCATCACTCTTATCAACTATTTGTCATTTGTTACAAGAAGAACCTTTTATCCATTTGCCCTAGAACCAGCATGCACTCTCCCTCCTGCTCATAACTATTCATCAAGCAATCTTACTGATCATAGTGGTGCCTCCAGCCAGAGCAGCTTTCGTTCCTTGGAAGAAGTCATCAGAAGACGTCATCCCTTGATCAGGCATCTGGAAGCGAGTATGGACATCGATTCCTCCAGGGACCACCATCCGTCCATGAGCTTCAATCGTCTTCACTCCTCCTGGCACAATCAGATTCTCTCCTATTTGCCTGAGAAGATATATTTATGCAGAGTCACACACAGAAGTCATAACTCCGTCACCAAAGTCAAACACAAGGCCAAGTGGGATTCTAAACTTTCATAAGCTCTCCAGCCACAGCTGCACAGTCCTATTTCTAGAAATTTCAGCCATATAACCAATCATGGGATTGCACGAACCACAGTTGCATTGAGCCTTCCCTTTCATCCCTAGGGAGGAGGGAAAGTAGCATATCACCTCTGCTTTGCCAGTTATCATTTTCATCATTGCACAGACATGCCTGCATAAATCTAAAAGGAGGAGCTGTGTCTCCTTGGCTCCCAGCTATGGAAATTCCAGCAGAACAGGGTATTAATGAATCTCTACAGTATTTGCATTCCAAAGTACATGCCCCACACATAATCTTCCCTTCCAAGAGGAGAGTTGAAGGAAGGCACATAACATCATAAGATATTGACAAAAATTTTGGTGGCACATAACTTTCTCCACTATTTCAAATGCCTGAAATGGCTTCAATGGGCATGAAGTTAATAAAATTGGCTGTGAAGAACGGGAATGAAATGCTGCAGTAAAGGTGCTCATTTTATAGTGTGACATGCCTGTTTGGTTGTTATAGCTACAAAAGACTAACACAGTGAGCCACCAGTCCCATGTCTTTCCAGCTATCTACCAAACAAAACTGTCATACATAGAAGGTAAATTTAAACGAGTCACATGAAAGTGTGGAAGCTCAAAGATATCCACTAATAAAGATATCCGCATTCTTTTCACACTGGAACATGGACTAGGTATGCCTCTTTGCAGCCACCAGTGTGAAGACAATGCACATGCAGGTGTATACCAGTAGACCCTCCTTAAACAAAGAACATGCATCTAAGGCGCAGGGTGATCAATAGCTTGGCACATGGCACTCAAACATGGATAGAAAGTCCTTCTGTTCTTTCCATTCATGTATCCAAGGCCCAAAACAAGATTCAGTGCAAATAAGGATCAGTTTGACATCAACAGCAATTTGACCCATGCCATCAACTACAGGATCCTGGAATGGGCTATTTCTTTGAAAACATACACTGAGGATGGGTACTCCCAGGGAGTAAAGAGACTGTTGGAGTTAGATGGCCCAGTGTTCCCCATTGCTGTTACAAAAAAAGTGATTTAGAGGACGGGTGGATGCTAGCCTGTGTAGCCAAACATAGTTCACCCCAATGCGGGCAGTAGTTTCTTATCCTCTTCCCTGCCCCATCCACTGAACAAATGCTGATGCTCTGCTTGAGACCTGCCATCTTAAGATGCATCATATACCTTAAAATACCAATGGTCATACTTGGCTACTCTAAAGGAATTCAAGTCTCCAGGGCCAAATGAACTACACCCAAGAATACTGAACGAACAGGCAGAGATAATCTTAGAACCAGTGGCAACATCTTTGAGAATTCCTGGAGAACAGAAGTAGTCCCAGCAAGCTAGCAGAGGGCAAATGTTGTGCCCATCTTCAAGAAGGGGGAAAAAAGGACCCAAACAATAACCTCCCAGTCAGCCTGGCATCAAGAGCATTCTAGAGCAGATCATTAAATAGACAGTACTTAGAAAGGAATGCTGTGACCACTAAAAATCAACATGGGTTTCACAAAAATAAGTCATGCCTGGCTTATTTTATCTCTTTTTTTGACAGAGTTGCAAGCTTGGTAGATTAAGAGAATGCTATGGATGTAGCTTACCTTGATTTCAGTAAGGCCTTTGACAAGGTCTCCCGTTATATACTTGCAAACAAGCTACTAACATGTGAACTACACAATGTCTCTATTAGGTGGATTTGTAATTGGTTGACCTGCTGAACCCAATGGTTCCTCTTCATACTGGCGGTGCCGAGTGCTATTCAACATCTTTTTCAATGATTGGATGAAGCAATAGAGGGCATGCTTATCAAATTTGCAAATGATGCCAAATTGGGAGGGGTAGCTAATACCCCAGAAGACAGAATTCTAAATTATCTTAATAGACTGGAGGATCTATACCCAACCCTTTGGCCAAAAAGACTTCCAAGCTGGCTTACAAATCATTTCCCTGCACTCAGGCTTCCAAACTAGATAAATCATGACACATAAGGAGAAGGGAATGGCAATGGGTAGGGGATTAAGTCTATCTGGTAAAGGCTGATAGGGCTGGGAAAAGTATCTCCCTCCAGATATTACTGAACGGCAGCTCCCACAATATCGCAACCACTAGTTATGCTGACTAGAATTGATGGTAGGCACCATCCAAGCACATCACATGTTCCCAAAGACCACATGTTCTAAATCCTTGCTTTGCATGTTACCTATTATGATTTGCTTTATAACAGTGTGCATTTCCAGGTAGAGCACCCCAATTCCAAAGAGAAAATGAATGAGTACTTACTTTATTAACCCATCTTCCATGTAAATGTCTGCATAGAATGACTGGTCATCGTTCACTATTTTGCCACCCTTGATCAAAAGGCGATCACTCTGAAACAAAAAGACATCAAACAATGTAATATTCATTCCCTATTTTGCCACCCTTGATCAAAAAAGGTGATCCCTCTGAAACAAAGAGATATCAAACAATACAATATTTCTTGGATGACAAGTGCAGTGGCTGATCAAACAGGGGAGGCAAGAGAAATCTATCTGTGAATTATTCAGAGGGTGTTTCATATAAACAAGTCAACTGCTGTATTTTTAGCTGGGAAGATTAAATGCGGCTTCAGAACCACAGACAGCCTCCTTTCATCAATCCAGCTCTCAGCAAAGGAAGCACAGACTAGTAAAAGAAATGAGGTTACATTTACAGGGTGTGTCAACCTGTTTTATTAAGCTGCACCCGACACCAATTAAAATAAAATCTATCCAAGACTTGGCTACCGCAAAGCAACACATGCCGTTTTAGTGGAGGAAAATTAACGGCTTTCCATAAGACAACTTACTTTTACTTTAGCTGCAAGCTTAACTTTCTGAAAAGACGCCCACAGAGGTTAAAATCATCACTTTGGCTTATTTCAAGAAAGCAGTGGGGAAACTGACCAAAAGTCTGTTGCCATGGGACTTTCAACACAAATATGCCCTTTCAGCTCAATTCTAGAAAGGTTGCAAATGACTAGATACGTTCAACCAACTTAGGTAGCTACTTTATTAAAACAATTCCACACACAGTCACTAGTTAAGCTGGACAGGAAAAGACAGAAAAAATAAAGTATCTATGCTTCACCAAGAGAAAAGCATGATGCTAAGAGAAAACAGATACAGTACAATGACACTGCAGCAGCAATACACCCATTTCACTTAGCATTTCACTGCTAAGGAAATCATATTTCTGTTACTTAATGCACAAAGTAAAACAGGAGTAAGGAGAAAGTCTATCAGAATGCAGGAATTCAGATCTCTTGATTATTTTCTGCATTATGGCAGTAAATATACATTTGTTCGCTTGAACTAAGCTTCAATGTCTGCATAAAATGCAGTCGGACCTCCATATCAACAGATCCTGCATCCACAGATTCAATCCTCCACAGCTTGGGGAAAAATGTTTAAGTATATATTTCAAAAAGCAAGCTTTGATTCCCCCCATTTTATAAAAGGGATGCCATTTTGCTATGCCGCTGTATATAATGGGATTTGAGCATCCATGGATTTCAGTATCTATGGGGAGGAGGGTCCTGGAGCCAAACCCCAGCAGATACCAAGGGCCCACTGTATAAACTGCTTGCTGCTTTGAAGCAACATAATGGTGAAGTTCTTCCAGGAAAATTTTGTGTTGGAACCTCTGATCTGGTCTAACTCAGATTTATTTGTGGGTCTTTACTTCTTCATGCAGATCATCCCAGTGTTTGGCTCAAGGAATTTTATTGATTGATTGACTTCATTTGTATGCCACCTTTCCCCCAGAAGGGACCCAATGTGGTACTGAAATACATAACTCCACTGACTGCTACTGTCTTGTATCTAGATCTCCACCTTCAGAGCAGCCTTGCTTTACAGACCTCAGGGTTTTACCTGTACTATATATAAGATTTTACAAGCCTTATGTCTGGTCATGTCTGCTTCAGCTTCTGCGTTTCAATTTGCAGTTTCTGCTTCCTTTTCCTGTTTGTTTTATGGCTTTATTAGACACTTTAATGTTTTGTTGGCATAGCTGTTGAACAGTTATGATTTTGCTAGATAGTACTGCTTGTGAGACACCTGCTGAAAATTGTCTCTTGCAGGAGCTGAGTCCGGTTTTTGCTCTGGCAACCCTAGCCAAGCCCTTTCTCCCTCCCTTGTTCACATCCAATACGGTAGCAAAGGGCATGGTCTGAGTGAGCAATTGCCATTCTATTCCTCCTCTTGCATTCAGTAAATACATATGGGAAAAACATCTCTGCATGTTTTCTGGTTTTATGCCAGACCGTGTGCACCTCATTTTATACAATGACAAAGGGTCTTTTAATCCAGGGATGGTCAAGTTCCACTACCTTTCCACCAGAAGAACTTACTGCGGGCTGTACCAGCCCTAAAATCACAGAGAGAAAAAGAGAAATGGAAGTGGTCAGATGTCTACTTTCACTTTGTGGTGAAAGAGGTTGGAAGCTGTGCCTTGTTTTAATGCAATATTCTTGGTTCTCTAGGCGTCTAGGAGCAAAAACTGAATTCTGGGTTGAGTGTCCCTTATCTGGAATTCCAGAATCCAAAACACTCCAAAATCCAAAACTGTCTACATTGGTGGCTGAGATAGTGACACGTCTGCATTCTGATGGTTCATTGTACGCAAACTTTGTTTCATGCACAAAATTATTAAACATATTATGTATAAAGTTTCCTTTGGGCTATGTGCATAAGGTGTACACAAAACATGAATAATATTCATGTCTAGACTTGGATCTCATCTCCAAAATATCTCATGATGTAAATGCAAATATTCCAAAATCCCCCCAAAAAAACAAATTCCAAAATGATCCTGATTTCAAGCTTTTAACACGCTATGGAACCCCGGGATTTGAAGTTTATTGTAGCCCCAGAGCTCTCTGACTGAGAAGGTTAAATATCTCACAAAACTACAAATCCCAGAATTCCAGAGCACTGAACCTTGGCAGTTAAAGTGATGTCAAACTGCATTGGTCCAGCACTCAAATCACTGTGCCTCAATGGTCCACTTCTAAGAGACAGAGAATGCCGAACAAATATTGTCAATGGCCTATTACCATTTGCCAACTTAAGAACTTAGGACAAGCATTGGCCCTTAAGTGAGATGCATCAGAAAGAGCAAAATACTGGGATGACAGAGTGCATCTGAATGTTAGTCTAGCTGCAGAATAACTGCTTTTATCACACAGCTATGGTAGCATTAAATGTGCCAGTGTCATGGGTAACAGTTTAATGCATGGGTATTAACATGTCCTTTCTTCATCTTCTCAGTATAGTGGCAAATTAGTATAGCTGATCTGTGCCATCAGCCAGTCCTTGAAATGTAACTCCTATCACAAAGGAACTGCTGAGACAAAGGCAGGGGAATGGGAACAAATGTTTTGGGCTTCTCCTTCTAGAGCCCCTAGGCAGTATGGCCAATGGTCAGGTACTCTGGGACCTGTTGTTCAAAACATCAGGAGGGCCAAGTTTAAAGGATCCCCAGGATGCAGCTGATAGTTGATAAAATGCTTTTGAAAAGAGAGAGGAGTGACTCCATTCAGGATTTCATCCTGGCCACCAATCTGGGTTGCTCCAGATAAAAATTTATTGACCCTGTCTCTGATCTTCTACTTCTTGATGTAACATTGAGTCAAAAAAACAAAGAGGCTTCTCAATGTTTTGAGTATTCCCAAGGCTCAACACAGTAAAAGGGTTATCTGGGATTTTTTTCCAGAGCTTGTGAGACTCTTGCATGGAGTTTTGTCTCTCCAGAATAAAAAGATATATTCACAAGTCATGAGCTGGCAAATACATCTGTAGATCCCTCTTTGGAGCATGAGAAAGGAGCTCTGAAACACATACGACTTTTGGTGACAATGTAGGACGGCCTTTTCTTTTTCCCACAGAACAGAGGCAATTAATACATAGGAGACATGTCCCAAGTGCAGAGCATGGAGGAGAAGATCCTTTGGGAACATGTTTCAAGACCACATGGCCAGTGCCCTTGTTGGTTGGGGATTCTGGGAGTTGTAGTCAAAAAAAGTGATGCATTTCCCAGAATCCACCCACGTGACACAAAAAGCAGCATTTCAAGGCTCCTGAATATGAGCAGAAGAGAACGTTGGCTGGGGTTCAGAAGATTCAGAGCAAAGCTTCTCCATCTACAAGATATCTATTAGGACTTGTAAGCTGTCTTCTCAATAGGCTAAAAGAAAATTCCTACTCGAGGCAATAGTAGGTCTGGACAGGCTCCCTCAGCTCTCATATGTTAAATCTGATTTCTATCATCTCTGCCCAAAAGATTGGTCACCAATTGTGGTGTTATAAGACTGTTAACTAGGCCTGAGATTTAAATCCTTAACCAAAGCTTAGCTGGAATAGTGATGTGAAGAACTAGTGGTCCAACTAGATGCTCAATGCAGAAAATCTAAAGCTAGAGCACCTCCTATACCTGACTATTGGGCCCATTCATGGATATCAAGTAAGAAGGAGCTGTCCCTGCTGTTGCTGGGTACCTTCAAGCCATTTCCAATTTATGGCGACCCTAAGGCAAAACCTATCATGGGGTTTTCTTGGCAAGATTAGCTCAGAGGGGATTGGTCTTTTGTCTTCTGCTGAGACTGAAAGAGTGTGACCTTCCCAAGGTGACCCAGTAGGCTTCCATGGTTGAGCAAGGATTCAAACCCTGGTCTCCAGAGTCATATTCCAATCTTCAAACCACCAACTAGGCCATCAAACTGATCTTTCCACTGATGTTTCTCCTCCGGTTCAACTGAAACCTTCTATACTATGACATAAACCTAGGAGATATAGCCCTGTCCTTTAGGACAGCGAAGAACAAAAATCTGGCTCCTCCTCTGAGCCACAACTTTGAGTATTTGAAGAGTGTTGTCATGTCTCTTTTTCGGCAAAACCAGGTACTGTATTTATGTTTAATCCTTGAGGCCTTCGGTTCTCCAGATGTTTTGACCTACGATGATCATCCACTATGCCTGAACATAAGCAAGGAGCCTGTGGGAGCTGCAGTCAATCACTTTATTTCTTTATATCCTACCTTTTCCGTAAGAGTGGAATTCTAAGTGCCTTGAGTGCAAAACATCTGGAGGACAAATGGAACCCCATTTATTCTCCAGATGTTTTGGACTCAAGGCATCTCGAGTGGCAGTATATGGGGAAAGTTGCTCTACAGCCATTTCTAAGCCCAGTGCCAGTGCAGCATGGCACGTCTACAGCATGGCATAAACACACTGCTAATCTGGATTATGTGAGCTAGTCTCTTAAGAGCGTCAGGTCTGCCAGAACTTTCTGTGTTTCCAGCGGCTGAGCTGAAGCACGGTTCTCCAAAGAGCATCTTGCAACCCATAAGTGAGTCATGTCTTTACATATAGTGGTTGTGGTAACTATGTTTTGGCAAGGGAAAAGACAGCAATCTAGGCAACTACTGTAAAAGCACAAATGGGTATAAAATAAATAAAAACTGTGTTGCAAGTTAAAAAGGAATTCTGAAGTTGGAAGGCTGAAGGTCACTGGACTAAATGAATTTCAGACTCTAACCAGGCTTTACAATTCCATGCATCTATTAATTGTTGGACGGAGAAGTGTTGCTTCTGGCAAAATTGGCCTCTGTGCTCAGTCAGTCACATGCCCAGTTCTTTTCCATTGTTGCGACACACTATTAACCCTACACAGCTTTCCCAGGTTTACACACTGAAATGAACCAGACCATATCCCATTCTCTCTTTTTATCTTAGAAGAGAATGATCATTTTTGTTTGATCAACACTCACTCATACAGAAAATGAAAACGCCATACAACTAAAAGGCCTGCGTCACTGCTGACACCAATCCAACCTTCCAAATACCTTTTTTTCATTATTTTAAAGCTTCTAAATTTCAAGGTTCAATGAGATACTACAAATGTACAGGGAGGGAGAATTATACCTGTTCCACCAATCTATGGGAAGAACAAGGTCAGGCATTAAAAGACAAGACTGCTGTCCAACCCAACAGTCTGAGATGCCTCTAAAAAAAAAAAAAAGATCTGTTTCCAAATCTCGACTGCAATACTCAGAAAGAGGCTCGGAAGACCAAAGATGTGCCCCCAAAATATCTAGGGCAAAGATGCGCAACCTCGAGGGTGGGGGAGCATTAAAACCCTTCCCGCTGAGGACCGATTGTGAGCGGTATTCTATGAAGATCTATTATGATCACACCCAGCGCACACCATCCACTGTGTGGTCCGCTGCACATGACAATCAGGTCCCTCCATAATGAATGACGGACTTTTATATAACCGTTCCCTTTCCATCTCCCCTAGGGATCCCTGCAGGGGTGAACATGGGATGTTTAGAAAGGAAGGATGAGAGAGCTGGGAATCCATATAGAAGAGAAAGAATTGCATCCGAATCCCTTTCAAAGAAGGAGCATAAATGGAGGCGGCGGTGGGGAAATGTGGAGCAAGAGGGCGGGGGTCTCCCGTGTGCGCACAGAGCCCCATTTGTGCCCTTCCTCCTCTCTTCCATTTGGTTCCCTACACACAACACTGTTTTCTTGCAAGGGAAGGAAAGCAAAGGCGAACTGAGCCAACCATGCAGCCTCCATCTGCTCATCTCCTTGCAACAAGCGCCATTGCCTCCTCCTGCAAGAAAAAGGAGGGAGGGAGAGAAAAAGCCAGCTTCATTCCCTGATCTCCATCGCCTCCCCTTTGTATGAGAAAAGTGTGCAGGGTGTGTGTGCATATGTGCTAAAGAGGCGACAGCTCGTACCCACCCTATGCTTCTTTCCCTTCATCCCCACCCAAAAGGGCAATGCAAGGGGTGTGGGGTGGGGCAGCCTTTGCCATGGCTTCCTACCAGCAAGCTTGCCATATATATATATATGAATGCAGAACATCCTCATTGCACATGACCACATACGCATCCATTTGCCAAGGCTTCCCACCAGCCAGCTTGCCACTCTCAATCTCCACTTTCCAAAATTTCCTTTTATCAAAAAGAAGAAGAGAAAAGGAACATCCTTGCTGCACATGTCCAGAAATGCATGCATTTGCCAAGGCTTCCTACCAGTAAGGCCACTCTCTCTTCACTTCCCAAAAATGTATTTTATTAATATATATATTTATGAATGCAGAACATCCTCACTGCACATGACCAGAGAGGCATCCATTTGCCAAGGCTTCCTACCAGTAGCCTTGCCACTCTGTCCACTTTCCAAAAAAATTAATAAAAAATAAAAAAAAAATTTTAAAAAAATATGAAAATAGAACATCCTCAATGCACATGACCAGAGATGCATGAATTTGCCAAAGATTTGCCACGCCACTCTTTCCACTTTCCAAAAAATTATTTTTTTATTTGAAAAAGGAGAAGAAAGGACATCCTCACCACCCATATCCAGAAATGCATGCATTCCCCAATGCTTGCTACCAACAGCCTTGCCATGCTTTCCAAAATTTTATTATATTAAAAAGAAGAAGAAAGCAGAACATCCTTGCTGCACATGTCCAGAAATGCATGCATTGCCAAGCCTTCCTACATTCTCCAAAATTTTATTATATTAAAAAGAAGAAGAAAGCAGAACATCCTTGCTGCACATGTCCAGAAATGCATGCATTGCCAAGGCTTCCTAGCAGCAGCCTTGCTATATTCTCTCCACTTTCCAAAATATTGATTTTTTTAAATTTAAAATAAGAAGAAAACAGTACATTTGCATTGCACATAACCAGGGATGCATGCATGCATTGCTTTCCCTGGCCAAAAACAAAATAATGCTGCCAGAAGATCTACTCCTAGAATCAAGAACTGCAGATTACAAAAACACACAGAGAGGAAAATATATATATATTTTCTTCAATTCTCCCTTCTTCACAACTCTGATCTTTCCCAGCTTGAACCCTTGCTGGGGTTTGAAAGAAAAGGAACAGAAACAGAGCCTCAAAGGCTTGACCCAACACCACCACCAAGAGCCAAAGGCTTCTTATGAAACACAGCCTTGATCATGCAATGCAGTCCAGCCCTGGGATCTGTCTGTCTGCCTCCCATATAGTCTATTCTGCCAAGAGAGAGAGAAAAAAGAGGGTTTTATATATATAAAATATATGCCAGCATCCCTTTTGGAAAGATTTTGGAAAGATCCAGGTTGGCACATTTAGTGTGGGGCAGTTATAGATGCAAAGTCAGGAGGAGAAAAAGAGAGAGAAGAAAGCAAGGTTTGCATCCTCAGTACCAAATGTGAATTTTTATTTTATTTTATTTTAAATGCAATATTTTTTTAAAATCACCCCCTTGCCATTTCTCCTTCATTTTTATAGCTTCCAAGATATTCCAAGAAAAACCCAGATAAATTTCTCAAAAAAGGGCTGGCTGGAAATATTAAAATAAGGCAACCATTGTTCCTTTATCACCACTGGGTTTTTTTTTCCCTACCATTTTCAACACAGAGAGATATAATAATCATAATAAATTCCTGGCTGCATCTAAAGAAGCTTTGCTGGGTTTTCTTTATTGCAGAAAAATAATAATAAACCTGCCAGATTTTTTTTTCTCCTTCCTTTTAATCTATATTTTATTTTATTCCTGCTAGACAGAGAGACAGAAAAACACAAAGGCTTGGATGAGCATTGACCCCCCCCCCCAGCCACCCTCGTTGCCATTGTTTGCTTTTTTGTTTCTTTGCAAAGTTACATTATATATATATATATATATATATTATTTTATTTTGATATATAAAGCTTTGTACTCACCGTGATGCGAGGAATATTTTTCTTCCCTTGATATGACATCTTTGCTGGCTGCTGGAATTGGGGAAAGAAAAACTCCCCCTTGTCCAAATTAAATTTATATATATAATATTAAATTTTTAAAAAAAAAACTCCCTTGCTTTTCAATTGCAATTTTTTAAATAATAAATTTAAAAATGAAGCTCAAAATTAAATCTCCCCCCCCCAAAAAAATTGGTGTTGCCTTTTTATTATTATTATTATTATTTTAAATTAAAAAAAGAAATCAAAAAACAACAATTTTGCAAAATGTTGCAAAAATGCATGCAATGATTAAGAGAAAGAGAGAGAGCAAGGCTGCCCAGCTCTCTCACACTTTCCCCCCAAAAAATAAATAAATAAAATCCAGAATCTGGAAGGGAAGGGGGAAAAAAAAAACCTGCCTTCCCTCCTTTCTTGCTTTTGCAAAACCCAACCCAGTCCTCAGGCGGCAGGAAAAAAGGAGTCAACAAAGCAATTGCAAGAAGAGCCCAGCAGCAAAAGCAATCAAAGCCACAGCAGCAGCACAAGGGGAGCTCCACTGCGCATGCGCCCTCACCACGCCCTGTCCTCCTCTATTAGAGAAAGAGAGAAAAAGGCACAAAAAGGGGGCTGCTCCTGCTTCGGAGCCTGATTGGTCGGTTGCCTCCCTGGTATGCAAATAAGCCCCTCGGCTCGTCCAATGGGAAGGGAGTAGAACGTTGAGATGTAAAGTGGTGCAATGGAGGAAGCCACTAAGAGCTTGGCTGCGGTTTGGGGGGTGGCCCTTTAAGCAGAAAGAGTCCAGTGATGCTGCTGCTGTTACTATTGATGATGATGATGATGATGATGATGATGATGATGATGATGATGATGATGATGATGATGATGATGATGATGATGATGATGATGATGATGCAGGCCTTCCTTTTTTACTATTGCCTTCCATGGGGTGCAATAATAAAAGGAATGCATAAAGGTTAATATAAATATTATGCACTTAAGAGTCTGCAATGGCAAAAAAAGGGGAGAAATGCACATTGGGTTCCTCAGCTTTGCAAGTTTCCAAATTTCCATGCATTAAACCCATTAGGCAGGTCACACTCTCTCAGCCACAGGGTGATCCTGACCATGCCTTCCATGCCTCCTTTGCAAGGATCCTTCCAGATTTCCTTGCATTGAAAACATTGGGGGGATGGGACCTTGAGCAAGTCACACTCTCTCAGCCTCAGGGGGATCAGATGTCCTGGCCTTGCCTTCCATGGGATGCAGGAAGAGCCTAAGGGAGAGGAGAGGCTTTTTCTGTTTTGCAAGGATTCTTCTAAATTTCCCTGCACTAAAGCCACTGGGGACTTTGAGGAAGTCACACTGTCTCAGCCTCAGGGTGATCAGTTGTTCTAATGGGATGCATTCAGAGTCTAAGAGAGAGAGGAAGGGCTTTTGTTTTGTTTCGTTTAGTTTTGCAAGGATTATTCTAAATATCCCTGCTGCAAACTCACTGGGGACCTTGGGCAAGTCACACTGTCTCAGCCTCAGGATGATCAGATGTCCTGGCCATGCCTTCTATGGGATGCAAGCAGAGTCTAAGAGAGAGGAGAGGTTTTCTTTGCTTTGCAAGGATTCTTCCAGATTTCCCTGCATTAAAGCCACAGGGACCTTAAGCAAGTCACACTGTCTCAGCCTCAGGGTGATCAGTCTTAACCATGCCTTCCATGGGACGTAGGCAGAGTCTAAGGGAGAGGAGAGGCTTTTTGTGTTTTGTTTTACAAGGATTCTTTTAAATTTCCCTGCATTAAAGCCACTTGCGGGGCTTTCAGCAAGTCACACTCTATCAGCCTCAGGGTGATCAGATGTCCTGGCCATTGCCTTCCATGGGATGCAGGCAGAGTCTAAGGAAAGAGACAGAAAGAGGAGAGGGGCTTCTTTTGCTTTGCAAGGATTATTCCAAGTTTCTCTATATTAAAGTCACTGAGGAACCTTGGGCAGGTCACACTCTCTCAGCCTCAGGGTGATTTAGATGTCCTGAACACGCTTCCATGCATCCTTTACAAGGATTCTTCCAAATTTCCCTGCATTAAAGCCACTGGGGGAACCTTAAACAAGTCACTCTGTCTAAGCCTCAGGGTGATCAGATGTCCATGAGATGCAGGTAGAGTCTAAGGAAAGAGACCTTTTCAGATGTCGGAAATTGGAAGTATAATCCAATGGCAATCTGAACGCAATCATGGGTTTCACATTATTGCGAATTAAAGCTTCTCACGCAATTTCGGGCAAAAGGGAAGTCATTCCAAACACAATCATGGGTTTTACGTTATTGCGAATTAAAGCTTCTTGCGCAATTTCAGGCAAGGGGGGGGGTCATTTTCAGGTAATGGGAAGTCAATCTGACCGCATTCCGAACGCAATGGGAATTCACGTAAATTCGCTAAACTAGCGAATTCACCTGAATTCGAATTGGCTCTATCCGCAATAAAGAGAAATTCCTCCCGTGTGAAAGAGTCCAGAAAGAGGAGAGGGGGCTTCCTTTGCTTTGCAATGATTCTTCCAGATTTCCCTGCATTAAACTCTCTGGGGGGACCTTGGGCAAGTCACACTCTCTCAGCCTCAGAGTGATCAGATGTCCTCACCATGCTTCCGTTGTTGTTATTGTTATTATCTCTCCCTAGCCTTTTTCCTTGCACCATCTCCAGACCATTGCAGCAAACCAGAGGTTGTGACCTCTGCGCCATGAATTGCATAGTTAGTGATGCTGGATTGAGAGAGAGGCGATGGGATCCGCAGTCTTGCAGATGGGGCGCTGGCGCTACTGAACAACTGTCCACGCCTTGTTCTTTCCAACTAGACTGGAGAGAAGGAGGGAGGAAAGGAAGGATGGAATATTATTTTCCCCACCTCTCTTTTCCTTATTGCCACTAGCAATCGCTTGGCGCTTTTCCTTCTTAGCATCAGTGAAATTTGCGGCTGCAAGAGCAGATAGCAAGGGCATTGTTCGCCTGGCAGCCGAAAGCAGCAGAGCTTGGCTAGACGAGAAGCTCCTTTATTTCCCTCCGCCCTTTCATCTATTATTTGAATAGTTCCAGACATCCCACTATTGGAAATGTCTACTTTGGCCTTTCGTGGGAAAAAAAAACCAAAATTCTAAAAATTGGTCAGAAACGGCAAATTTTGCTTTTCTAACAAAGGAAAAGTTCACATTGGGTGGGGAAAGCCTGGTGGAAAAGGAGGGTGTGCCCTTTTAAAAAGCAGGCCATTTTAAAAGCGTGGCTTGTGAATTTGAATTTGAGCTGGTTTTGCTGGTACACACACACCCCATGCTCATCTCTCTTGCAGAAGATAAGGATTTACTACAGATCAGGATTATTATTTTAATCCTTTTTTTTTAACAAAGCAAAACAACCACTTTCTGTTTTTGTTCCTTTTATAAACATACACACATACATACAGCAGCTGGGTATAAATACAAGCGTACTTCAGTTAACAAAACACCGAGACTGCCCTTTTCCTCCTGGGCTGCATCCCCACTGCAGAAATAATCCGTTTTGACACCGCATTAACTGCCATGGCTCAATGCTATGTAATCCTGGGAATTGTAGTTTGTTGTGGCACCAAGAAACTACAATCCCCAGGATTCCATAGCATTGAGCCATGGCAGTTAATGTGGTGTCAAAACGGATTATTTCTGCAGTGGGGATGCAGTCTCTGTCCTCTGTCTGGCTAGAAGTGTGTTTGTTTTTAACAACATCAGCACGGGAAGGATGGAGAAACAGACTTCCAATGTCAAGTTGCAGCATGTTTGCAATAAAAAAAATGAGAGAATTATAGAGCTGGAAGGAGCCCCAAAGGCCATCTAATCCAACCCCATCTTCAGCTAGAACATTCCCATCAGTTAGGTGTCCAGTCTCTTTCTGAAGACATCCAGAGAAAGAAATCCCACCACATTTCCAGGCGATTGCACTTAAGTCAAGACGTTCCTTCTAATGATCTAATATTCAATCAAAATCTAAACTCCTATAACTTTAAACCATTAGCTCTGGTCCTGCCTTCTGACAGCTCTTCAGATATTTGAAGAGTGCAGTCATGTCATCCCTCAGTCTTTTCTTTTCACCAAGTTGAACATGCTCAACCCCCTCAACCTTTCCTCGGTTACTTTTCTTGTCGGCATATGTATCTGATACTTTTAGAACTTGTCATTGTTGTGTGCCTTCAAGTTGTTCCAGACTTATGGTGACCCTAAGACGATGAACCTATCATGGGTTTTTCTTGGCAAGGTTTGCACAAAGGAGGTTTGACATTGCCTCCTCCTGAGGCTGAGAGCATGTGGCTTGCCAGGGTCACCCATTGGTTTTCATGGCTGAGCCATGAATCGAACCTTGGTCTCCAGAGTCTAATGCTCAAGCCACTATGCAACGCTGGCTCCCATCTCACTCCTGTTGGGCTGAATGTAACTTAGGCAGAAGGATACTCAAAGGCTTTCAAAATCTGAGGTACTAGTAGGTGGTAGCCCCACGAAAGGATGAAAATGACATCCACCAAGTATAAACTGAATAGTCCTGAACTGCCCCTGTTATTGTTCACACCTTTGAGGAACAGTTACTATTCAGTTACAAAGGCTGGATAAGGACAGTTTAGTCCACTTTCTGTCTATCCTAATACTTTTAATACTGGTGTAGAAGCCAGCATAGTGTAGTGGTTTAAGGATTAGAGACCACGGTTCAAGTTCCCGCTCATCCATGGGAACCCACTGGGTGACCTTTGGCAAATCACATTCGCTCAGCCTCAGAGGATGGCAATGGCAAACCCTCTATGAAGAAATGTGCCAAGAAAATCCCATAGTAGGTTTGTCTTAGGGTCTCCATAAGTCATAACTACTTGAAGGCACACTGAAACAAGAAAAATGAGGTGGGATAGACTCTCAACTTTGCTCATGGTACACAATTTTCCCAAGAGGCATTTTTAGCATCATCTGGGCCAGCTGTACATTATTTTATATACATAGTAGTTGCTTAAAACTGTTTCCAACAAACATTCTAGTTCCTTAGAGAATCACAGAGTTAGAAGTGAACGACCATCGAATCCAACTTTTTGACCAAAGCTCAATGCAGGATCTCCCAGTAAAGCATCCCTATCTGGGTAGCTGTCCAGCCGCTCTTTGAAAACATCAATTCTTATCATTGTTATCCTTCTCATTGCAATAAACTGAGTTGGGGGGGAAATAGTTTTCTGCTCCAGCCAATCCTATTATAGCATGCCCTTCAACATTTCACAGATGAAAAGCAGGACGTCTGTGACTGAGTCACATCAGAATGTGGTCAGAAGGGTGTGGACAAGAGGCAATGGTTATTAATGGGGAGGAACACTAAAAACTATAATTTTACGCAGAGAGGCTCTAGACTTTATGTCCTCGGTTTACAAAGAGCAAGCCTCCGCCCCTTCCTGCTCAGTTAATTGAATGCAAGTTACTTCTGCTCTTGGGATTCAGTTTGTAGCAACTGCAATAAGTAAAAGAACATTGTTAAATGCTTGCACCCACCAGACAGCAATCTGTCTTGGCTCCAGTGGCATCACTAGGGAGGTGCAAGGGGGGTGCAAACCAGGCTGGGTGACACCCCAGAAAAGAGATGACACTGGCCAGGCCCTCCTTTTTCTTCAGGGTGAGAAGGGTTCAGTGTAAGCCCCTCCTGACTTTGCTGTCTGGCAGTCTCCTCGTGAGGAGACCTGCACCGCAACAGCGAAGGAGAGGGCCGAGTGGTCCCCTCCTGATTTCGCTGCAGCAGTGCTGGTCTCCTCATGAGGACACCAGTGCCACAACAGTGAAGGACCGGGCTAAGTGCATCATTTTGGCTGCCCCCTGGCAGACCCCCTCATCCCCTCCAGCAGCACCCCAGCAGCACACGCACACCAGAAGTAGGCAATGGGGATCCTGCACCGGGTGCCACCCGGTGTAAAAGCAAAACTACTGGGGGATTGGACATCCAGGAGGGATGTCCGGTGGGACTTCCAGGGCCAGGAAAATGGTTGTGTGGGCTAGAGAAATGGCCATGCGGGAGGGGGAAGCGCCATGCGGGCCACAGAAACAGCCATGCGGGCCACAGAAATGGCTGGCCACCAGCTGCTCACGCCGGAGACCTCCCACTGCCCCAAGGCCTAGAACAGCATTTGCATGGGCCCCAAGCAGTGCCTGGAGGGGGATGCCTGGATGTCACCCACCTCTTCTAGGGTGTCACCCAATGCATAGATTGATCAATTTGACCACCAAAATAGATATGAGACAAAAGGTAGAAGACCAAAAAAAATAATCCCTGGATGAATTTTGGAAGAAGATCACAAGTGGTGTACCATCTTGAGGAGGAGAGAAAGGCAGGCCAGCTCCTGCAAGCAAGAAGAGCCCTCCCTCCATCCACCATCGTGAGGTAGAGAAAGGCAAGCCAGAGATCCAGCAGCCCTTGCCTAAAAAGAAGAGGAGCCCTCCCTCCAGTCCATCTGCCTTGGTCCAGGCCTCCGAGGGAGAGAAGATCTGCTGGACTTTCCCCCTTCCCCACCACCATTCCCTTCTCCTTTTGTTTCGTGTCTTTTTAGATTGTGAGCCTGAGGGCAGGGAAATGTCTAATGAACAAATTGTAAGCCGCTTTGATAGCCTTGGCTGAAGAGCAGGGTAATAATAATAATAATAATAATAATAATAATAATTATTATTATTATTATTACGGAAGCTTCTCTTGCTCTTGTTGTGCTCCATCTCCTTCCAATCCTATCTTCCTGCGGACTTAAGAAGGGCAACTGGGAGACTAAAGCCTTTGGGCAACGAAATCTTTCCCCCATGGGTCAACATCAATGCGGAGGCAGTTAACAACAACAACAACCCCTCAGCCAAATCACACCATTTTCCTAAAGAGATTGGACAAGATATATGGGATGTTACTCTTTTTTTTTTTCTGGACGAGGGCAGGTCAATAGGCAGACACACCAAGGAGAAAAAAGGAGCAGAGTCATGAGGCTGCAGGGGGTTGGCAGTGGGCCTCTATGGGGCATAGCCAAATAGTGTTGTCTGCCAATGCAAGTCCTGCTGCTCATCCTTATTAAAATCATGCAGCACTCAGCTGTTTTGGGTTTATCTGTTTAATGACTGAAGCAATGAACAAAACAAACACTTTGGCATGGGATCCACTGTGGATTTGTCAGGGAGAGGCCAAGGTCTGCCCTAAATCACAGTCCCCAAAACTAAGTCTGGCGGCGTATATTCTCCAACACATGGACCTACATTCTGAGATGTGACAGGCAGAAGGACTTCTTCTGTTCACCAGCTAAAGGGACAAGAGCTTGGATCCTAGTATTACACCAGGTTTGCAACTATGGGCCAAAACACACAGGCAAAATAAAGCAGCTTCAAGCTGCTTTGAAGGCACGGCATTTATATAATGCATGCCAGGAAAGCAGGTGGAAACCGGAGCAAAGTCAGGCTCCAGAGCTAAAAACTGGAGCAAAAAGAACCCAGTGCAGAATATGTGCATCTTTGCCCACGCATATAAATGGTTCAGTGCCAGTGCAGAGCTGTGGCAATACAAAAAAGTGAATGTACAACCTCCAAATGGATGCAATTACATCATACACAAATCAGACAGTTCAACAGGGAGGCGTGAGGCAAAGTGGGGTGAAGGGGGAATGTATGGGGTCTCCATACAACTGTATTAAAAGGGGTCCTGGGGGTGCACTGGTTAAATATGGTAATGCAGCCATAACACTGTGAGTTTGATCCTGGAGGGCTCCAAGGCGGACTCAGTCTTCCCTCCTGGGTACCCAGCTTGTTGGAGGCAATTGGCTAACACTTCCAAACTGCTTAGTGGCTCACTATGAAGCAGTATAGAAATATAGGTGGTATTGCTATTACTCAGCCCACTGATACACCAATGTGGTGCATTGTCGGAGCATCTCACGTGCAACTATGTGCCTGATCAAAGGGGTGGCCATCCAATGAGATGGCATCTGGGTGGGAGGTGGGAGACACTTGACGGTGCACATGCATGGTGAGGCGGGTGACAATAAAAATAATCCCATAGCACAGCTTGATGCCTCGCCATGTGGACTGCCTGTCAGTATTCAGCCTGCCTTGGGAGTGGGCCGTATGCACAGCAGGCTTTTGACTCGCTCTCAGAAAAAGCAGGTCCAGGCTACATTTTCTTACCCATCTGCTCCAGCCCACAATCCTATGCAGAAATGATCCTACTGGGATCAATGGAACTTCCTCTTAAGTAAGTGTTTATAGATTTGCCTTAGGCTTCATCTGCACTGCAAAATTAATGCCGTGTGACACCACTTTGACTGCCATGGCTTAATGCTATAGAATCTTGGGATCTGTAGTTTGTTGTGGCGCCAGAGCCATAGCCAGATTAAAAGGTTCCACATCCTTCCTTCTCACATCCTTCTCTCTTTTGGGCATGGGGAATGCAATAACATTCCACCTCCAAGATCAAGGCTAAGTACTACAGCAAACAAATGTGAGCTGCTTTTCAAAAGCAAGGCCTAACGCCCAGAGGTCTCAAAAGAAAAGAGTCGGTAATGATTAGCCATAAAAATTCAAACGCAAAAGCTTCTTACAGATCAACATCAATCAAGTTCACAATGCTCAGTTCAGAGGGGTGCATTTGCCCTTTGGAAGGCTAGACCTTTTGACAAAATGAACACTGAAATAAATCTTTTATTTTTGTTTGTTCTGCAGAAGACACCAGAGCAGGCATTACAAGCCTAATTCCACACAGGTACTACTACAGTTCCAGATGTTCAGATTCTTAGATCCATTCTGTGTATGATTTAGATAAGAGAAAGTATATGAATGAAGTGGAGACTTTAAAATTGTGTGATCTGGACTTCTGGTAGCATATGCACCAGCTGTCTAATAGTAAGCAACATACCCACCCAGAGATTTCCAGACATCTGCAGGTTACCTTATATGTACAGCCTCTTCGTTGTATATATTATTAAGAACGGTGCAACATAGATCCTCAATATTTATATTTCGTGGTACATGTACTCTTGGTTCAAACAGATGAGAAAAAATATAGCATCTCTAGCTCAAAGTGGGGGGTTGGAGGAGGTAAGAGGAGGCTGAATGCAAGGAAAATCCATTACAGGGGAGAGACCAATCATTCCTTTGCTCAATGCTAACCTAAAAGCTTTTGAGGTCATTTGGATATAAGAAGAATGGTTTGTGATCACTCCTAAAAATCTGTTTAATCCAGCCTGATATGTCAACATAAAAGTGTGAATTTTAAAATAATAAGGCGGCTAAAGTGACGACAAGGTGTAGCAGATTTTTAAAAAGTAATTAAAATCTGCAAAAGTTGCAGCAAAAGGCAAATAACAACCAGTACAATTTTTTTTTACTGTGCAGCAGAAAAAAAGGAGCGAGAGAAGGGGACAAATGAATCTCTAGAAGCAAGGCATTCCAAAAATTAGGCACAGCTACAGAAATGTTCCCCCAATACACACCAAATCCCAACCAAATCTGCTTTAACCACAAGAGAGAGTGGGAACATAGACCACACATACGTAAGCCTTTTTTTAAAAAAGAAGATGACAAAAGACATCTGTTTCTTATACCACACGACTGTTCTCATTTATATATCTTGTATTTCAAGTCCCTACATTGAGTCCCTATATTGGGAGAAAGGCGGGATGTATGAACATAAAAATAAATAAATAATAAATTGTATTTAGCATATTTTGTTTTGAGATTGGTTACCAGAGCATAAACACGGCCTTAATTCTCACTGCCGAGAAATGTATCTCTGAGAAAATCCAATTGTAAGTGGAACAGCGCATTTATTGTAGCGAATACACATGCTGCACAACTGGTTTGTTGCAGACAGCAGGAAGGGCGAGAAAGCGCTAAAACTGGATTCAATAGGTAAACATTTATGCGAAGATTAAAATTTCATATTACACAATTTGTAAGACGACAAACTCGAGTATAGTGTGTACAATCAATCAGATGTTTGTTCCTCGCAGTGTGTATAGAACCCTTCGAGGTGGAAAATCTAGGGCCCCATTATAGCAGGCTATTAGTTGTTGTTATGAATATACAGACCTGTTTAATACGTTGAATGAAGAAATGAGCAAGTTAGGAAATAAGACTAATGGCAGGGCAAGAGGAAAGGCAGGCACACAAAACACAAGGGAAGTGGGGGAGATTACAACACACAACTTTTAAGCTGCAATTACAGCCAGAAAAAGTGACTTTGGCAATACTTATCACACGCCGCCACCTCCGACGTGTGTCTCCGAAGCATGATTAAGGCATCATTTTTCATTGACAGGGGAAACCTGTCAATAACCTTACCATTCTGCTAATCCTCAGGTGTGAAACGGCGCTGCTGGGGCAGTTGCGATATTGGCAGTCACTTGATATCACAGTCTCCGTCTCTCCCACTAACCCCTTCCCCAACACTATTCCCAAGCAGGCTGATTGCTTTGATTTTAATTTCTATTTCTGTTCTTCTTCTTCTTCCGAGACTTAAATCGCATTAGCAGAACTCCAAAACTATGTGAAAAAGTCAAAATAATATTTTTTAAAAATAAAAATAAAGGCATGCTGGGTAGGTCATAGGAGGGCAACATTAAGGGGGAGTGTGGTTGACAGCACTGTAGAAGAAGTGGCCCCAGTTGCGCTATTGTAGAGACATGCAATAATGGCTTGCATTTTTACTAACTGACGCGATTGCGGCAATAACAGGGCTTACGTGGAAATGTCCATGATCTCTTGCCTCCTGTCATTTGCCAACACCTTCACTACACCTTCCTTACTGCTACACTTTAACTACATAAATCATTTAATGCAATCCTTTTAGGAGGAAAATACCAGACTCCCGAACTAGAGATAAAATAGTACCTTTGCTTAAATCAGGGGGTGATCCCCAATCAATATCAGCGTATAGATTGGTAACGCTACTCAATCAGGATCAAAACGTATCTATATCAATGATTGTTCAAAGATTAAATAAATGCATAATGATATATATCCACACAAACCAAACTTGATTTTATGAAGGTAGGACACTAGCTGACTCCATAAGAAAATCTTTAGGTATAAATCCACGTGGTTAAATCCCATAATAACCCAATAGCTGTAATATTATTAGATGCGTGGAAAGTTTTTGACCATCTTGAGCATGTTTAGTTGATAGAACTTGGGTGGGAGGGAATGAATATGGGAGACAGATTAATTACTATTATATATATTAAAAAATATGAATATGCAAAAGGTGCAGTACATATAAATGGAATAGACTCCCAACCTTTCCTTCTGCTTAGAGAAACATGAAAAGGCTGCCCACTTTACCCCATTTTATGTGCATTATTGACAAAACCTTTAGTGGTACTGTATTAATAAATAACTCACAAAGACAAGCTATTTAAAAAAAATGAAGAACATAAGATAAATTTATTCATAGATGATATTTTATTATTTGTATCAAATCCAACACAGTGTATAGGGCATGCATTAATGATTCTAAACAAATTCCAGGTACAGTTGGCCCTTACAGCCCACTAGGGTTTGGTTTTGGGATCCCTTTTTGACACTAGAATTAGTGAATACTCAAGTCCCATTATATGCAATGGTGTAGTAACTTGGCGTCCCTTATATAAAATGGAGAAATCAAGGTTTGCTTCTTAGATTTTATTCTGGAGTTTATTTCATTTTGTTTTGGATTTTCAAGCTCTGAATGGCTGAATCCATGGATGAAGAATCTGTGGATATGGAGGGCCAAGTGTATTCACTGGATTCAAAATAAATTATGACAAAAATGTTAAATATAAATATGACAAAAGAAAACCAAACAACACTAAAAACAATACTCAGTTTATCAGTTAGTTTTTCTGGATTTAGATATTTAGACATTTTCACAACTAAAATCCGATCACATTTTATATATTAGACTTTAATAAAAGGCTATATTAAACACAAATTAAGGGAATGGTATAAATTACAGTTCTCTTTATTGTGCAGGCTAGCCATAGTCAGAGACCACATCTTATCTATTTTTTTCCTAACTGCACATTTTTCCATTATTGATATATGAGGCAAAATTTACAAAATGGGGAAAAAAATCTTAGAAAGTTTATAGCAGGCGTGTTAGCACGCCTTGCCTACCCTGTGCTATATTTTTGGGATCCCTATATCTAGATATATCATCTTTTTGACAGATCAATGACTTTTCAGGAACACAAGGTCAGGTTTACAGGGGAAGAGATTTCCATGTCCCAAAGCATTTGCACATTCAGGTAAATAAGACCATCCTATTTCCATATTTCTAGCTTGGTTAGCTCTGTATGCTGTGTCTGTGTGAATTGCTACTGTGCATATATGATTGCACTCAGCATCCTTTTTTTAAAAATAAAACCTTCTTAATTCACCCAAACCTAGAGTTCTCCTTGGTCAGTACTGGTATACACAGGTGCAAATGGTCCAAAGATTACCCAAGCCTCTTGTAAAAGCTCATTTCCCCAGCATTTGAAGTAATGTTTATAGTTGGTGGGGACTTCCGAGTCCCAAACCCTCTAAATCTGTGAGTTGGTTTCGGACATAAATGTCATAGTGGAACTGTAGTTCGTTGGCAGCACACATGCCTGCACTTATAAAGTTCTGAAACAATCTCAGTTTCTGAAGGATCTTAAGTGACGCATCAGGAAAACACCTCTGAGACCTTGGAGAAACTCTCTGCACAGGCAAGCTTTTGGGATCTACCTTAATTTTTACACATATGGTCCTCATGGACCATATGCATTTCCCTCACTTCAGTTCTGACCTATCGTTATTGTTGTGGTGTGCCTTCAAGTCATTTTTGTCTAATGGCGACCTTAAGGGAAAACTGTCATAAGGTTTCTTGGCATGTTTCTTCAGAGGAGGTTGCCATTGCCATCCTCTGAGCCTGAGAGAGTGTGACTTGCCCAAGATCACCCTGGGTTTCCATGGCTGAGCGGGCATTCATACCTTGCTCTCCAGGGTCATAGTCCAATGCTCAAACCACTACCCAACTAGCCTTCTTAACAGACCTGTTGGCTTTGCACAAGTTTACCTTCTGGTGGAGTTGCTGCTAGATTTTACTGATGAAGATCAGTCCTACTGCCTGTTTTTATTCTCTTCAATTTATGTGTATAAGACGGATAGGGAAAGCATAGCCCATGACCTACACATCACCACACTGAGACCTGAACTCCCTGCCCCACATTTTCCATTTTAAATTTTTAAAAAAATTTACAACCTGGTGTAGAAATCTCCTCTGGTGTTTTAGGCCCCAGTCTTGAATGTCATAATCTGTTGAATGTCATAGTCTGTTGTCGCTCAGTTGTTGCAACTGCATGTTTCTGTAAGAATCCTATACAGTGGGCCCTTGTTATCCGCTGGGGTTTGGTTCCAGGACCCTCTGTGGATAACGAAATCTGTGGATGCTCAAGTCCTATTAAATATAATGGCACAACAATATGGTGTCCCAGATATAAAATGGAAAATCAAGGTTTGCTATTTGGAATTTATACTTTTGGGGAATATTTTCAAGCTGTGTACGCTCAAATCCGTGGATAAAAAAAATCCGTGGATAAGGAGGGCTAACTGTATAAAGTTTGTTTAATTGCTTGTTCATGATGGAATACCGGGCCACCAAAACAGTCCACCTGGCATTGTTTTTAAATAAGTCACTGAGTTCAAACTACTCTCTTTGATAAACGTTAAAAGGTAAAATAAAAATCTTCAAGTCATTTAATATATTTTTATCTTGTTTAAATGATTCACTGATTTTAATCTGGAATTGTTTTAATTCGTTCATATCGTTTTATCTGTTTGCCACCCTGAGACACGGTGATAAAAATGTCTAATGATTTCCTCAAAAGAAATTATAAATAAAATATGTTCAACAGGGACACAATTGTATCGGACTACAGCAGTGGTGCTTTCCCTTACCTTTCCAGGTTATGATTCTGATACAGAGATCGAAGCTGCTAAGCCAGCAGAAATATATAAAAATAGACTTTTTGCCTTGAAAGTGGCAGGTTTTTTCCCCCCGCTGTTGGTGGACTTTACTATCTCTGAACTTCAAAGCTGCAAATGTGAGCTCTTTAATCGCAAAGGAAAGTGCTGAGTCTGGCAATATCTCTTGGCTTACATCCCAGAGATGCCTTTTTTTGAAGCTGCTTAGGTTGCTCTTACAGGGCAGCGATACCCAGATATCTCTTGCTCTGCTTCACAAGTAAAGACATGCTCCATTATGTAGTCATTGGCAGAGACAGGAGAAAACAGAGTTATGAAAGTTCCTTTGAAAAAGTACTTCGTTACAACTGGGAAGCCAAATCCCTGCCAAAACCTTTAACTACTATTATACTTTCAATTTCTTACAAAGCAATTATTTAATTACCTATTTTTCAGAAATAAAAATAATGGTCGGAATCCTGTTGGAAATTTACATCCCCGTAAGTGGACTTATGTCTGTGGGAAACAGAATGGGACAGTCCTTTAATATCCATATCCAGTAAGGAGCTGTTATGACATTACTACAAGGGACAGCTAGTAAACTGAATAGTACACATCAGTTCACCATCTAGGGTGTGCCAAGTGACTAACAGAGTTTCTTAGTGCCTCTGCTAACTAACTTCCAGGAAATTTTTGCACACAGAAATCCTACTGAGAGAGACGTGGGATCTAAAAGTCAAAAACAGGTGTTATCATATTTGCCTGAGCATACTCTCGCAGCATTTTTTAAAAGAATGGCCATGTATGATAAGTATGAACATCTGGATAGCTGAAGGTTCCTCACCACTGATGTAAACAATCCTGGACAAGATGGACTGATAGTAAACTGATATAAGCCAGGAGTGGGCAACCTTAGACAGTCAGATGTTTTAGCACTACAGTTTCCATAATGCCTCTCCCTTGGCTATGTTGCTTAGGGCTAATGGAAGTTGTAGACTCAAATATATCAGAAATTCCACAGCTGTCCATCCCAGTATAAGCCAACTTCTAATACTTCTTCCAACTTTCAATGATTCTTCCATCTGTGGCCCAGTTGCACAGGGACTACATGGAGCTGTTGAGCTGCCCAACATCTCTTTTCCTTCAAAAGAGGATTGGAGATCTGTAGCCCTCCAAATGTTCTGGAACTCCAATTCATCAATAGTTCAGCATCATGAAAGACTGATAGGTCTTCACCCCTGTTTTAAAAAAGAATGTCATGATCTGAAGGAATTGGCGCACAAAACTAGTACTGGCTTCCAGCTGGAACTCATAGTCGTACTCGGGACAAACATGCCCATTGCCCAATAACCTGGCCAGCCAAAGGGAATGCAAATTAGAAAACCTCTCCAATTTGAGACTGGATTGACTGGGACAGCACTCGGCTGAAGTTCTTGGAGGGCAATCTTCAAACTGCCTGGTGCCTGGAAGAGCTCCAATGCAGGGTTGAATGGCTTCAGAGGAAGCAGATGGAGAGGATCTGCTTGGCCTACTCCATCGATATTCAGAAGTGTAACGCTTTGATTTAATCATGCTTTGTCATTTCTGGTTTTGTTTGGCCATGAGCATCATTGCCTGGCAAGTGCCTACAGTCTTGGACTGAGTTGGGTGGGGCACTCGTCATGGCAGCAGTGCTTGGGAAAATGCCCAAGGAAGAATTTTTTAAGCTGGCTCCCATTGACAGGAGGAAAGAAATGCCTCGGACGGGGAAGAGAAGGAGAAGGAAGTCATGCCTACCTATGCCCGCTTGACCCCTAAACAAGGGATTAAGGTCCTATACCAAAGGTGGGCAGAGTGTCATCCATGGGCCATGCATATCCGCAGTGGGAATTTGTGGGCAGAGAGCCAGTGTGGTGTAGTGGTTTTAACATTGGACTATGACTCTGGACAGTAGGGTTCGAATTCCCACTTATTTTTATTATTATTATTTTATTTAATCCTGCTTTCTCCCAAGTTGGGACCCAAGGTGGCTCACAATATTTATTTGGCAATGTATCCCATCTGGCTGGCCTTGGGCATATCCCAGTCTCGCAGCCTCACAGGATGGCAATGACAAACCCTCTCTGAAGAAACTAGAGTTGCCTTAGGGTTGCCATAAGTCAGAAATGGCAACAAAAAAGGCTCCTCTGGGCCATCAAACACTTTATTATCTTTGGGGAGGGGGGTACTCCAAAATGCTCCCAAATGACCTCATGTTCCTAGGACACACCAGGGAGCAAAAATTATATATATATACGCACACATACATATAAACACACATGTATAAACACACACACACACACATGACAGGAGCAGAGCCAGTGTGGCATAATGGTTTGAGTGTTGGACTATGAATCTGGAGACCAGGGTTGAAATCTCTGCAAAGCCATGAAACCTAATGGGTGGGCGAGTCACACTCTCTCAGCCAAGATGGCAATGGCAAACCTCCACTGAAGATATTTGCCAAAGGCAAAATCCCAAAAGAACCCCTGCTCTAGCTTTTTTTAAAAAAATAAATGGGATCTCTTGTTTTGTTTAAAGAAATAGAATCTAGCTTTTCTTTTAGAAATGAGATCTAACTTTGTTTCAGAAATAGGATCTAGCTTTGTTTCAGAAATGGGATCTAGCTTTTTTAAAGAAATGGGATCTCTCATTTTGTTTAAAGAAATGGAATTTCGTGTTTCTTTTAGAAATGGGATCTAGCTTTTCTTAAAAAGTGGGATCGCTCACTTTGTTTGGGATCTAGCTTTTTTAAAGAAATGGAATCCTGCTTTTCTTTTAGAAATGGGATCTCTCTCTCTCTCTCTCTCTCTCTCTTTAAGAAATGGGATCTCTCACTTTATTTAAAGAAATAGGATCTAACTTTTCTTTTAGAAATGGGACCTAGCTTTTAGAAAAGGGATCTAGCTTTGTTCTAGAAATGGGATCTAGCTTGTTTTAAGCAATGGGATTTAGCTTTGTTTAAAGAAATGAAATCTAGCTGCTGCTTCTTTTTTTTAAAGAAATGGGACCTAGCTTTGTTTTAGAGCTGGGATCTAGCTTGTTCATCTTCTCCTTTTCCCCAGAAGTGGGACCTCTGGCTTTGTTTCAAGAGAGGAGTCCTAGCTTTCCCTCCAGCCAAGACCAGGCTCCAGCAGAAGGTGTGATGCTCAGGAGGGATGCTCTCCAACCAAAGCATCTTTCCCACCCAGAGATGCCTGAAGCCAGGTGGCCTCCTCCTTCCAAAGCCCATCCTTCCTCACCTTGTCGTTGAGGTTCTGCAAAGCTTCCTTGCCACCTGCTCTCCGGATCTGGACCTTCCTGCCTCCTGCCACATCCCTCTGTTGGGCCACGATCTTGCCACCTCCTCCTCGGCCCACGGAGAGGGCATCGAAGTCAAGGGTCTTGTTCTCCAAGGAACCTTCCACCGGGCAGAACATGCCGCAGAATTTCTGCCGGGGCTTGGGACTCCCAGAGCCCAGGTTCTTGAAGAAAGCAGGCACCTCTCCTCCTGCTCCATCCTCCCCTTCATCCTCCTCGTTGGCCTTGGAGGCTTGCCTCTTCTCTGCCATGGCTGGCCTCTTCAGCAAGGGATGGCTAGGGAGGAGGATCTGCCTTGCTTGCTATGCCAAGCTACTGGAGGGCAGAGAGAGAGATGATGATGATGATGATGATGATGATGATGATGCCCCCCTTGTGAGAGCCAGGGATGGAGAGAAGGAGCCCAGCCCAGCCTTTGTAGGGAGCTGGTCCTCATAGAGAGAAAGAGGAGAGGAGGAAGGAGGCAAAGTTAGAGAGGGAGGGATGGATGGAGGGTGGGTGGGGAAGGATGCTCAGGAGGACCAGGGCTGGGTACCACTTCCCAGCAACCAGCTGGTGATGTATAAGGAAGGAAGGGGGGAAGGAGGAGGAGGAAAGAAGAAGGGGCAGGGAAGGGGGGAAGGAAAAAAAAAGGGGGAGGAATAAAGGGAGGAGACCCCCCCCCCTTTTCACTCTGCTGCAGCAAAGAATTGATCCGGAAGTGATGTGACAAGTGCAAATGGCTCAGAAATGCCTCCCTTCCCCTCCCACTGCAGCTGCTACAAGTGGTAGGGAGGGCATTGGGGAGGGAGAGTTGTTGCAAGCCCCCTCCTTCTCCTTGCAAAGGATGGAGGCTTTTCCTCCCCTGCCACACCCACCTCCAAGGCTGAGTCCCTCCTAGCCTTCCCTGTGCAACACACACAGACACACAATGTGCACACTGGTAGGGGATGGGGGACAGGGAAGGGTTGGAAGGGGGGGGGATCCAGATAAGATGGGGAAGGATAGTCAGAGGTTGACCTTGGGATGGAGGGGATGCTGGCTTTGTGTAAGGGACTGGGACATGGAGAGAAAGGAGAAACTGAAAGGGGGGGGGGGGTTTGAATGCATCTGCCTTAGCATGATCCCCCTCCCCAGGACGTACTAAAGCAAATGACATTACTTGCCCATAGAAAATCACTGAAGAACACTTGCCCATAAGGAAACATAGGGCAATACTTGCCCACAGAGAGCCATTGGAGAAACATGAGGCAATACTTGCCTGTGCAGAATCACTGCAGAATACTTGCCCATAGAGAGTCATTGGAGAATATTTATCCATAGGGGGATACTTGCTCACAGGGAAACATAGGGCGAGTATTCAATGTTTTCCTCTGGGCAAGTATTCTGCAATGGTTCTCTATGGGAAAGTATTCTCCAATGATTCTCTGTGGGGAGGTACTGTATGGTTTCCTTATGGGCAAGGATGGTTTCCCTATGGGCAAGTAGTGTCATTTGTTTTAGGATGTCCCATCCTCCCTTCCCTTGAGCCCATCACATTGTCTCCTCCAGATATGTTTTATTCAAAGTCCCATCATCCACAGACTGTATGGGGGCTTCCTCCCTTCCCTTCATCATTGCTGTACTGGAGGCACCATCACCACCACCATTATCATCATCATCATTAATTTAAAGCCCTTCTTTCTCCCAATAATGAGACTTGAGAGGCTAACATTTTAAAAACAATCCAGATTAAAGAACATGACTAAAGTATAAAGGATACAATTAAACAAACCATATATTCAAGCAATGTTAAAAAATATTAAAGTGCATTAAAACAATATTTAAAAACCCTATACGTTGTTATCATTGTGTGCCTTCAAGTCATTTCCAACATTTGGCGACCTGAATTGGTTCAGAAGGTGGCTTGCCATCGCCATCCTTGGAGGCTGAGAGAGTGTGACTTGCCCAAGGTCATCCAGTGTGTTTACCCTTTTAAATGTCAAAACCAACACCACACAGCATTAAAAGCCCAACCTCAAGAGTCTGGAAAGGCCTGGTGGCACAAAAATGCTTTAACCTGCTGCTGGGAGGAGAGCAAGGACTGAAAGACCTCCTTACTGAGCTGGAGGGTCATTGCAGAAGCTCAGGATGTCAAATGTCTCCCAATTTGGGGAGGCAGGATTGTCAAGGGTTGCTTTCATCCCTCCAGGTGAAGCCATAGGGGTCCCTTGGTTGAGGCATGGTCCCTATTGAACAGGATGCCCAAGGCGCTGTCCTTTCAGCACCAGGCTTCCTTTCCCAGCCCAAAGACATTGCTGGAACAGAGCAAGTGGAACCAGGGGATGATCAAGAACAACATTATGGAGAATTCAAAGATATAGCCGTGTTAGTCTGCAGAATCAATACTTAGAGAGATCTTGAAGCACCTCTGAGACTAACTGAAAGAAATAAATTGGCAGCATGAGCTTTTGTAGACTTTAGTCTACTTGCTCAGATGCATCTGAGGAAGTAGACTGAAGTCTACGAAAGCTCCGGCTGCCAATTTCTTTCAGTGAGGCTCAAAGGTGCTCCAAGATCTCTCTACGTACTAAAGTTATGTAGAGTACAATAGCAATCCCAATCCACAAAACAGTGATGCCTTTATGAGGCCAACCAAAATGCACCAAATACATTTTCTTAGAATTGAAAGACATAACCAGGTTAGTGTGGAAAATTAGTATGCAAAGGGGTCTTGTAGTACCTTTGAGACTAATTGAAAGAAAGAAGCTGGTAGCATGAGCCTCCATAGATTTGAGTCTATTTCCTCAGGTCATAGACTTGAATCTAATTCCTCAGGTCTATGAAAACTCATGCTACCAATTTCTTTCTTTCAGTTAGTCTCAAAGGTGCTACAAGATCCCTTTCAAAGCATGTTGCAAGCTTTCGAAGCTCCACTGGCCTCTATGACTTTTTTAATGCCTTGGCCTGATGAAGAAGCCAGTGGAGCTTCAAAAGGCTGTGACATGTATTTGAAGGCATCTTGTAGCTCCTTTGAGATTAACTGAAAGAAAGACATTGGTAGCATGAAGTTTTTGTAGACTTGACTTGACTTCCTCAGATCTGAAAAATGACCAAGGAAACATGAACACAGCAGACGAGTTCTAGGTATGAATCATTGTCAGTATCTCATTCTCTGCAATACTAGAAATTTGAGAACTGCAGGAAAATTTTCTTGGGGGGGTCAGTGTCCTCAGTTTAACATTTCTGCTCTCTCTACTGCCTTTGAGTTCTTAAGATTGTTATACCTAACCTCTGCGTTCATACATCTTCCTCCTCATGCCTTTGTTCAGCCTGACAAAAGAAGACTGGTCATTAAAAATGTTAATTCCCCCAGCAGTTTCTTATGATGGGCAAGTTGATTTATTCATCTATGTATTCATATCCCACCTTTCTCCCAGTAAGCTAAAGGTAGTGTGTAAGATTTCCTTTTCCCTACAACATCTTCACAACAACCCTGTGAGGTATGTAAGGCTGAGAGAGAATGACCAGACCAAGATCGCAGAGTGAATTTCATGGCTTGGTAGGCACTTGCAAATGGATTTCCAAAATTCCAGTCCAACATTGGAATGGCTACAAAATAGTGTATTAAGCCTTAATTATTACCAACTGGATGGTAACAATAGAACATATAAATTGAAGGCATTTATGTGAACATATGCACAATCACCACACACACACACACACACACACACACAAAAGGTTTTACCTCCCCTGGCCCATGCTGACAGATATGTCTGAGCTTTAGATATGCCCAACTAATTGTGTAATTCAAAATGCTGTTCAGGAATATTATTATGTTAAAAATCCATATTCAGTACTTTTCCAATCCAAACGCCATTTCCCAAAGCTATTTATCGCTATGCATTATTTATTCATTCAGACGCATACCATTAAATGTTAATTTACAGTCATCTGTGGCCTCCAGCATGGATACTAATATTTAAAAATGCAAAAAAGATGTTGAAGATAAAAACTCCCAAGTCCGTTGTCACAAAGACAGGCAAACATGCCTAAATCGTTTTCAGAGGAAAGAGGAACCGTGAGTTCAAAACAACAATGCCAAACAAACCTGAGACAGCCTAATGACTATTTCCTTCAAGACCTCAGGTTTAAAAGGGAAAGCAGTAATCCCAGAGGTTTGGGTTGGAGGAGACCAGCGATGTGCTTTGGTGACTAATGAGGCAGAAAAGATGGAGAAGAGAGTTGTCCAAACGCCTTCGCACCATCCCGCACAACAAGATCATATCTTGGTATGGCACAGGGCAAGAGGCTCCATCAGTGGAGGTGCCTTGATAGAGGACAGAGGGCAACATATGGTCCATCAGGTACGCAGACTCATGCATTATTGAAGCTTTATAAATATTAATAGAAGGAATTACGAATAAACAATCAGGCAACATGGGTCACTGCTGGACTTGTCAAGAGGAGAGGATTCAAGAGGATGTAATAACCGGCTGCAATTTGCGCTCTGGCTTTCATAGACATGGGATGCACTCAAGAGCTCTGCAGATGAGCTCCAGGCCCGTTCCTATGGTTTCTCACCTGAAGTGGCTCTGAAGTAAAGGGGACACATGGTCTTAGATGTCTCTACACTAATGCACAGAGCATGGGAAATAAGCAAGATGAACTTGCACTCCTAGCACAACAAGGGAAATATGATATAATAGGCATCACTGAAACCTGGTGGGATGAGTCTCACGACTGGAATATAGAAATAGAGGGATATAACCTTTTTAAGAGAAACAGGCCAAGCAGGAAAGGAGGAGGAATAGCATTATATGTCAAGGATATTTACACCAGTGAAGAGGTCCAGGAAATCAATACTGGAAGCCAGGTGGAGAGCATCTGGATAAAAATTAAAGGAGAGGGAAACAACAGGGATGTCACTGTGGGAGTCTACTACAGACCCCCAAGTCAGACAGAGGAAATGGATGATGCCTTTCTAGAACAGATGACCACACAATCAGGAAGGAGAGATGTAGTAGTGATGGGGGACTTCAACTACCCGGATATTTGCTGGAAGTCAAACTCAGCGCTATCCTCAAGATCTAGAAAATTCCTCACTTGCCTGGAAGACAATTTCATTGTCCAAAAGGTGGAAGAGGCAACAAGGGGATCAACTATTTTGGATCTGATCTTAACCAACAGGGAAGACCTAGTTGATGGGGTGCAAGTGGTGGGATCCTTAGGTGGAAGTGACCATGTCCTCCTGGAGTTTGTTATACAGTGGAAAGGTGAAGCTAGGCATAGTCAGACACGCATTCTAGACTTTAGGAAAGCTGATTTCAATAAACTTAGAGAAATACTGGGGGTGATCCCATGGACAAGAATACTAAAAGAGAAGGGAGTTCAAGATGGATGGGAGTTCCTCAAAAGGGAGATACTAAAGGGACAATTTCAGACAGTTCCAATGAGGAAGAAAAATGGGAGATGTCTCAAGAAACCGGTATGGATGACTAAGGAACTTACAAATGAGCTAAGTTTTAAACGGAACATGTATAAAAAATGGAAAAATGGGGAAATCACCAAAGAGGAATTCAAACAAATAGCCAGTACATGTAGGGATAAAGTCAGAAAAGCTAAAGCGCAAAATGAACTCAGGCTTGCTAGAGACGTTAAGAACAATAAAAAGGGCTTTTTTGGATATGTCCGCAGCAAAAGGAAGAAGAAGGAAACAGTTGGGCCACTGCGTGGAGAGGATGGCCAAATGCTCACAGGAGACAGAGAAAAGGCAGAATTGCTCAACACCTTCTTTGCTTCAGTCTTCTCAGGAAAGGCAAAGGGTGCCCAACCTAAGGATGATGGGGCAGAGGACAGAATAGGGGAATTTCAGCACAGAATAAATAAAGAGACAGTACAGGAATACCTGGTTAATCTAAATGAATATAAGTCTCCAGGACCAGATGAACTACATCCTAGGGTATTGAAAGAACTGGCAAATGTAATATCAGAACCAATGGCAATCATCTTTGAGAACTCCTGGAGAACAGGAGAAGTCCCTGCAGATTGGAGGAGGGCAAATGTTGTCCCAATCTTCAAAAAGGGGAAAAAAGAGGATCCCAACAATTATCGTCCGGTTAGTCTGACATCAATTCCAGGAAAGATTCTGGAGCAGATCATTAAGCAGAGAGTCTGTGAATATCTGGAAGATAATTCCATAATCACAAAAAGCCAACATGGGTTTCAGAGAAACAAGTCATGCCAGACAAATCTGATCTCTTTTTTTGATAAAATTACTAGCTTGGTAGATGAAGGGAATGCTGTGGATATAGTATATCTTGACTTCAGTAAGGCATTTGACAAGGTTCCCCATGACATTCTTGCAAACAAGCTTGCAAAATGTGGGATAGACAAGGTAACCGTTACATGGATTTGTAACTGGTTGACTGACCGAACCCAAAGGGTGCTCACCAACGGTTCCTTTTCATCCTGGAAAGAAGTGACAAGTGGGGTCCCACAGGGCTCTGTCCTGGGCCCAGTGCTATTCAACATCTTTATTAATGACTTGGATGACAGTATCGAGAGCCTAGTTATCAAATTTGCTGATGACACGAAATTGGGAGGAGTAGCTAATACCCCAAAGGACAGGATCAAAATTCAAAATGACCTGAATAGACTAGAAAGCTGGGCCAAAGCTAACAAAATGAAATTTAACATAGAGAAATGTAAGGTCCTACACATAGGGCGGAAAAATGAAATGCACAGATATAGGATGGGGGACACCTGGCTGAATGAGACAACATGTGAAAGGGATCTAGGTGTCCAAGTAGACCACAAGTTGAACATGAGTCAACAGTGTGATGCAGCAGCTAAAAAGGCCAATGCAATTTTAGGTTGCATCAATAGAAGTATAGTGTCTAGATCAAGGGAAGTAATAGTGCCACTCTATTCTGCTTTGGTCAGGCCCCACCTGGAATACTGTGTCCAATTCTGGGCACCACAATTCAAAAAGGATGTGGAGAAACTGGAGCATGTCCAAAGGAGGGCGACTAAAATGGTGAAGGGTCTGGAAACCATGCCCTATGAGGAACGCCTTAGGGAGCTGGGGATGTTTAGCCTGGAGAAGAGAAGGTTAAGGGGTGATATGATAGCTCTGTTTAAATATTTGAAAGGATGTCACATTGAGGAGGGAGCAAGCTTGTTTTCTGCTGCTCCAGAGAACAGGACTCGGAACAACGGATGCAAACTGCAGGAAAAGAGATTCCACCTCAACATTAGGAGGAACTTCCTGACAGTAAGGGCTGTTCGACAGTGGAACACACTCCCTTGGAGGGTGGTGGAGTCACCTTCCTTGGAGGTTTTTAAGCAGAGGCTGGATGGCCATCTGTTGGGTATGCTTTGATTGGGAGTTCCTGCACGGCAGGGGGTTGGACTGGATGGCCCTTGTGGTCTCTTCCAACTCTAAATTTCTATGATTCTATGATTCTATGAACCCAGAAGTGGAAAGGAAATGTCCCTGATACCAAATGGTTTCCATCACAACAAAAGCTCCTTCTGACATTGCCGCCACACTCAGGGTGACACGATGCCCTCCTCGCCACAAAAGATGACAAGGCGACAAAATGTTGGACGTTCAAGAAAAATGGACATCTACAAATCAAACCTAGAAACACTTATATCACTGTAAGTTCATGAGTCTTAGTCATGCTCAAAATGGAGGACATTTTGGGATTCCTCCAGGAGAGAAGGTTGAAATGGAGGACATGTCTTGGAAAAGGAGGATGCCTAGTCACCCTCATCACACAAATGGTTAAAATGACCCTGTATTTTCACACAGTGTATTGTCAGCTACGTTTGTTATTTGCCCATTTCTATGTACTCAGGGTGTTTTGCCAATGGCTTTTAGAAAGAATGACTGGATCTAGTTATCATTCACAATTCTAGTAGGAAACAGAAGATGTCCAATGAAAGGTTATTGCTGTCTGCCTTCAAGTCATTTCGAACCCTAAGGTGAACCTCTCATGGGGTTTTCTTGGCAAGATTTGTTCAGAGGAAGTTTGCCATTGCATGTGACTTCCAGCTTTATGGCTGGAAACGGAAACATGTTCTCCAGACTTGTAGTCCAACATTCAAACCACTACGCTAGGTTGACTCTCCAGCAGTTTGTAAATCTCTAATAACTAAAGTTGCCTCAGAAGCCGCTGATGGACGATTGCAAATGAACGATCTCTAGCTATGATTGTGTATCAATTTGTAAGAAAGGGTCTGATGGAAATGAAGCTTAGCTGAACATAATTACAGAGTCTGGTCTACCAGTGAATTCTGGCAGGGTTAAAAAATCAGTGCATAGCAAAGCTTAATCGTGGATCTCTTTGAGATAGACCCGTGGTTTGTAGGAGAAAGTCCCTGACATGCCTAAGTTTCTTGGATACCAAGAATTGGGAACAGATTAGCTTGCAGTCAGAACTGATATTGAGCTAGATTGTTTCAATATCTGAAGGACTTTTTCTTATAGTCATCGGGAGGAAAGTAATCACCGCAATATGGCAGGCCAAACTTATTAAGATTTTTTGTTACAAATGAAAACAGCTTATGCATTTTTGGACTCTTTCCTACGTGTGCGGCTATGGGAATCATCACAATGAACACCTGCAAATCTCTGCACCGCTGATCAGTTCCTTCTCATCCCCAAATGGACCATAATACTGTCATATGGCACAGGTATCCGATAATGCTGTTACCCTGTTGGCATGGAAAGGAAACAATGTGAATATTCTTAAAATCTCTGCAGCACTTGCGTCTCCTCATGCCATTGCTTTATCCCAAGACACAATACCTTTGCTTGATTCTGCATCAGGGATACTTTTAAAAAAGAAAAAGTCTACCCTGCAGACTATGAGATGCTTAGCTATTCTAAAGGGAAAAAAAACTCTAAAGGAGACATTGCTGCCAATAGGATTGCCCGGCTGGTGTGCCAGTTTGAATAAAATTAACATACAGCTGAAAACGATACCATATGGAACTTTCTGCTTTTGAACACTAATTTATCTGATTGATAATGGAGACTGAGCAAACAGGAGGGATAGTTATTTAACAAATGACACAAAATGTAATTTCAGAAGATTGTCCTTTAGAGGTACAAAAAGAGAAAGATAGCGAGTTATTGCAATCGGGGAGAAATGTTTTCCCAGTCTGGCTTGAAAATAAATAAAACTTGCAATTACAGATCACCATAGGTTGCAATTATAGATTGCAATAGATGGGCAAAAAGGGCAGTCTCTGCACCAGAGGATAAATGGATATAAAGCAGACATAAGGAATGGGAATATACAGAAACCAGTTGCAGAACACAAAAGTTGAGAACTATAGTTCTCAGCCAGCCATTTGAATAGAGGACTGTCCTTTGGAAAGTAGGATCAATGGCTATGATGGACAGAACTTTTTCTTCAGATAGAAAATGAATTTTAAAAAACAACACATGACAAACCTTAGCCCAGATATTTCACTTGCCATTTTATTTTATTTATTTTTTAATTATTATTTTTTTAAAGTAGCAGAGTGTATCATGTTTCATTGCTCCCAGTCAACTGCATTGAAGGAGGACAGAAGAGATACAAGTTGCTAAACTGTCTGCAGTTTTCTCTCCTAAACAGAAGCAGATGAGCTGGATTAATTTTGAACATATGGTCTGCAATTTTCCTATTTGCCTTGCTAACAGGGGAAAAATGAACTCTTTTTGGACACAGGACCTCCAGTTGCATTCCTCTGCATGCACATAAAAACTAACTAATGTCAGAAGGAGCAGGTAGAGGGACCCAAGGAATTCCTATCTTTACAAACTTTGGTAAATTTAGACTGCTAAAGGATGGCTCAGAGATACATTGGAGGATAAGAATGGCTTATTTGCTTTCGGCAGAAAATCATCTTGGACAGATGGATTTCTTTGGATAACTAAATACGTTTGTCAACGTGAAAGCAAGGAAGAAGTCACTCAAGTAATGAACTAGTTTAGATAGAGATGATCCATTAGGGATTGCATTTGAATTCTGCATATGGTTGATAATTTGTGCTCTTAATTTTAGTAGTCATAAACATAAACACTGTGGCAATTCCTGAGTTCTTAAGATCAGACCTGGGCAACATAGGAGCCACAAGTCATGCGCAGCCCTTGAACCTCTCTTTGCAATCCCTGCATCTTTTCCAGAGACACACCTGAAGGAAGATGGACCAAAAAAATAACTTCACATTTCATGTAGCTCCAATTCCACTTTAAGATAGTGAGAATCCTCCCATATCTATATATGGATGGAAGTAAATTGGCAGCCACTTCTATTTTCATTTGAGGGAGATTGACCTTGATCTTGAGCATCAAAAACCAGCCTCTAGAAAAGGAGTGTGCAAAATGCAGCCCACGGACAACATGCGTCTCTCATGCCCATTCTTGACCCCATAGAATACATCTATTCTAAAGTTTAATTGCATTTCAACAATAGCTTTTTGTATGTTCTTATTTATATCACACACATGCACAAATGCACACACACATATTACAGTGGTCCCCCAGGATCCGAATCCCCCGGGGAACAAAATCCCCGGGACCCAAAACCGCTGGGGGCGAAAAAAAGCCCCTGGCCAACAAAAAAAACCCGGGTTGTGAAAAAAATTCGCAACCCGGAAGCTTTAAAACAGTGCGCTTCCAGCGCGCTGTGCATTGGCAAAAGCGGTCCGCCGGGTTGCGAAACACTTCCGGGATACAAAGGTAATCCCGGTACGGATTACCTTCGTAACCCGGGGGACCACTGTATATATATTCTATCATTTAATTACATTTCAGCAATAACTTTTTGTATGTTCTTATTAATATTGCATTTCAGCAATTAATTTTTTGAATGTTCTTATATCTCACACACAAGCACACTCACTCATATTACATATATAGTCTACATTTCAGCAATAACTTTTGTATGTTCGAATTTAAATCACACAACGCACAAACACACATACACATAGTTTGTGTATATTATAGTTTGATTGCATTTAAACAATAACTTTTTGTATGTTCTTATTTATATCACACACACACAAACACACTCACTCATATTATATATATTCTATAGCAATAGCAAGTATATTTCTATACTGCTTACTAATGTACTAAGTTGTTTATCTAAATTCCAGCAATACCTTTTCATATGTTCTTATTGATATCACACACATGCACAAATACACATGCACATATTATATATATTCTATCATTTACTTACATTTCAGCAATAACATTCTGTGTGTTCTTATTTATCTCTCTCCCACACAAACACACATATTCCTATTATATACATTTTCTATAACTTAATTGCATTTCAGCAATAACTTTTTGTGTATTTTTATTTATATCACACACACATTATATATATATATTGCATAACTGTATCTTGTTTTACTGCTGTAATCTGCTTGGATTCCTCGAGATTAAGTGGAATAATAATAATAATAATATAATATAATTGCATTTCAAGAATAACTTTTTGTATATTATTATTTTGTATGTTCTTTTTGTATCTTCACGCGCACACACATTCTATAATTTAATTTCAGTAACAACTTTTTGCATACGTCTGTGTGTATGTGTGTGTGCACGTGTGTGTGTGTGTATTAGAAGGAACCGTCACACCTAATTGGTAGTTTGTAACTAGTTCCTTACAAGTTCCTTTCAACTATGCATGCAAACAAACAGAGGAAGGAAAACAGCTTGGTTTCCAATGATGTTGGTGATGGCAAATGAACCTCCATAGAACAACATGGACATCTGTCCACATGTTCAGGTTATTTTCCAAGTGTGCTAAGAGAACAAGCTAAATTCAGAAACATGCTAAATCCTGTCTGCAGGAAGAAAGCTCTGCCTCTTCTAACAAAATGCAGGGCAGTTTCCCACACACAAAATGGAGGGAGGGAGGGTTGTCTGTTGTGTGCAGCAAGCAATTATTTCAAGGAAAGCCCAGTTGCCTTGGAAACTAGTCATCAAACCCAGGCCTTTGTAGGCTCTGTTAAGAGCAGCCTTCCTCTCATTTATTTCTCCTTTTTGTCCCCAGTCATGGAAGGCCCTTGCCTCCCAGACAGAAAGCTTGAAGGAGAAATGAATAAACACTTTGGGATGTGGTTCATTCAGGAAGCCTGGCAGAAAATGAAATGGTGCGAGAGATGTAACTGTGGCCTTGTTGGATGGATGTATACCTTCCAACATTTTACAGGCGAAAACCAGTACACACGTGGCCAAACAGTAGCACAGTGCAGTCAAGACTGCAAATGTTACTGGTGAGGAAGAACGGACAAGCTAGGAAAGGCTGCAGCAGTTTGCTTTTGCCTGAGCCTACTGGGAAGAGCAAGGGTCTGGCCGTCTATTCTCTCCTCTGCTGCTGAGTTATTTGAACGCAAACTACTTTTGCACTTTGATTTCGGTTTGCAACAACAGGAGTAAGCTGAGGACAAAGGGAGAAAGTGCGAGGAGTAGAGAGAAAGTGAGACATTTGAAAAGTGGCTGAAGATGGGAAGAAAAAGTAAGAAGTGACAGATGCAAGGTCAGTATCATGAGTGTACCTGTTTAGTAGCTTTTATATAGAGACCATTGTAGAGGACTATTATCGTTATCAATGCAAAGGAACAGAATACGACGACAAAAAGGGTGAACAAGAGCCTTTTCCCACAAGATCTGGGAAATCAAAGACAAATTCACAGCAAGAGCAGGGATGCTATTTGACCAATGGGGGAACACATTATACGACGTCCATAGGGTCACCATAAGTCGGGGCTGACTCAAGAGCAGTTAAGATTCAATTGAGAAAGCCTGCAAGATCTTAGCAGGACTGTTGATGATGAGAACTCATGAATACCTCATTCATGAAGTTGTCATACACTGAAGCTGACTTGAGGACAAATAACATGTAAGTTAAATACTTATCATATTGCAGTTTCTGCCACTTGTCACATCCATTTATTTCACCTCTATGAAGTCTGTGTTTTCCAACCAACAAGAGCTGGATCAGGTCCCAAAAGCCCTGGAGAAACCAGAAATGATTGGAGGCCCACTTTCGTTGCACAAAATCTGTGTACAGAGGTGGCAGTCGAAATGGGGAGAGGCTATGCTTTGTTTTAAAGGAGACTTGCCGCTTCAGGAGGTTTCTAGGAATGGCGGTTCTCCTTCTGTTGCTGGGAATTTTTGGTGGTGTTGGTGGTTCAAGGGGTGAGCAAAGCACAGCGTGCTGAATATGGCCCAAATATCACATGTTTCCCACTTCAAGTCTACACTTTCTAGCCAAATTTACTAGCTTAGGTCCCTTCCTCATGTACTTTCTGATTCTTTTCACTAGAGAGTAAAGGTGAGTTCTTTGACATGCAAAGCAAGTACTCTACCATTGCGCTTCAGTCCGACTCCCTAAAGATACCATCCTTTTTCCTCAATCAGATTGCAAAATATTATTCAGCAAAACAATTTGGCATAAATGTGTGAACAAAAATGTATCAGGATCATTTCCCAAACGGAAGAGAAACAAAGGATGTGCCATGAATAATTCATTCTATACTATGCTCTCAGCTCTAGAAATTAATTATGTGTAATTAATGTCAATTTGCAATGCCCTTCCAAGCTTCACATTTCACCCAAACAATATTGTGAGGGGGAAGAAAGCTTCCCGTATAATTATAATGCAATACAGAGTGAGGCCATGACATCTCAATCCTCAGAAGGTACTTGGATTGAACGCATTGCTCTCCATTTGTTGACACTGAACAAAAACATCTAGCTTTATCATATATACTCCAGTCCTTTTATTCACCAAGGGCAGGTTGGTTTTTCAGGTTACTGTCATCATTAAATCCACATCATTAAATCCCACCTGAAGTTTACGTGCAGCGTCCCAGTCTAGTTTCATATGGAGTTGTTTCTGTCGTCATCATTAATAACCTGCCTTTTTTACAATCTGGAATGCAAGACAGCTTAAAAGGGTAGGGTCTAGTTGTATGTCTAGTTGTAACATGCATGTCTAGTTGTAACTGCCTGTAAGGGATGGTGCTCATCTCCGGTACTAATCTGAATAGCCAGCGTTGTCCAAAGATGACTCCGGTGGTCATGGGCCAGCATGAGTGCACCGAATGCTGTTACCTTCCCACTAAAGTGGTACCTATTTATCCATTTGCAGGCTTTTGAATGTTGGCATAAGCTGTGACTAGTGGGTGGGAGGAGGGATTGGGTTGCTATATTTTAATTGTATCTGTATTTTATATGTTGTACCCCGCCCCGATTGCTCACCCAGAGGGGCGGGATATAAATAAATATTATATTATTATTAGTGACAAGAGCTCACTCCATCATGTGCCATTTAGGCCAACATGTCTCAGCCAACATGGCCAATGGCAAGGAATTACGGGAACTGAAGTCCAAAATATCTATGGAGCCAGACATTTTAATCCAAGATCTCCAGCATTGCCACCTGTCTCTCTAGCAATGAGCCACACACTCAATCTACTCTTTTGCTCCTATGGCCATTCCTACGTACGGTTCGTAAAATCTGGATTTGAAACTCTTATGAACATCAGATTTCAATTCCCAAAGTCTAGATTGCTGACTGAATTCCACATAATGTGGATAGAAGAACATAGCGCTGGCATTTATGCTGAGACTTGGATGTTGTAGGTCTGTGAGCCAATAAGGCAGCCAAACCAAAGAGGCATCAGGACAACTAATTAATCAGCCTCGTTATTTATTAATTGCCTGAACAATAAACTGACATCTTAGGGCAGAATTCTGCCCTGCACCACATAGAAAACAGAACAATGGGGCCTTAGTTTCAACGGGGTTTGGGTCGGGTCATGCCAAGAGCAGCAGCAAGTGTGGCAATTCACAGGAGGCCACTTCTTGTAGGTCCAAGCGTCCTGTAGGTCAGGTAACATACAGCATCCAAAGCACCTTTGCTGTGACGTCCCTGATGAGAACACATTGAATCGGCACACTGTACTTATCCCCAGTTGCCCCTGCTAATGAGGTTTTAGTGCACCGAACCTTACTTAATATGGTAGTTAATACAATGAAAAGAATGAATCAATTACCCCAGAGGGACTCGTTGGCCTCTTCCATGCTCAAACTAAAGGGAGTTCCATTTTTCTTCTGCTCATCCTGGCCCATTTCATTTGGCAAATCTCCCCTTTATGCCCAGGGAAGCCTTCACCTCCTCGTGCCAACCTTTTCCCCTCTTCTCAAAAACATATACCCAAATCCATGGACGTTCAAGTCCCATAAAACACATTGGCATGGTGAAATGGTGCCCCTTATATAGAGTGGCAAAATCAGGGCTTGCTTTTTAGAACTGATTTTTTTAAAAAAATATCTTCAAACCGTGGATGCTTGAATCTGTGGCTAAAGAATCCGTGGATAAGGAGGGCTGACTGTCTTTTATTATAATCTACATTAACAATAAACTACTTTTGACTAACCTACTTCATAACCATCTTGCATTAAATGTTTTAAAAGTACTGTGCCAAAAACTCCTGCATGTTTTTGGTGGGGCTTGATCTGCTGTTAAGTCCAAAACGTGGGTTATAAACAGATTTCATATTTCCAACAAATTGTATTTTCCTGTTTCTTCCCTTAGCACTCAAGCATTTATTGTCTTTTTTTTTTCAGCTTAAGGAGTCCACCAAAACCTGTCCAGCTGGCGCTGGAGACACAGTCCTCAGTTTTTCCATGATTTTGATATTCTGGCCCTAGCAGCCCCATTCATGACTGAAAGTAGACCTATATGGGGCAGTTCTGCATTTTTAATAAAAAAATGGTGCCAACCCCTTGAGACACACACACTCACAACAATGTATATATATAGTCTAAGGCACAGGATCTTATCTGAACTTAAAAGTTAAGCAGGGCCAGCCGTGCTTAATACCTGGATGGGAGATTTCCAATGAATGCCAGATGTTATAGCCTATATTTCAGAGAAACAAAATGGCAAAACCCCCTCTGAGTGTTCCTTGCTTAAGAAAACCTCATTGAGTTGCCATAAGTCAACAGGCAACTTGAAGGTATATAGCCGTATTTTTCTGCTCTGCACTATTTCTTTCCAATAATCCACTATTTTTAATATGGAGAAAGATGTGGACTTACTTTAAATTAGGTGACGCTTCTCCCCACTTTTACCATTCTCTCTTCAAGGAATGTCAAATAATGCTTTAGCTCTTTTATTTATAATCCACTTTGAGTCCCATTTTGGGAGAAAGAAGTGATATAAATCAAATCAGTCTCCCTCAGATGCAACTAATACTATTAAGCAAGCAGCAGCCAAGCTAAAACATGAGGGTTTTTTTTTAAAATTAAAGCTTTTACTTCTCATTAATATTTCCCTTAATCCACATGCTCATAGTTTTTACATTGTTTTAATCTTTCAACCCACCTTATTAAATTATTAAGTAATGTTTTAGCCAGCTTAATTTGTTTTTATGGCTTTGAATTCTATATCCTTTTAAACTGTTTCATTCAATTATATTTGTACGCCATACTGTGATCTCAACATAAAGAGTTAGATGTAAAAATTCTACTACTACTACTACTACTACCACCACCATCACCACCACAACCTCCTCCTCTCCTTCCAGCAATGAGAAATGGCCATACTTTAGGCAACTAGCCTGGATTTTTCTATCAGTTTAGTAATACTGTTGTTTTCCTTCTTCCAGTGAACTATAATCTTCAGTTTAGAAGCTTGTGGATCTTTTAAAAAAGAATCTATATTTGGTCGTTGTAGGGGAAAGGTATGGACCCACATCAAGGTAGGGAAAACAAAAAGGGTTGCCTTCGACAAGAAGATAAACAGCAGTCGCCTCCAGGCAGATCACTACAAGAAACCAACCTTAGAGATGTGTGCAATCTGAACCAAAACCACACATGTCCCTCAGGACAAAACTGCTGTGCTTTCCCAGCATGTAATATTTAATGTGTTAATGTGTGCTGGAATGGAATTTGAGTAAGTACCTATATAAAAGGTTGTTGCTGTGATCACTGTGTGCCTTCAAGCTGAATCTGACCTATCACTTGGTGGACTTCCATGGCTGAATAGGGATGGAACATAAAACTTAAATGCCATAGGATATTTAGTTTGTTGTACAACATAAAGAAAAGTCTACTGCATGATGGAGAACAAGTTGGGAAGCAATTAGAAGAGAGAACAAATGCTAAGAAAGAAAAATACGTTTGGCCCATGTGGGCCAAATATTTCTTCAGTCCATAAAGGCAACACTGGGTCCTCCACATTTAATGCACCAGGTGGCAGCTTCACTTCTCACTTGCTGCAACCACACCTTGACGCAACATGTCTTCCCTTGGCTCTCTCCCTTTAGCCCCTTCCCCATCTCTCACCTGGGGTGAAGGTTGCCAGGCCTCCTTTAAGTCCCACTTATAATGAGATTTCATTTTTACTTAGAATCGCTCCATCCAGGATCAAGCTCGTAGGGCTTGCCTTCTGAGAGAAATGTTACCACTGAAGCCAGACTCTGGTGCAGCATGAAATACTAAGCAGCGCTTCAGGAAGGCCCTCTTAAGAAGCATACATTGCTTTGTCTGAAGTGCCTTCTAGTCTCACAGTGTGGCCTCGGTCTATCATTAAGGTTTCTGGCTCACTGCCTGCATTAAATATTAGTCATGTGTGACCTACCAACCATGTTTTCATCGCTCCCTGCAGGAGGTCAAAAATGGGGTTAATAATGGCTGTCCTTGAAGAATGTCAGATATTTCTTTGCCTTGGATTAATGGCTAATGCTCTCTTCTTTCTGCTATTGTCTGTGCATGTGCAGACACATGCACATAATCACATAAAAATATCAAGAAGCCATCTGATATAATATCCTATGGATTTATTAAATCCACCAAATAGCCAGTGCTATCCATCCCAAAACTGGATGCCATTGGCTATTTGATAGGTTCTATACATTCGTATAATAGAAACAGACCTTTCCATGGACGAACTTCTAGAGGCATGGCCAAGTAGAGGTATACCTCAGTTAGCAAAATAGATGCGTCCATGTTTAACAGAACAGTTGGTATCAGAGGCAGCAATAATATTTTGGCCGCATGACGAGAAGGCACAACTTATTGGAAAAGACAATAATGCTAAGAAAGGTGAAGGGCAGTAGAGAAGAAGACTGCATGACAGATGCCACTGGCCTAAATCTACAAGAGTTAAGCATAGAAAGATGGGAGGGCTTGGAAATGTCTCATGCACAGGGTTGCTGTGAATCAGGGATGACTTGAGGGCAGTTAACACCACCACCACCACTTTGGAAACTGATCATTATTGAAAAATTGGAATGTATTTTATCTTATTTGATACCACCATAAACTCCTTGAGAAAACAGAAATGTAAATCTATTTAAAAACAACAACAACCCACTGTTTATATAAAATCCATCTTGGAGTATTGTCCACTGACTCCACAAAGAATACAGATTCAGAGAGCAATATTGCTACAAAGTCTTGCGTTGACTGCAAATTGTTGTCCTAGCCAGCGTCAAATGGAAGCCGGAGAGCCTGCCAGAACAGCTGTATTGTGAAGGCAGGAAACACTACAGTATAATCTCCAGTCACAAATCCCACTCATTCTTAATTTTATTCCTGGCCTGCCCTCTGAAAGGCTCCTGTCCTCAAGCCGAGCGCTGCCTGCCTCACAGTTGGAAAGAAGGCTGATTACCTTTCAGCACCAACCCTCTGCTGTCTCTTTCAATAAAAGGTGACAAGAGCCTAGCCTGAAAAATCTGGTGAATAAGCAAGGCCGGGGTGACATCACTTGTCAGACCACTGCAAACCCAGCCAATTGGGGAAGCTTGCATGCTGAAAAACCTTCACACCAGGAAATCCAGGGAGAGATCCCATGCGGAATGCTTCCCTACTATCATATTCCTGACTGTCCTTAGCAACGGCGAGCAAACAATCGTCTACGGTCAAGGAGAACACGTGAACCCCAAGACATCGCATTTAACTTCTGTCCCTTTGGACAATTCAGCCATCAAAAATAGCATGCATAGCTTAAAGATTTGTGCATTTGTCGGAACCAATAAGGTATATAAAAACATAGCATTGCTGTATATTCAGCTCTCTTCCTCCCTGTGCGAAGGAAAGTCAAATAAAAAGACAAGGGAAAAATACCATACAGGTGTTAAATCTCCATACAATAGACAGTACTGATTTGCACCCAGCATCTTCCTCGTCCCAAATTAGGGCTGTGCAAATTAAAAAAAAAAAAACACCATGATATTCAATACTTCATTTTATTATCCTGTTTTGTTGTTCTCTCCTTCTTTTGTTTCCTTAAAATCCACTTCTTATATTTTCCTGCAACTGCAGCAGCACTAATTTGGGCAACCATCCCTCAATTCCTCAACCGTCTCCTAGAAATTGTATCATTCTGAGGCATTTGTGTGAAAAAAGTGGCAGCTGTTTTCCATTTAGAATGCTTTGGAATAATGCAAAATCCAGTGTATCCTGGAAGAGAAAATAGTAGCCACGAAAAGATATTTTCTGTAACTGGTTGCTGCAATTGAAATTAAATCTGTACCTCTAAGTAAACAGTTATCAACAAAAGAGCTAAAATCACCCCCAATTTGCCACTCATTGTATTGATTTTATAATGGACCACTAATTTCCACATAAGTAGAATTTAAACAGACATTATTAGCTGAAGGCTAAATACTACCATCAAAATACAGAAAATACTCTGTTTTGTACACATGTATTCAGAAGACAGAGTAATGTCTAGGGACCCTTCAATCAATTTATTTTTCTATAACTTTTATGTGTTAACATTTTTCTATATATGATGTGTGGTTATCTTTTTTTTACATCTTTTTACTGCTTGAGCACACTCAATTTCTCATAACAGCTGAGACTTGTGCATGAAAAGCCATTTAGAAATGCATGTTGCTCGATAATTTTCCAATGAAATCAAAATGTGGACAGTACAAAAACAATTTCAAAATATCTTTTGTCTCCATACTAGTGTCTGAAAATTGAGGAATACAAAAAGCACAGAATACATTAGCAGCCACATATCTTGGTTGTGTTTATGTTGGGAGCAACCTTACAATCTTACTCAAAAGCCTTTAGTTCTTCAAATCCCTGACCACTGGCCAAATTAGCTGGGGCTTCTGCAAAAGGAAGTACAAAGCACCTTGTAGACTACTTTAAGAACCTCACCAGGTTCTCAAAAGTATTCCTCCAGATGTTTTGCATTGCATTCCCCATCATCATATACCACAGGTTGTGCTGCCTAGGCATGATAGTTATGGGCTAAAAAAGGCACCTGGACAGTCCATTTCCCATTCTTGTTCCAAAGGGAAATGATTTAGTGTTGTAGCCACCTGGGTTATGAAGACTGATATGATATGCACACATGGTGACTTTTTCTTTCAAAGCAAGAGGACATTTTTCAGGTTCTACAAGCAGCACTGAAAACTATCATAAACAGCTACAACTTTAGAAACAGTGGCAAGAAAAAAGCAGTGCTTTTTGTAGGCGTGCACTGTCGACATTTAAGGTCAGAAATATGTCAGCTTTATTGGCTACCCAATTCAAGGTCCTACTCCTTACCTGTAATACGGGTTGGCAGGTTCTGTGGATCCAGGCCATATTCCTCCTCCCCCAAAAGCTACTGGAGCCCACATTACTTTCCCAAAATAATCTGGAAGTGGCCAGAAATACATTTCTGGTTTAGTAACCCCTATGGGTGGCTGGGAGAAATGCAAGTGTGTCTCTTGTTTCAAGGTTGCTATGAATGGACAGTTGTTGTTTTTTCAGTGTAATTTCATTTGTTTCTTGTTTTTGTTTTGCAAAAAATGACAGTGGTCTGCATGCAGCCTACATATCTACTCTCTATACTAGAGCTTGGGACACAAACAATTCCCAAGATCAACCTGCCCAACTTAACTTAGGCAAATTTCAGTCCACTGTGGGCATGTTATGTGTTACTTTGTCATTGTGCTGTGTTCTCCTGTACTTGTTTTGTGTACACCATTACCCTAAAATCCAATCAGGACTGGTGGTGATACAGAACATCTGAATAATGGAATCTCCTAGCCACCATAACATCTAGATCAGGATCCAAAGTTTGGAATTATGCAAACCAATCTACAGCAGATCTTTCAATTCAAGTCTACGTAGAATATGGCCTTTCCCAGATTTCCATCAGGAGCTGAATCTACAGTTCACATTAAAAACTTGAATGAGCTGCAATAAGGCAATGGATTACACTATAACATCGGCATTCCACTTCCATGCAGACCACTTCTTGAATATCTGAGGAAGACATCTGTGGTAGAATCGAATGAGAAAACCTAATATTATAAATTTAGTTATAATATTTATGAACCACCAATACCATCTCTTCTACCTTACCCTAGCAATACCAGTAACTCTTCCTGAGGATACCATTTCTCATACCTGCACCAAGCCCTTTTCCATGAATGAAAGTATGCCTATCTTAAATCTGTAGAAAGAATTAAGAGTACTACCATTTAATGCTAACTACAAGAGCATGAACTCCTGGTTAATTTTCAAATTAATGTGCAAGAAAAATGCTCAGCAACACCACAATAAAATATAAAGGGATATTTACTGCAGAATCTGTGAACTTCAGAAGATGGAATTGACAAACTCATGCTCCACAAAATTGTGCTAGATTTTGAATAATGGTTCCAAAACAAAACTATTGGAGAGATTCTCTTTTGCCCTGTGAATGAAGTGAAGATATATAAAGAGGATACTTAAATGAAATAGATTCCTGCTAGAGTAAGATAAATGTATAATTTCTTTAATTCTCACAAGGAGATGTTTCACACATGGTACAGCATGTAACATGGATTACTGTTTAAGTAACTCACAAGGAGTTGCAGTCATTCCTACTAGCCATATCATGCTTATAGTATGTACTTATCCAATTAACAAGTTACACATAAGTACCTCTGGAACACGTCTGAACGTACATCGGAACACCTATAGTATAAACTAACAAACCCCTGTATGGGAAGAGACACTTATTGTCTACTGAACCAATACAAATGTCCAAATATTGGTAAAATATATAAAAAACAAAACAAAACAAATATTGGTAAAATATGATGGGTAAGAACAACCAGAAGAAATTCGATTTTATGACAGCTTTAATGGCACAAAATGTTTATAACTACAACTTATACAAGTACTGTAAACTGTATATAATAATGTAACAAAGTGCTAACTAAATATGAAGAATGCTTAATTACTTTGGCTCAGTTAACTACAATAATTTCACCAATGTCTTTTTCTTTTAAAAAAGTGTGAATTCCAACAGAGTTTTTCAGTCTTCAAAAAATAGGAAATAGATGGGTTTTTCATTTTGTTAATTATGCAGTTCAACCTGCTGCATTTTCTTTAATGTGCGAGTTTACGCATTTCTGCATGATCCTATATGTACAAACTTTTCAAGTCCTGCTTTTCACCAATCATTTGAAAAACAAGACCTGCATTTCCCCCCAAACTGTAAACAGGTATAAAGCTATTTAACAATTTATTTAAACAAACCTTTATATCTGATAACTCCTTTTCAAATTATAACTACCTGGTCCATTTTCATAGTAAAACAAGTCACACTCTTTCAAGCTTATAGTTAGCTATTAATAAATACTGATTTATATCACTGCACAGCAAAAAGCTTGACAGTGACCAGGTATTCAAATACCAAAATCCATCAGCAATTTTAATCTCACAGCCGCTTGAAAAACATTAGCGAAGGTGTTTAGTCACACGTGTAGATGTACCAATTTATCACACCGCATCTGCAGATTAATCACTGTATAATTTGGAAAAGGAGCAAAGTTTTATTTTTCATTTTTAACATGGTCCCAATTCCATATATATTTCATTCCATATTTCATCTGGGTTAATAAAACAAGCAAGATACAAGAATCGGCACTGAAAGTACTATCAGGCTTTTAATACTATTCAGGCTTGTTGTCTGATTTTTTTTCCAAAAACCCTTATTGTAATCAATCACGTCAAATTTACCCACACAGGAAAAAAGACATAGTTGCAAGATGTACAAGTGCTTTCATTCGAAGCTGGGGAAGGGGGGCTCAGACACTGAAACAGAATCAGCAAAAGAAGAGAGAGAGGCTTTTAAGTGTTGCAGAATCACATTCCTGTTAGTCATCACAACTACACCATCGTAGGTGGTAGCGGCAACACAGGCAGAAATATAGCAACAGGGATAAAATGGCCATATGTTCAGGAGCTGGGACAACCGCTTTCTCTAGCAACAGAGCTGGCTTGACCTGCCATACATTCCCCACTTCCATGCCCCACTCCAAAATATGTCTTACTCCACCATAATGGAGCATTACAAGGTATAACCAACAGGATTCTGAGAACAGAAATTAATATATTTGAGGACTATATTTCATGCTTACCCTCTCTGCTTCATAAAGGTCACCTATTTTCACTGGCACGAGTGATCATGCTCACATGCCCAAGCCTTTAAAAAAAAAAACTTTCAGTAGTCTGGTGCAAATGGGAAAAAGGAGCACCTATCTCCAAAGGTTTGCTAACTCTTATTTTAGTCTGGTTTTGCTGTCAGTCTATGGTCAATGGAACTTCGCTAGTTTTACAGTTACTGATGGTTTCCTAAATATGTAGTATTAAAGTCTGTCATATATAAAAAAGATAGTAAACGGTCGATCAGAATCGTACTACGTGTTCCAAAATCCAATGCAAATTTACTGATGGACATTTGCTAGTCCCTGTCTGTGGAAACAATTTGGAACTAAGCCTTGTGTCTTGGGGAAAATATATCTGAAGGACAAAACTGAGTGTTTCTATTAAAGAGATTTCTACCTAGCTATTCAAGGTATCACCTGGATTGCCTTGTGATAGGTCCTTAGGATTTTAGATATTAACTAGATTATAAAATAAACAATAGAAAATGGCAGTAATGAAACTCAACCAGAGAAAGATACTTAACTGTGTTTCATAAAACTGCAAGACTCTTTCCAGATAGGATGCCTTAGGTAGCTGCTGAAACAGCCATAGCTTTGTAAATTGAAAGTGGTTTCAGAACAAATAAGATTCTCTTTTTACATGGAGTCTAAATACCTCAAAAATACTTCAAGTCAAACTACTTTTAAAAGGAAACTTTCATTAAATAAAACACTAAAGAATACTAGAAGCTTCTTCACATGCAAATAATGCAATCCTTAAAAAAACATTTTTATAGATGTTGGACTGGTTTTTCTATCAGAAATAAACTCACTACTTCATAGAAAAGATGATGACAGTTACTAAGTATTAAAAGTTGCTGATGAGTTGATTTTTTTTATCCTGCTTTGAGTTTTGTGCAGTTCTTGCTTTCCAAAAGCAAAAACATTGGAAGAATTGAAAATAAAGCTATGCTTTATTTACTTACAATTCTTACTTTTTAAAAAAAATTGCCAATGACTTTTAGTTCATTTTTATAACCAACTTCAGTTAATTCTCAGTTGCTTTTAGAAAACTGAGACTGTTATATTCAACAGTTCAATTCTGTATTGTGCAGATTACTTCCTGCTGTAGTAAAGTGGAGACAACAGCATCGCTGATAAAATTATAATTTGCTGGTGGCATTTTGCACTGAAAGAAGCCCTTGCAACGTATAGGCAACTGTAAACTCTGTTAGGCAACTCTGATGTGTCTTGCAGGATGTGGAAGGAGACTAGAGAAAAGGAAAAGACTAGTGAGAAACCTCCACAGAGTTCCAATACTGAATTCCAAGAGTAACTGGAACTTGGATATGTAAAAAAAACAAGGTGGAGGCTAGGGAAGGGAGTCATGCTTCAAATTCCCTCAAGTTCAATTGTACTAGTGTGACATTAACACCTTCACAGACCACAAGGATTTCCAGGTTTTGTGCATCACTTCTTTCAATAAGTACTGGCTGAAGGCGTGGTCAGTCGTTTTCCAATGTAGATACTGAAATCAAAGCAAAATATAGTGGTATATTACACATGCTTCTAGTTTCCAAGTACATTTTAGCTTTATTTTCCAGTGTTCTCATCCATACTGCAAGACCAATCACTCACACAACCAAGTACAGCTTTAAGTCAGGAAAGCAGCTATAAACCTCTAGATGGTTTTGGTCTACAACTCCCACCAGATCTAGACAGAAAGCATAGTCAATTGCCAGGGATGACTGGAGTTACAGTACAAAAACATCTAATGGTCCACAGTTGCCCACTCTTTATTACATGCTGATTCATACCATCATCACGAATACATACCAAGAAAAGAAGAGTAATTATCATAACCTACCAACCATCCTGAAATTTAAAAACAGCTGGGGAGATGCCCCAGAGCAGCATGGCAAAGCTTTTTCAATAGTAATATACCCTTTTGGGAATTTTAGATACTTTTACAATTCCACAAGCCTGAGGTTTATCCATTCCCAATGAAGTTTCCCTATTCCTGGGACCAAAGTCCTTGATGATGATGATGATGATGATAATAATAATAATAATAATAATTTATTTATATTTCCCGCCTCTCCCGTTAGATCGAGGCGGGATTACAGCAAGTTAAAAATACAATCAATAAACATCAAAGTTATTGTTGTGAGTGCCTTGAAGAAGTTTCACAATCTAAAGGTGAACCTATCGCAAGGTCTCATGGTAAGATTTGTTGAGAGAGGCTTTGCCACTGCCTTCCTTGGAGGCCATGAGTTTGATCTGTGCAAGGTCACCCAGGAGGTTTCCATGGCTGAATGGAGGTTTGAATCCTACTCCAGCACACAAACTGCTACGCCACACTGGTTCTAAAGTCCTTGTCAGCACTGTTCAACCTTTTTCAGGAGAACAACTGTGATGTTCCTGAGAAATATAAATATAGGCTATCAGGTTGGACAATTTTCAAAACAATTCAAAGGAGCCAAATAGGGGAACTTGTACACTTGTATGTGGTGCAGTTGTTTGAGCATTGGGCTACATATCCAGGAGAGGAGGGTTCAATTCCCTGCTCAGCCACGGAAACCCACTGGGTGATCTGGGTGACCCTCACACGCTCTCATCCCCAGAAAACCCTGCAATAAGGTTCATTCATCTTAGGGTCGCCATAAGCCAGAAACTACTTGAAGGAACATAACATAGTACTGTATAAATAAAACAACTCGTTCTTCATGTCCTTTCAAACAGTTATGGCCAAATGATACAATAAATAACATTTGACCCATTTGAAGGACAAACAGGCAGGGCTACCAGTAGTCCTCTCTTTGTTCCACTTGCCAAAAAAGCAACACAAATCCAGTTTGTACCAAGGTAGGACTACTTATATCCCCCCCTCCTTTTACAGCTGTATTCTGTGCCTACGTGTTAGATGTCCAAGCTTTGGCAGTTTATTTTGGTACCCTGCCTTTGCTTACTCAAGATCAGAAACAGAAATCCAAAGGACCTCAAAATGAACTGCAGTTACTGTTAGGAAAATGCCTATAGTGTCTCCCCTTCCCACCATTCCGGGCTTGATTTATAATATGCCTCTCATTCTAAACAAATACAACCCTAATTAAATTGCAGCTTTGTTAAACAGCAATTGGGCAGCATGCAAGTATCTTTCCACTGTATCTTAAAACACAAAGGAATTCCCACTAGATTATTAGAACCACAAGAGTAAAAATATCTGAAAGCTGCTGAAAGTAACTCCTGCAAACTAGCCATTCAATATATGTTCAAGTACTTACCCTAGTCCCAAAGCCAAAACATGAGATATGAACAGAGATGGAATGAACACCTTAAGAAACTCAGCTGAGAAAATGCCACCTTTCTTCATGGCTCCACTCTTCCTCATACTTAAAGATACTGCTCGCTTAGGATGTCTAAAGTGAAATTCCCTAGGAAAAGTAAAATATGGCACCTTTTAGAATATAATGAATTTGGGTATTAAAAAAACAATACATCTGACAGTAATATCAAAACCCAGGAGTTATGAAATGAATACAACATTATAGAAAGACATTGAACAGATTTAGTGTTTTAACTCACTTGGGAGGAATGTTTTCAGGTCTACTTGACCAGTCTGATACCCAGTCTGCACTTTTCTTCAGAACATCCACCTCCTTCTCTCCTTCAGCTGGTTCCTCCTCAGACTGAAAATAAAAATATAGAGGGGACAGACTTTATAACACATCCAGCTCCTCCTTGTTCTGCTTATTGCAAGCATGGCTGGAAAATAAGCAAAATATGCTGGCATTTCTGGCACTCATGGATTATCCACACAAAAGTTAGATCAGCAAAAGGTAATAACTAGAACAAACCTAAATATCACCTAGTTTTATTACTTATTTAGAAGAAAGAGAGGGTTTGGGCCCAGTCCATACCTTATCTGATTAAGTATTTAATAACTATTTATGAATAACAGACAGACTGAACACTGTCTGAAACCACAGGATTCAACATCAATTTCAGCTTTCAAAAGCCATGCAGAATGTGCAAAATGTTTAAAAACCCATACTAATTATGAGCAAATAATCTTGTCCACCAGTGTAATAATTCCTGGATCTTTGCATTTGACTAAACATGCTGCTGACAAAAGTGGGAGAAATTCTGCTTGAATTAACCAAAACCACTCTTTAGGTTGGGAACATGCAATGCAATGGGAATACACCTCAGAATATATCCAGCTGTGTAACACATATTAGATATGGCATATTCAATTGCATTATCCTGTGCCAAGAGAAAGGTGGGAAATGAACAAATAAATATAAGCTGAACTTAGAACTCAGAAGGTGAGATCAAAATCAAAAATCATTTTTCTTAAAATATTTTTAAGTAAAATTAAACAATGAGTAGAATTAAAACCCTTTAAAAATTCAGGAACACCATTAATAATTATTGCAGTCAATTTCTAAAAGCCTGTTGAATCAGAAAAGCTTGGGCTTGCTGATGAGAAGCCATAAAGGAGGGAGCCATCCTAGCCTCCTTAAAGAAGGAATTCCAAAGCCTTTTAGCAGCCACTAAAAGAAAGTCCTCTCCCTTGCTCCCCCCAATTATGCCTAGGCGGAAATTTCATGGTCAATGGTATCAAAAGCCACTGAAAGGCTCAGAAGAACCAACAGGAACACATTCCCCATCTTGCTCCCAATCCAAAGAGATGCAAATACATCCATATACCTGTTTAGTCTCCTTTATCCAAAATGTTTGAGACCAGAAGTATTTCGGAATATGTGTATTTGCACATATGTACATAATGAGATATATTGCAATTGGGGCCCAAGTCTAACGTCTTTACGTTTCATATACATCTTATACACATAGCTCAAAAGTAACATTAATAATTTTGTGCACCAAACAAATTTTATGCACACTGTACTATCAGGAAGCAAATGTGTCACTATCTCAGCCACCCATGAAAAAGTTTCGGCTTTTGGAATATTTCAGATTTCAAAATTACAGATAAGAGAGACTCAACCCATATCATAAAATTATCTTTTATACAGATTTATGTGAACACGTAGGACTTCTTTTTTAAGATCACAGATACTTTGCTTTTCCATACATAATGGAAAGGTCTCTTCAATGATGCAAAAAACCCAAATCTAGATGATGACATTTTATAAGGTTCAAGGAAATTATAATTCTCTGGTAGATGACATTTTAAACAATGCTACATGGATCTTGCTCATATAAATAAATAAGTAATTTATAAAAAGCAGCATATTAAATAAATAAATACAATTATGTTTGCTAATCATAGGATAAGTACCTGAGAACTAGTGTCTTTACTTGTGTGCATTTCCACATCAAACATTATTTGTCCATCTTCTTGAGGAGAAGGGCTAGAAAATAAAGTGACACAATCATGTTACTGTTACTACAGAACCTAATTATAGAACATTTTTATTAGATTATTATTTATACTTTTTTTGTAGCACATGTAGATGTATAAACATATTCCTTTAAGAAAAAAAATATCTTAGAGAATGAACTTATGAGAAAGTGCTGAAAACAAGACAATCATGTTATTTTTAGTGAAGGCATGTTCCTTTTTCCTACAGAACAACAACAAACTCACGTGAACCTCAAGCAACAGCTGAAAGAAACCTAGGATAATGCAACTGTAGGGAATCTGGGGGACAAGCCAAAGCATGGGACCAAAAAAACTGAGTGGGTTGTTTGCTAAGCTGCCAGTACTGATTGTGTGTGTAGGAGAACAAAATAATATGATCAAGAGGAGACAAAACTTACCACTGAACTCAATGGAACATTTCTGAGTACACCTGAATAGAATAACATTCTGAATTTCAACAGCAAATAATCAGTAGTCTGCCAAAATAAAAATCTCACTGTGAAAGAAAATACTGGCTCATCTGCAATTAAGATAAATTTATTTAGTGTGGGATCTATAGTTATACTGGACTCAGACCCAGAAATTACAAGTGTTCTGAGTTCCTGTGTTGCCTCAGCAGAAAACAAAACCTAAACATATGCATATTGCTGTTCTAACTGATAGCAGAATAAAAAAAAAGTCCACAGAGCTGGCCAGAGAGCTCTTCTGTACCTCTATTATGCAATTTCCGCCTGACTTCCCCCCCCCCCGCCACTCCATTCCAGGATTTTTTTCCCTTTTAAAGGAGCTGGCTTCCTGCCCTCTTCAGATGCTACTTCTCAACAGGAAGTAGGTCTACTCCCATTTCCCAAATCAGTACAATGTAACTGTGAGCAGCTAACCAGTTAATCTGCAGGCTCTTCCCCCTGGTTGAGACAACCAGCTTTGCCATACCAGGCTAACATCAATTCCAACAGGACTTCAATAAGATTAAGAAAATAAAATGGTAGCTACAAAGGGCAAGACTATCAACGTCATTTTAAAAAAGTTAAAGGGTCAGTGTCCATCTACAGACTCTTCCAGGACAAACTTTTAAATCTTTCTACAATTATCATAAAGCTGAAGCTGAAAAAGTAAAACTTTGTTGTGATGCTTAATGGAAGTAGGATGGAAAAGGAATGTTATGCAATACAATTTTATATAAAATAATAAGTAGAAACGTGCCTTAGAGATATGTTGAATGCCACAGACAACTGCAAGATTGCCAAAACAATTCTAGAGAGCATGTGGATGAGCTTTATTTCATACCGTTTTTGGAAATAAGACAACATTCTTCCAGTTCAGACTGATGTGTAACTGGAGATACTTTTTCTATCCTGGTATCAGGTAAAAAGTGCAATTTGGCGCACAGATTTGCATTTACACACCAAAGACCCTACTTCAAAGATAAAGTACTGAACTAGGTTGCTTAATGTAAACATATTAAAACAGTAAAGGAACGTGTCAAAAGCTTAACCACAATGACTCGTAACTGCCATAAGAATGTACAGGGCACTTCACAAACCACAGGTATGACACTTCCCAGCCCTGTCATCATCATCATCTTATTATTACAATTATGTCTCTACCCAAAGCACTCATATTGTAATTCACAGAAAGAGAGGAAAGGGGTTACACTAATAAGCTTATTTTTTTAAAAACAGGTTTCTTACCTGTAACTTGTTTTTTGAATGGTCATCTGTGACACCTATGGGATTCTCTGCAACTGAGCTAACCATTTACTTAATGAAAAATCTTTTAAAACATCAGAATGAGGAAGAGTCAGAGGGAAGAGACTGCTGTGGGGTTCTTCCTCTTGAAATGCCAATGGAAGAGCCTGTGGTGTATTACTGGTTAAGTATTTATTGCCTTTCTCCCAAAATGGGATCCAAGGAGGAAAGGTTGTGAAAGAAGAGGAAGAGCCTATGGCCAGTTACACCTGTTGAGGCCATCTGGTAGAAGATGGTTGATCTAGAACAGGTAGCTGACGGATAGTGATGTGAAAGAGATGCCAATGGTGAGGCTTTCAGGATGACTGGGCCCCAAAATTCAGTAGTTCCATGATCACAGTCAGATATTGGAAGCAGTGGATACGGATAATAGAGTCCGTAGTGGCTGCTATCATTGTACGTCTGGTAACACTCATAACTTGTTGGAGGATGTGCCCAATACTCATAATAGTATGACCCCATAGAAAAAGATGGAGGAGAAGGAAGATGACCAGGACGCTCCTGTTGAGACATTTCTTGCAGTGTACTAGGTGAATACTAACTGGTGACCTGGACATGTGCATGGTGATGGAGACATGGCTAGGAGTGGTAGACTGAGCGTCACTGAGGAGCAATTCACTCCTTGACTGCAACCCTAAACACTGAACATCCAATAGGTTTCACTCCAGAAGAAGAATGTCCAAGCATTCTAGAAAAGGAACAGGGGAATCAGGCAGACAAGGATGAGCCCACATTATCAGGGCTAACACCAACTGGAATAATTGGAATATATGCTACCATCAGATCGACAGTATGTCATTGGTACATCTGACTCCTTTGGACAAGCCAAAGTTACATGAACAGACTTGGATCTCTTCCAATAAGAGGATAGGTCATCAGAAAAAACTTGCAGACTTTTCCTCTTATGGACTGAAGAATGATCAGAAGCCTTCTTTCATTTCTTTGAAGCAACACAGACTTTGTAGGAACTGCATGATTCACATGGCACCAACGAATTTTCAGCACAGCTGGGCTGAATCTGAAATTGATGGTACCAAGATTGCCTGATAAGTGAGGGAGCATTTGTTGGTACTAGCATGATCCATTGATACAGTAGGTGGTGAAGCCAACGGTAATACGTAATGCAAAGCAATGCCTGTAGAAGCTGTGAAAAGATGCCTGTTTTGGGTAGTGAGATCCAACGTGTTGTCAGACAAACTTCCAGATAGGGTCTTTAAGATACGAAGGTCTGTTCTGGTGGGCTTGGTGGGTTTTACAATGGGAACACTAATCCACAACATGGGCCTTCTCAAAGCAAAGAAGGTACTTAGAATGGCCATCCATCTGGAAGTTCGTTTCACAGGAGAAATGACTCTTAAGGTATGCTGTAGATGCCATAAATTGGGGAAATGTCCAGAAAAAACAAGTGGAAGTGTGGCTAACACAAACTGTACTGAGCATGGGAAGTATGGGGGTAGGGTGCTCAGCCAAAAGGATCTAGCTGTAGAAGTTTCAGTGTGTGCAGGTGCAGAGAATTCCATATTTGTGAGTCACAGAGACCACAAAGAACTGTCCATTTGCAGGAGTCTCACCCAATTGCGTATTTTTTCCAGTCCTTCAGAATTACAGCTATGTCAGATAATGCTAAATGTGACTCTAGAAACCAAAGGAAAAATTTCCTTAACATTATTTGTACCATACCCTAGATTTAGCGCCAATAGTAAACACAGAGAGGAAAAAATTATACATAAAAAGGTAGTAAACTTACTATGTAAATAAATGGTCCATACCACCCATATTAAGATTAGGATCTAAACCTGATTTTCCCCTTTCTTCCTCCTCGTCCTCTCTTCCTTGTGTACCACAGCATAACATTTAGACTACAAGCCTTAGAGGAGGGACAACTATATCTGTAATCCTTTCTGGGAGACTTTTTTTTTTTTACTGAAATCAGGAATAATAAATCCTTAAATAAATAATAAGAAACTCCAAAGAAGTTGACAGAACACAGAGTTCTTACCTGTCACAGTGGGAACTACCCCTTGAACTGCTCTGCCCTGACTCATGCTGAGCATCTAGAAGTATCTTCTCCATGTCTCCATTATGGATAGAAGATGAAGAAGGGACATGTTCCAGGCCTCCATTTTTTGCATTGCCATTGTCGTTGCCATTTCCATTCATTTGCAACTCTACCCAGGAACCTGTTGAATAGTCAAATGTTTCATCAGAAACTGCGAAACCAAAACCCAGCAAAGGTTTATCTTGTACTTGCAGAAAAATGCAGCCATGGCAAATTTAGATAAACACAAGGAAAACATCCACAGAGAGCAGCCCCTATCCTCCCATTTATCTACAAAGCAGCACTTTAAATTGCTTCTGAAATGCCAATATGTGTATTATGAATTAGCTACATCAAAATAACTGTTCATGGGACTGAGCGGGGTCTATTTGTATGATCAGTAATTTTGGATATGCATACTTGTGGATGGTACAGTATTACCTTCTATGATTGGGATCAAAAGAAATGCAGGAACTGCTGTTAACAGAAATCACCACTATGCCTTCCACAGGTAGGCATAGAGTATGTTTTGTTTGATTGCAATTCTACACAATTATATCGGCTCCTTTACTATCCTCAGACATGTGATTTCAATCAAGAGGACTTGAATACTTGGGGAAATTAGAGACAGTCTAGACAGACAAGCTATTTCCCAGGTTAAAGGATTTAGAAAGGCAAACATACACCCGCCAACCCCTATCAGGTACACCGTTTGCTACTTCAAGAATGGGGGATGACTATGCATTGTAGTGGAATTTATTCCAGAAACAGTGTTTTCATCCAAAACTAATGATATTTTAACAGATAAACAGAGACTTGAATCTGGATCATGTGGACTGACATTCTTGTTTAGTTATTAACTCTACCCTTACTACATTTTCAAGGAATGTGGGCAGGAAATTAGCACAGATGTACAGCTTTATAATAATGGAATACTGAGACATGAATCAAACACAAGGGCTGTGGGGAAGTTGGGGGTTGTTTTGCATTCAGTTGTAAACCTTTGCAGTTGTTTCCCTACACACTTACAGGATTGTTTAAACACCTACGATTTTACACTGGATAGATACTGTTGGTGGATAACATTGTACAAAAATGTAGATACCTCTGGAGAAATCAAATATTTCACCAAAAACAATAACCAGCCTATAATCTTATGAGGGTGCTTGGAAAAAAACCAAAAACATTTAAATGTGGAAGAATATAACATCTGCTGTAATATTATTAAAACTAAAATCATGCTTCGGAGGAAATGAGGGTCTATAATGAGAAGGATATACCTTATGACATATTATCACAGAATATAGTGAAGGCACTTTTCTGTCTTTCTCTCTTATAGCCCTGAGAGTAATCTGAAGTCAGCGTGAGGTTATTAATCAAAAATTTACCACTTCTTTCACCCCCTTTCAACTCTTGCCTTGTTATTTTTATGGCAGCTGCGCAAAGAATTTCACATTCCTCATCTTTACACAACCATTCAGCAATGTGGTCCTCTTTCATGACTCTGTTATATATTTGGAGGGTATTTGGATATAGAATTGTAACTAAAAAGTGGATGGGGGGGGGTAGACAAATTCCAATGTGGTTTACTCTGCTGATAAATGCCTCCTTTAGCTGGCTTTATCCCCACCATAAAAGGGAAAAGTACAGGTACCTACACTCCCATCTCCACAAAGTAGCTTAAGAGCATTTTTCAGTAGAAAAAAAAATGGGGTGTCTGGAAATATCTAAAAAATGCTTCTGCTCTCAAACTCCCTTCAAACCCTAGCCTCAGCAGACGGGGGAAGGAACAGTTAAAACTACATGTAATGTTCTTTTCCAATTTAATTAAATATTCAGGAATGTTAAAATCATTGAATCCTAGACCTGGAAGAGACCACAAGGGCTGTCCAGTTCAACCCCATTTTGCCGTGCAGGAACTCACAATCAAAGCATCCTCGACAGACGCCATCCAGCCTCTGTTTAAACTCCAAAGGAGGAGAATTCACTACTTTGTGAGGAAGTATGTTCAACTGTTGAACAGCTCTTATTGTCAGGAAGCTAATGTTTAGGTGGACTCTCTTTTCATGTAGTTTGCATCCATTGTTCCGGGCCCTGTTCTCTGGAGCATCTGAAAACAAGCTTGCTCCCTCCTCAATATGACATCCCTTCAAAGATTTCAATAGGGCTAAAATATCCCCTCTTAAACTTCGCTTCTCCAGGCAGAACATACCCAGCTTCCTAAAGTTGCTCCTCTGCACTTTGGTAACTTGTATTTCACAAAAAATGTCAGCTCCAATCTTCAAAAGCCTTACTGTGGAATAGTTCTATACATTTAAAGCGCAAGTGTTTCAAAAGCAGATGAAGTGCTTCTTCTATTACTTCGCAAGCACAACGAGGGGAGGTTTAAAAAAATGGACATTTAGGCAAGGCCTCCTTTGAAGCATAACTGCACACTTCTGTGAGTGTGTGACATGATCAGGAATCCAGACTTTAGCTCTCTGAATGTCCCTCAGTCTGATCCACAAACAAAAGATTACAGTGGACCAGCTGACAGACCCGGTATAGAAGAGAACAAGTACACATCAGTAATATAAACTCAGCCACTGAATAAACCCATTCTCACACTCTAGCTCCTCCTCGGCATCCCAGCTGTAGCCTTCTCCATAAAATCTGAGGTTGCCAGTAATTACATAAAATACCTCATTCCAGCAAGACATGTCAATACACAGTTGTTTCTGATTTCACTGCTTTACTCTGATTTGCCCTTGAGAATGTACTGTTCGTTATAATTTGTTCTTACTCCGGCTATTAAAGCCCAAGCCCAAATTACACTTACGGGATTTTAGTGAAATATACCAAGTATGCTTAGGAATGCAGCATCCAGTTTGCTATAATGCTCCTTCTATATTCAGACACAAGACACACACAGAGAGAGCATTTTATCTCTTCTCTTCCAAGGCTCTATTCTGTTTCTACCCAATTTTCCCCTTCTTCCTTGGCTTTAATTCAAGCCTTCCTTAGCCATCGGTCATCAATTCATGAGCTCCATCCATAGCTCCTCCTGAGCAAAATCCTTTTTTATCATTTACAACTTCCTGACAGCCTCTCTTTCAAAAGGGCTGCTTCCTACTTGTCTGATGACTTGAACTACTTGACTCGTTTCATTCCAGGAGAGTTACAGATCCAAATATTTCATGCTGCATTCGCAGCGCAGAAATAATCCATCTTGACCCCACTTTAATTGCCGTGGCTCAGTGTTATGGAATTCTGGGAACTGTAGTTTTGAGAGACATTTATTACCCTTCCCAGTCGGGGAGCTCTGGTGCCACAACAAACTACAGTTCCCAGAATTCCATAACACTGAGCCATGGCAGTTGAGATGGTGTAAAACTGGATTATTTCTGCAGAGTGGACGCAGCCTCAATCAAACCTTTTAACATGAATTTTCTTTAACTGAGGGCCATCTGCCCTCCAATGACCACTCACTTTTCTGGGAGTAGCAGGATTTACTTATGGCGGAAAAAACCCAAAAACCATTAAAACCACGATTTAAACTAAAGCGCGGTTGTTGTGTGCTTTCAAGTAGTTTCCAGCTTATGATGACCGTAAGGCAAATGTATCATGGGTTGTTCCTGGCAAGATTTGTTCCAAGGGCCACATCCTGAGGTGGCATGACTCACTAGAAAAGACAACAATCCTAAGAAAAGTATACAGCAGGAGAAAGACAGGAAGAGTGTGCACTGGACTATGGCTCTGGAGCCTAGGGTTCGAATCTCTGCAGAGCCATAGGAACCCACTGGGTGACCTCGGGCAAGTCACTCTCTCTCAGCCTCAGGGGCAGGCAATGGCATACCTTGTCTGAACCAATCTTGCCAAGAAAAGCCCATGCTAAGTGTACCTTGTTGTTGTTGTTGTTGTGTGGCTTCAAATTGTTTCCAACTTATGGTGACCCTATCGGCTAGTAGTGGAAAGAGAGGAAAAGTGAGCCTTGGACAATTGACTCTGGAGATTAGGGTTCAAATTACTGCAAAGCCACACTCAGTATGAGTTTGCAATGGGGGAAAAAACCCTTCTGGGAAATAGAGGCGGGAGTGGAAAAGTAAGCCCAACTCCACCAGACCTAGCCTGAAGAAGAAGAAGGGACCTCCCTCCAGTCCGTCTGCCTTGGTCCAGGCTTCAGAAGGAGAGAAGAACCGCTGGACTCGATCCCCTTCCCTTCTCTTTTTGTGTCATGTCTTTTTAGATTGTTTATTGTGGGTTTTGCCGTGTTCTGGAAGAGTTTGTTCCTGACGTTTCAGCAGCATCTCTGGCTGGCATCTTCAGAGAATGCTGACCTGGAAGGGAGTTGGGTATGTCTGTATGTGTGTATATATATTATATATGTGACCCTGAGAATCTGTGCATTGTTCTGTTGTTGGGCATTATAAGCCTTTAGGTCTGAAGAGTGAGGTATAAATACAGTAAGTGAAATAAACATATAATAAAATAATAGCCATATGCTTAGTGTATTCCTATATCCTTCAAGGACCACAGCTCAAAATTTTATCTCTGACATTTGTATATACTCACACATTCATATGGTATGATGGAATATAATGTTTATAGGTTATGCTGGAATATAAATGTTTCTAACTGGATTACTTCCCCAAAGAGGGGAAGTAATGGATTGATCCCATTGTTTGCTGTTTGCTATTGTTGTTGGGTTTGTTTTTTATCTATTGTTGAAATTATTATTTTTTAACATGTTTCAAAGTATAAAATGTTTAATTTTATTTAAGGCAGGGAGGGTTCGGGGACATGATTTGTATAATTTTTAATGCCATAAACCTGGTCTGATTGCCTGAGTGCAGATTGGGCGGGATATAAATAAATTTATTATTGTTGTTGTTGTTGTTGTAACCATTTTTTATTATTTTATGCTGGCTGTATTGTTACTAGCCTAGGCTATGGCAAAAAAATTAAAATAAAATAAAACCCTTCAGAACCAACCCTTGCCAAGAAAAAAACATGAGAGGCTGATAAATAAAATGTAAAACCCTTCAGAGACAACCCCGGCCAAGAAAAAAACCATGAGAGGCTGATAAATAAAATGAATAAAATAAAATAAATAATTAAAATAAAATAAAACCCTTAAGACCCAACCCTTGCCAAGAAAAAAACCATGAGAGGCTGATGAATAAAATAAAATAAATAAAATAAAACCCTTCAGACCCAAACTTTGCCAAGAAAAAACATGAGAGGCTGATAAATGAAATAAATAAATAAAAATAAATTTTAAAAACCCTTCAGAGCCAACCCTTGCCAAGAAAAAACCATGAGAGGATCATAAATAAAATAAATATAATTAAAAAATAAAATTCTTCAGAACCAACTCTTGCCAAGAAAAAAAAAAAACCATGAGAGGATCATAAATAAAATAAATAAAATAAAATAAAACCCTTCAGAACCAACCCTTGCCAAGAAAAAAACCATGAGAGGGTCATAAATAAAATAAATATAATAAAATAAAATAAAACCCTTCAGAGCCAACCCTTGCCAAGAAAAAACTATGAGAGGCTGATAAATAAAATAAATAAATAAAATAAAATAAAACCCTTCAGAGACAACCCTGGCCAAGAAAAAAACATGAGAGGCTCATAAATAAAATAAATAAAACAAATATAATAAAATAAAAACTCTTCAGAACCAACCCTGGCCAAGAAAAAGCTCATAAATTGGAAACAATAAGAACAACAACAGCAACAACAAAAAAGTTAGCATCAACATCCGGGGACTTGAAGAAGAGAACATTAGAACAACAACATCCGGGGACTTTGTTTAGACTTAGAGGGGCCCCTTTCTCGAATCGAACGCCCCCTCCCTTCCGGATAAGCCTCCCTCGCTTCCCATTGGACGGACGCCTCTCGCGCGGCCGGGTAGCCAGCCAATCAGGAGCGAGGACGGGCGCGAGGGGGAGGGGCCTGAGGGGGGTCCCTGTTTCCTCACCTTTTCAACGGCGGACCCCTACCTGCCCACTGCGCATGCGCAAACAATATACACTCTATTTATCTCTTTTTTCCCCTCAGGCTGAACTTTTCGGTCCGCCATTTCCGACTCACTGTTGAGGCCTGGCTCGGTCGGCGTCCCTTCCGGCGGCGGGTTGTTGTTGTTGTTGTTGTTGTGAGGGGAAGACATCGTCCCTTGGTCCGACTCGGTGGAGCTCTCCTTCGACTCTGGCGGATGGAAGGAGAGGATATGACAACAAAAACAACGCGGCGCGGGCACTGCGCATGCGCGGGCCCAGGGAGGGGAGGCCACGCCCACTTTCAGCCACTGCGCACGCGCGAAGCGAGGCCACGCCCACTTTCGGCCTCTCTTGCCTGACGCTTCTCACGTACGCCGCTCGAGGAAAGGGGTGTGGCGCAGAGGAGGCACTGCGCATGCGCGTCTCTGCCCAGACAGGCTTCTGCTGAGGTGGCCTCTGCGCATGCGCGCTGCGCTCTTTAATTGAAAACCTCACACGGTTGCGTACTGCGCATGCGCGCGGCGGTGGTGCTGTTGCTAGGCAGATTTTGTCTTGTCAAAAATGGAGTGTCATATTTTTTTTGAGGGAAAGAGTCCATAATAATAATAATAATGATAATAATAATAATCATAATATATTATTATTATTATTTATTTCTATTCCTCTTAATCTCGAGGAATCCAAGCGGATTGCTACAGTAATATAATAACAATAATAAATAATAATTACAACAGTAACATAATCATAATAAATATAATTATAAATGTTATTATTAATAATTTAAATTACTATTAATAATAATTATTATTAATAAATAAATATTATAAATAATAATAATAATAATAATAATAAATAATATAAAACAGGATACAAATTAAAAAAGAATTGCATTAAAATTCCAAAATCCCCAACCCTTCCCCCCCCAATATAAAAACATTGTTGGACAATAAAAAAAGAATTAAGAATAATTAAAATAATTTAATATATATTAAAACATTTATATATATATATTTACAAAAATAACCCACTTCGACACCGCTTTGAATGCCACGGTTCCTATGCTGAGGGAATTTGGGATTTATAGTTCATTGTTTATTTCTTATGGAGCCACAGGTATCTGAGAGAAAATGATAAATCACCTCACAAAACTGTAAATCCCAGATTTCCATAGCACTGAGCCACTGCAGTGAAAGCGGTGTCAAACTGGATTAATTCTGAAGTCCAGATGTGGCCAAAGCATCAACGCAGCTGAATGATCCCACACATTTAAAAGTTTCCCACATAAAGCTTAAGTAATTTTGTTTATTTTGTGTAAAATATTAGTATTATTATTATTATTATTATTGTTATTGTTATTTCATGCAAAATAAACATCATCATCATACTATTATTATTATTATTTGTATCCTGGTCTTTTCCCAGAACTAGGACTCAGAGTGGCATCACAAGATACAATTAAAAACATAGAAAAGAGGTGCATTAAATACTATTACTACTACTAATAAATCTATATTATTATTATTATTATTATTATTATTATTAATTGTATTTATTTGTATCCCGCTCTTTTCCCAGAACTGGGACTCAGAAGAGCGGCTTCACCACATTAAAAAACAGTACAATTAAAACATTAAAAAGTACATTTTAAAAGGAATTAAAATTATTACAGTATTAAAACAGAGGTTTTAAAAGAATAAAACACATTTTTAATAGATAATAATAACAACAACATTTATTTCTATCTCGCCTCCCCAATAAGATCAAGTCGGCTTATATTAGTAAAAGCCATATACACAACAAATTCCCACAACCCCCCTCTTCCTTAAAATAAACCACAAATTACAATACATCAAACTATAAAAAATACAATTAAAATAATTAAATCAATAAAACGGTCACCGCAAGAGCCGGATGTCATGGGCAGTCTTGGGATAAAGCTCTATATAGAGAGATAAAATTATATACAGCTAGAAATATATATATGTATATATATATATATATATATATACAAAATTTATCCCAAGACTGCCCATAATGTCCCTTGTGATGACTTTATATAGCTAGAATTATTTTGCCCATGACATCCAGCTCTTGTGATGAGTGTATATAGATAAATAGATAGATATAAAACTGTATCAAAATTGAAAACAACATACTATGCCTATCCCTTCACGGATATTTCAAAACTTGCCTTTCGCTAATATACGTATAAATGCTACTAGCGGAAACAAAGAAAGAGCTGGAAGGACTACTGAAGAAACTCAAGGATGAAAGTGCTAAAGATTAAGAAAAGAAAAATAAGGACAAATCTACAAGATTTCATCCTAGACTATGAGAAAACTGAAGTAGTCAAAGAGTTCACTTACCTTGGATCAAGTATTGATCAGAAAGAAGTCAAGACACAAGAAGACGAGGATCGGGAAGAGAAGCTACGAAAGAACCGGACAAGATCATAAAGTATAAAAACATGACTCTGAATGGATAATAAATGTACAACTATGAACAGCCAAACCAGAACGGTCCAAGCCATCATATCTTTTGTCACCATGTGCAGATGATGATGATGTTGATGATAAAATTTATATCCCACCTCTTCGTCAGGATCAAGGCAGCATACAATAAGAATAAAATACAACAGTATAAAAAAATAAACCCATGCGAGAGCTGGACAGTGACAAAAACATCTAGGAAGAAGATCAATTCATTTGAGATGGAGAAAAGCGCTAAGGATACTAAAACACAAACAAATGAGTCCTTGAATTGATCGAACTGAACTCTGCTTGGAAGCCATCATGATGAAACTGAGGTTGTCGTACTTTGGCCGCATCATAAGGTGTTTCTCACTAGAAAATACATCAATGCGGTGAGTCACTGGGGGTGGAGCTAGCAGTCTCAGGGCCTTTCTGGACCTTTCCAGAAAGGTCCAGCTGGGGGTGGAGTCTCTGTCAGTCCAGAAGCTCCACCCCCCCAGCAACAACACTCTCTCCCAAGAGTTTTCAAAAATTCAAATCTCACCCACTTAAAAATTGCCACCCAGAACTGCTCTCCTTCTTCTTCTCTCCAGCAGGAACTGGTCTAGAAACATCCTGGTTTGTTCCAGAGCATACTTTACAGGTCCTATCAAAACAAGGAACTGTTATCCAGAGCATTTCTGGTTTATCTCTTTCACCATAAACAAAGGAACTCGTATCTTAATAAATGCATCTGAGGAATACTTAAATCTATGGAAGGTCATGCTGCCAACTCCTTTGTTAGTCTCAAAGGTGCTACAAGATCTCTCTACATACTGATTCTACAGAGTAACACAGCACATCTTTTAATAAACCACTATATTCTCATTTGCTGAGGATATTGACTACAAGATGCACACAAGTTATTCTGCAGAGGATTTTATAAACACCTTTAGTATCTCCCCAGCTGCTCCAGAGGCACCCCATATTTCTCTCTCCCTCTTTTAAATTGCGAGCGTGCCAACAAGACCTTCTTTTTCTGTTTTGGTACAATGGGTACCTCTATGTGCTTTTAGTATTTATACTTGGAAACTTTGCTGGCTGATTCGATTGTCCACCCATCCAGCCCCAGCCTGGACATTCAGCCCCAGGGAGTGTTTGAGAGAATGGGAAGTAATTGGCGAGAGGTACTAGAATGAATGACTCAATACTTGCTTAGATGCATTCGTTCTTTGTGAATGGCCACACAAAAGACTGAATTTGGGGGAAAGCCATTGGAATGCATGGTCCAATTCTCAAAAGGCCATGGGAACACATGCTGCATACCAGTGGCCTTTCGGAAAACCATTCCTCCCTTTGTACATGCTACGACAGCATATTTCCACCCATCATGGGAGGGAGTCTGAACCTATGAGGTTGCTTTATTGCCTTGCTGTTTGCACGGTTAGCTGGAAAGCACAGCGAAGGCATCAGAATGTATTCCACAATCTAAGCTGGAATTGCATTACCACTTGCAAGTTGCTTCTGTTCCTTGATCAGCTAGCTAGTGGGGACTCAACTCTTGTTGCTATAAAAAGATGATCAACAAGTTCTTCAGGTTTTTCTTGAAAAGCTATAATGAAGGACCAAGGAAATTGTGACAGGTTTCTTCCCCCTAAGCCAACACCTTGTTACCCATTCTTGAAAAGCAGTCATGGATATTTCAGTACCTGTCATCCTCAAATATACACCCCTCCAACAGACACACACAGCCTCTGAAAAATAGAAATTTTTAAATTTCAGGATGTTTCCCTTGTCATTCTGCCACTTTCTCTCTGTTGCAAATCACCTACAGGTATCTACAATAAAGCACAGCCTTAAAATCAAACCCTACCCCCAGGCAAAAAAATAATCCACAAAACTAATGTAAAACCAGTCTAACTACAAACATCGTCTAACCAACGACTCCAGATTAAAATGTCTACATAAATAAAAATTTTAAATGAAGGCTTCAGCACCTTTAAAGGAGGTCTGTTGATTCCCCTTAGCTTAAGCCATTTCAGGAGATTTCGATTTCCAAACCATGTTGCCTGTGTGATGTTTGGGAACTATACGCACATAGAAAGCTACATTGTAGGAACATGAATATGGCGCATAAGCATTTACTCCATGGATCTTGAATGGCAGGCAGGAACTACTACATGTACTTGTTGACTTGAAGCATTTTCTGATCACCATCACTTTTCAAGTTTTATTTTTAATGGCAATAGTTTTAAAAAAAAAGCCAAATGAAAAAAGGAACACTCATAAGGTAAAACTACATTTCCATTTAAGTATCTGGTAGCAACAAAAATACATAAAATATAGGGGTACTCAAGAATGCAGAGTCATATTTCAGTCTATTTAAATCACTTTATATTAACTTTTGTATGACATCCTGTTTTTTTAAAAAAAAAAATAACAAATTTTAATGACATTTTAAAAAGAAAAAAAAGAAAGCACTGTTGTGAGCCTGAATCCTAAACAAAGCATTCAATGAAATTAGGACAAGGGAGTTTACATAAGCAAAACACTAGTCCCATAAAACTGTAGTTGTGTTCTACAAAATCCATCCTGCCCGTATCGACATGGAGGTTTGTTAACAGAACAAGGCAGGAAGAGGGAAGGTTTACCGAGAGAATATCAAATAATCACCATTTTTATTATTATAGCAAAGCCCGGAAGTTTAGTGGAAACTACTGATAAATACTAAAAGGAGGTTTAAACATTTTCATAAAGGAATCATTTGTTTTTGTTTTTTAAAAAAGCCTCCCTTTTCCGTTTCCTCGTGTAAAATAATACTGATTAAAACCAACAGCAAAACATTGTAATCATCATGCACCTACAGTTTTAACAAATGAAGAAATTCATCCATAAAGAGGTAGATTAAAAAAACGGGAAAAAAACAAAAACCGAATGCACCATTCTTTGACACTTTTATTCAGTAGATTTCCTCCCTTCGGTTCCCCCCACCCCGCCCCACCCCAATTTTTTTAATGCCAGACATGGCAAGGAGTGATTACAGTCAACAATTTATTAAAACATTTTGCTCTTTGCAACACAGACCCCCTTCGACCACTGACCCATTTCGTGTGCTTTTCGTCTTTCTTCCCCCCCCCCCTCTTCTCTCTATACACCACCACCACAAGGCTGGGGAGAAAAGGGTTGTTTTAAAAGGGAAATAGGAGTCCAGGAGGCATAAGAGGAATGCTACAAGCCACAGCAGGAATGAGCTGTTATTTCATAATAAAAAGGGCCACAAATAATACAGTAATGAGGTTACACAGTTAACTCCCACAGCATGACTTGAAGGCTTTTTTCCCCCCTCTGTGGTGCTATCATCACAATGGAAGGCATAAAAAAACTGGCAGAACCAAAAGTTGATCAGCAGTCCAATCCGTAGTCCATTAGGCAAGATGGTGCAAGTAGTCGTTACGTTAAAAAGTGCCCTAAACTCACCTAAATGACTAGCAGACATGGAGCGCTCCCCAGCAGAAAGAGATTGCCCACACAGCTATCTAGAAGAGTAGGTTGTCAATATGGCACATTATTATTATTATTTTTAAAACACTGGGCAAAGTTGTGCCACAATGGACTTTCTCTCTTTCTCTCCCCTGTTGTTCTCCTGCTCTCCGGTTTCTCCCTCCTATTGTTTACAGGTACAAATGCTAGGTTCAATCTATCTGAACTATGCAGGAAAGTGGACTCCTCTGCTAGGAATACTAGCCCTAATTCACTTTGTCTTGAAATATATACAAGTTGTTTGTAGTGGCTACAGCAATGATGTTTTCCTTGGGATGCCAGGCTGTGTGGAGGATCTTTTTGTTGAAGTCTAGGCTGTCGACGCTGATCTCATCCTTCTTTCTTTTCCCGCTCGCACAGACTTTGCGGGGTTTCAAAACTGTGCGTGGCTTATTGTTTTCACGAGATGCTTCTAAAGTAATATCCCGTTTTGTGTTCCTATCAAACATTCTGAAGAAGTTGTTGTAGGAGCCGGTCATGATGACACTGGAAGCGGAGAGGACAAAAGAAAAGAGTTCAAAAATAAGTCTTGCAGTTTCTTTCGGTGCAATCACATTGTTTGCCTCTATTACCAGGACTCGTTTTTTCAGAATGGGGTTCAATCAAAGGAGCCAGACACAATATATAGTCATGATTTCAACCACTGGCAGTGGATGATGGATGCTTTGTTTAATGGTGTGTTAGCAGCTTGTTCTTATGGGGGAAAGAAATGTAGAGATACTCAATCATTTATGACTTTCTCCTGAGGTCGTGGCCCTGAACATAGTGTACTGAAATTAAACGGAGGCAAAAATATAATACAGGTTCAGTATGCCTTATCCAAAATGCTTGGACCAACAGTTTGAATTTCACTTTTTTTATTTAGTTGGGGTATTTGCATATATTCATCTTGGAGATGGAAGTCTGAACACAAGATTGATTTATGTTTCATGTACACCTTATAGAACATACAGCCTGAAGGTAATTTTATATATTTTAAACAAGTTTGTGCATGAAACAAAGGTCTGTGTACAGTGAGCCATCAGAATTGCAATGGTGTCACTATCTCAGCCATCCATAAAAATGATTTGAATTTTGGAGCATTTTGGATTTCTGGAGAAGGGATACTCAACCTGTAGAATAAACTAGAATAAAACGAATAAATATTACAACAATAATAAAGTGCTTGTCTGCTTCTCTATGAATTGTTTTAGAGAACCTTAATTTTAAAATTCATTTATTTTAATGACATTTGTATGAACTCAAGGAAGCATAGATGGATGCCAACTCTCCATTTTACCCTGACATCCCTGCTCCAGATTCATGAATGGCCAACTAGGAATCTCAGTATTGGTTTTCCCCAGATCTAACACTGCAACCTTGACACACAGATTCTCACAAACTCCCTTGTGAGAGTACTATTCCCATGACTCACTGACTTCCAGGCATCGCATGATACTTTGTTTCCAGGAAGCAATAGCTGTCTTTCTGGGAGCAGTGACAAACCCTCTAATTATAACAAAATTATAGTGTAGCAATTTAAAAAAAAAGTTGCAAGATCTGTCATTTCTGTGTCTCAAACACAGACACACACAGAGTGAGAATACAGGGAAGTATACAAAAAAAGAAACAGTTTCATAAAGGTGAAATACTAACACATTTGTTTGGACATAGACCTCTATGATAATCCAGTTCATCAGATGCAACACTGAATTACTCAGATGCTAAGTGTGTAAGAGTTTCTCTTGCACTCACATTAGTTATTTCTTCTCCCATAAACCTTCTCCGAATTATTTGTAAAACCAAAAATGTAGTGTTGGGTGGCAGCTATGCCTCCAATTTGCTTAATCAAAGAAGCAGCCTTTGGATTGCCTGCCAGATTGCAATGTATTAAAAGAAAGGGAGAGAAAAGGGTAGACTTGCCTGTCTGATCCATTCCAGCAGCATTCAAATTTGTCAAAAATGCAGTCATTTTCATAGAGTGAACAAAGTTTACTTCTGAGGTATTCATGCACCTGGAAGGTGAACACACAGGTTAGGAGCAAAAAAGAGACAAACAGCAGAATGAATTGATCGATTTAACATTGGGGGTTTCTGGCTTTTGTCTTTGAGTTATGGGTTCAATTTTTTTAAATAGGGAGATGCAATTAGGCTAACTAAGTATTGTGGACATATTTATGGATTTGTTTTTTATGCTTTGTTCCAAAGGACTTGCATACAAAAGGGATGAAAACTTCCATCGCGCAAGCATGTGCCTCATCACTCGTTCTTCCAGTGGCTTCTACATTGTTTATGTGAGAAAGTGCCGTGCTGACCAGGATTATGGTATTTTCCTGTATCCTTAAGGTTGCAACTTTTACATCTAAGAGCCCTGCTGGATCAGATCAATGTTTAATCTAGTTGCTGCTAGGAAGCCTACAGGTAAGAAATAAACAAAACATCTTCTGCTACTTTGGTTCCACAATGTGCTGGTTCTAACCCAGGAGGTTACATAAATCCATTATGGAACCAGCATTCACTAATAGCTCTGTCTCTCATCATTTTGCCTAATCCCACATTAAAGCCATATAAGTTGGTCATCATCATGACCCTGTAGAAGAGTTACTTTGTGTTAAATATCCATCTTCTCTTTTCCTGTTGTATCCATTTAGATAACTGCTTTCAGGGGAAGGAGAAACATGGGAAACAGTACCAGTGAAGGAGCTGATCTGCTTTGCAAGTTTCATCTCAGGTTTGACAAAAAATACAGAACTTGAATAAACTTGAAATGGAACAATTTCACAGGATACCTGGTATGTTTCCACAGGCCTGTTTTCCATATTTAAATCCCAAATTTTCACAGACAGATAATCTCTAGTCATCATATATCGGCCACTATGGCTGAATTTCACATCAGAGATGGAGGAGATGATTTCAGAGAAAAACGACCGGTTGCTAGGGTCCTCTGGCTCTTCAAACACTGCAAATGTGAGACAAGCACAACAATTCATCTACCCAAATAGAATGCACTCTTTTCATTCACTTAAAAAATGCAACAACAACCAAGGACTGCAATATCAATCTTAAAAAAATAAAATGACCTGAAGTAAAATGTAATATATCAGTTGCCTGATAAAGCATTACTTGTGGCAGAAAGTAAATTTTGAAATAGGAGGATGGTGAATGAGGGCTGGAGAAACACAGATTTTTAGTGTTGGGTTACTAAAGCATATTTGTAGTAAACTGTGCAATAAAGGGAAACATCAGAATTCTACACTAGCTGATTCAACTATAGCCATGTATGCCACAATACAATAGTCAAGGTAAACTGCAAGCTGCCTTTGGAATCTATTAATGAGACTGCATGAAGCAGAGAGACAACAGGAGAACAGATAACCATCACCTGCAGCCAGCAGCATGTTAAAAAAGCACAGATCTATACATTTCGCCTCCTAACTGGAAATATTAGAAATGTGGAGGCTAGTGAAACAAAACGGAAGAAACTATGAAGTGGTATCTAGATAACTCCAAACATTTTGTTTACTTCATTAACTGAGGTATATTCCTATTGTGCATTTTTATACACCTTTCAAAATTCTGCTCTACTCGGGCCAAGAAGTAGAAACAAGAAAAACAGGAATCCTCAGGAAAGAAAAGAGTTTTGTACCCAACACTACACTTTGCAATCTTCTGGCACAGTCACAGTGTACACAGGGTGCCCGAGGCTTAGGCTTATCATCTTTGCTGATAATGTGCTTTGCCTTTGCAGGATCTGGAGGAACTTTGTGTTTGAAGCACAGTTACTATGACTGTGACACTTATGTTCTATCCTAATATGTGGAGCATCGATATGTGGGCCAGTATGTCTTTAGACTGATAGCACTAAAGAGAGGGACATCAAAGAACCCATCTTCCTCTTCCTTTGCTCCTGATTTGCTTAAGAAAAAGAAGAAATCTATCAGAAAGCAGTACTCACATTTTGAATGCCTATCACAGAGCGCTGATGCTCTCATATCACACAGACGGATTGTTCCTTTACTACTGCTGTAGACAAATGTGTTACAGCTGTTTGGATGGAATTCTGCTGCCGTTATCACCTCTGTCAGTTCTTCCATGTTGGCAGGCTTAATATCTACAATATCTATAGATTTGACATTAAGGACCTTCTTTTGATGATGGTTGAAGCTATTTGCGCTGTAACCAAAACCTGGGGACACAAAAGCTTTTGCCAGTTCCTTGGGAAAGAGACTAGACAGGGCCAGTTATTTGACAGTCAAGCCACCTGACATCTGCCAACTTGACTAGTTAGGGGCCAAGAATCATGAACATTAACTTGCCACTTCTACATCTACCATCTGTTACTCAACTGTACAATTCAGTTATGGAGTCCTTGCCCGCAGAGCTTATAACCTGCCTGGAATGCTTTTTCCTTGGATGTAACATTGGTTTGCCCTGACAGTGATTCAACCTTTAGTGGAATGGCACTGGCTGAAAGGGATATAAAGGGTACAGCATTTCCAGAGGCCAAAGTTAATGATAACTCCACACATAATGGACCATATCATTGTTGGGTTCTTTACCCTCACTTTATTGTTTAGTGAGAAACATGTGGCCATCTAGATGTTATTCAGCAGCAGCAGCAGCAGCTATAACCAGTACAACCAACAGTGAAGGGATTTGTAGTCCAGTACATGTTGGCCTATGAACTTTATATTACTTACTAATATTAAAATTCCCTTTGCTCTTCCCTTCCATTGCATAATAAATAAATCCTTAAAGGTTTTCATTTTCAGTATTTCATTACTATTTTGCTCACTAGTTTTCCCCACTCCACTCATTTTCAAGAAGCACAGACTCCCATGAGTTGGGAGTAGTCTTTAAAGATATCCATCACTACTGACTCTTCCCAGTAATGTTGAAACCACGTTGATACCATTAATCTTTAGGGCTGCTGGTAGGGAAAAGTGAGGGTGCAGCTGCAGCTGCTGAAGGAGAGGTTAGACAGAAATCCTCATCCACTGTTATGGATGGAATCAAATACCCTTTCAGACTTATTTATCTTATTTATATCCACCTTTGTCTCAGGATGGGAGATCTCCACTTCCCAGGACTGTTGCCTGCTGTGACCATTCCACCTCCCTGACAGCTATTTAAACTCAAACTACCTTGAGCACTTTGGCAGAAAGGCAAAAGGTATATATAGGAAACGTAATTATCTCAAGAAACCAAAGTCTTAGCGTACTTTGCTCTCACCACTAATCTTATTCTAATAGGTGTTATTTCTGTAATAGTCACTGGTAATTAAGCAGGGTGAGAAGAAGGCAGGTATGCAGTATGCCTACAAAGGGAATCATATGATTTCTCCACCCCCCCCCACCCCCCGATTTTTCTAATGTTAACACATCAGAAGAAAAAGATACTAAAACTTCTGTCCGTAATTTCTAGGTGCCACAAATTAATCCGCAAGTCATCTGCAGACAAGTACGTTTCATAGTCGCTATTGATGGAAATAGAGTTGATGTGATATGTGTGGGCGTTGGCAAATATCCTTCGTGGACTGGCTTCCACCATGAGATCCATCGGCCTGAATACTGGTACCTGCAAAGTACAGGAGAATAAGTCCATGTAGAAACCCAAAACTGAGAGCAAACTTTTTGTTGTCACCATTGAACACCATCAGCCTGAGAGATAGGAGGTCAACATCTCCCTATATGGAAACATTAGGACAGATGGAGGCATGCGTGCCAATCTATGCTGTTTCCTCTGTTATAACAGAAAGACAAGACATGCTAGAACAGAACAGATGCCAATGGGAACCCCACAAAGAAGCATATGAGTGCAAGAGTACCCATTTGTTTGTGTTCCCAAGCAACTGGTACCAAGAGACATATGGTCTCTGATATTGGAGCTAATACGTTTCCACTGTGACTAGTACCATGGATAGCTTTGTCCTCTATGTATTTGTTTAAAACCCATTTAAATCCATCCAGTTTAGTGGATGGATCCACTACATGTTGTGGTATCAAATCCCATAGTTCAACTATGCACCTTATGAAGAATTATTTCCTGTTATATGCCCTGAATCTCCAACCACTCTGCTTCAGTAGATCTACAATTCAAATATTATGAAAGAGAAAAATTTCTTTCTATCCATTTTTGCCACACCGTATGCAATTTTATACACCAATACCATGCCATTCTTTCAGACATCACGGCAAACTACTTTCCAACTACTGGCTAGCTAATACCAAACCATGATTTGCAACTCCATTTAAACTTAAATTGACAAGCCACTTAAAAACCTTATAAAATTCATGGGGTTGCCAGAGGTTGACTTGAAGGCACACAACCAGACAATGCCTGGACCGACAGAGTCAATAAGAAAAAAGCAAGAGTAAACCTGTTCCACTTTCACCACTGATAATTTGCCAATCCTACAGCTACAGTCTATAAAAGGAGTGAGACCAACAAAACATGATACTCACCCGTAATGTTGTGACTGTGGTGGGGTCCCTATACCGTCCATCTTCTTCCTTCAAGTTATAGCCCTCTGGTCTTTTATCCCTTTCACTAATTTTCCATAGTTTTATTGTTTTGTCTGAAACACATTTGCAATAATCATGATGAAGACAGCTAAGAACACTCAAATCCTCGCCAATAAAACAGATCAATCATACAAGAGAAGGATGCTACCTTGGTTTAAACACTCCAGCTGGATAACACATGAGCATGATTTAAAATTTTATTTGATGCTTGATACCTGATATTCTGGGCTGGTCTAGCTATCTAACACTGGTGTTCCTTGAAGCCCACCATTCCTATGTGATGGCTCAGGGCTGCCACTATACCTGCAATTCCAAACATATACAGGATTTGAATAATCTCTAATTAATACACGGGGCTAGCTGCAATAGTTTGTGACAAGATGCCATGTAGCATTTTGGAGCCAGAGAAATTATATTTGGCATATGCTTTTGTGGACTGCGGTCTCTGGTGGACGCCATGTAACTCTATGCCAAATAAAACTTCGCAAGGAGCCACATATTGCTTGGACGGTGGCACTATGTACATTAAAAAAAGGTCAACATGGGGAGGGGGAGGAGCCTGCAAAACATGGCATTAGCACCTGTGTCCAGATTTCTAAAAAATTTCAGCTAGTGACACACCACCATTTCATCGGTAATGTGGCAGAGTGAGGCAAAATCTCAGATGTGGCTAAGACATGGCAAAACAAAAACATGTTATACACGTGGAACTCGATACAAGAGATTGAGCATCCATAAAACAGGTTGGGAGCTAACAAGATCCCTGCTGCATCAAGACAAGGATTATTCCAGATAAGCTTTCCCAATGGTGGCCAATCAGATACCTCTGGGAAGCCATAAGAATTGTCATGGAATGGGAGGGCCAGAATGTATCCTTTATATTAGTGCTGGAGAATGTGTTCTACCCAAAACTGTTGGACTCAAACTTCCATCAGCCCCAGACATCAAGGTCAATGGTGAGGGACGATGGCATCTGCAATCTAGCAACTTCAGGATGGTTACACATTCCCCAACCCTGTTTCATACAGATAGAAACTGATCCAACAAGGCAGCAAAGTCAATAATAGCAAAGTCTGTACAAAGAGATCTAGAGGAAGTGTTGTCAGGAACCAGTATTAGGATGGTCTTACCGTTTGTAGACAATAAAAACTGAGCAGCATTTTTCTGGGGTAACCACTTAATTTTGTTGATCTTTTCTTCGATTTCTAAACTTTTCAAGTAGTCAAACTCTGGTTCATGGCTTTGAAAAGTACTGTAAACATTGTATTCACCTCTGCTGTGAGACTGTGTTTTGTTCTGGGCAAAATGAAACAAACAAAGAACAGAAAAAAAAATGTATGGAATTCAGTGAAAGCCGAATGTTGTAGTTGTATATTTGCATTTCTCCAAAGAATGGCTCAAGGTGGCTTGCAGAGATTAAATCAAATAAAACAAATAAAAGTAAAACACAACGAGATTAAAAGCATGACATCATTTAAAAAAGTGTATCATCCACACAGATAAAAAGTTCCTTCCACAGCAGCCTAGCTTAATTGCCATCGGCCTATATGAATAAAGCTGGTAGAGGCCACCCAGTTATGAGAATCTGAGGGAATTAAAGTAAACCCATAAAATAGTATTTTTAGGGCAGAAGAGAATCTCAGTCTAACTGAAGAAATCTCAGCTGATAAATTAGAGGAGCTCCTTTAGCCAAATCTCCATTCATTCATTTTAGGGGATTATCACGCGGAGGCACTTACGTGGGTAAAATGTTGCTGAATTGTTGCAGAAGCGCGAAGGTGGGATCGTCCATCATGTTTTAAAAATGTAATTGAGGCTTCCTGCTTTCCTTCTGTTGATGAAGCATTCACGGAGAAGCCAGAAAAAGTCATTTTTTAAATAATGGGGTCTTCCGTTATTAAAAAAAAGTAGCTTCTCCGTGAACGCTTCGCTGACAGAAGGAAAGTGGGAAGCCACAATTACATTTTAGAAGCGCAACGGATGATCCCACCTTCGCGCTTCTGCAGCAGTTCAACATTTTACCCATGTAAGTGCTTCTGTGTGATAATTCCCTTAGAAAAGTTATTTTTAAGCTCAAAGTCACAGCAAGCATCATCTTACAAAAAGCAGAGGAAGAAAAGGGATGCGTCTAATCTGCTTCCCCATTATTTGGGGATGACTTTTCAAACAATTTATTTTTAAATTTAATTAATCCATTGACTATATAGTGTACTTTTAATTGTGTTACATATTTTAAGGACACATCTCAAAACATGAAGAACAGAAGTCAACCTTCATATAGATGAGGGAAGTGTTCTAATTTAGGCTTCATCATTACAAGTCTATACTTGAAGATACAAGTCACCATTCTTGCAATGATGCTGATCATTGGCTTTAAAAACGGACTTTATTTATTTCACAATAAATTTTTTCACCCTGTTGTGGTTTGATTTGTTGTTGTTTGGTGGCTACATCAGTGTTCACAACATTACAATCTTGCAATGATACTAATTCATCACCTTAAAAACGTGCTTGTTTGTAGCGCGTTTGTTTGCAACACAAGGCTAGATTTTCTAGTGTATAATCTGCCAAGGACTTTGGAAGAGTTTAACTCATTGTGTAAATGTATTGATTTTGAACTCCTTTTCTTATTTTTCTCTTGAAGAAGATGACAATGACATGATCAACAGTGGGACTGAACAAAAAGAGAGAACATGATCCAAAGCAAAAGGTGATGGGAACACTGCAAGCTCCCAACCTCAAGACAAACCTTAATCCTGCAAAAATACAGGAAACAAACCATTTCTCCTCCAAGTCAGAGACTCCCCAACACCATTTTTACAGCAATTTGACAATACCTGAAGTTGGGGTTGCCAGGTTTTCAGTTATAATGCTAAGGAACAGTCAAAATTTATGACACGGGGGACAATAATTAGGACATCATGGTAATAAAATTGATTAGTCTTTCAGATGCCACAGGACTGTTTGTTTAAACTGTCAGCCGATATACTGTTTTTATAATTCTCTGGCTTTATATTACTACTTAGAATCAAGTTGGCCATCAAGCTGTACAGTAGGTTATCAGGTATTACTACATGTATTCCCACCCACCCCAAACTTTGCAACCTTATTACCAGCCTGTGCAAGACTGGCTGGGACACAAAAGGCAGGCCTATAGAAGGCCCGCCTCAAGTCTTGGAAGAAAAGAGCCTCTTGTGAGACTTTCAAGCTTTCACAAGATCTCAAATCCTGAAAACCTGAAACCCAGTGGAAATATCATGAGGACAGGGCAGCAGCCATATAAGAAATTTTACTCCCACTAGGCTGAGCACACTGTTCAACCTGGAATAGGGAAAATGGGCACCGGGTACACTAACAAAATGCCCTGCCCTCAGCACTTGGTGTATCATTTAATAACTGTGTTGATCCTATACCCCAAGATACAGGACCTTTGGCATCCTGTTTAAAACACACACAAGACACCTGTGTGGGCAACCCTACCTGTAGTGGTTTTCTGTGTTGCTACGATCATTAGTCTATTCCTTTTTCTGAATTTTTTTCCTGAATTTGCTTGCTCCCACTGAATAATTATAGCAAGTTCTAAAATAAACCTGTGCTTTAGGAACACACAAGGAAGTGCTATTGGGTTTTTTTTAGGAAATCCTAGTTACACCTCATTGATCCTCTTCCTCTGAAGTTGTTCTCCAAAGCTAGATCTCTTGCCACGTGCTTACTCACAGCTACATTCCACATTTCAACAATATCTCACTCTGAAGTCATAAATTGTCCAAGAGGATGCTGATGTCATTTAAAACAACAGCAGCCCTCATGTGTCTTTTCAGAATATGACAGAGTTGTTCATGGCGATACTCAGCTGTATTCTAGCTTAATGTAATTAACATTCTGTTGGCGTGAATCTTGCTCACATTATCAATTTAGGGACAGTATTCATTTCCTGCCACCCAACCTGCTCTACATTGCTTTGCATGGTTGAACTGCCGCTGCATTCCAGCCCAGGCATGACAACAGCTCAGTGGTGAGTGAAATTACATATCTCCCGAACTCCATGAAAGGATCAGGTGTCAAGAGATGCTGTGATGAAAGATGGCAAGGCTCTTGGAGATCATTTGTGCTGAAAAGCTGCAGCGGGCTAATATGGAACATAGGAAGAGAGCCACAAAGTTGGAAGAGATCACAAGGTCCATCCAGTCCAACCTCATTCTGCCATGCAGGAAGACAGAATCCAAGTCCTCCTGACAGATGGCCATCCAGCCTCTGTTTAAACACCTCCAAAGAAGGAACCTCCACCATGCTCCGAGGCAGAGTCTCCCACTGTTGAACCATCAGTGGACTTGGGCAAGTCACACTCTCAAACCCTCAGTGGAAGGCAAGGGCAAACCCCCTGTGAAAAGTTCTTCCAAGAAAACACCACAATAGGTCACCCCAAAAGTCAGAAATGACTTAAAAGCATACAACAAGAACAACAGAATATCTAAATTACATAATAGTAAATAAACTACACTTTGATAGCAAGGCAATGTTGAAAATTGTATTTCGGACCCACAGTCACAACCATCTAGTTCTCAGGATTTTTGGAAGGACAGAAAATTGCTCATTAAAATCAATATAAATGAATGTTATACAAAGGTCGTCCAAGAAAAGCAAAACTATTTTAGTGCATTTAGGCATAAGCAGTGTTTCTACTGAACAGTTCACATGGTGTTTCAGCCTTCCTCCACCTGATGATGCATTTTATATGAATCAGACTCCTGGTATGGGACCTGTAGTCCAATATAACCAGAAAGCCCTGCTTATCATGGTTTAATACCAATTAAAGAGCAGTGCTAAGCATCTCTATATCTGTCTGAACAAGGAGACAATGAGATGGTGCCATCAGCAAGGTACAAAGTCAAAGATTAACAGCCACTTTGAATCCCATTTTGCGAGAAAGGCAGGATACAAATACAATAAATTAATAAATAAATAACCACCCCTAGCTATTCCTTGCATAAGAAACCCCAATGAAATTAATTGGGTTGCCAATTAATTAATTAACCAACCACAGCTTCAAGTTGTGTTGTTACCACCAGGCATAGTTAAAATTAACCTTGGTTCATCCAGGTTCTGATAATATGGTAAGCTGAAATTTGGGAGCGTTGGATCAGAAGGTTATTGAGGTTCGTGATCAGCAGGCTACTCTGACATCCAGATGCATCCACAAAGATAAAGACACTACAAAGCTTTCTCAAATATTACACTTTCTCCTAACATTAACATCCTAACAATAGAATTTGTTCACTTTTAAAATCAATCTTCATCAGTTTCTAAAGCCCATGTGCCATTCAGCCTAACTGTGTTCGTATTCCACCAATGAACAGAAAGAAATCTTTTTCACCAACTATCACCTGTTCTTTTGTTTTATTTTAAATGTCTTTTGTTAAAACCTTGCAATTTTTGGCTGAAAAGAGAAGCGTAGAAATTAACCCAGAAAGATAGTTGTTTCTAGATGATTCCCCACTAGGTGGCACTAAAAGATCAAAGTAACTTTTGCAGCAAAAACAAATTAATTACCCTCAAAAGTGATAGGTAGAGATTTCTTTCAAAAATTATCTTATCTATCGAACCTTGGTCCCAATTAAAATTCAATTCACTTATATTATATCAAACCATAAGTAAAGATTAGATGTTCAGAAATTTAAGATGAATTGTTTTTTGTGCAGTTTTGGGGCTATGTGGCCATGTTAGGGAAGAGTTTATTCCCAATGTTTCACCAGCATCTGTCGCTTCAGAATAAACTCTTCCAGAACATGGCCATATAGCCTGAAAACCCCATTCCTACTCAAGTCAACATCAAAGATTGGGAGAAGTGATATCAGCACATATTGCCAACCCAAAACTTACCTCTTGCTCTTGTTGAAAGATGACAACTCTGCCGCCTTTGTCTCCTGTCGCTAGTAATTCTCCAGAATGATTAAATTCTACTGTAGATATTATGTCTGCTGTATAAGAAAGGAGATGCAGACATTAATACTTTTCTGTGTATGGCTTCAAGAAATATACACATAAATAATCACATGCTGGAATGTTCCAATATATACAATAGTAAATACAGTGGGCCCTCAACATTTGCTGAGGTTAGGCGCACAGGACCCCCATGATAGCGGAAAAACCAGAAATAAAAAAGTACTTTTTTTTAACCTGAGAGAACACCTTTTTAGGAATCTCTAGATCCTTCAGCACAACTCTATGAACAACATCTAGCAGACGTTGACCATAGAATCATGCTGGTGGACCTACAAATGTATAGAGAAGTGTTTTCTCTAGGATTCCCTAGGTCCTCCAGTGTGAGTCTATGGTCAATTTCTGGCAGATTCACACTGGAAGACAAACAAAAACAAACAACTTCATTTATATACTGATTCATAATCTGGGAACTCATTTTAGCGACCTCGGAAGGATGCAAGCCTGAGTCGAGCTTGAGCCCTTTTGCTGGTCTTGAACTCGCCACCTTATGGGTTTGAGTGAGTGGCTGCAGTACAGGCATTTAACCACTGCGCCACCAGGGCTCCTAGATATTCCTAGAGAGAACATATTGATAAAATCTTTGTATAATCAAATTCACAAAACTCAAAGCCGCAAAAGCGGAGAGCTGACTATATAAAACTAGGATTCATCTGAGCTTGTTTAGAAAGGGTAGAACAAATGGATAACAAAAATATTCGCATTATCATAGATGGCAAATGTTAAGATTTCCTTGTTAAAAGAAATTAACTTGGAATTTTTTACACCACTGAGCAGTACAATAGGGAGGATGGCAGTGGAAAGGTTCACCCCATATTCTTAACCCGTCTTTTGTAATCCTGGTTTCAGTAGGATCCTGGATATCCCAGAGGCAGAATCAACATGATGCTTCCACAGCACTTGCCAAGTTTTGCTGACACATTTCAGGGTTCTACATGCAAACCCTGAAATGCAGGGGGTTGGCAAACAGGGGTTGGTGAGAATGTGATCCATTGGTCTTCAAAGGATGAAGAAGGGAACAAGAAATACAAACAAAGATGCTGATCATCCCTTAGCAACATGCATTGCAAGTGGGGGTACCTATTCCAAACTTTAGGAGCCATAGCAAATTTTTAACTTTCTCCCTTTCCCCCAATCATACAAACCCAAGCAAAACAAAAAAGCAAGACCAGAAAGAGTTGCTGGTAATGGATATCGAACAATAGTTTGCACAACTGTGATTTGGTGGGGTGCATCAACTGACAAGAGAGAGACCTTGTCACTAAAATGCTTCCATGAGCCATGCACCAGGAAGAGGATGATGTCCTTAGGAAATAGAAAATGAAAGCAGAGGAGCATCAACTCTGATTAACATAAACTACAGTCTGCTGTGATACCTGACAACAACATTTATAAATATAAGTTTTCTGGCTGCTTGGATATTTGGCAATCTCCTTTGTTTCACACATTAAATTCACATCCTGGTTTGAAAGACTGCCTATCTCACTGGGGTGAGCCACAGCCAAAAACACCTGGATGGTCAAAATGTCCAAACCCCTCTTTTATATAAATATGGGCAAGTAAATTCTACTGAACTCAACAGTACTTTTTTCTAGGGATGTAAAATTTCCAGATTTTTCAAGGGACAAAACTGAGGCCAAGATCTAGTGGTTGCACATTGCTGCTATAAACTATCTTCCATGCAAATCTTTGTTCCACACATTTCCTGATAGTCTGAATGAATAAAACGTTGCCTTAAAAAGCATTGCAATCAGCCCCAAATTTTCATCTTCCTTCCCATCTCCAAAAATTGCTCAATGTTTCCAACTGAAAACTGGCTGGGGGTGGGGGAAGAAATGGAAACGGGGAGGTATTTCCCTCCCCACCACTTGTTTCTCCAAAGCCTACATACGTCCAGGGATACATATAGGATTAAACTCTCAGATAACCTCCATCTTCCAAAAACTTGTCACCTGCCCAAGTAACAAAATATTGCTCTTTCACATGTTGTTGAACTGCATCTCCCAATACCCCTTAAGTGTCCTTTTGCAAACATGATTTCTAACTCCATTTAGAAATCATATCAGCACACAGCTAAAGAATCTTAACTATAGCTCAGTATGTCATCTGCATCTGACAAACCATTCCTTGGGATGCAGAAAACCGGGATCAGAAAGTTTGGCAAGTTATTCAAGTTAGTTAAAGGAGCTCTCAAAAAAGCAGAGGGTGTGGAATGTGTGTCCTTTCAGATACTGCTGAACTACAACTCCCATCACCTTGAGCCAGTATAGCCAGTGGTAAGGAAAAGTAGTCTAAACAACACCTGGAGAGTTTAGATGCAACCTAAACAACACCTGGAGAGTTACATGCTTCCTCTCCCTGCAATAATGTAGAACCAATAAATAAATACTCCATTACAAATTAGAACAGAACATCACAGAGCATCAGGGAAAACTTCTGACATAGTGATACAACTGAGCATGCTTTTAGCATTCTGCTTGAAAATCCTGGTAAGTGGAAACTCTCCAAGTGTCTGCATTGGAAATACAGAGCCAACATGAAGAGGGAGGGGAGAGAAATTCTTCAGTGCCTCCAACTATAAAAGGACCAAAATTGGCATTGGAACTTAATGCAGATGTATGGTGTGATAAAGGCAATTAATCAGCTGAAGAAGAAAGCTTTGACAATATTTAAACTGGCAAAATTAATCCAAGATATATGGATGCATTGTGCTAGCAAGTTAAATGAAGATGATTCAGTGAAGCTAGAGACTGCATATTTTATACAGCATCACAAAGGAGGAATACAAAAGAAAGAGCACACAAGATCAGAATCTCAAGACATTCTAATGAATTGACAAAGAAACTCACCACAGGTATCTCTGAGATGAACATGGCAGACAAAGTTGTGGGATTGACCTGCTTTAAACCTGGTGCACAGGCATTACTGTAACCAAAGGTTTCATGACTGCAAAAGTAAGGAACTTCTAGTTCTCAAGAAAACTATCTTGACCATAAGACATTGGTAAAAAAATACAAGCATCCTCACTTAATAAGGAAAAGGAGGATCAGGTACCAAGTGATGGGGGGCAGGAGGAGGATTTCAACTGAAAACGCTGGAGTTTTTTGTGACTCAATGGCCTCTGTAACTTCCTCAAACCCCAATTATGGGAGTTATAGCCTAAAACCTCTGAAGGGCTAAAAAAAATCCCCCACTTCCATATTACAGACAACAATAAGACAGATGGGGCCTTGCAGCCTGCTTACAACCAGATACCTCTCAGGATTACCCTGCAACCTCTGGAATTGGTAAAATTGGGGAAACTGGGGAAATTTAAGACTTACAAATCACCTATAAATTCAGCAGCACCTCCACATTAGCATCCACATGTCCTCCAGTTAAACACTGAACAGTTCTCCAGTTCCTCTACATTATTTTTGCTTTCTCCTCAAGTTCTGTAGAGTAGGACTGAGCTTTTAAAAAAAATAAATTAAAAAAAAAACCTTCATGCACGGTCACGAGCTGAAAGTTAACATACCAGCAAAGCCTAGCTTTTCAAATAAAAAGCTTTTTTTCCCCCTTTATGGACAGGGCTTCCATCAGTTCGTCCCAAAAGGACGAAAAGCAATGACACAGAAGGCGAAACAGAAAGATGCATGCTTAATCATCACAAGGCAAAGTACCAAGCTACTCGGTGCATCTATGCATAACTAAGCAACGAGAGCAACTAGGCAAGCATTTGAAAGCAAAGAACTCACCGTTAAAAATAGTTCATTCCCATACCTTGGTCAAAGAAACAGGCAGACATCAAGGCACTGGTGTTAGACTGGGCGGATTTAATTGTGTTTGAGAACTGACAAGGGAAGCATTTCATCTTCCGCAGTGCACCGAATTGCTTGTGTATTTTCATCTGTGTTAACACCCTTTCTGCCAAAGAAAATGAATGCGAGTCTTTTCTTTGAAATGGGACCGGGGATCTCAGTGATAATTACGGGAGAGGTTATTTTCATCCTTCAGTGCTGCAATGAGCAAGAGAGAATCCAGAGAACGTGCCAGTCTACTCTGCCCTCCCCCTTGGTGCCCTGCTATTTTTTGCTACAGTCTCTAGGTGGGGGCCTTTGCGACCGGCACACAGCAGCTCACATTGCTATCCAGTAGCCTGCAAAGCAATCCCTGTCACAAGCAAGCCTCCAAAGCAAGGAATCAGCAGAGGAGCCAATGCCCTCTAAGTTTGTCAGTGAGCACTCAATGATACACAGCGTCTGACAGTGCTCGACAGGGCACATTTCCCAAACCTACACCAAACCTCCCTGCGCAAGGACCATCTGCCTATTACTGCACACAGCTGGCATGTTGTACAAGATAAAGGTCAAATCAATGGAGGTGGATTCCTCTCAGACCTATCAAAAGGCACACCAAAACAAGCACTCAGCCCTACCTTTTAAGGTGTCATGTAATGGTTCAATTCATGTTTCAAATAGGGCTTAAAACCACTCAATTAAGGGAGGGACTGTTCTCCAAGTGCTATGGCACATGTCTTCGTATTTATTTCTGCCATTTCTGCCTCTCCATTCCTCCTAGAAAATCAAAGTCACTGGTTCTTTCCTCTACTCTAAGCTTAACTCTCACAAATCACCTTGTAAGTTAGGTTAGACCAAGAGATACTAGATAGCCCAGGTTGAGCTGTGGGGTTTTCTTTTTGTTTTTTGGGTGGGGGAGGGAGGGTTGAATGAGGATTTGAACCTGGATCTCTGAATTCTATCTAAAACACTTTAACACAGCTAGGAGAGGACTCTATCCTTTTCCCAAGCAGATTTTGTCTTGTGTTATTAGCTTTGCCTTGGTGTTATATTAGCTTGGTTAAAAACAGAGATCACGCAGCTATTTTAAAATTAGAAAAACATGATTGATAATCTTGTTATTCATGTCTATCGACCAAGGATATTATGTTAATATCCTCTACTAAACAAGAAGACTTAATAGGATTATTAGAAGCCTTTATTAAAAAGATGGCTGCAATTTGAAATAATTACCACCTCATACTGCAAAGATGCTTAGAAGAAATTATATATGGATTGCTTGGTAATTATTTTCCATGACATTCAATGAAAGGCATAGAGTAAATAATCTGATTCCTGTGCTAATGCATTTAGGATCTTGCAAAGATCATTGTTAAAATTATAAGCTAACCAACTAAGCATATGACTGGCAGCAGAAGTGGGTTCAACTAAACCAAAGTTTTAGAAGTACAGTGGTCCCCCGGGTTACGAAAGTAATCCGTTCCGGGATTACTTTCGTAACCTGGAAATGTTCGTAACCCGGGGGAACGCTTTTTTTGGTGCACAGCGCGCCAGAGCACGCTGTTTTAAAGGGCCCAGGTTGCTTTTTTTCCCGCAACCCGAGGATTTTATCGGATCCCAGGGGCTTTTTTCCGCCCCCGGCTGTTTCGAGTCCCAGGGATTTCGTTCCCCGGGGGCTTCGTATCCCGGGGGACCACTGTAACATATTTCAATTCTAACTCCAAGAATCCACCAGCCGACTTTCCAAGCTCTGAACTCTACCGCTAGGAGGGGAAGAGGGAAGCTATGCAATATATCAAAAAAGGTTAACCCATCCACTCTAAAAGGTACAAAGCACAGACTGCCAAAGTCAAAAACTGATTCAAGGTTTATTGTTGTGCATTTGGACTCCACCCAGAATTAGCAAGCAACAACTCTTGAAATGGGAACCTCTGTTTCTAATACCACAGACATATCCAAAAAAACTCTAGAAGGTGGGTGTTTCTTCCTCATATTTATCAGCACAAAAATAGTACAGAAGGGTGATGTGACGTGCATTGCAAGACACTATATGGGTGCAGCAAAAGCTCTGAACCTAGTGTCTGCCTCAGAACCCAGTCTTTTGAGGATCTCAATGTAGAGAGGCTGTCTCCAACTGCAAATGCTGGGAAATGGTAGTAAGGTGTTGGAAGAGGGAGTTGTATGCCAGGCAGCCTACTGGGCAACATCTACGGTGGCCTGCTTCCTGGAGGTGTAATGGACAATACTACCTAGTGTCAAAGGGGTGAAACAGACGTTCAGAATAAGCAGGTTTCCGGCTGGCTTTGAGGCAGGGCATTCAGATGATGCACATCTTGAAGCCAGTCGGAAAGTGCACCCAAGTCGTGCTATGGGGAGAAAAACCAGACTAAAAAAGAGTTTGATTTTTCAGCTTCTTCCTAGAAAGTGCACACCTTCGCATGTATGTATAAATGCATTGATGCCAGGGCAGCACTAAAGGGGTGCTCTTTCTAAACCCTAGCCCTAACTGTTGCAGGAGTGCATTTAAAAGGGACAGAGCTGCCGTACCCAAGCGGTGAGGGTGGCAGTTTCCAAAAGAGATACTGTGATACCTGTCAAGGAGATGAGTTACAACATACTCAAAACAGACGGTCAAAGAGGGGGTAGGGGGTAATGAGGGGGCATGATTGTACCTTGCTGGAATCTGCATGGGCACACCATTATTCCAATGCCCTGTCCTGGTGAAGCACTGCACAAGCAAATGTGTGCAGGTTCACAGAGATGGCCATCAAAAAGTACCCAGCAACGTGGCCACGCTGTGTGGTCATGACATGCACACTCCAGCCAACTTGGGAGCAGGCAGTGAAATTGCTGGGGTTTCAATGAAGCTTTGGAAAAGGCAGCTTCAAGCCGCTTTTTCCTGCCTGTTTGTTTCACCCCATTCAACTTCCATTTCAGCCACAGTTTGTAAAGTGAACGGGTGCCATTCCCATTCTTGATCTCAAGTAGCAAAATGCCTTGAACTATCCCAGATTGGCCTGGATCTATATGTAACTTCTTATCAGAATCTCTCCCTATATGAAACAGACTATTGGTGATAGAATGAGGAAGGCATAGATTAAGTTAATACACTGATCAATACTTTGTAAAAACACAATTCCCAAGCCATATATAGCAAGAATCTCTGCAAAATTCTTGAGACTAAGCATAACAAATCTCTTATTTGCCAAGGCCTATCTCAAGACTCAAGTAGAAAGGTAAGGAGGATCCACTCAATGTTCAAAATGTTCCTTATAGTCTCCCAGAGCCAGTTTATCTAGCTACAGTTCCCAATTCTAGCTTTTAATAACAGTTATATTACATATTGATCTAGGTGTCCCACTCATAAAATCACAACAGGTGTATGGTCGAAGCATAGTTTGAAAATACAAGACCAATAAAACAAGCAAGCCCAACAGTGGATGAAGGACAAACCAGGGCTTCAGACCACTGAATTCATCACTGGAAAACCATCACACACTGATTGCATGATTTCACAGAAGTGATTCTAGGCTCAGCTCAGCCATCTAAATTACACATCTCAGAAATGTGCCACAAAGAGTGTTCTTTGAGTAATGCAGAATCAGAGTTGCATAAATCATAATACTTTGGAATTACAGACAAGCTGGAAGAGACCATGTCCAGTTCCCCTTTCTATGCAGGCCTTGCTTTATACAAAAAGCTTTTCTTTCAATACCAGTACACATCTGGATACTATTAATAGAAGACGTTTCACTATGGTTCAGAAATCTACAAAAAGGATGAACATTGAACTAAGAAGAAGAGTCCTCCCTTTGCCATCTACATCATCAGAGGGAGAGAGATGCCGGTCATCTCCATCAGGCCTGTCCTAGATCAAGAAGCCGAGCCCTCCCTCCAGTCCATCTGCCTTGGTCCAGGCCTCAGAGGGAGAGAAGAACCGCTGGACCTGATCCCCTTCCCCACTACCATTCCCTTCTCCTTTTGTGCTGTGTCTTCTTAGATTGTAAGCCTGAGGGCAGGGAACCGTCTAATTAAAAATAGTAATTGTAAGCTGCTCTGTTAGCCTTTAAGGCTGAAAGGCCGGGGTATAAATACTCTAATAAATAAAATAAAATAAGTCTTGTATTGTATTCTTCTGAATACAGATATAGCTCAAATAACAAAGAACAAGGGCTCTTATCACTCTGTCTGTCTGTCCGTCCATCTATCCAGCGCTCACGGATTCAACCAAGTGATTGAAAATAGTGGTGGTGGGGATCCAGAAAGTTCCAAAAAGCAAATCTTGAATTTGCCACACTCCAAGCACTACAATGAATTCACACAAATGAAGTAATGTGTAGGCATACTCTGCCATAGCCTCCTTCCATTTACTTACATCACATAAGACTCAAATTTGCCAAATAAAAATAAAAAAATATCTATTTCTGCAGCCTTTAGTATGCTTACCTTCACACAAAAAAATTGCAAGCTAGGCCATTACTGTGCCAACATTACACATGATGAATAGTGAGTGAACTTGCCAAAAGCTAAACAGCAAATCCATGTAAAAAGTGAGCTTTTAAGACTCCAAGATTCAAACCAAATATCTGGCTCTCAAACACAATGACTTTTGTGATAGTGATGGTTCATATTCCCCTAATAATCTTCAATAGGTCACAGTACTATAGTCTTGATTGGCTTTTTTCCCATTTGCATTTTCAAAACTCATTATCAATGCCCCCACCATTTAAAACAGTGGTGGGCAACTGTGGGAGGCTATGGGGTGCATTATCCCCCATAAGATCTTGGAGACTGCATTCCCTCATCATACTTCACTGAAAAAAGGCAAACCCAAAAACTGCCCACAAATAACTTGTTGCGAGCTCTAGTGGCTGCAGGGGCATCTTCCCCATGTTTGTAGGCACCCCACAATGATTTTATGCCCAGGGGAGACTTATTTTTACAAAACAGGAAGGGACTTGGAGTTGTTTCCAGTTTTTAATAGCCTCTTGGGCTTGAAATGGCTTGGGGGGGGGGCAACAAATTTTCCGCCAAATTCCCTAGATTCTTCTGACACAGCCCACAGGCTATACTTTGTCCTCCTTGACTTAAAAAATCCTCTTTATCAAGATGCTTCTTGATGCCAAGGGACTCCTTCCTTATGAAACAGACACACCACACAGGCAGAATCAGGAGTTCAGATAAAGCTCGGTCAGCTTTATTCAAAACATTGCGGTGCAGAATAAGCCCATGTTTCTTGCACTGGCCTCCATCCTGACTTGGAGTCCATGAGTCAGCTTTCAGGAGATGTATTAAAATTGTGTGAGCTTGCAAGAAAGGAAAACCTACAGAGTTAGCAAGTATTCTTGACGGATAACAACCTTCAGCAAGAAAGCTACCATATGCTGTCCTAACTTTGTTTGAATCAGAACAGCTCAAAACCCGAGAGAAGCATCTTTTGCCATCCTTAACTAGTCCTATCAATGGTAACTTCTGTTATTGTCCAGACAGTAGTTTCCAGGTTCAGTTCTTGAGTGCCTGAGCGGTAAAACCTGGTAGGACAAACTGGATGATGTGACCTTCATTTAAGCAGAAAAGACACTGAAACTGTCTAAGCAACAGAAAAAACTCTCCTCTGATAAAAGTCATAGATTGACAGTTTGCTAAGAAATAGCATGATTAATCTGGCCACAACTGAACTTTGATGGATTTCAAATAGCTGGTTTATATTACATGAACGCTATTGTCCATCTAGCCCAATATTGTCCTATTTGAGCAAAGGAAACTCTTAAATGTGAAACTCTTGACCAGAGAAAGCCTCTTCCATCATCTGTCACCTGATTCTTTTTTAACTAGAGTGCTAGGGACTCTTGAGCGCAATGTGAACACAATGTCATCTTGTTAGCTGCTTCAGAACTAAATGATAATGATAAATAATAATAACATTGTTATTTCTTTATTAATTGGAAGGACACAAGCACATATTGGGAAGAAAATACACAAAAGATTATTTGCAGAAGCTGCATGAGTCTGTGCACAGTGAACGCACACAGTGTTGTTTTCTCAGCAAATATTATACAAGTGTCATTACACATACTTTAGTGTATGACATGCTGTCTTGTTTATAACAGGACTGGGAGAACACTGTGGCATTGACTCATGGAGGGATGCTTTTGAGGAGTGAGGACAGATAAGTTCAACAGATTTACCGATGAGCCTGGGCCAGGCAAGAAGCAAAGCCACTATGATGCAGTGGGACATGAGCAGCTGTCCCCAATATTTAAGCGTCAGCCTTTTTGAACAGTGAGAAATCTTTGCTGTTCCTGGATGTAAGCATCAGGTTTCCACATGCCTGGGAAAGCGCCAGCATTAATCCAACTACTGGAAAGCTAATCTGGGGTTTGTGCTCAGAGCATCTCCACAAACACTGGATGTAGTCCAGAGAACATAAAGCAACCTGACTGCAGCAAACAATAAAACACTCAGGTCTCACATTGTGCAATTTGGACACCAGCACAGAAAAGGGGAAAGAAAAGGAAAAAGCAACAACATTGTTTTTCTTTGGATTGGCCCATTATTAATAAAATTAAAGCAGAGATTAGCAGTGGTGGTGGCTCTTTGATGCTTCTCCTTAAAGAAGAGAGTAGAGAGGGTCAGTGCCTCTTTTAGGTTCACTCAGGATGGACTAAACTCTCATTTTTTGCCACTCTACTCAGAGAAGGGGATGGCTCCTTTTTGATGAGAGTTAATGGTTAATACTCTTGCCTTTGGATCCTTTTAGACATGTGCATGTGCATTAGCTCCATCCTCCCCTGGTTCCCTTCCCCACACATCACACAACCACAGTTTACCATAGCTCTCTCCTCAGAGTTGTATAAGTTCTTTGACATATTTTTTCTTTTGCTTCACCCTTTACATCCTTTGTTACATGCTCCTATGTTTTGCTATCAGCTTATCCACAGGTCATATCAAAATTCAAAATTTTGGTCCCAAAACCTGCTCTTGACTTATGCATGAGACTGGCTTATGCATGACTATATATGGTAATAACTTTATTTATTGACCATAATAAAAGACAATGCCTGCATGCCTATCTGTCAAGAATCACACTCCCAAGATTATGAAACTAGGTCCTGAAATGTTGCAGTGCATACTAAGGAGCACACCAGAGAGGTGTATGTGGGGACTCTTTGGATTTCACTATGCATGAATTAATATAAATTCATTTAAATGTGTTTGAGGCCTGGAGCACTGAGCTTTCTTCAATCACGAGGTGAGAGACTTCCCTAGGCAGCTTTGCAAAAAGTAAACTTCTCAAAGAACCAGCATATGGTGCACTGGTTTGAATGTTGAATGTTGGAGACCAGAGTTTAGACACGAAACCCCCTCTGAACAAATCATGCCAAGAAAACCCCAGGATAGGGTCACTATAAGTTGGAAATGGCTGGAATACATACAACACACACAAAATAATCTGAAAGTGTAGGCTTTAGTCTGAGGGACAAAGATACAGAGCTACCTTTTCCCCCTATTGCAGGGCAGATACCTTCATGAACATGGACAACCAGAAAACTAAAAAGGAACTGCAAGGGCCATCTAGTTCATTGAATCATAGAGCTGGAAGAGACCCCAAAGGCCATCCAGTCCAACCTCCTGCCATGCAGGAACTCCCAGTCAAAGCATCCCCAACAGATGGCCATCCAGCCTCTCCTTAAAGACCTCCAAGGACGGAGACTCCACCACACTCTAAGGGAGGGTGTTCCACTGTCAAACAGCCCTTACTGTCAGGACGTTCCTCCTAATGTTGAGGTGGAATCTCTTTTCCTGCAGCTTGCATCCATTGTTCCGGGTCCTGTTCTCTGGAGCAGCATAAAGCAAGCTTGCTCCCTCCTCAATGTGACATCCCTTCAGATATTTAAACAGGGCTATCACCTCACCTCACTTCATAGATTCTATGATTCTAGTTCAACCTTCAACGCAGTGCAGAATGAACTTTTCATAACCCTGAAACACCACCAGTAAACAACACAAGTTGTCAAATAACTCCACTTTTCTCCCAGCACACTTTTTCCCCTTGTAGCTAAGAGACAGCAACACAGCAGCCTCCTTCCTATCTTGCAGCCAAGGGGTACCCGCTTTGATTGAGTTCACCTTTCCCTGAGACTCTCTCTCAAATAATAAATATAAGTCTACAATTATATTTCCCTTCAGAGATCAATTGATGGGATCACTGTTCCAAAACCTTCAACACAACATGCATACATCAACTTTGATATTTTCAGTCCCAATGTTTAGCAAGGGTTTGAGCTAAAGAAAGGGGCACAAGTTAGACTCTAAGACAGGTGGGATTTGTGCATATATGGGCCACGTATAACCCAGAGCTGCCTCCTGCCTCCTAATTGCCAAAATATGGTCAAAAACTAAAAAATCATACCTCTAGAGGGCTCCTGAAAAATCATGTTTCCCAAGATGTCATTTAACTATTAACTACAGTACTACGTGCCCTTCCCTGAACTTGAAAGTCCCTTACAACCAATTTTAAAGCATGACTTGAATATCACTTCTATTTTCAGAGAAGTGACCAGGTGTGCTTTGCAGGGACTGGGAAAAGTGAGCTGTGTATGTCCCCAGAGATGCTCAGTCCTAGGCTAATAAACAAGAGGGCTCTAAAGAGAGGAATGATAGGTCCTAAATGAAAACACAGGTGAAGAGTGTTATGAACCAAAAGCAATATGAATACAGATCCTAGGACGTGGAACAATGGATGCAAATTGCAGGAAAAGAAATTCCACCGCAACATTAGGAGGAACTTCCTGACAGTAAGGGCTGTTCAGCGGTGGAACACACTCCCTCGGAGTGTAGTGGAGTCTCCTTCCTTAGAGGTCTTTAAGCAGAGGTTGGATGGCCATCTGTCGGGGATGCTTTGATGGAGAGTTCCTGCATGGCAGGAGGTTGGACTGGATAGCCCTTGTGGTCTCTTCCAACTCTATGATTCTCTCCACCACCAGCACCAGCACCACTTCCAAATTGTGCAGGGCCAGAAATCCCCAAACTATTCCACTTTCATTATTGAGACAAAAGTGGGGTGGAGGCGAGAATTGTCTCATGCTGTTTGCTGCAGAGCCTGCAAATATTCTCAGCAACCCAAACATTACTTTCAACTGGTGAGAGTGATCCAGTGAGTTCATTTTTTATAGTACTTGCACAAGTCCCTCTAACAGTGACCACAGCTGTTCATGAAATCTATACTTTAGGAAAATAACACCCTTGCCAGCAACAACAGAACCAACAAAAGGCTAATTCAAACCCTTGCTTTTACCAGCTTCTACTGTTTTTAGAAGAATCACTGGCTTCCAGTCACATAGTGAAAGAAAACAAGCAACGACAAGAAGAATGCAGTCCATAATATAGCTTCCAAAAAATCAGGCTACTCAACTGTACAAATCTATGGAAGGCGGTAAAACCATACACATGGTAAACTTGTGTAGTCCACCTCATAGTTATGTGGAATTTTGTGTTTCATTAACTTTGTTGTTGTGTGCCTTCATTTCTGACTTATAGCGACCCCACTGTGAACCTAACAGAGTGTTTTCTTGGCAAGATTTGTTCAGAAAGGGTGTTTGCCTTTGCCTTCCCCCTGAGGCTGAGAGAGTGTGACTTACCCAAGGTCACCCAGTGGATTTCCACACCAAAGATTCAAACCCTGGTTCCCAGAGTCATAGTTCAATGTTCAATCCACTACACCACACTGGCTCTCTTTTGTTCACTTTAGAAAAACAACATACTAGGAATATGTACAGCTGCCCCTCTGTTTTCACGGGGGATCTGTTCTGGACCCCCCCTCCCATGCGAAAATGGAAACTTGCCAATATTCAAACCCCACTGACTTGAATGGCGGTGCATGCCCACATGCGCACCCTGTTTTGTCACCCTCCGTTTGCTGCCCACAAATGGGCAAGGGACGTGGATTTCAAGTCCGCGAAAATGGAGGGGTGACTGTATTTAATGGAGCACCATTAATGGATTGCACACATCCATCAAATACCTAAGAGAGACCCCCCCCATCCTCTTCAAATGAAGCTTTCTTGCCAAGCCCCTTTCAGCTACTGTCTATTACAACTGCCAGCAAATCTCCCCATACCTGAGACAGAGGGGCTCTCCAAGGTCTATTATACAAGATCCTTTAATAGGAGATGTTGGAAATCAAACATGGAACCATGTACCTAAATTTTATACATGAATAAATAAATGCATCCAGCCACTGATCTAAAGCAGTGGCTGCCAAACTTTCATCCTCTAGGTGTTTTGAGCTTCAGCTCCCAGGGAACTAGACAGCTTTGTCAACTGTCTCATACGTTACAGTATGTATCAGATCCATGCACTGACAGTTACACCATCATCATCAATAGGCTTAATGGATTTAATTCTATGCAAGATCAGGTTATTAGCACAGCAGTGGCAGACAGAAATTTATGGCAGTGGGTGTCTCAAAATGTTGGGCCAGCTAACACGGAGATGTGTGCAAATGAGCGGCAAGAGCAACAATAGGAAACTGATGTGCAACAGTTGAGGACTTAAATAAAATTAAACAATTTTACTCAAACTCTGGGTTTCATGGGATTCCAAGTAAACTATGTAATCATTTGCAAATATTGGATACACTTCTTTTCTTTTTCTTTAAAGCCTGTTGTTACAAATAGAAGACACCTTGTATATTTATCTACAAAATAAAACATACAAATCAAACATATTTACGATACATGATCACTATGAATAGTCACACTATATACTATCCATAAAGGATTGTCTATTTATAACTCACAATAGTTTGTCTTAATAATTAAAGAGTTTTGTGTGTGTGTTGTCAGACCCATCGCTACAAGATCATTTACCTGAAACTTAGCATGCATACAATATGGGCTCTCAGGAGGTACAACTGGAAGTTACTTGGATTTTAAAATACCGTCAGCTCCCTGTATCCACCTTTTTTTTAATCCACTGATTCAACCATCCACAACTAAAACATGTTTAATAATAATAATAATAATAATAATAATAGTTTATTGATATCCCACCCTCTTCCCAGTACAGGGACTCAAGGCAGCTTACAAACCTAAAACAGTCCAAGTTAAAACACTATAAAACATATGCAAAAGAAAACCCCGTGGATATCAAGGGCCCACTGTACATTGTTTTTAATTATTTGTTTTAAATTATTTTAAAAGTGTTCATGTGTTTGACATTTGCAGTATCACTTTTAGTCACTAGGTCGCAGACTTTCCAAACTAGCACACAGCTTTCAGTAAACAGAGTCTGAAGCAAGTGGGAAGAAATCCAAAATGAAGACTCCTACTTTTTCAGCCATGCTGTGGAGCAGTCCCCACAGATGGGCATGATGTAGGCATGTTCAGAGGGTGGTAGCGGTGTGCCATGGCAGCATGCATGCCCAGGAGTCCTAGAACCAGGGATTTACTGAATCAAGACAAGCACAAGTAGTGATGGTGCAGCCCTTGACAGAGGTCTGGAAGTGAAAAATGGTCCCACTCTGGAGTTGTCCAACCCTGTTCTCTAACCCATGCAAAGTTGGTAACTGCCACTAGTAAAACCCAAAATAAAAGCCCAAAAGGTGGAACAGCAGCCAGAAATTCATTTTTCCAATATTCCAAATCCACATAAATCCTTCAGAATTCCATCCTTGTATCTAAAACATAATTGCAATAACAAAATGTTTAAAGGGCAGTCCAAAATAGCAGGAACCACACTTCATCCTCGCTCAGATTTCACTAACTACTTATGTGTGTCTTTGCTGCTGTTAAAAAAAACCCCTGACATTTAATTCTAGGTCACATTCTATATTGTAAAAAATATAGAATAAAATCATAGAATACATCATTTAAATTATTACAGTATGATCACTTTACTATTCACTGATAAAGAGCCTACTGTCATATCTTCAATTATTTCAGCGAGAAGTCTTCAAAACAGAATGACAGATGTGTCCAAAATATTTCTAACAAACTGGCAGGTGAAACAGAATACTGCTATTGTTATAAACTGACGAAAATTAAGATATCATTCCTACAACATTTTACATAACTTTCTTTTAAGTTAAATATAAATTAACATGGAACTTTGGGGTGGGGGGCATCTCTTCCTCTCATACTGATGAATGGCACAAACTACATCTCATTTCCCCCGTTCAGATATTTTTCATACTGTGGAATTAAAAATATTTGATAAATTCCATCTAGGAAAACTTGTATGCAATCATTGGTATAATAGAGAAGCTGCTTCAGCATCACGGAGGGATTTAACTGCATGTTAATTTTTGAACCAGAAACAGAAAATAACAGTCCAATTTAGTCTGTAACAGAAGGTTTGTGCTGCTAGTTTCTCAGGCTTAGGCTGAACAATCTCCTGAAACAAGATCCTTAGAAAGCATACATTCTTCCCACATGCCTACATCCTGGAGTTGTTTTTTTAAATGTGAGGAAATGCTTGTTTTGTTTTTGCATCCACAGTAATTCATTTCTACTGCTAAATGGGAGGAAAACTCCTGGAAAATAATGTGACCTCTCAAGAGCATCAACAGTAGTTTATTAGTATCTTATGTTGTTGTTGTTGTGTGTCTTCAAAAGTCATTTCAGACCTGTGGCAATTCCATGGTGAACCTACCACAGTGTTTTCTTTGGCAAGGTCTGTTCAGCTTGGGTTTGCCTTTGCCTCCTCAAAAAGCTGAGAGGACTTGCCTAAGATCACCCAGTGGGTTTCTGTGGCAGAGCAAGGATTCAAACCTTGGTCTCCAGAAATGCAGTCAAAGCCTCAAGCTACAACACCATAGTGGACTGTAGTATCATATGCACTCACTCTTGGTTTATATTTCCCTTTGATTTCTTGGAAAGAGGTCTCTTGCTCTTCCTTTTCACATTGTCATCTTCTATTTCTCTGCACTGATTATTATAATAGTCCGCTTTGTCCCTGCGCACAAGTTATTGAGCAGTTGCTTTCTGACTATTTCTGTCACCTTTTAGCTTCTTGTCTATCCTAAAGTGTTTGAAGACTTTAATCTGTCGTCCATTAAGGCTTCTCTGTTATTTTTGCTGCAGATGGGCAATGGCAAACTCCCTCTGAAGCAACTTGCCAAGCAAACCCTATGATAAGATTGCTCTAAGTGAAACATGACTTGGAGGCACACAGGCCAGCACTTTGTGCCGGTCTGTGGGTGGAGTCACGGTGTAGTGTCCACATGCTCAATGCCATAATCCTGCCTCCATGTTGCCATTTTGGTCCATGCCTGTTTACACGGTGCATACCATGATGCATACCAAATGGCACAGTGCGGAAGGGTGTCATCGTGGCATGCCTATGACACCCCTTCCAGAGGCTGCAGCAAAAAGGGGTCACTCTTCCTGAGAAAAGATGAAGGAATGAAATCTACGACATTTTGAGAGAGACAGAGAGAGAGAGGAAAGGAACGAAGGAAGGAAGGTGGAGGTGCATGCTGACCAAGAAACAGCAGGAACTAAAACTGGCCTTTTGAGGAGGGTTGCTCCCCCAAGTAGGCACTCTCAAAAGGCTTCCATTTTTCCTGCCTATAAGAGAAAAGGGCAGGATGAACACACAACAAGATGTTCCTCCTCTCTCCACTGGAAAGGAATTTCACATGTTTCATGTGCTGCTTCCTTGTTTGTTGTGGCTGTGAAGGTGCCCTTGAACACTGGAGGAACATGTTAATATCCACTACAGGTCCAGAATCTTCTTGTATTCTCAAAGTTGCCACTGATTTTTTTTTTTAAAATCAAATTCATCACTTTCTATGGTGCTGTTATTCGCTGGGGTTTGGTTCCAGGATTCCTCCGTGGATACAAAACCCTTGGATGTTCAGGTCCCATTAAAATACAATGGTGGGGTAAAATTGTGTCTTCTATATAAAATGTCAAGATCAATTTTTTTTTTGAATTTATACTTTTTACGCAAAATATATTTTCAAAATCAGACCCGTGAATCTGTGGATTAAAAATCCGTGGATACGGCAGGCCTACTGTACTTTAGCCACTTTAACATAAAGGAAAGGAAAAAACTGCAGACTTGATAGTGCCTGTAATGAATTAAGAGCTGTAATGAATTCTCTTTTTAAAAAGTCACTCCCCAAGTTCAGAAAACAAGCAGCCTTACTTAAGACTGTACACTATTAAAACAAAGGTGTCAAATATGAAGGAAACTGGACACCGTGCTAGTGGACAGGTTTGGGGGCTGTTCAAGAATCCTCCCAACTAATGCGCTTATTGTTGTTTGGTGGGTATTTTAATCAAACCGTTCCAATGGCCAGACATATGCAGATCACCATTCCCTTCCAACCTTTGGTGTGAAGAGAAAAGGAATGGCCATGATTCCACACGGTAAGAGTCTAGAGTGAATAATAGCCCTTGAGAGGTCTTTCACCTCTTTTCGGGAGGCAGGTTGCCAAGCCACAGTTGTGTACAGCTATTTATGGAGGAAAGGGGGGGGGGACTTAGGCCTTTGCCTGCAAGTACAAACAGAATATCAATAGGCTGAGCAGCAGACAACAGACGACAGCAAATGCTAAGAGAAGCACAAAAGGCAGCAACAGAACACTGGATCAAGTTCTTCATACATCAAAAGCCTTCCCATCAACATTTTTTTTTAAAAAACCTGACACTAAAAATATTGCAGCCTCGGAGGGCTTAAAACAAACCTACAACACCAGCTAGCTTACTTACTCAAATCATGCAGAAAGCTTTTGGGGGAAAAACTCAGGTATACCTCATAGCCGGTGTGATGTAAAGGTCTGAACGCTGGACTATAACTCTGGGAACCAAGGTTCAAATCCCCGCTCGGCCATGGAAATTCACTGGGTGACTTTGGGCAAGTCACAGTCTCTCAGCCTCAGAGAATGGCAATGTCAAACCCCCTTTGAAGAAACCTGCCAAGAAAACCCCATGGTAAGTTTGCCTTTGGGTCGCCATAGACTGGAAATCATTTGAAAGCACAGAGACAGCAACAACAACACGGAGGAGTGCTTCTCCTGCAGACTTCAGGTCTTCGCCAGGAGAGGTACTCCTTCAGTTACCAAAGTACTAAGCTAAACTCTTGAATTCAGATCAAAAGTAAATTAGCAGTTTATTATCTGTAGAATGTGTCTACGTAGTTAAGGATCACTGTTAACTTGTTTGTATACTGCATATACTCATGTATAGGTCTAGAAATTTAGTTTAAAAAGTTGAGCCAAAAAAACCTGAGTCAACATATCCACAGTTCATCTAAGTGCTGTACTTTAACTCATATATATATATATATGATTTACAGTACAGTACTTGCACTGACCCATGGATAAGTCATGGATCATCTGCCGTGTAAGTAAGTTTTATCCTCGACTTATCTACAGGTCATAACAAAATAATTAATTTTGGCCCCAAAACCTGCCCCCAACTTATACGTGAGGTCGACTTATAATCAAGGTTATATGGCATTTTGCATTTTTATTCCCTATTACCACACAGACCATATTCCTCATCCACTTGCCAGCCAATCCAATGTATAATAATCTAACAACTGAGACAACATAGGCTGTATCCACACTTCAGAAACAATCCAGTTTCATACCACTTTAAGTACCATAGCTCAATGCTATGGGATTCTAGGAACTGTAGTTGCATAAATGCCATAGGAGCTCTGGTGCCAAAATAAACTACACCTCCCAGAATTCTATAGCACTGAGCAATGGCATTTAAAGTGGTGCCAAACTGGATTATTTCTGCAGCGCTGATGCAACTGCTGTCCATTGAAACTTATTCCAAATACAACATGTTACTCTTCCAGGAACTACGACACTTTGGTTCCTTTTGCTGCAACAGACATAACCCTGCTAATGTTCTTCCCTTCCTCCAAAAAAACCCCTCTATTGTTACATTTTCAGCCTCTTGTACTGAGTAACGATAGGAACATGAGCAAATGTTGGATCTTTTCCAATTCTAGGACAGTCAACTTCTGTCTGCTTGGGTATCCACTATACTGAGTTGACAGCAAACCCGGAGAGAAGTGTATGAAGGATCCACTCATAGAACTGATTAATTCTGCTGGTTTTGTTAAGGATTCATACAGGGAGGAGCACCTCTTACAGAGTAACAACATTTACTTGCAGTGAGCAGCCTAGGAAACAAGCCCTGGAAATAAAACATTTGCAATAATGAGAACTGGTAATGAAAAGGCACATCTAAACAAAGAGGTTGATTTACTGAATCTCTTTGCTCAATCCACCTTTCCTCACCCAGAAGAGTACATTTTGGCAAACGTACCAGCCCCGCACAAATGCAGGTTCTACAATAATGTCTGTGCCACCTAACAAAACGGTTATTATAGAAAAGAGCCTCTTGGGATAGCTGAACATTGAGCTCAACAATAGAGATAACTGTAACATTAGATTGTGGCCTTAAAAATGAAGTTAGAGAACCTGTCTGTTTTCCATTAAAATGAAATGGGGGTCAATTCGTTTTTTTTTTTTTTAAATAAAAAACTCATATCCTACTTTATAACTTGTTACGACCAAGCAAAATGATGCTGAGTTAAGACAAGTTGGTTCCTTGCCCTAAAATCTGGAGGGCTGCTCCCCTCTCTTGAAAAATGAGCACTGTACAAATATTAAAAGCCTTATCTGAAAAAGAAATCAGAATTCACTTATCAACTGAAAGCATTTTATAGACGGAGGCTGGGGCTAGGAAAATTCAGCTCTTTGAAGAACAGCTCCACAATTGTGCAGCTGTAAAAATAGCACAGAAACCTGACTGCCTAGAGGGTTGACAAGTAACCCAAATAGCAACATTTCAAGGCAAAATCCCTTGTAGGTCTCTAAATGGAAAACTACATTTATAGAATATCTCGGCGATGTAATTATTTCTCCTCCAGTGTACCACAAAGGAATAGTGGACTTGGAGAACACTGGCCATTCAATGCTCCTGCTGAATTTCTATCCATCCGGGGGGGGGGGAGGGGGCGGGTGAGAAGTCAACGTTTTGATGTTGCAGCTGCAACGCTGCTATAACAATGCAATCCATAACAAACAATCAAATCTATGTTTTTGCTATGTTTCTAAAAATGTTCCCATTTTAAAGATCATCTGTATCGCATCATCAGCTCACATTAATGGGATTTTAAAAGCGACGCACATCAAGGATGCAGGACCCCCGTGAAAGTGGGAAAACTGCAGAACTCTTACCTGAGAGAACACCTTTCTAGAATTAACTAAATCCTCCTGTGCAACTCTGAGGTCAACATCCACAAGCGGTTGAATAAAGAATTGTGTTGGAGGACCCAGATATTCCTAGAGAGGTCTCTAGAAATCTCTAGGGCCTGCACTACAACTTCTGGAGATAGTTGCCCATAGTGACTATGGTGGAGGACCTAGAGAGTCCTCTTCTCATATCTTTAAGGCAGCCAGACATGTCACTGCTGCATATGTTCAAGTACAAATGTATCTGTACATTAACATGATCTTTCCACAACAGGCAGAGTTATATATATTCAGTATGTGATTTACTAGTTTCAATGTTAGATCAGTATCAAGGAGCCATAGGGTCAAACAAATGCTCATCCGCAAAGTTCACTGGGTGATATAGGTGGCTTCCCATCCCCCAAGCCTTGGGTGGATTTAAAAACTGAGGTTGGGATACACCCTCAAGTCCTTGGAGTATGGATACCATTTTTAAAAACAGAATCCAATAGTATCACCTGCAGTCATACCATAAATGTGAACAGTCATCATCAGGACCAGGACTCAACTAGTCCAACAATCTTGAAAAGTTTTATTCCTCAGGACCTTCCACTTCCTCCCTATTTCTTCTTACTCGATTATGATGTGGAGGAGACCCTGGTTGTTCCCCGTGGTGGACTGTGTGTTTGTGCTTTGAGGGCCAGACTAGTTAAATACAGGGAGGCTTGGGTACCATATGACAAACTATAGGAACTATATATGGAATAGTTGAACCCTTGCATCAGTGGAATCTGTGATCTTCAACATATAATTTATCTGTCATAATTAAAAGGAAATACCTAGTCATTACTGCTGCAAAAGTAGGTGGGCAAACCATGTGTAAAGAGTAAGTTGAACTTTCAAAATGCAAGCTAAAGTTGAGCTAGACATCTGTGAGATGGTTGTGTTTCAGCATTCTTTACCCCTTGCATCTGAGACCTATACAACAGGACTTTACTGATAGAAGAACCATGTAAGTAGCCTTACCTGGCCAGAGTGAATCCCATTTTTACTATGGGCTCATGTGCTCTTCAAGAAATTATTTACAATGAGATGCTGAACCTGAGAAATGCTTGATCAGACCAAGAGAGCTAGAATGGTGTAGTGGTTTGAATTTTCCAGTACAATTCTTGAGACCAGAGTTCAAGTCCTTACCATGGAAACCCATTGGGTGACCTTGCGAAAGGCACACTCTTTCAGTATCAGAGAAGGGCAATGGCAAACCCCCTCTGAACAAATCTTGCCAAGAAAACCTAATGATATGTTCCCCTTAAGGTTGCCGTAAGTCAGCAACAACCTGAAGGCAAACAACAACACATCGGACCAAAAAGCTGTCTTTTCTGGAGTACTGCTCTCCACGTGACCAGCTGGATACCTCTGAGTAATCTGATAGGGTTGAAAGAAGCTGCTTTCCAGAAACCAGTATTATTATTCAGTGTCATATTGCCCTGGAACATGACAGCTATCTTGCCTAATTAATATTTTCTCTAACTGATGTACACTCTTGACTTTGTCTCATTTCCTTTTACAGCCATCACCCCCTTTTGTGGCACCAAACTCCACAAATCAAATTATGAGTTGCATGAATACTTCCCTTTTCTCCCTTTTGCAATCAGTTCTACTGGATGACCCTGAGTTAGAGGACTGTGGAAGTTCTCCCTGTTCTCTTGATATTTCTTAACCATCCATCATCTAGAGCAGCGCAGTTCAAAATGGTGGTCCACAAGCCTTCATTTGCTGGCCCACAGTGAGTCTCCAGAAAAATCTACACATGCAATAATAATATGGTACACATGCAATAAATTGCTCATCTGCCATGCTAGAAAGTTTAAGACGCACTGACCCAAATGATATCCAATAATGGACAGATGTGTGAACAATGCTATATATCCCACACACATCTGAGGAAGTAGACTGAGGAAGTAGATCCCCAAATTCAAGTCTATGAAAGGTTACACTATGACTTCTTTCTCTCAGTCTCAAAGGTGCTACAAGACCCCTTTATACAAACTGACATCCCAACACAGAGAGATATGCACACTCAAAATCTATAATGTGCATCCTTCCCCAATCCAATACTCTTCAAATTCTTCAGACTTCACTGTCCACCAAACCCAGTCAATATAACTGTGTTGGGAAATAATAAAGAATTGTGGGAACTGTAGTTCAGTAAACATTTGTAGGACATCAAGTTAGGGAAAGCTGGAACACATCACAACTAGCCAGATCAAAATACTAAGTAAAACCAAACAAATTGAAATCTCACCTAAAAATACATCGGACTTATCCTGGGCCAAATAAAATAAAGTAAAATAAACTCCACTAATGATAGTCACAACCTGCTTTTGTAAACAAAAATTCTTCAAACACATGTAGGGAAAGTGCTTAGATTCCCTGATAATTGTATGTGGTCCTATGTGTACCAAAAAATAAGCAACATACACTTTAAAAAATCATGTATGAAGCGAGGCTATGCAGCTGGAATTATAGAGTTGGAAGCAACTTTGGGTGGAGTTGAAAGAAATGTACTGACTCCAACTCCAGCTTAAAAACAATAATTTAAAATATTATAACAATAATTTATTAAATGTGTTGCATTTTTACTTTAACAGGAATTTAGGAAAGTTTTCTTGTTTGGAAACTTCAGTGACATAAAATACTGTATTTTATGTTCTATCCATCTAAGTAGCCTGATAATCCGACATGATGGAGGTAAAATACCTTTTGCTACCATTTTACTATATAAATTTGCAATTACATTTGTCATTTGTGAAGGAGTCTGGCTGGTAGTAGAAAACAGAGGAGCTGGATTTGAAGGATTGGCATACCAACTCTGTAGTCCTAAGAACAACTATAAATTATAATACTCACGAGAATGGGAACTCTCCTGCCTATGTGCCTATTTATCTAAGAAACTGAGACATATGGTATAATACACGTAGGCAGCTACAAGTAGCTCAGTGTTATTGCGCCTTATGTTTTAAATATTGGGGCTCTTCAGTACACCACATACAAGTTAATTTTTTTTCACAGCATCAGGGCCTAATAATCATCACACTATAATCTTATTTCCTCTTCTGAATTGGGTCTTCTTTGTAAGAGCTAAGGCGGGTTTGTGTTATTCAAGCCTATTCCTGGCCTAGAGCTTAGAAAGGTTATTTTTTACTCAGAGTCTCAGAATTCCCCGAATCAGGATGATCAATATTTCAGAAGCCACAGACCAAAAAAGTAACTATTCAAAGTTTTGCTCTGGTCATCAAAACCTAGTTTACAGTCTGAGAGATGCTTAGACTTGGATGAGGCATTACATGAAGAGACCTCCAATGCTGGAAGAGAAGCCACCAACAAGGAAGGCTGGGGGCTGCATTAGCCCCCAAGGAGACCCTGGAGGGCCATACCTACAACTGTACCTCCTACAAAATTATTTTTAAAATATTTGCCCTCTTGTCCTCTAGGAGACATGGAAAGGCATTCTCACCATGCTTTTGGACCTTCCAGAGCCATTTAGACCCAGGAGATGCCTTTTTTAACAACCAGAAGTGAGCAGAAGTCATTTCTTGTTTCAAAAAGGGCCTGTCCTGGACATAAATTGTCTTGGAGGTCTTCAAATATGGTGGAAATGCTTTCCACATTCCCTAGAAATAATTTTGGGGTGTTTCAGAGAAAAAGGAGACCACATATATCTGGCTCACAGACCCCACTTTTCTCACTTCTGTGGTTCACCAGCACACTTGTTCAAGTCCTAGCAGTACACAGAAAGTCTTACAGAAAGCACACTTCTGGATAAACTGAAAGGTAGTTGGAACAGGGTGAGGGAGCCTCTTAGGTATACTAAGCTCAGGCCAATTAAAGCCATTATAGTCAATTAAAGACTTTATAGCATCTAGAATTGAGCCCCTGGAGCCATTTGTGAAGTCTACACAAAGACAACAGAATGGGCACATCTATTGACGCACGCTGTAATTGGGGTGTGTGTGCGTGCACATATATCAACACTTATGCTGAATTAGATCTTTGATCCATCTGGCCCTCCAGAAATATTACCGATTCTGCCTGACAACAGTTTTCATGAGTTCAGCCATGCCCTTTTCATCCTCATACCTGAGTAGGCAGGGAATGTACTTGTGACCTTCTGCATACAATCCAGGTGCTCTAGAGAGAGTTACAAACAGCACCACCAGAATGCAATGCAACAATTCCAGCTGACAAAAGTAATGGGGGCTGGAGAAACCATGAAGAACAAAACAACCCTCAAGAAAAGCCCCAGGCATTAGATGAAGTTTTACGTGTGGCAAAGGCTTCAGCCTACACATTTGCCCAATAAGTCAGGTTTGGTTTGGGGTTTAAAGCTCCATTTTCCTAACAAAGGATCACTTAGAGAAACAGTTCTAAAGCACTACGGAGTCAAAACTTAAATTTAGCTCTTGATTTTGGTGGATATATAAATGGGTTCTTGGCACATTTTCCAAAAGGCAGGCCCTCACAGCAGTAATTGTGTTCCTGGAGGCTCAGGTGAAAGTGCAAAAATTATAATCGTATTCAGAAATCAAAGAAGAATGGCAAACAGAGCAGATTCCCAATTTCCTCCTCCTCCGTTGGGCAGATTTCTAAGGAAGCTCAGAAATTATTATATGGAATGACCTCCTTGCTCTGGGCCTCTCGGCATACATAATAATGCCTGTTTGGCTCTTTCACATTTGGCTGTTCTGGTCCCCAAGTGTCAAGACCTTTCCAAAAGGAGGAGGAAGGGCAAGTCAATCTATCAAGAAGCTCTGACACTTTTAAAAGGAAACACACAATCAGAGGAAAAGTGACACATCATGCAAATGGAGCAGCAAGACACAGTGGCAATGGAACAGTGGGAGCACCAAGCTGCTGCAGTACAAGCAAGCAGCCACCCAGGTTTTCCTCCTCTTACAAAGGGTTCTGCAATTATTCGTAGAAATGGAGAGGAAATGCCAGTTTGCCCGAATCTGAGCAGTTTCCCTAATTAGCAGCATATAACAAATACGTACTTCTCTATTTCAAAAAGGAAGTCTGACAATATTAAAAGAAACCACTTTGGGGGGGGGAGGGTTTGCATGAAAACTGTAGGGTTTTCAGCAAACAAATAAACATATTAACTACCCAAATACACTCCTGTTTCCAGGCAGCCACATTTTTTAAATCAAAACGGCTGTTTTATATAGAAAAAACAAAAACAAAACAGCAAGCAAAAAATATTTTGCAAATCTTGCAGAAATTGATTGTTACGTAGGATTATTCTTTTCTGCCCAAGATTTGTGTGTGTGCAAGCTAGACACCTGCTGTTGTGCTCATATCCTCCATGTGATGCTGTGCTACCTGTGGCCTTCCCATAAGCATCTGTGGGAACAGTATTAGAGACTGCATATGCTTTTGGTGTGACCTGGCAAAGCTCGTTCTGTTTCTATTCATATATTCGGTATTCTATTTAAGTATTCTGTTCAAAGCATTTGAAACCCATACACTAGTTCTGCTTGAAGTTGAAGAAGTTAGTATCAATAATAATAGGTCTCAGACCTTAAACATTAAGTAAAAAGCAATGCAAACATACCCTCAACTCACCCTATAGAGTTTAAAGAAGAGGACTGTTTCTGCTGGAAAGGTATCAAGCTATTTCTCCGGTTGACAAGGAAGAAGGTTAAAAGGGGTGTTTCAGCTATCAAGAATAAAAACACGTTCTTGTGATGGGGTGGAGCGGTTGATGAAATACAAGCAGCCACATGCAACCTTAGTTTATATGAAACTGGGATGAAGTTCTAAGAGTATGACAGAAACGATGAGTATTATGGAGTCGAAGGCTTTCATGGTCGGCATCCATAGTTTTTTTGTGGAGCTTTCGGGCTCTGTGGCCATGTTCTAGAAGAGTTCCTTTCTGACATTTTTGCCAGCATCTGGAGAAATGTCAGAAAGGAACTCATCTAGAACATGGCCACAGAGCCCGAAAGCTCCACAAAAAAAACCATGAGTATTATGCGTTGTGCTTGAGGCACGCTAGTTATATTTCCACTGGCAGATGGACTGACTTCTTGGATTAAACTATGTGCAAAGAACAACCTCACAGGTAAACATTTAGCTCTCTAGATATGTTGGCCTCCTACTTACCACTGATCATGTGGATAGAGCTGATGAGAACCTTAGGCCAAATCATACAAAGTGTCAAAGTTTCCCTTGTCCTTGTTTCATTTGTCTCAGCATACAACATGCTTAAGTTGTTAAGAAATGTTATAAATAATAGCATTATTGTGACAGGTTGAGTCTCCCTTATCCAGAATTTTGAAATCCAAAATGCTTCAGACCAAGGAAAACTAGATGAACAAACAAACTGACCTGGTATATGTCAGATTCCTATGTTGTTGTAAGGAGAATAGATCACTAGGGAGAAGAAATGAGGCTGAATTTTACTGACTCAAACATTTGATCCATTTAGTCCTGCAGTACCCACTGAAAAATACTTCAGCTCCCCAAAGATTCAAGTCTAGATCATACTATCAGGGAAACTTTAAACAAGAGATGCCCAGAGTTGAACAAGAGGTTTCTTGTATGAAAAGCATGTGTTCTGATTCCTTCTGAACATCAGGGAGGGGGGGTTAGGAGATCCTGGATACTGGGGATTACGGCTGTAATTTATGTTATATTTACATGCGGCCTTTCTTCCAGTAAGCTCAAGGCAAAGCATGCTACTGTCTTCTGAGAGCATATGACTTGCATGTTGTTGTTATTGCATACCTTCAAGTCATTTCCGATTTATGGCGACCCTAAGGCAAACCTATCACAGGGTTTTCTTGGCAGGATTTGTTCAGAGGGGGGTTGCCTTTGCTGTTGTCTGAGGCTGAGTGTGAGTTGCCCAATATCATCCTTGTCTCCAGAGTCATAGTTCAATGCTCAAACCAATACACCATTCTGGCTCTATAACTCACCCTGGGATACCTGGAATACCACAGCTCACTGGGTGTCCCAAATCCCACAGCAACACCACGTCGGCTCTTTATATGCATGATGATTTGGACGCAACTCCCAAACACTTAGCAATGTTTCCTGCTTAGTAAACATAGACTGGAGCAGACTGCATGGCTTCTTTCAAGGAGTGTTGACAGTTACTACATATTCATGACTTCCACTCTCTACATGCTTTCAGATACGTGGAAGCACACAGCTATTCGCATGATAGATTTCTATTCACTGAAACACACAAGTTTCTAGTAACCAACAATGCCCAACTTTGCAACCATGTATGTTCCCAAAACACAATGCACAAGCACGTGTTCCAATTTAACAGATACGTTTTTGTTTCAGATAGACAATAGGTCAAATGCAGAATGATTATTCCACACAGTGCATGCTGCATGAATCATAGAGCTTCTCTAAAAAACAACTAAATTCTCAAACAAAGGGGTATTTTAGCACGGGTTTTGAAAATGGCTCAAGTCCTGGCCACCAATGCCTAGCATACAATGCACCCCTTAGTAATTATATTCCAAATTCATGACAGGCTGCAAGATTTCAAGGATAGCGTCAAGGATCAGATACACAGCAGTGAATGAAGCAGCTAAGCACTACACTTGTCTGACTGTTTCATGTCTGTACAGAGCGATAGTGAGCAAAATTTGGGAACAGTATTCATTCACTAAAAGGAAAAAGTCTTCAGTTCACAACCCAAAGAAAGATAGTCTTGCAAGCAACACAGCCTAAGACAAACAGAGTGATGTATTTACAGCACAAATGGCAACTGTGTACCCATGCAGATACCATCAAACTGCAACTCCCACATATCTACTGTGGCAACAGTCCTATCCACTGTGGCCAATGTTAGGAGATGACAGAATTTGAAGTCCCATGGTATCAGGAGGACTTCTCAGTCTTTGAGCTAAAGTCAAGGGCAACAACATCTGGAAAGCAACACGTCCTCCGTTTCAAGCAGAAATGGCATTAAAAAACCAGTTGTACATTGAGTTGTGTCCCTCTCCACATACTATAGAATGGCATTTTCCAGCCTTCATGTTGTCAACAGTGAGCATTTCATCCCCATGTGTCTCTAATGCTGGTCAGTGTGTGCATGTCAGAATTTCCCAAAATAATGCTGAAAGTTACACTCCCCTGTTAAGGTCTCCTACCTCGCAATGCATAGGAAAACTTATGTGGGAAACATTAATTATGGAGAAAGTGGGAGAAGACTATAGCTTTTCTGAAAGAGACATTTATATGCCAGTTATGTGAATTTTCATCCTACATCACGAGCACTGAATTGCAGCCTAAGGATGGGTAGCTTAAAACTTTCAGCCACACCAGAAAATTGTTGTGCTATCACTTTGACTACCACTCATCCAACAATGAAGCCTATATGCTAGCTGTGGGATTGCTGGAATTGTAATCTATAACTTATTTGGAGGGCAGCAGGTCAGGGAAGACTAGTCTAACTACCACCGCAATTTCTTAAAATATATTTGAGGATGAACACCTTGATTTTGAAGGAAACTGAACAGAGCAACACACAGGCTCGCTACCCTTTTTGTAGTAGATAAGATCAGCTACTTGGTTCAAATACATTCACTTAACACACCTAAAGAACAAAGGTAGAGCTTTCAAGAACAAAGGTAGAGCTATGAATCTCCTATACTCAGTAACCCTCTCTATTACACTGCTTCATAGTTTCTGCAGAAACTATTCCTATGAAACACTGTATTTTATAGTATCTCCACTACCATGTTTATCTAAATGGGAATTTTCAATCTCAGGCTGCAGAGACTCAAAATTAAACCATTCTTGATTATACATAAAGCCACTTTCTTTTTAAAAACAATAATAGTAACTTGCTACTTCATATATGCATTTCCAAAGCTCCTGTACCATTGCTCATCTAAATGATACATACTTAAGAATTGAGAATAAATGTAGTAATGGGGAAAACACACACACAGGAACTGTGTATTCTCTGCTAGAAAAAGTGCAATCACCCTGTAGATGTGAATTAAGTATGAAGCTTTCACACGTGAAAGACATGAATTAAGCTTTCACAATTTGCTGTTCACATATATAGATAAGGAAGTAAAAATGCACTACAACCTCTGGAGATAGTTGGCCATAGTGACTATGGTGGAGGACCTAGAGAGTCCTAGAGAGAACATATTAATCAAATCTGCAAATAATCAAGTCCTCAAAAGTCAAAGCCGCCAATGTGGAGGACTAACTGTACTGGTATATCACAATTCATATGAATAAGGAGGCTTCTGGAAAATTAAAACAAGGTAAAACAAGGATTTCAATAAAATACTTAACACAGTGGTGGTATCAGAATCATACTGCCATTAGCAATACAAGTAAGTTGATTCAAATCTTGTTCTTACCTTCTGCTACATCATCATCCACAGCCCCTTTCACCTGAGAAAAACACCACTGAATGTCATTCCCGCCGCCACCAGCTCCTAGAAACAAAACACAAAAGTTACATAAAAGTTGACCCACACCCTGCTTATTAAACTTGGCTGCACCGTGTTAGCATTCCTCTCCAGTAAACAGTGATTGTTGGCATGGTTAGGAAACGCAAGGGCAGCCACCACCACGCCCACAAGAACGGAGTATTTCCAAAGAAGTAAGCACACCGAAACCTACTCGTAAGCCCTTCCCTTCTACACACCCCACACGTATACGTCGACAGACACTTTTGTCACTGGTGATGGTGAGACCACATGAAAACAATCGTCTCCAGTTTCTCTACAAAGAGAACCCCCAGAACCTCGTAACCATTCACTTCATAAACTGTCTTAGGATACACACTACACAGCACATGACTGATCTTCTTACAAATCAATCTCTTTCACACATACACACATACTTCTAAGGGGCTGGAATATACACACTATATGACACATGACTTACAAACCAAACTCTCACACACATACTTGTAAGTTGCTAGAATAGACACGCTATACAGCTCATGACTGATCTTATAAACCAAATTCTTTAGCACACACAACTTCTAGGTTGCTAGAATATACACACTATACGACTGATCTTCTTACAAAACAAACTCTTTCTCACACATGTCTAATATACACACTTATGCAGCTGATTTTCTTACTAACTGAACTCTTTCACACACACAACCTCTGAGTTGCAAGAATATACACATTATGTGGCACATGACTGATCTTCTTACAAAACAAACTTTCTCTCCTACTCACACTGCTTTTAAGCTGCTAGACTCAGAAACCAAACACCACAGTTCATTTTTTAAAACAAGTTTGTTTCACTATCTGAAGAAATGGCTAGAGAAAGTGTTCACTCACAGGAGTAGAGCTGACTTTCTGAGAGAGAAAAAAAGGAAGGAAAATGACTATTCTCAAACGCAAAGAGGCCGGTTCAGAAACGAACAAGCTTTCAACTACCGTAAAAGATGGACCGAAGGGAAAACTTCAGGAACATTACTGCCGCAGCAGAAGATGGTGAATCATCTGAACCTTCCAGCAGAACATGTCCAAGACACGCCACCCATTTCTTCTGCATGTCATTCGGAGCAAGTCATTGGGTTGGGTTCATGCAGGAAGAGAGCACCGAAAGACCAGGCCGCCCCCGATTACTGAAAGACTGTTATCAAAATGGAGCTTTTCCCTTAATCTTTTGCTTGAAAAACAAGAATTCTCTCTCTCTCTCTCTGGGTGTGTTAAAGAAGAAAAAAAAGCTGTGCAACAGTTGCATCTTGGCAAAGGGGATGGGTTGAAAAGGGGGGGGGGAGGGAGGAGTTTCTCCCTTTCTACATAAAGCCAAGCAACTTGAGAAAAAGTTCCAGCCAGAAGAGAAGAATGCTCCTTCCAAATCCACACAAACAGGGATCGGAACACAGGAAAAGTGCAAACAATGCCTACAAGTATTCGGTTCGCACCGCCCTTTGTTACCCTGCAAAAAATTGTTTTTTCCCGTATCTGGGAACCGTGCTGAGCTGTAAAAAAAAAAAAAAGACGCTTCACTTTTTAATTATAGCTCAATTCACATTTTGAATGCAGCGTTGTAAAAAAGGCAACCAAGGCCTCCAGAAGATTGTGGCCTCCAGCCCTTGTATTTCCTCTCAACTACAGATTTGGGCAGGGGAGGAGAGCCAGCTTGGTGCAGTGGTTTGACTAGGACACTGGGACATCAGGGTTCAGATTCCCACTCACCCATGGAAATCCACTGGGTGACCTTGGGCAAGTCACACTTTCTCAGCCTCAGAGAAAGGCCAGGGCAAACCGTCTCTGAAGAAACCTTCCCAATGAAAAACCCACTACAGGTTCACTTTACAGTTGCCATAAGTCAGAAGTGACTTGAAGGCACGCAACAACAATGCAGGGAGGGAAACCAGTTCAGGAAACATGGGGTTTATTTATCAACCACAAACTCCCTGCATTCAAAGTTTTACTCCCAATGATGAGGAAAAGGTGGAAAGGAGGCAAAAGAAAGCTACAGAGATGGCAAAAGCTCAACAGTTGCCCATGTAACTTAATGCAACACAGGTCCAAAACAGATTGCAGAAATAATCCATCTTGAGACCACTCGAACTGCCCTGTCGCAATGCAAGAAATCTTTAGGTTTGTGAGACATTTAGCCTTCAATGTCAGAGATCTCTGGGGTCACGACAAACTACAATTCCCAGGATTCTCTGACACTGAGCCAGGGCAGTTCAAGCAGTCTCAAACTGGATGATTTCTGCAGTGTGTTTTGGACAATGGCTACATTTGTACAGCACATTTGAACATAATGCAGGAAAAAGGAAAACTGACGAGGAAAGGCACCGAAATCCTCTGCGTTTTCAAACCATGCTCCACTCTCCACAAGCTGCAATTCCTGCTCAGGCTTCCATCTCTCTCTAATAAATCCTGGAAGAGCATCACACACACAACATCACATGCAAGGAACCCAGGTTATACGTACACACATGCACCCCCCCAAAAGATGCTCTATCTATCTACTTTGCACCTCTCCTGAACACCATTTGTTCCTCTTTGCCAACAGTCTTGCAAAGTAATACCTCAACCCTTAACCCCAAGCTTCCCCCAAGCAATCCCCGAATCCAGAATTGGCTGCAAGGGAGAAAAAAAACAACACACAATTAAGGCACAAACCCAAAGGAAATGAATGAGTGTGTCCCCCGCACACACAACACACAATGCCATCCCTATCCCAGCCTTAGTTGGAAACACATCCAGCCTTTAAATCACTCCCTCAACTTCTGGCTCTCTTTTTAGAAAGCAGGGCTTTCCTTCCTCTTCAAGCAGGGAAGGGAGGCTGATGACCAAAATCAGGGATGGAAGTGGATGAGGGAAAAAGGGGTTAAACTAAACAGAGAAAAAGGAAGAAAGAAGAGGGAAAACATGCAGGAAGCAACAAGAGGCAAGGATAAGCCATTCTTGCAAGGCTGGGGGGAAGAGAGAGAAAATTGTGAATGCAAAATAATAGGAAGGAGGAAAGAAAGAACTGCCAAAAGATTTGCAAAGATTTGCAGGCTGTAACTGCAACAAAATAGGAAGAGAAGAGGACAAGAAACCAAGCCCATGCTCTGCAGAAACCATGGCCATGCTCCCCAAGATGCCAAGCCCATGCCCTCCAAGAAAAGAAGCCCACACCAAGAAAGCATGCCCCCTCAAGAAGCTATGCTCATGCCCCTCAGGAAACCATCCCCACGCTCCCCCCAAAAACATGGTTATGCTTCCCAAAAAACCATGTTCCCCAAGAAACCAAACCCATGCTAACATGCTTACACTCCCCAAGAAGCCATGCCCATACCCTGCAAAGAAACCATACCTATGCACCCCAGGAAATGAAGCCCATGCTCCCCAAGAAACCATGCCTCCAAGCTCATGTCCCCCAAAGAAACTATGTCCATGTGCCCCAAGAAACCAAACCCATGCCCAACCCCAAGAAGCCATGCCTATATCTCCAAGCCCATGCCCCCCCAGAAGCCATTCCTCCAAGAAACCAAAGCCCTTGCCCCCCAAAGAAATCATGCCCATGTCATTCAGGAAACCAAACCCATGCTCCCCCCCCCCCAAAAAAAGCCATGTTCATACCTCCAAGTCCATGCGCTCCAAAGAAACCATGCCCCCTCCCAGGAAATGATTGCCCATGCCCATGCTCCTTCAAGAAGCCATACCTCCAAGAAACTAAGGCCATGCCTCCAAGCCCCCCTAAAGAAACCATGCTCCCCAAAAAACCAACCCCATGCCCCCCAAGCGGTTATGCCTATGCCTCCTATGCCTCTCAGTCCATTCCCCTCCTAAAAGCCCATCCCTGCAATAAAATATGCCCATGCCCCCCAGTAAATCAAACCAATGCCCCCCAAGAAGCCATGCCCATACCTCCAAATCCATGCCCTCCAAAGAAACTATGCCCATGCTCCCCCAAGAAGCCAAACCCATGCCGCCCCCCACGAAGTTATGCCTGTGCCTCCAAGTCCATGCCCCTCAAAAGCCCATGCTCCCTCAAGAAACCATGCCCATGCTCCCCAAAGAAACCATGCCCATGCTCCCCAAAAGCTTATGCTTGCCCAAGAAACCATGCCCATGCTCCCCAAAGAAACCATACCCATGCTCCCCAAAAGCTTATGCTCCTCCAAAAAACCATGCCTATGCTCCCCAAAAGCCCATGCCAATGTTTCCCCAAGAAACCATGCCCATGTCCCCCAGTAAACCCATGCTCCCCACGAAGCCATGCCTATGTCTCCCCAGAAAATAAAGCTCATGCTCCTCCAAGAAGCCATGCCAATGTTCCCCCAAGAAGCCATGCCCATGCCTTCCAAAGAGCCCATTACCCCTAGGAAATGAAGCCCATGCTCCCCAAAGAAACCATGCCCATGCTCCCCAAAAGCCCATGTTCCCCTAAGAAGCCATGCCTATGATCCCCAAAAGTCCATGCTTCCCCAAAGAAACCATGCCCATGCTCCCCTAAAACCCATGCTCCCCCAAGAAGCCATGCCCTCCAAAGAGACCATGCCCCCAGGAAATGAAGCCCATGTTCCCCCAAGAAGCCATGCCCATGCTCCCCAAAAGCCCATCCCCATCCTCCCCGAAGAAGCCATGCCCATGCCCTCCAAAGAGCCCATGTCCCCCAGGAAATGAAGCCTATGCTCCCCAAAAAAGCCATGCCCATGCTCCCCAAAACCCATTCCCTCCAAGAAACCATGCCTTCCAAAGAGCCCATGCCCCCCAGGAAATGAAGCCCATGCTCCCCCAAGAAGCCATGCCCATGCTCCCCAAAAACCCATGCTAATGTTCCCCAAAGAAGCCATGCCCATGCTCTCCAGGAAATGAAGCCCATGCTCCCCCAAGAAGCCATGCCCATGCTCCCCAAAAACCCATGCTAATGTTCCCCAAAGAAGCCATGCCCATGCTCTCCAGGAAATGAAGCCCATGCTCCCCCAAGAAGCCATGCCCATGCTCCCCAAAAACCCATGCTAATGTTCCCCAAAGAAGCCATGCCCATGCTCTCCAGGAAATGAAGCCCATGCTCCCCCAAGAAGCCATGCCCATGCTCCCCAAAAGCCCATGCTCCCCAAAGAAACCATGCCCATGCCCCCCTAAAGCCCATGCTCCCCCAAGAAGCCATGCCTTCCAAAGAGCCCATGCCCCCCAGGAAATGAAGCCCATGCTCCCCCAAGAAGCCATGCCCATGCTCCCCAAAAACCCATGCTAATGTTCCCCAAAGAAGCCATGCCCATGCTCTCCAGGAAATGAAGCCCATGCTCCCCCAAGAAGCCATGCCCATGCTCCCCAAAATCCCATGCTCCCCCAAGAAGCCCTGCCCATGCCCCTGCCCCCCAAAGCAAGCCGCCAAGGCTGTGGCCCTCGGCCTGAGCAGCATGAGCCTGGCTTCCTCCATTCTGCCCATCCTGGAGGGGCCTCCTGGGCCTCCTTCCTTCCTTCCTTCCGGGCCTCCTCCTCCTCCTCACCTGCCATGTTGAGCTGCCAGAGGAGGCCAGGGGCACCGAGGGCCCTGTGGGCTTCCCGGGGAGGGCCCCTGTCCGGGCCTGGAGGCGGCGAGGGCCGAGGATGGCGACGGATGCTGCCGGAGGGGGCCCAGCAGAGCCGGCCTCGCTCCCAGCAGCGCCTTCCCCGCCCCTCCCTTCCTGCCTTCCTTCAGTCCCACTTTCAAAATGGCGCCGGCTGAGCCCCGCGTGACGTCACCCCAGGGAGGGAGGGGCAGCAGCGACACCTCCTGGTGACTTTCGGCCTTGCAGGGAGACAGGAGGAGGAGGAGGAAGCAAGGAAACATTTGGTCACTGGGCTGCTGCTGCTGCTGCAAAATGCAATGGCTCCATGGGTTGCATTGGCTGCAAAGGGCATTTCAGGCTGTTCAGTGGTATTATTGCATTATTATTATTATTATTATTATTAATATTACACTTCTGCCAATGCAGCCTCGGTTGTGGATAGGAAAGGGTTCACTTTCTTTTTTTTCTGGGCAATGGCTAATTGGTTTCATTGACTAAAATATTATTATTATTATTATTATTATTATTTTACATTATATATTACTATATATATATATATTACACTATTTTATATATACATATATAATATTTACTGGTATATTACTATTATTACTATTATTATTACTATTATTATTAAATTACATTATATATTACTATATCTATATCGATATATAAAAAAAATAATATATATATATAGTACACTTATTATTATATTACATTATATATTAAGTATATATATATATATTATATAATATATTTATTACTATTATTTTGAATATACTATTATATTATTATATATTATAATTTTATATTAATGTATTATATTATTATAATATATTATTATAATATATTGTTTATGTTATGTTACAATGTTTTTATATATATATATATATATATATATAAAACTAATATTATTTTTATTATTATATTACATTACAATGTTTTTTATATATATATATTACATTTTTGCCAATACAGCCTGAGTTGTTGCTAGACAAGGATTCACTTCTTTTTTTTCTGGTTTTTTGGGAGGGGCAATGGCTATTTGGTTGCATTGGCTAAAATGTTGTTGTTATTATTATTATTATTATTATTATTATGCATTATATATTACAATATATATATATATATATATATGTATAATAAAATAATAATAATAAATAATAATAATAATGATGATAATAATAGGCATAGGAGGTCCTCCTGCTTCCTTTCAGCCTTGCAAAAAGAGATGGGAAATAAACCTGGGTGGTTGATAAACAAGGAGACAGATTTTTTCCTGGGCAATGGTTACTTGGTTGCATGGGCTGAAATGTAATAATGGTTACTTGGTTGCATGGGTAATTGTAATTATAAATGTAATTACATTTCAGCCCATGCAACCAAGTAACCATTGCCCAGGAAAAAATGTGTCTCCTGGCCTATCAACCACCCAGGTTTGCTGAAATGTAATAATAATGATGTAATATATTTATCATCATCATCAGTGTATTATGTACACTATTATTAGTGTACATTTTGTCCTTAAAACTGATGTGCTTTTTAACTGATATGATGCATCTGCCTGTTAAATGTTGTTGTTCGCACCTTGAACCATGGGGAGAGGCTGGTAAAAAGATTATTATTATTATTATTAATGTTATTTCTCATCCGAGTCATTCTGAACGCAATTGGAATTCGTGTGAATTCGCTAAACTAGCGAATTCACGCGAATTCGAATTGGCTCCATTCGCAATAAAGAGAAATTCCTCCCGCCTGATACGGTCCATGGTGTTTCCTTGGCAAGGCTTGCCCAGAGAAGGTTTGCCATTTCCATAACCTGAGGCTGAGAGAGTGTAACTTACCCAAGGTCCCCCCCCAGTGGGTATCCATGGCTGAGCCAGAATTCGAACCCTGTGCTCCGGAGCCATAGCAAGAAAAATCTCATTCTCTGTTTGGTAAAATTGGATCCTCCTTCCCCTCCTTTTGTGCTTCCATGAACCTTTTTAAAAGCCTTCAAATATACCAAGACATTGGGAGGGCAATGGAGAAACTGGTCCGCGGCAGTGCTTCCCAGTTTAATCCCACCCAGCCCCAACGTGCCATGGACTGGTACCGTGTTTGCACCCATTGACTAAGGTCCTTCTCTAAGTGCACAGTTATAGCACAACGAGTCTATAAAATCACAAAGTCGTAGAGTTGGAAAGGACCTCAAGGGCCATGAAGTCGCCCCATTCTGCCATGCAGGAACTCACAATCAAAGCACAGACACACACCAACAGATTGCCATCCGGCCTCTGTTTGAAAACCTCCAAAGGAGAAGGCTCCACCGCTCTTCAAGGGAGCGTATTCCACTTTTGAACCGCTCAAGGGAGTTTATCACACGGGAGGAATTTCTCCCATTTTCGAATGGAGCCAATTCGAATTCACGTAAATTCGCTAGTTTGGCGAATTTACATGAATTCTAATTGCGTTCGGAATGCGTTCAGAGTGACTTCCCATTTCCCGAAAATGACTCCCCATTGCTCGAAATTGTGTGAGATACTCTAATACACAATTACGTGAAATCCCATGATTGCGTTCAGATTGCTGTTGCATTATACCCCCAAATTCCGCCGTATGATAAACTCCTTACTGTCAGACAGTCCTAATAATAATAATAATAATAATAATATATTTTATTTATATCCCACCTTTCCACAAGGATCGTATACGTAATACATAAGAATACATACATAACTGACAATGACATATCCCCTTACCCCTTTACCTTAAAACTAAAATACCAGTGCTAAAAATACAAATTAAAATCAATTTAAAATAGGCAAGGCTGTGCAGAGACATTTGGGCAAACGGAAGGCGATCTGCATCAACGTAACGGGAAGGTCCGTCCGGAAAGGCCTGTCTTCTTCTTCGTTCAAACCATCACCTTTCCCATCAGGGCCCAGGATCCAACCCCGCTCCAATCTTTGTCTCATAAGTACTTCAGGAGATCTGACCTTTGTTAAAGCCCCTTGGATCATGCACACTTTGAAAATTTAGATCCCGGCGTAGGCATGAAATGTTTCTGAAGAACGGCCCTCTTAAAGGTCAGTGGGTAAGACAGGAGGCATGGTGTTGGTCTGACCCTCGCCTAGGGACAATATATCATATGTATATGTCAATTTTCGGGTGGCATGTCCCACTTTCTGCTCCCGCTATGTATTCACAATGTTTGTGTCTCTGCGGGCATACCTGAATACATGCATGCTTTTCAATGCAATACTGAATGTAATGGTTTGGGGTGTGTTTTTTTTAAAGGAGGTCACTTTTTTCCTCCCAAGTTTCAACCCAATAAAAAGCCTGGACTCTTAAAAAGACCATGGAAAATCAGACCCGGCAGCCGACACGGCATGTGAGCGATCCAAAGCATTTTCCACGGCAGATCGGAATACACTGCTGTTGCTTTCTTGGATGGCTGCTGCAGACTTTTCACCTTCTCCATCAATGCAGGGGTCAAAATATCTGTAGCAGTTGCCATTTAGTTTTAATTTTTTTCATAAAGCCAGAGAAGAACTTGGAGGAGGTCAGATGCTGCGCTGAGGTCAGACACGACATTCTTCCTTTGCACCCTTCCTTCCAAATCCCAGGTAGCGACAACAACAGCATTTAATACGATATTATTTGACAATAGAACTTTTATTGCTTTTTATCTTTTTTTACAAAATACCCCTCAGACTGTGCACCAGAATAGTAGAACGTACTGTTTTGAAATATAGGTTTGTGTCTGTGGAGCTTATCAGACGGGAGGAATTTCTCTTTATTGCAAATGGAGCCAATTGGAGCCAATTTGAATTCACGTGAATTCGCTAGTCTTCGGAATGTGTTCAGAATGACTTCCCATTACCCGAAAATGACCCCCCCCCCCATTGCCCGAAATTGCATGAGATGCTTTAATTCGCAATAACGTAAAACCCATGATTGTGTTCGGAATGACTTCCCTTTTGCCTGAAATTGCATGAGATACTTTAATTCACAATAACGCGAAACCCCATGATTGTGTTCGGATTGCCATTGGATTATACTTCCAGTTTCCGACGTCTGATAAGGTCCTGTGTGATGGTGACAGATAGGTATATTTTTTAATGTATTAAATGTCTTGCCTATATACTATATACTATATTTAGTATATCAGACAAAGAAACCTGAAAAAGAATCAGGTCCTGGCCTCTGCCTGTTATGTTGGTTTATTATTTATTATTTGTAGCTTTGGGGTGAAGATGGGAAAGTGCTTTTCTCTGCTGATGACCCCTTCCTCCCTTCCACCATTCATTGCTATGTGGATAACCGTATTGTGATGGCGGTGAGCCAAACACCATTTAAAAGTCCCAAGTGCTAGGGATTGGATGGCAAAAAGTCCTAAGATCCAGCCTACTGCTTCACTGCGCTGTTTAAATCATATTTGCCTTCTTCAGTTAAAAGTTCAAGCTTGCCTTGTTTATTTCCCAAGCTCTGTGCATTAGACTGAAGATATCTAGAGCCTGAAGAGACAGGCCAAAATAAAGCTGCTTTGGGTCACTTTGGAGGTATGCTGTTTAAATGACACTCACATCATAAGAGGCCTGAAGCTGCGTCAAAACTGCGCTCCGGTCCTTAGGACAGGAGCATGGCTTTGGCATGGCTTCTGGCCTCTTGTGGGACTCTCAGGAGTTTATCATACGACGGAATTTGGGGGTATAATGCAATGGCAATCCGAACGCAATCATGGGGTTTCATGTTATTGCGAATGAGTGTATCTCACACAATTTCAGGCAATGGGAAGTCATTCCGAACGCAATCATGGGGTTTCATGTAATTGAGCATTAGAGTATCTCACACAATTTTGGGCATGGGTGGGTCATTTTTAGGAAATGGGAAGTCTTTCTGAACGCATTCCGAATGCAATCAGATTTCACGTAAATTTGCTAAACTAGCGAATTCACATCATAGCGAATTGGCTCCATTCGCAATTGAGAGAAATTCCTCCCATAGTAGTCATGTTCTCACCAATCACTGTGAGGAGCAACTTGTGTCTTGCCAGAGGTCCTTCAGGAAACACAGACCATGATCTTTCCTGATGGCACCATACGGAGATCCAATAGTTCGCTTCTAGTATTGTTTTCTTTCTTCCTGGCTGGTCTCCTTCCACAGGAATGAGTAATAAAATGACAGCCTGTGTTGCAGTGGCCTTCAGCTTCCTACTCAGAGCCTCACAGCCCAATGCAACTTGTGGAAGGCTGTACCTTGCAGTATGATTTGTTCCAACGTGGGTCAGAAGGAAGGGCGCTTAACAGGATGCTAATTGTTGGAGTCGCAAATTCAGAGCAGGAGTGGGAGGACAGGGTTCAAGGGAGGCTTAATGACAACGTAGCTCACCAACAACAGGGAACACAATGCAGCGTCATGGCTGTTGCGGCACGGCAACGAGTTGTTTGTGGATCCTCTAGTATGAGTCATGCAACCAATTTCCATGTCTGAGTAACATTCCTGAATTAAGTATTCTGTTCCAGAAAGGGGTACCCGCATCTACAGTTCAAAAATTCAGCCCATTCGGCCATATTCCCATTCGTCCTCCCATTTTGCTCTTTCTGTGTGTGTACATATATGAGTGTGGGCAGGCAAAAGTATATAGAAAGAGTTATACCCCCAGCCCTGTTGAATTACATGTTTAGTCTCAGACTAGTGAGTATAAGCATTGCAGCCTTATTCCTTATTTATTTTGATATTAAATTCGTCCCTCTATATTCACTGGGGTTCGGGGCACAGGACCTCCATGAATGTGGAAAAACCACACATAGCAAAAACACTATGTTTTTACCCGAGAGAACACCTCTCTAGGAATCTCTAGGTCCTCCAGTGCAACTCTGTGGTCAACATTTGCCAGACGTTGGCCATAGAATTGCACTGGAGGAGCTGCAAATGCCTAGTGGAGTGTTCTCTCTAGGAGGAATCTCTAAGTCACTCAGTGCAACTTTAGGTTAAGGTTGACCATAGAATTGTGCTGGAGGACTTAGATATTCCTAAAAAGAACATATTAATAAAACCTGTGAATTATCAAAGCCGCACAAGTCAAAGCTGCAAATGTGGAGGGACGAGTGTATTTCTGTAGATTCATACATTGTCTTCCGAAGATTCATACATTGTCTTTCAATCAAATGATTCTCAAGGTGATTGAGAAATATAATAAAAGCCGCTCCCCCCCCCAAAAAAAATCTCGTACATACAATCATTAGTAAGTCTGCTACTTTTATACCATTATATCTATGTGTATAACCCATGGTCTTCCCTCCGCCATGATATTCTTCCTGACAGGTGGAGGGGCGTAATGGTGATGTTGCAGGAACAGGTCTTTTGGGAAACCAGTGGGTCTGAACTGCCCATTCAAACCCAAACCACCTGAAGATATTTCCCATAATTATGGAGATCACTCACAACAACGTAATTAATACTAGACATTTCAAAGCAAGATGAAATCTATTCCTGTATTATCATGGAGATTATAGCCAAGCTCGGAGGTGACACAGGTATTTTAGAGGCATAGCTAGTAGAATTAGTCTCAGTGTTAATCAAAATGTGCCAGTGCTTTAACCTAGCAAGTCCTGTCTCCTTTTGCCAACACCAAGAAGCTCTTCTAGAAAGAATAAACACACCAGTGGAGGAAAGGCATCATAGATTTATTAACTAGCCGACAAAATTTGCATTTGATAAGGAAAACTTACCCATATATACTCGACTATAAGTCGACCTCATGTATAAGTCGAGGGCAAGTTTTTGGGCCAAAATTATGGATTTTGCTATGACCCGTGGATAAGTCGAGGGTAAAATTTAGGGACATATAGGAAAGGACCTAAAGGATGGAGCAAAGCAAAACAATGTCAAATAACTTCCAAAAGTCCATCAGACATAATGTGCTTATTCTTAAGACTGGATGGATGAGACAGTAAAGGGGGTCAGTGCTTCCAGGACAGATTATACTCTTGCTTTTCACCAAGGGATGGTTCCTTCTTTTAAATAAGAGTTAAGATGCAGTACTTAGACTGACCCGTGGATAAGTCGACTCAGGTTTTTTGGGTCAATTTTTTGACCTAAATTTCTAGACTTATACATGAGTATATACAGTACAGTATATCTAAAGCAAGTCCAACACTGAAAGTATGTTCCACAGAACAACTCACGTTTCTGTTCTTGTTATTGGAAGACCCAGGAAATCACAGCAAATCCACCCCAGGCCAATGATGTCCAGTGCCACACCAGCAATTCTGGTCTACGCTAAGCTCCCTCAAGGCAATATTTCTAGGCTTTTTATAGAGCAGTGCCCTGGTCTACGTGCAGTTCTTCGCTCTTGATCTGTCATACCTGTTCTTTGCTGGACACATGCCTCAAATACTTACCACCTGTCTTCAACTCTCACTTCTTGTCAATTGTTTGCAATATTAAAGCCTTTGGTCAATAGGGGTAGGTGTCTTGTCCAACCGGGTGCTTCATTCTTCCAAGGCACGATGCAGTGCTAGACACAAGGAGAGACCAAGGCAAGATAGACTTGGCATTAGCTAAAGCGGTATAGACGTCGGGAAGAAACAGGCCAAGAGGGTTGACATAATGAAATAAAATGACATACGTTGTCCTTTTCGTGCAAAATCCTTCCCAATATTTCTATCACGGGGTTTAATTTGCAGTGATCCTTGGTGCCTTGGCTGGTGGCAGGACACATACGTCTCGTACCATCCAACATTTCACAGATAAAAATCCAGACACACGTAGCCAAATAAAATATATATGTACAAAATCAGGATATGTTCAAGATGACAAAAGTTATTAATGAGCAGGAACACACATGTCCAATGTTGTCCCAATTTAAAAAGAAAATGTTTTACCTTTTCTGGAGGTAGAAACCCCAAATATTAAAGTCCCAATCCATTGGCTCTCTCTTTAGGATTTCTCTGTCTTCTATTGATCAGTACTTTGGGAGATCTGACTTTTGCTAAAAGCGTGGAGGCTGCTCTTGAGAGAGTCAATGCTCTGTTTAACAAAGGGGTCTGTGATGGAGACATTTTGGGTCTCAGAGAAAGAACCCTTTTATATTTATATTTTATCTTCTGAGCTTTGGAGTGTTTTTGTCATCTGCCTGTTTTAAATTGTTCGTGTTCTTTTCTCTCATTTTCACAACTGGACAGTTTCCAACTGGCAAACAGGTCAGGCAAGGTTGCAGTTTATCACCCTGTTTAACTTGTATGCTGAACATATCGTGCGTAAGGCAGGATTAGACTCACAGAGGAAGGAGGTGTGAAAATTGGAGAAAGGAACACCAACAATGTAAGATAGGGAGAGGACACTACTAGCAGAAAATGCTAGGTAGGATACTACTAGCAGAAAATGGCAAAGATTTGGAATGGTTACTGAATTAAGGAACTGCAAAGGCAGCTTTACAGCTGAACAGTAAGCAAACCAAAATAATGACCACAGATTATTTATATAATTTTAAGGTACAGAATGAAGACACGGAAATAGTGCAAGATTTTCCATACCTTGGCTCACTCATGGATAAGAACGGTGACTGCAGTCAAGAAATCAGAAGACAGGGACTTGGAAAGGCAGCTGTGAAGGGACTAAAGGAGATCCTGAAGTATTAAATCATATTACTGAATACTAAAGTTAGGATTGTTCATGCCATCACATTACCGATATCTGATTGTGAAAGCCTGGCAGTGAAGAAAGCAGATACGAAGAAAAGCAACTCATCTGAAATGTGCTGAAGAAGAGTTCTGCGGATACAGTGGATGGCTAAAAAGACGAATGAATGAGTCCTAGAGTAAAGCTTGATCTCTCCCTAGAAGCCAAGATGACTATAATGACCATCATATTTTGGCCATATCATAAGAAGACGCAACTCACTAGAAAACATAATAACGTTTGGTACAGTAAAAGGCAATAAGGAAAGAGGATGACCACATTACCGGTGGATAGACTCAGTCAAGAAAGCCACAGCCCTGAGTTTGCCAGATCTGAGCAAAGGATGATAAGTTATCTGCGTTGATGATAAGGAGACATGGAGGTCTCTCATTCATAGGGCCACTATAAGTCAAAGTCGACTTGATGGCATTTAACAACAACAAATGGCGTGCAACGGATATAAAACCAAATTTGTAGTTGCTTTCTCTCCCCCCCCCCCCCCCCCGCTTCCCTTTTGCTGAATGGTTATTAGAAAGGCTATTTATTATTACAAGAAGAAATTAGTTTTTAGTCAGAGGTTACCATATGGCTGTGTTGCTTGATTTGCTGCAGGAGCTGGACTAGCGTCTGTAAAGTCGGTCTTTTGCTGCCACCTATGGAAAGTTAGGAAACTTTAGCAGTAGTCAGAGAGGCATCCCGTGTGTTTATCACGTTTTTCACACCGAGGAAAATATATGTGGTGTAAGGCAGATTATAAATTGCTTACTGTTGTGGTCGTGTCTCTTCAAGTCATTTCCGACTTATAGTGGCCCTAAGATGATGCTATCGTGGGGCTTTCTTGGCATGGTTATTCGGATGCGGTTTGACATTGCCATCCTCTGATATATATATACTTATTGCAACCTACACTTATATATACTTATTGCAACCTACACTTCCTAGTAGTCCATCGCATTGAGCCATGGCAGTTAAAGTGGTGTAAACCCAGATTATTTCTGCAGTGCGGATGTAGCCCAAGTTGTATCCTTTCCTGCCCTCATAGCATTCTGTGGGCTGTGGCTGGCTGTTTCTGTCCCGGCTTTGCCCGGATTGTTGCTTCACACTTTTAGAGAAATGCAGTAACATTGAGAGAGAATATTCAGCTCATGCTGAATAAGTCATATGTGTGAAATATCTACTTTTTAAAAAGAGAGTCTGTTTTGCATTTGATTTTATTTGGGGCTCACATGGCACACAGAATAAACAAAACTGGAAACCATCCACCTGCAGCAACATCTGAATATTCCAGGAATTTTGGTCCAGTTTTATTTTTTGACAAAGAGTTCAGATCTTTGCAAGGGACTGGGAGGCCATCTTCTCAAACACTGCCTAGGCTGCATCTGCACTGCAAAAACAATCCAGTGCGACGCCGCTTTAACTGCCATGGGTCCTTGGGATTTGTAGTTTGTTGCGGTACCTGAGCTCGCCGACCGAGAAGGCTAAATGTCTCCCAAAGTACAATTCCCAGAATTCCATAGCATTGAGGTGGTTAAAGTGGAGTCAAAGGGCATTATTTTGGCAGTGCAGATGCAGCTCTAATGATGTGAAGTCCTAGGGTAAAAAATGAAGATACCATTGACAAAATTTCAAAAAATCACATTTGATCAAAACAATATAAAATCACAGTATAAAAACAACTTTAAACATAAGCTTATATGTCGAGCAATGAAAGTTTCAAAGAGACGTATAGCAGTTAGTAAGAATACCTTTCTAGGCCATCTGTTCTCCAGCGCTACTCATCGTTCTTCCTATTTTAATTGCTGCCATACAAAATTTCGCCGCTTTATATATTACAGCAGAATCAGTATCTGCAGAAAAGTAAGAAATTGTTCGGCATAATCAACATATTTGTGAAAAATTGGAAGGATGAGGCCAGAACGTAAATCCCTATAAAACAGATACTGGAAGAAGTTTCAGTTTGTTCAACTGAAATCTGTGCTCCTGCATTTTTTGTGTGTGTGCGCATACAGTTTAGTTTTTTACTTTTTAACTTGTTAATAAGTGAAATGGCCACCAGATGGTGGTATGCCCTAGGTAAAATAAAATCTGGGTGACTAGCAATTCTTGCACAAAATGCCCATCTCCAAAAGAAGAACACAACAGCAGTTCTTACAGAAGCCAAGGGCTTCCATTCAGGATCCCTATGGAAGGGCTTTATGGAAGCAGGATATGGCATGCAATCAGACCGGTCAATTCTAAAGAAATTTGCCAAAAGAAGTTTTTTTTATTACACAAGTCAAATAATTTTATTCTACCTTTTTTTCCTTTTTTAATTTTTTTTAAAAAATTATTTTATTTTATTTTACATACAATCAATCCCAATATATACATTTCAGTTTCTCAGATTCTTGTTCCCCCCCCCCCCCATTATTTCTCTTAGCTCCATTTTCCAATATCCAAGTTCGTGATTTTGCCTTTAAGCTACTTCTCAAACTTCTTCAACAAGTCGTCCAGTTCATCTCATTCCACCCGAGAGTCCTAGACATTTTCATTTATATTTATTTAATCATTCCACCTTTTTCATCAAGCCCTCAGTCCCTGTTTTTTGATAATGTATTTTATAATTTGGTCCCAACTTTGGACAAAACTTTTCAAATTCTTTTCCTTAATCAAACAGGTTAATTTATCTGCCTTGGCTAATTCTAATAATTTAACTAACCAGTCATGTATTTCTGGTAAGGTTGTATTTCTCCAGTTTTTTGCATATTCTAATCCTGATTTTTTTTTAAAAAAAAATTATCCAGTCTAAACAATGGCCTTCCTTAATTTTTCATTGTTTGAAGAATGATCAGATTTTTAACCTTAAAATGCATTGAATGAAGCCATGGCTCAAAACACACTGCAGAAATAATCCAGTTTGAGAACTGCCCCAGGGGGAGCCCTGGAAATTGTAGTTTATTGTGGCCCCAGAGCTCCCTGAAAGAGAAGGCTAAATGTCTCCCAAAACTACAATTCCCAGAATTCCTTAGCACTGAGCAAGGGCAGTTAAAGTAGTTTCAAACTGGATTATTTCTGCAGTCATAAAGGTTTACTGTGTGTGTTGTGTGTGTGTGCATTTAATATGTTTTTGAATAGAAGTTATGATTCTACTGCAATTATAAATCAGATTGGAAATACATTCATTTCCTCCTTCTTAGCCTATAATATAGGAATTGCTTCTATTTGAGGTGGAGAACATGCATTTTAAAAGAAATAAGCTCAGTTAGATCTAACTCCATCCATCCCTTCCCCATCTTTTCCCCAAAATGGGACCCAAGCTGGCTCACAATATGACCCAGTATTTAGATAACCTCCTACACATCGATCGAACCTAACAAGCATTTCATGGATTTATGTGGTGGTTGCATTCATCTCCTTGGACCTTATCAGACGTTGGAAATTGGAAGTATAATCCAATGGCAATCCGAACCCAATCATGGGTTTTCACGTGATTGCGAATTAAAGTATCTCACGCAATTTTGGGCGAAAGGGAAGTCATTCCGAACTCAATCATGGGTTTTGCGTTATTGCGAATTAAAGCTTCTCACGCAATTTCGGGCAATGGGCAGTCATTTTCAGGTAATGGGAAGTCATTCTGAACGCATTCCGAATGCAATGGGGATTCACGTAAATTTGCTAAACTAGCGAATTCACGTGAATTCGAATTGGCTCCATTGGAAATAAAGAGAAATTCCTCCCATCTGATAAACTCCTAGGTGTGAATGATTTTCCATGTCTCACTATGAAAAACTAGAAATTTGGGGACCAAAGGAAAATTTTATTTGGGGGCAGAATTCTCATATGGGGAAATGCCCTTATTTTGCCTCATCCCAGCTATTCCCCAAATCTCCCCTCACATCTCCAAATATTGAAACTACCCATGTTCATAAAGCTTGACAATCTGAGCTGTTTCAGGTATGAATTCATCACAAGGTGTGAACTGGCACATATTTTAAAAAGAAAAATAATGTATAACTTTGTTTTTAAAATACATGCAATTTTTGTTTTTAAATATCCAAATTTTCCTTTAACAACTGGCATATTTAAAAAAAAGTATTTCATACATTGTTACAGGTTGTCAGATTCTCTTACTGAGGTGGTAAATGAAACCATGATTCCATATTAAATGGAAAGCCTTTGTATTCTGTCTCTACCTGCATAAAAATTTAGATGCAATATGTTTTTAATTTTACACACACCATAAAACACACGCACATGTTCATGCGTTCATAGGAGTGGAAAGACCCTTTGAGTGATTTAATGAAGTCCTCTGAACTGAGATGGGCTTCGGGGATAATTCAGAAGGGCCTTCGTGTTCAGAAACGTGCCAAAAAAGACATCATGAAGGTGATCCAAAACTGTCTGGTATCAAAGATGTACCAATCTCTAGCCCTCATTGTCTTCTCAGGAATTCAGAAGCTTGTTGGAATATCAATAACCAGAAGCCAGAAAGTATGTTTCTTGATCACAGTGGCTCTGGAAGAAATAAATGGAAAAGCACCCATGTTGTAATTCAGGAATGGGCAATATACAGCCCTGCAGATGTTTTTGCACTGCACTTCTCTCACATCAATTGAAGCTGAGGTTATATGCAGTTTTCAGTCCAAAAACATCTGGAGATAACAGGTTCCCCGCTCACTCTAAACCAAGGTCATAACGTGAGAACATTTCTCCCCGTTGAAATTCATTTTCTTAGTTTTGGCCCAGCTTTGTAGTCTATTCAGGTCATTTTGAATTGTGATCCTGTCCTCTGGGGTATTAGCTACTCCTCCTAATTTGGTGTCGTCGGCGCATTTCATAAGCATGCCCTCTATGTCTTCATCCAAGTCATTGATAAAGGCGTTGCATAGCACTGGGCCCAGAACAGAACCGTGTGGCACCCTTCTGGTCTCTCCTCTCCAAGATGAAGAGGAGCTATTGCTGAGCACTCTTTGGCTTCAGCCAGTCAACCAATTACTAATCCACCTAACAGTAGCCTTGTCTACCCCACATTTTGCTAGTTTGTTTGGAAGAATATCATGGGAGACCTCGTCAAAGGCCTTAATGAAATCAAGATATGCTACATCCACAGCGTTCCCTTCATCTACCATGCTGGTAATTTTATCAAAATGAAATAATCTTTATACCTCACAGGAGTTTATCAGAAGGGAGGTATTTCTCTTTATTGTGAATGGAGCCAATTGGAGCCAATTTGAATTCACGTGAATTCGCTAGTTTAGTAAATTCATGTGAATTCTTATTGCATTCAGAATGACTTCCCATTACCCGAAAATGACTGTCCTTTGCCCAAAATTGCATGAGATTTTGCAAGAATGTAAAACCCATGATTGCGTTTGGAATGACTTCCCTTTTGTCCGAAATTGCGTGAGATACTTTAATCGCAATAACGTGAAACCCTATGATTGTGTTCAGATTGCCATTAGATTATACTTCCAACGTCTGATAAGGTCCATAGTGAGACAATCTATACACTTCACCAAAAATGGACTGGATCTAAGGTAACCGCATGGAAAAGAAAACAGAGACTCTTGCATCTTTAACCCTTTAATTCCATAGAAGAATGAGTTTTCCCAGGTGCCACGAAAACCTACACCTTTTGAAAGTCCCTCTTCTGCACAACTATTGAAGAAGGAAGTCCATTGACGCCAGCTAGCATCATTCTAAACGGACCACTGGATAAGAGTTCCCAAATTCAGAAGCAATGGTCTTCGCACCACATGTACAGAACATCATTGGTAGGAGACACCAAGGGTCGAACCTGAGGCTTTCAGCACACAAAGGATACAGCACTGAGCTATGGTCCTTTTCCTTCTGTGTTTATTTTTTTTTAAAATAATAGCAGCTGCAAGGGCCCTCAAATCTCCCTGAAAATTGCTGTGTTGACAGATGGGGAGCTTAACTCTTCCCTTGATATTTTCCCCAATTAAAACCCTTTCCCAAAGCGCCTATTTGGTTGCTGCAGGTGGGAGTTATAAGCACCTGGACGCTGCCTCTGCATCCCCTCCTCTCCCCAAGACAAACAGATTGCTAGGAAAGGGGAGACCATGATTTAAGACAACTGCAAAGGGTTAAGGACCCTCGTCCCTTCTTATTGCAGAGATTAGAATAGAAAAGAAACACAAAAGCATTGATCTGGGGAGCTACATCTTACAGAATCTCTACTCTACCATGGACAGTGGAAAGTTCTGAGATTTGTAGTCCAAAAAGACTCTTTCCCAAGCATTGCCTTTCATTATATTTTGAAACACAGACACGCAAGGAAGAACTTACTCATGGACTTTCTGTCCATGCCTTCTTTCTCAATAATGCTCCAGTCACTTTCCCTTCCTTTGGAGGTTTCAAAGGACCTTCTGAATCAGTCTGGTGGAAAACACAGATTATCATCCCCTCTTTTTTTTTTTTTGCCCTAAAGAAGCCCACACTTCTTATAAAACCAATTCTCAGGGGCGTCTCATGGCAGACTAAACTCACAAATCCCTTAAGATTCCCCCCCCCCCTTATATAATTTACATTGGTTGTTTTCAGACTTTTTCCCTCAAGGGAAACCTTTCCATTTTGGCTTGGCCACCAAGGGACCCGTGTACATTTGCTACTGAAACCCTTTGGAATATTCTGGGAAGTAATTGGTCCCGACTGCAGTCACTTATGCACCCGTTTTGTGTGAAGCGACAATGAAAATTCTATATTTTCCAAAGAGTGGCACACGTTGTCATGCATTCCCACAACAGCAACAACAAAACCAACATTGCTAGTCATCCTGATCAATGCAGGAAGCCAATGTGGCAACTGCTGGGATCTAGGGATCTACATTGGAGTCTATACGGTGGACCCTTGTTAGGCACTGGTGTTTGGGTCCAAAATCCATGGATGCTCAAATCCCATTAAATGCAATGGTGTAGCAAAATGATGTCCCTTATATAAAATGGCAAAATCAACATTTGCTCGTTTGGAATGTACATACATTTTTTAAAATTTTCAAATCGTGAATTGCTGAATGCATGGGTCAAGAACCCATGGATAAAAAGGGCCAGCTGTACTGCTCCCATTTCTCATGCCTAAACTTTCTTTAAAGTCCCTGAAATGCCCAAAAAATCTTCTTTAAGCTGCAGGAGCCAGCTTGACACATCTTTGGTCTTTCCCGAGCCATTTGTTTCCACATACAGTGACCAAGATTACCCCGTTACAAAGAAAAAGAGATATATTCAGGGCCCAAACTGGCAAAAACACGGTGAAAACGCTGATATCGCCTTCATTCTTGTTAAAAAGCTGAAAAGGAAAATGGCCTTGTCCCTATTTCATCACAAAGATCACTGAACAACACTGGTACCTATAATCCATTATTTCTAAGGTTTTAAAATCACAGCGGCTCCACCGCTAAGAAATGCTCCATCAATAAGAAAAAAAAATAATTGGTAGATGGTTATACCCTCCCGATAAAAACAGGATTTTGCTGCTATACTGCTGAATTAATGCAGTTTGACACTGCTTTAACTGTCATGGCTCCATGCTGTGGGATCCTGGGATTTGTACTTAGTTGTGGCACCAGAGCTCTCTGACATAGGAGGCTAAAAACAACACCAGAAAACCCCAGAATTACACAGCACTGGGCCGTGGCAATGAAAGTGGTGTCAAGCTGCAGCGTAGACGCAGCCTGGGACACGTATGGCCAAGCAGCATCAGAGCGTGGCCAAGATGATAGAAAGTTTTGAGAGCACACAAGCCAGGAGAGTTCACGGTTTTTCCAGCGCCACATTTTAAAGGGGCTGGTTTTCTTCCTCAAGCCATGATATGTAGCATCACAACATAAAATACAAGGATAGCTGTGTTTCGATCCCAAATGTGTCTCCCTGTAAAAGCAGAAATTCGCCAGCTCGTGTCTAGAGATGCTCCAAGCAGCACTGAGCGCAAAACCCTCTTTCTGCCACCACAGTTTTCTCCGCCTTTTCTTTCTGTTCATTCTAACGCATCACTTGATTGTACACAGACTTCACAAAGAAGCTGTAGTTCACTTCTGGTGGCTTCATCTTCCGCCCCGTTGTTCCTAGTGGACCCCTGAAGAAAAACAGGCGGCCTTCCCAAATAATGTTTCGTCATCTTCTGGCTCCAAGTCCAAGCCTTAGAGTTTTTTCCAGACAGTTCAAGAACTCTTAGGCCTGTTGCTGATATACGATATGGTTTGCATTTTACTATGTTCTAACTACAGTTGATTTAATCCCGTTTTAGGGGTGGGAGGTGGGGATGGGATTGGATTATTTTAACTGTTGTATTTTAACTTCTTGCTGTAACCCGCCCCGATTGCTTGCTCAGAGGGGTGGGCTAGATATAACAACAACAACAACAACAACAATAATAATAATTTAAAAAGTGGGGTGAGAGTGAAAGCCAAAGATCAAATTTAGCTAGGATTGCCATATTATGGAAATTGGAGTGGGCGCCTGTACCTTTCATAGTTGTGCAGAAGAGGGGATTTCAGCAGGTGTTGCTGGTCATGGATCCAGGTATCGGGTAACGCTTGCTGAAACTCCTTTTTCTGCACAACTATCAAAAATGGCCCAGGAGCTCTCTCCAGGATCCGCTCAGCATTTCTTCTCAGCGCATCCTTTCATGAAGAGATCTCTGCCTTGGAGTCTAGTGGTGAGGTGTTTGGTTCCAGGATCCTCCCTGTATACCAAAATCTGTGGATGCTCAAGTCCCAAGATCGACAAAGAGATCGATCACAGATTAGCAAAGGCATATACAATGCATTCGGAAGGCTTCACAAAAGAGTCTGGCGTAACAAACACCTGAGGCGAAGCACAAAAATCAGGAGCCATTGTACTGTCCATTCTCCTCTATGGGTCTGAAACATGGGTCACCTATAGCCAACATCTAAGACTCCTCAAATGCTTTCATCAGTGCTGTCTACGCACAATCCTAAACATACACTGGACTGACTATGTGACGAATGTTGCTGTCCTGGAGCAAGCAGAGATCACCAGCATTGAGGCCATGCTACTGAAAACGCAGCTGCGCTGGGCAGGGCATGTTTCCAGGATGGAGGACCACCGCCTCCCCAAAATAGTACTCTACGGTGAACTCGCCACGGGTCAGCGAAAGAGGGGCGCCCCAAAGAAGAGATACAAGGACTCCATCTCAAGCTTGGCCAAATTGATCACCAACAATGGTCTGCCCTGGCCTCACATTGGGAGGCATGGAGACGCACTATCCACAATGCTGCAGCCTCTTTTGAGAACTCACTTCGAACAAGTCTCGGAGAGAAACGACAACGCAGAAAGAACCACAACTTGGAAACATCGCCCAAGGAGACTTTCCGCTGTGCTTTCTGTAACCGGACTTGCTTATCTCGGACCAGCCTTTTTAGCCATCAATGCGCTTGTAGTAAGCCTGGGATCATGAGTCCTTCCTGAATCTTCGTTGGCGAAGAAAAGCCAGATGGAAATGGTATCCCTTATCTAAAACGGCAACATCCAGGTTTGCTCCTGAGAATTCATATGTAGATTTGGAATATTTCCAAGCTGTGGATGGTTGGATCCATTGAGACGGAGGGCCGACTGTAGGGTCTTCCGTGTCAGTGGGGAACGAATTCCGCACCAGGTTTTCTCCAATACTCCTGAACCAATTTGGAGAGCGAAGGTTGGGTACCTTGGACAGCTCCTCTTGTCTCCAGAGAGCAGAGTCCTTGCTCCATTCAAATACAAGGCACTCTGTTCTCTGCTGCCTGGTTTCCTGACAAAAAGGCTGTGTTCACACTGGAGAAATAAACCGGTTTAATTGCCATGGCTCAATGCTGTGAAATTCTGGGAATTGTAGTTTGTTGTGGGGTCCAGAGCGGAGCGGAGCTCCGCTCTGGGCCCCACAACAAACTACAATTCCCAGAATTTCACAGCATTGAGCCATGGCAATTAAACCGGTTTATTTCTCCAGTGTGAACACAGCCAAAACACCTGATTTTTGTGAAAAGCAGCCACCAGCCCAGGTTTTAGGCAGGATTATTTGGTGTAAAAATTGGGGAAAGAAGTTCACTCTCCAGGGGTCCCTATGGGCCTTACATCTCCTTAAAAACCAAACTGGAAAGGAAAAATTTCAATTTGTGACATTTGTGTTTGCAATAAAATTGGACGCCTTGGCAGCTCCTGCAGATGGGTTTCCCCATCACACACAACAACAACAACAACCAGATGTTGTGTAGTGGGTCCACACTGCACAGGTCTAACAGCTCCATCCCGCTTTAAGTCCTGCCTTCAGGATCCTGGGATTCGGGTTTGGGTTTTTTCTTAAAAACAACAACAACAACAACAACAACAACATAGATTCTGAAGAAATCATGTTTACTTTATATAAAGAATATCTATTGGTCTAGTAATATTCTGGGATTAGGATTACCAGGATCCTCGATTGTTTGATCCATTAATATTCTGGGATTGAGATTACCAGGATCCTCGATTGTTTGATCCATTAATATTCTGGGATTGAGATTACCAGGATCCCTGATTGTTTGATCCATTAATATTCTGGGATTGAGATTACCAGGATCCTCGATTGTTTGATCCATTAATATTCTGGGATTGAGATTAACAGGATCCTTGAATGGTTGATCCCTTAATATTCTGGGACTGAGATTACCAGGATCCTTGAATGGTTGATCCATTGATATTCTGAGATTACCAGGATCCTTGATTATCTGATCCATTAATAATTCAGGATTGAGATTACCAGGATCCCTGAGTGTCTGATCCATTAATATTCTGGGACTGAGATTACCAGGATCCTTGAATGATTGATCCATTAATATGCTGAGACTGAGATTACCAGGATCCTGGATTGTCTGATCCATTAATAATCCAGGATTGAGATAACCAGGATCCCTGATTGTCTGATCCTGCTTTCTCTCTCTTTCTTACCCAGCCATTCGAGGCAGAGGAGCCCTGTCCATGATTGAATTTGGCAACTCCAATGAATCCTCCTTTGGAAACTACTGCTGCAATCCCATCTCCTTTTAGGAACCAGTCCCTTTGAACCCAAGGGGCTTACTTTGGAGTAAAAAAAGAGGACTGGGAATGCATCCTTGCCTTAAGAGAAGCAGATCGTTCGTTTTGCATTTCTTTCAAAAGTGGTTGAATTTAGCAAATTTTCTGTGCTAATAGTCTACACAGAAAGTCTGCAAAGGACTGAAAAGCAAGGAATGGGTGGGTCTCTCTACTTCTATAGAGAAGGCAATGCATCCTCTCCCATTTAGGTTTGGAGTAAACCTAGAGTAAAAGGTAATCCAACCAGATTATCAATGAATGTGATAATCTTTCTGTTTCTTTGCAGTGCAGACGCTTTTCTCAAATGCAAAGAAAACAATCCTTTTTAAAGACCCTTTTTGAAAAACCTTGCAAGGTTCCAGGGAGTTTCTCTTGCAGGAACTTCCAACACTTTTTCCTCCAAAAAAAGCATCTTGCCCAGGAGATCTATTTATTTTTTTAAATGAATTTTTTTTTAAATAAAATGTCTTTCACGTTTGCAAAAATCCCTTTCACGGCAGTAATAAATGGATAAAAACCCGGATATTGGAATCGATCCTTGTCCGGAGCCTGTTTCTCTTCCTAAATATTTCTAATAATAAATATATATTTATTTATTAAATAAAAATAATAAATATTAGTAAAATATAATAAATATTTATAATAATAAATATTATGTATTTATTTATTAAATAAAAATAAATATTAATTAAAATGTAATAAATGTTTATAATAATAAATATTATATATATATATATATATATATATATATTAAAAAATAATATTAATAAAAATAAAATAAATATTTATAATAATAAATATTAATGACAAGAGACCCCAAAAATAAGAAAGGGAGAGGTATAAAAAATAAATTAAATTTATTTATGTTCAGCCATATTTTAAGATGTATGAATGGTCCTCTTCATGTCAGATCTGTCACGAATATGGACAAAATAATTTAGGATTATTCATTCCCCCCCCCCTCCAATACCCTTAAGATTAAAGCCAAAATGTCAGCAACATCCCCCCCCACGAACCATTTTATTTATTTATTCAATTATTTATTTATGTATGTATTTATTTCCAGGATTTATACTCCGCCTTTCGTCCCACAATGGGATTCAAGGCGAGTTGCAATATATATATATATATGACACAGCTAAAACATTGCTTACAAAAATAATAAATAATAATTAAAATTATTTAAATTTATATTTTTTAAAAATATTTAAAAATAATAATATATACTGTTAGCATTAAACATATCTTAAAACATAGATTTAATTTATATTTTAAGATATGTTTTTAATGTTAATGGTATTTAATTATTATTTTTTAAATAATTTATTAAACAATTTAAAATTTAAATAATTTTCATTATTATTTATCATTTTTGCAATCAATTCTTTTACCTGTGTCTTTTTTTTAAAAAATCCAGTCTATGTTTTAAGCTATGTTTTAATGTTAATAGTATTTAATTATTATTTTTTAAATTATTATTTTTTAATTAAAATTTAATTTTAATTATTTATTATTTTTGCAAGCAATGCTTTAAGCTGTGCCTTTGCCTTTCTGTGCAAGAGTTTTAAAGTAGTGATTATTGCAAGGAATTATTATTATTATTTTGTTTTTAAAAGTTTTAAAGTAGTGATTATAGCAAGGAATTATTATTATTATTATTATTATTATCTTGTTTTAAAGAGTTTTAAAGGAGTGATTATTGCAAGGAATTATTATTATCATTATTTTGTTTTAAAGAGTTTTAAAGGAGTGATTATTGCAAGGTATTATTATTATTATTATTATTTTTAAAGGAGTGATTTATTGCAAGGAATTATTATCATTAATTTTGTTTTGTTTTGTGAAAAGGCACATTTTCATAAGACGAAAAGAGCTTTGCAAGATAATTTTTTTCAAAAAAGTCAACAATTTGGGTGAGGAAAGGAATCCAATAATAATAATAATAATAATAATAATAATAATTTATTTTAAAGCTGTGCCTGTGTGAGAAGGAAGGGGACCCTTGAACGTTGCACAATGAGGGCAGGACAAGGCAGGCTTGTTGTGTGGCTTTCAATGGGGGACATCTGACTCCTTCCTCTGGCAGATGGTCTCTCAGACCAGATTTGCATTCATTGTCTTCAAATCTGTTTCCTTCTTGCTCTTTATATGGATTTCAGGAGCAGATCTATATCCCTCTCCCTCTCATCCTAAAACAAAAGGGCTGAGGATTTGGGGAAAAAAGGGACATGACACCAAGATATAGAGAAAGGGGGGGATGCTCTTTGCTTGTGTGTCTTGTGTTTGTTGTTGTTGTGTCTCCAAGCTGTTTCATACCTATAGGGACCCTAAAGCCATAATAATGGAGTTGTTTTTCTTGGTTTGACAAGAGTCATAGAGTTGGAAGAGACCATAAGGGCCATCCAGTCCAACCCCCTTCTGCCATGCAGGAACTCTCAATCATATAATCATGCAATCATAAAGTTGGAAAAGACCCCAAGGGTCATCCAGTCCAACCCCATTTTGCCATGCAGGAACTCTCAATCATGCAATCCTAGAGTTGGAAGAGACCACAAGAGCCATCCATTCCAAACCCCCTGCCATGCAGGAACTCTCAATCAAAGCATCCCTGACAGATGGCCATCCAGCCTCTCTGTTCAAAGACCTCCTTCAATTTTCTGCTGCTCCTGAGACTAGAACAGGAACCAGTGAATTCCTCCACTTTTAACTTTGGGAAGGACTTTTTTAAATATATATATTTACTGCCTGGTGGACTCTCTGTCCTTTGGAGGTCTTTAAACCTTTTTTTTTTTTTGGAGAGGGTATTCCTGCATGGCAGGGGGGTTCGACTAGATGCCACTTGGTGGTCTCTTCCAACTCTTTATTATTAGGCTGTGGTTTAAAAAAAACCAATGGGAGGGATCCCTGAAGGAAACAACTAACATTTTTCTTTTTTAAAAAAGTAAAATTTAAAAAAATATTTAAAAAAATTAATTAAAAATAATTTAAAAAAATAATTTAAAAAATAATTTTAAAAAATTAATTAAAAATAATTTTAAAAATTATTTAAAAAATTAATTTAAAAATATTTTTTTTAAAAAATTAAAAAATTAATTGAAAAATTATTTTTAAAAATTATTTAAAAATTAATTAAAATATTTTTTTAAAAAAATTAAAAAATTGGGAAAAATTGATTTATGCCAATCCTTCCAGAAAAGCATTTTAAAAAGCTCCTTGTTGGCCTCGAATCGCCTGCGAAGCGCACCATTCTCTTTTCTCTCCCAACCCGCTTTTCAGAACCTGGGCCGGCTGCGTCTCCTCCAATCAGGTGGCGGTATGCAAATGAGCGCTCCTTATATGGCGCGGGGCTCCTCCCCTTTTCCCGCCGACGTTCGATTCCCGGGACTTGAGTGAAGATAGAACCCATTCATGGGATCGTTGCGCTTGGAGGCTTTGCAAAAAAGGGCTTTTGCTGCTCCTTTTGGATTTTTCTTCTCTCTTTTCGCCTTTTTTTTTTCCCCTCGAGTGACCTTTGAATTCTTCCCTTGGCTTTGAATTCTTCCCTTTGCAAGGAAAATAAAAAGCCGGACCTTTTTTGGGGGGGGGAATGTGATGCACTTCACTTTCCTCTTTGCAAAAACCCTTTTATTGCTAGGAAAGATGCTCTCTCTCGATTCGGTTGATCTGCTTTCCCCAAAATTGGGCTGAGAAGGAAGAAAGGAGGCACACACACACCAACCCTGCAGTGTCGGAAAAAAAAAAAGGATTGATTTTTGTGGGGTTTTTTGAACTTCGTTTGTGGGTTTTCTGGTGTCTAAACCTTCTTTTAGGGGATTTCAAGGGGTCCTCCTCCTCCTCCTCCTCCAATGTTTGGGATTCAAGACACCTTAGGAAGAGGCCCGATCCTAAAGGACAAGGTTCTGGGGTCGGAGATGGACGCGGTCCGGTCCTGGGTCCGGAATGTCGGAGTGGTGGACGCCAATGTGGCGGCTCAGAGGTAAAAGATTGGGGTTTTCTTTGGGGGGGGGGTTTGGGGGTCTTTCCTTGCAACTGTCCCTTCCTTTCCCTTCTTTTGCATTTTTTGCATTTCCCATCCTTTTGCATTTTTTGCATTTCGCATCGTCTCTAACCGATGCACCGCACAGCCTTGCTGCTGCTGCTGGTCCTGGCTTTGTGTGCGGTGTGTCCTTCGAGTCCTTTCCGACTTAGGAGCATAGGATCATAGAGTTGGAAGAGACCCCAAGAGCTGGAAGGAGTGGAAAGAATCATCATCATCATCATCATCATCATCATCATCATTAACATCATTAAAATAATAATAATAATAATAATAGCATCCTTGGTATGAGTGGAAAACTCATCACCAACAAGAACAACATCATTAATAATAATAATAATAATAATAATAATAGCTCATCCTTGGAATGAGTGGAAAGAGCATTATCATCCTCATTAACATCATTAATAATTATAATAATAATAATTATTATAGCTGATCCTTGGAATGAGTGGAAAGATCATCATCATCATCGTTAACATCAATTATTATTATTATTATTATTATTGCTGATCCTTGGAATGAGTGGAAAAAAATCATCACCATCATCATCATCAACATCATTAATAATAATTATTATTATTATTATTATTATAGCTGATCCTTGGAAGGAGTGGAAAAATCATCATCATCATTATTAACATCATTAATTATTATTATTATTATTATTATTATTATTATAGCTGATCCTTGGAAGGAGTGGAAAAATCATCATCATCATTATTAACATCATTAATAATAATAATTATTATTATTATTATTATTATAGCTGATCCTTGGAATGAGTAGAAGGATCATCATCATCGTTAACATCAATAATAATAATAATAATAATAATAGCCGATCCTTGGAATGAGTGGAAAGAATCATAATCATAATCATCATCATAATTAATAATAATAATAATAATAATAATAATTAATGATATTAATGATGATGATGATGATGATGATAGCTGATCCTTGGAATGAGTGGAAAGATCATCATCATCATCATCATCATCATCATCATCATCATCATCTCCATCAAAGCCTCCCCGACTTAGACCGACCCTTAGAGGAACCAGAGTTCGAATCCATGGACTTTGGGCAAGTCACACTCTCTCAGCCTCAGAGGAGGGGGCCGTGGCAAACTTACGGGGATAGTTTCGCCTCAGGGACCCCACAAGTCAAAAATGACAATAATAACAGTAATAATAATAATAATAATAAAAAATTTTATTTTTACCCCGCTTTTCCACGCAATGCAATCCAAGAAAGAAAGAAAGAAAAGTTGTCTTTGGTTCCTTCCATTCGCCTTTGCTTTCCCTTGAAGCTGAGAGAGTGTGACTTCTTGCCCCAATACTAGCTAATAAGATGGAAAGGTGGTATATATATATATATATATATATAAAACCTTTTTCTCCATAGAAGTTGCAGGGAAGGAAGGAATATTATTGTTGTTGTTGTTGTTGTTGTTGTGGGTTTTGTTGTTGTTGTGATGCAGAAGTAAGGTCCCATGCACAGGAAAGCTACACTTTGAAGCCTCATTGAACTCGATGGGACTTAGGTTTTGGGTTTAGGATGCTCTGTTTGCACACACAACCCCGAAAAAAGCAACACAAGTCACACTCTCTCAGCCTCAGAGGGCCAAGAAATCTCGCCAAGAGTCGCCAGAAGTCAGAGATTTGAACTCAGCACCCGGTTTCCAAAGGGAAAGCATTGCAATTTCCAGTTGTGAAAAAATTCCCTGTTGTTGAGCCTTTTTTAAAAAGAGAGACCTTTGAATTTATCGACTGATTTGGGCCTGATTTTTGGGGGGGGAGCTAAGCAGGCCCGGCCCTGGTTAGTCCTTGGATGGGAGACCGACGAAGGAGACTTTGAAAGGCGTGAAACACCGCTTTGGAAATTTGCAAAATATTCCAAGATTTTTGCAAATTTTGCAAATTTCGGTCCTTTGTAACTGGTTCCGAAATTGACAATTCATTTTTTTAAAAAAAGATTTAATTGGAATTGAAACGCGCACTTGCAATTGAAATAATCAATAATCAAATAATCAAATAATCAATCAATAATCAATAATCCTAAAGGAGCCCAAAACGGTTTGAAACCGGTTGGAAAGCCACTTCTGAAAGTAATCCTTTTAAACCCAAAGTGGATTTTTGCAAGGAAGGAAAAAGAAAGACCGAAAATCCGAAGATTTCAGATGGAATTGTTCAAGATTTTTTCCGGGAATGATCCGGATTGACACCGCTTTCCCTGCTATGGAATTCTGGGAATTTTTGTGGCAACGAAATGAAGCCATTTGAAGAGTCCGAGGCCGGCTAGAAATTTCCGACTTTCCTTCATTCCTATTTATTATTTATTATTATTACTATTATTACTATTATTAATTGCAGTCTGGTTTGCTTCACATTCACAAAAGCATTATTATTATTATTATCATTAATAATAATAATTATTATTAATTGCAGTCTACTTTCTTTCGCCATTACAAAAGTCGGGCTGCAACCGGATCATGTCCAAAACACACTCCAGAAAGACAGAAAAAAGAGAGTTTTAAAGCGGTGCCAAACCGGGTTATTTCTCCAGTGTGGACTCTTAAGGGAGCAAGGTTTCCAATCCCAGTTTGTTCCGAGTCACACTCTCTCAGCCTCAGAGGGCAAAAGCCCCTCTGAACCAATATTATTGCGACTATACTATAAGTCGGGAAGGATTACCCTGGAGATAAGATCTCTGGCTGCATCCACACTGGAGGGATAACCCGGTTTGGCACCGCTTTAATGGCCTCGGCTCAAGGCTATGGGATTCTGGGAGCTGGGGTTTGTTGTAGGGCCAATCATCATCATCATCAATCAATCAATCAATCATCTATTATTAATATTAGTAGAGCTGATCCTTGGAAGGAGTTGAAACAAACTTTGTCATCATCATCATCATCATCATCATCAATAATAATATGATTAGAGCTGATTCTTGGGATGAGTGGAAAGAATCATCATCATAATCAACAGCAA